>CM031240.1:422488513-423208645 GCA_018340775.1 Taxus wallichiana var. yunnanensis | reverse complement strand
TTACCCAAAGATAAAACCAAATTGATCTCTTAAACCATAAACAATGCCAAAACACTATTCCAGGGAACCAGAATCATTAATGCAAGCCAAAGGCGGTGAAAAAAGCTGGTAAATGTTGAAATTTACGTGAGTCGCGTTAAAAAGAACATTCTAGAAAATGCGTGAAGGACCACCACCACGAGCAGGTAGCAATTATAGGACCGCCACCTTGTCTAGGCGGCGGTTTCGTAACCGAAGAGAAAAATGCAAAGAAAAGAGGGGAAAAGAGAGAAATAAAGCATGCAGGGGCTAAGCGAGGCATGTGGGATGTTAATGCACACTTGGGGAGCTTTTCGGATCTTGAACACCTTGCAAGGAGACCTGTATCATCATTGGGGCACGTGTTACGTTGTTCCGGCAGTGAAGTACCTTACAATTTTGGGTACGTACATATTTCCCCCTCGGAGAAGCGTTTTAGCCATGAAGAGGCATAAAATGGTGGGTCCAAGTATGGCGGTCCTGAAATGGGAAGTTGGAAGTTATACCTGATACGTCCATGTGTTGAAATGATGCCATCCAAAATTCCCACCACCTGCAAAATGAAAAGAGGAATCAAGTGCAGATAGACAAAATAGATCGGAAAATAAATGCTAAAATAATGTGAAATGAGGACATACCATTTGTGTGGGGGTAAGAACTTACCTCCGTCGGTGCTCCAAACCTAGTAAAAAGGGATTCAAAACGAGTCAGGTTGCTATATATGTAAAAGTGGGCCCATTTTCCTATTCATTTATGCGTGTTGATTTGGTTGGTTTTGAGCTCTAGGACCCATGGTGACGGTTTATGATGAGAGTAGAGTTAAAGTGTTCATGACAAGATAGTGATCATGCCTCCGCGAGCGAGAACATCGACCCGCAAGATCACAGGTTAGTTTTTCTCAATTTACCATTTTTACCCCCAAAATTTTAAAATGTTAAAATCTTTGTCGTGGGGGGACCATTTTTGAAAATGTTAGGTTTAAAAGGTCTATCTAGGGGGTGCCTACTGGGTAGGCTTTGTTTTAGTTAAAATAGTCCCTTTTTTGCGTTTTTAGGCCTTTTTAAGGTATAAAACCCACATGGGTTTTCAGGACACGACCGCCACCCTGAATAGGGTGGTGGTCACATGACCGCCGCTCTATTCAAGGAAGTGGTTACAAGACCGCCGCCTTTAAGGCGGTGGTTACGAAACCGCCGCCCTACTCAGGGTGGCGGTTCTTCACAGAATGCCAAAGGAACACTTGTTTGAAATTGTTTTTGCATTTTTAGTAGTTTTATATGTTTTCATGATTTTTCTTATGTCATTCAGATGCTAACTTGCTCTGCTTTTGCATGTTTTTGGGTGTATGCGCATGCAAGGGAGGAGTACATTGGATGGAGCTGAGAGAGAGAGAGAGTGTGTGACTTGCTCCCAGAAGTATTAGATGCCCTTTCACAGATGAGGTGGACACTCTTCGAGGGCCGGTATCTGCATATATCACGGGTTCCACATGTTGCACAATCCAGTCACATACTTTGTGACTTATTTTCATATTGGGATGCTGATCGAACACCTTTCGATTACTAGGGGTTCGAGGTGAGTGGACCATCACTTTGGAGGATGTTTACCATATCCTGGGGGTCCCGATCATCGGGAGACAACTTACTCTTGAGATAGCAGGTTCACGGGCTCAGATAGCATAGTGGGCCTCTTACATGGGAGATGCAGTTATCTCCACTGGTTCGAAGAAGGGGGTGAGGGTCCGATCTATCCCTAGCTTGCCCATCCCCTTGATTCATCAGGCCATTATGGGGATCCTTTCCTCGAGATTGATTGGGGACAAGGGAGGAGACACACTATTATATTGCTGTCCCCCATCATTGCACAGATTGAGGGACATGGCTGGATTTATGCCTGGGGAGCTGATATACTTGGGACTACCTACCATGATTTGTACAGGGTGGTCCATTTATAGGGGCAGTCTTTGAGCCATCCGACCCTAGTTATGATCTAGGTCTATGAGCACTTCATCCCCTATGGCAGAGGTGTAGAGGTGGCAGATCCCAAAGCTATGAGGGCAGCCAGATGGACAGACATGTCGGTGCTTAGAGCACCTCACCAGCCATTACTTCCTAACCACCAATGACATGGAGGCCACACCATATCGTGGCCCGGCAGGTTTATGGGGTGAGGAGGCTCTTACTTTGATTTCCTGCTCCACCACAGGCAGCTTGTTGACAGGGTAGGGAGAGTGGAGATACATCCCTTTGGCCGAGTTCCTCAGCAGTTTGGCCTACCTTACATGGGTATGCTTCCCCCGGTGGTGCCAGTATACAGGTCAGTTCGAGAGGCTAGAGGGGGTCCTAGGGCCGGGGTTGGACAGTTGTTACCCCTGGCATTCCTATTACGGCTAGGTGGGTAGTACATGCCCGAGGGAGAGCCGGTGCTCCTTAGGCACCCTTACTTTAGATTGCCACCGGTCCCACTCACAAGCAGTGATGACCCCATTAACATAGACTCTGAGTCTGATGAGTTCATAGGGGGAGAGACGGAGGAGGAGACCGAGGTTGAGGCTAGCGAGTCGGGTGGAGAGGAGGACAGTGATCCTGAGTGGTATGACACTCAGGATATCATGCGCAGCATTGAGGAGGATGGAGCGAGTGCGAGAGGGTGACTCTGGTTTTAGAGGAGCCACTCTCCTAGGGCCATGGTGGGGAGGATAAGTCCATAGTGGGATGCTACATTGCTCCAGCCACAGGAGGAGTACCTCAATCGGTGTTGGCATCCGGCGGGAGCTGACCCTAGAGATCCATCCTGGAGGCCTCGATGATCCGAGTAAGTTATCTTCCCTTTGCTTTAAGTTAGGATCACCTTAATTGCTATCTCTCCTTTTGTTTACACTTGTGTTTATCTCTTGTTTTATTTCTAACTTGTTTTCTCCTTTGTTTGCAGAGACCACCGATTAGTGGCGAGAGTTGATTCACAGGGTATGCACCGATACCCCGATGATCCCTATGGAAAGGACCCGTGCGAGAGTCAGTTCTGTGGATGCAAGGGAGCCTTCGGAGTTGGCAGGCATATACCGACGTCTTTGCCCCCATCTCGGCATGTGGCTAGGATGGTATCTACCCTCCGTACTGAGCTGACAGGCTATAGGACAGCAGAGCACCTGATGAGAAGTCATTCTCATGGTGAGACTGTAGCTGTCCCTTAGGATCGTGAGCCCTCCGTGCACTCATAGCTCCAGCATAGCCGGAGTCCTAGGCATGGGTGTGTACCCTCAGAGGGATCTCATAGGGGTTGAGAAGCCACTTGGCTCTTTTAGAATTTTGTATGATGTTTTTGTATTTCCTGGGCTCTTTGAGCATTTTGACCATGCTTAGCGCATGATGGCATTGTACAGGAATTTTGACCATTTATATATATATTCTTTTTGGATCAGACTCTTGGCATCTATGACCTTGCTTCCATTTCCATTTCCACATGTAAACTATGATGTTATGCTTATATGCTTTTTAGAATGTATGCAATGGAGAACAAATGGTACAAATGTTAACCTTCTTTTTGTATTTCATGATGCTGATATATGATAACGTAAATACAATGTGATTTTGAACTTTAGTTTATTTAAGCAACTTTGATACCTCATAGTTGTTTTGGAAAAGTGGTGAAGATAAACTGGTATGATAAGTAGAAAATTTGCCCCACTCCTAACTCCACACAACTAGTAAGATGCGAGGGCTCATCACCGAGAGCTAGAAATGGCACAAGTTATGAAATGTGTTGAAATTATAGTGATGAAAGATAGCCAAAGCTTTGGTGGAACCAAATTAGGATGCTACAAGACTACTCTACTCGAGTGACTCCATAGTTTGGGATGTAACTTGCTTTGCGGTTTATCTAGACTTAGATCCATACATGGCCACATGGTAGATAAAATCTGGGTTTTAGGATTCTAACTCTCTTAGAATTTTGAACATCCGATTCATTTGTTTTTGACTCAAGACTTCAAGATTTGAATTTTTTTGTTTACGACCTTTAATGTTTGTTTGTCAAAAGGATCCCTTACACCTTGCCCCATGCTACTAGTAAGAAGCGTGGGTTTATCATCGTGGGCAAGGCATAGGCGAGTAAGGGAATTTCCATCCTTTCCCAACCCTACGTCACTAGTAAGAGACACAAGCTCATCACCAAAGGTTGGTGGGGCAAGGAAATGTGTAAATTTAAAATTTTCTATTTGATCTATATTTGACTTGTTTACTTGAGAAAAGTGTTAGTATGTTCTTACTTCCAAAGAGATATACGTATGGGATAGATGTGACATGATGAAGCTTCTAGAATAGACCATAGGCAAGACACCTATCCTAGGAAGAAACCAAAAGTGAGAACAAACCTGCAGATCTTGGTATGGTTACCGTTAAGACTTTGTCATATCTAGCTTTATTTGATGAGATGATTCCGAAACAGGTGATGATATTATGAAATGAAGAAGTATGATTAGAGTGTTTATGCCAATACCATCATAAGTTTGTAATGAATTGCTTTGAGAATAAATTCCTTGATCACAAAATTGTACGAAACAAGCGGAAAAAATGATCCTAACTATATGAAGATGCAATGTAGATATAATTATACAAGTAGTGCTGGTTGCTTATGCATAGAATCATTTAAGGTGTAGGGAATTGACTGTTTCACCAAATTCCTCACCTTCTAGTGTGCATAAGAGATATGCACCATTTCCATAGTCCTTCATGACTCGGTATGGGCCCAACCATTTGGGCCGGAACTTCCTTCCTTCGCCGGTCTTTTTATCGATCCGGATGTCTAGCCTTAGAACTAGATCACCTTCGTATATGTCTCATTTATAGACCTTATTGTTATACTGCTAGCACATCCGGTCAGCATAGACTCTGTGCCACTGTTCAACATCTAACCTAGCTTCATCTAGGCTTTCTAGCTAGGAGAGACGTGCTTCTCTGTAAGAATCTTCATCCAGAATCCCTTGTAATGAGATACAGAGACTGGGTATTTCAACCTCAAGCGGGAGAACTTCTTCTTCCCCGAATACTAGCGAGAAAGGATTCGCTCCTGTTGGTGTTCTTATCAAGGTTCGGTGGGCCCATAAGGCTAGATATAACTTCAAATGCCAATCTCGTTTGTTTTCTTTCACCGTTTTAAGAAGAATGGCTTTTAATGTTTTGTTTGTCGCTTCAGCTTGTCTATTGGCTTGAGGGTAATACAAGGAGGCTGTATGATGGCTTATTTTAAATTTATTACACAATTCATGAACTTCATCATTCTTAAAAGAAGTCCCATTATCTGAGATAATGATTTGTGGGACACCGTACCTACAAATGATTTGGTTCAAAATGAACTTGGTGATTACGGAACCCGGTACAGTAGTAAGAGGCATAGCCTCTACCCACTTGGTAAAATATTCGGTGGCCGTGATTATGAAATTATGGCCATCTGTAGATGAGGGAGATAATTTTCCTATCAAATCTAGGCCTCATGTAGAAAAGGGCCATGGAGTAGTGATTGGTTGTAGAGCTTGTGCTGGCATGTGGATCTTGTGGGAGAATTCTTGGCACTTATGACACCTTCGTACAAACTCTACTGCGTCGTGTTCTAGAGTAGGCCAGAAATAGCCCATCCAATGTATTTTACGAGTGGTGGCATGGCCACCCTTTCGAATTGGCCTCCACATATTCCACTCAGAGATTCATGAAGAATCTTCTTGGATTCTTCGTGTCGACACATCTTAGAAGCATTCCATCAAATGCTTTACAATAGAGCACTTGCTCTATAATGACGTATTTAGCTATGATAATGCGTAACCGCCTTCTTTGTTGCGGTGTAGCACCTTCTAGATACGTATGGTCCATGATATAATTAATAATATCAGCATACCAAGGACATTCAGAGATAGGAGGTCTAGTTTCGATGTAGTATACGCATTCATCAGGAAATTCCAGATCTACTAGATTACCTCCGTCTAGTGGGTTATCAGCTAACTAGTCCATGATGATTTGTCCTTTAATGGACTTCTGATTTATGAATGTTAATTCAAATTCCCCCATTAAGGTTATAAAGTGTCTAGCCTTTTTAGACAAGGACCCTTGTGTGAGGAAAGTTCGTAAATAGTCTGTCTTTACAATGACCCTTGTTTCTTGATTTAGCATATAATGTCTTAAGCGTTTGGTTGCGAAAATTATGGCAAGGCATTCTCGTTCTACCTGTATAACGTGTTTCATAGTCGAGCAATGTTTGGCTAATGAAATAGATCACACATTCTCTCTTGTCATCGTCTTCTTGAGCTAGCATACAGGCTAGCGAGACATTGGTAGCTCATGAATATAAAATTAACGGGTGGTCTGGCTTAGGTGGCATTAGCGTAGGTGGTGATAACAAGAAATGATTAACTGTGTTGAAAGATTCATTGCATTCTTCGGTCTAATCAATACTATAATATTTTTTAAGTAGATTGTTGATTGGATGAATGGTGAAGCTTAAGTCCAGGATGAATCTCCGATTGCACCAAGCTTTCTCGAGAAAAGACCTGATTCCAGATTCATCCGAAGGTGGGACCATTTTGAGAACAACCCTAATTTTGGTTGGGTCAACATTAATCCTGCGTGATGATATAATGTAACCTAGGAGCTTCCCTCCTGTTACACCAAAGACGCATTTTTCTGGATTTAGCATGACTCCGTATTCTATCAGACGTGAAAGAATGACGTGAAGCACTTCCGGATGGTCACAACGCTTCTTGGCCTTGGCCAACAAGTCATCTATGTAGGATTCCACAATTTTATGAATAAGGTCATGAAATATATACGTCATAGCCCGTTGGTATGTAGTGCCAGCGTTCTTGAGACCGAATGGCATAACAACATAGCAATAGGTTCCCCAAGGAGTTATAAACGTGGTTTTAGCTTGATCTTGTTTGGATATTCTGATTTGATTGTATCCTGAGAATCCATCCATGAGAGACAAAAGTTCAAATCCAGCTGTTGCATCAACAATGACGTCTATGGATGGTAACGAGAAGTCATCCTTAGGACATGCCTTTTTAATGTCTCGAAGTCTATGCAGATGCGTATCTTCCCATTCTTTTTTAGAACGGGAACGATATTAGATACCCATTGAGAGTAATCAACTGGTTTGATGAATCCTACTTGGAGGAGTTTCATTACCTCCTCTTTTACCATGAGAGCTACCTTAGGTTTCATTGGTCTTGATTTTTTTAATTGGCTTTGTGTCTGATTTAGTGATGAGGTTATGTACTGCAATGTGTGGTGCAACCCCTGTCATTTCTTTATAATTAAATGCAAAAGCCTTATGATGTTCCTTGAGGATTTGAGTGTGTATTTCTACTTCCGATGGAGTTAACGAGGATCCTAACTTCAATATCCTTGGTTCATCCTCTGTTCCAATGTTAATATTGATTGTTTCTTCGATTAAAGAAGCGTTACCTTCTTCAAACTCAGGGGGCCGGAGGTAGTTCCAGATCGTCTCCATTCTCTACCGTGTATATGCTGAGCTCCTTTTGTGGGGGAAGCTCTATCATGGAATTTCCAAAGTAGGAAGACGAATGCGGGATTAAGGATAAATCTATCACGTGATGGGTGAGATGTAACGATGCATAGGTGTGTAAGTAATCAAGAGTGGTTATATCACTATCAATGTGATCTAGGATAGTAGATTTGTTCTCATCCCTTTTTGTTAAAAGAGAGTTTGATATTTTTTTATTAATGGTTTGGTACGAAGGGATACCATGAAATGGGTATATTCCAACTCACTGTTTGGAGTGAAGCATGACGTCAAGGTCGCTATTGAATCAGCGAGAAGATTTTTCTCTCTCAGATTGCTTCAATTGATATGAAGTCAAACTCCTTACTTAAATTCAATACAGCTATTTTGTAGAGCTGTAAGTACTCGGCTCTAGTTTCATACATCTCAGAGACTTGGTTTGCTACTAATTGTGAGTCTCCTAACACCTTGATATTATTAACATCAATCCTCTTAGCTAGAACGAGGCCAAGGAGGAGGGATTCATACTCAGCGGCATTGTTTGTACATTCAAATTTTAGTTTAAAGGAAAATGGTAGGACTTTTCCCTGGGAGAAGTAAAGATTACACCTACCCCAGATCCATAACGACATCTAGCTCCATCAAAATGGAGAGTCCAATATTCAGCTGGGAATATGGGCGTCAGAATATTTGATGTGTTAACATATTCTACTTCTACCATGCAGAGATCCTCTGCTGGAAGAGAACCAACACCTAGGGTATATCCCATGCCTACAGAATCAAATGGTAGGGACATTGGTAGATCTTGTTCTAGTAATTCAATGATTTTTGCAGTAGTTCCTAATGATATTGTTTCTACAATCTTAACCTCATCCTTGAGGGTTGGGATCATCTTGACTAGGCTCATAGTCTCAAGATCTGTCGTAGGTACCCACTTTTCTTCTAGTTTCACATCGGTGGGTTTATTAAGTTGGTTTGTTGGGAGTTCAAATTTTGAGTGCACGCCTGGTCTTTTCTTTAAGTCAGCTAGGTGTATATCGAATGGTTTTGGATCACCTTTGGCTATAAACACCTTTCCTAAATGCAAGAATATTACTTCTTGGAATAATGTAGAAGGGATTGCCTTCATATGATGTATCCATGGTCGGCCAAGGATCATATTATAGTTGGTTTCCCAATCTATAATATAAAACTCAGTCAGGATTGTTTTGGGTCCTAAGGTGACTAGTAGTATTATAGTTCCAATTGACATGGCTTTAAGGCTATCATAGCCTCTTAGTGTATTTCGAGTTGTGGAACAATTTGTTTCTCCATACCCTAGCTTTTGAAGGAAAGAGAAGGGGACTATGTTAACTACTGCCCCATCATCAACCATCGCACATTTCACATAATTGTTATAAACCCATACTTGCAAATGTAAGGCTGGATCACCTCAATGTGCAATCTCAACGTCTGTTGGCATTTTGTTTATTTCAAATATGAATTCAGTATCCCTATCCGGCTGCCCCGAAGGGTGGATATCAAAGTCTATATGGTTTACCTATGTTTCGGAGGTGGAGTGATGTTAATTAGATTACCTAAACCTAATGCCTCTAAAAGAGCAGCCCATGGGTAGTAGAATTCTTTAGTAAGTCCAAAAAAGAAATGTGTGAGAAGGTTTTTATTAGATCACTAATTAAATCATAGGCACCTACGGGTCTTACTAACATTTGTTGGATGTTATCTGTCTCTGGTAGGTAACTTGGACTTGGCTCAGAGGAATACTCTCATGTCCTTATTCTGCCTCTATGGGTAATTCAACATTTAACTCCACTAAATCGACTATCTTGGGTCGCGGTGACTTCCTAATTGTGGCGCAACTAATGGTCTTAGTTAAATTAAGGCTTCATGATCGTTGTTTCCTGTCATTACACCCTTGTTTGTCCCATTCAAATTTAACCTGTTGTTGTTGTGATTTGGGAGTGGATCATTGAAGATCTTAAGGGGTGCATTTTGAGGGGAAACTACCCCTGTAAAAGTATTTGGTGCCGGTGATGCAGGATCTGCCAAGAACATATCTATGAAAAGCTTTTTTGTTCCTCTAGAAAATGTTGCATGAATTTATTGTAGTCACGGCATGTTCTAGTGTCATGGCCCCGAATTTTGTGGAAACAAAAATATGAGTTAGGATTGTAATTCCTAGTTTGTTGGTTTGGTGCATAATGTGGCCCAAAACTCTGATCAAACTGCACATGTTAGGATTAAAGTTTTGCATTTGTTGTTTTTGGTTTTGATTCTGGTTTTGAAAACCAGTTGAGTTTTGGCTTGGACCATGTGTAGGGTTTCACCGTTGTTGTTGTTGTTGTGGATGATTAAAATCCACTACATTGATTGTTGGGGTAAAGTTGTTGTTTCGTTGGTTGTTTATTAGCGGTGGAGTATTCACAACATTTACCTTTTTAACCTGATCGGTTACTCCATATGTTGTCACTCCATGATTCTTATTGAGGATTTTAGGTCCTTGATTGACATTCATGGTAGTAGGATAAGCCGTAGTATTCTGGTTGGAGGTGATTAACCTCCCGTTCGCTCCATATGTCTTGCGACCGCTATCAATTGCCGCTTGATCTATTCGAGAGTGCTCTCTAGTACTTCATTGTAAGTCCTTAGTGGGAACTTCTGGACTTCTTCCTTCACTCTCTATTGAGAGAATGAAGGAATAAATCGCATAATTCCATTTGGTCCATATTTGGAGCACTGGCTGAAGAATAAAGAACTGTACGCCACCTCTGGATGAAATGAGTGACATATTCATTGTGTTCCTGCTTAATGTGTAAGAATTCCCTGATTCCTATTCTTAATAGTTTGTTCATGTCAAATTCCTTGATGAACTCTAAAATGAGTTGTTTAAATGAATGGATGGAAGCCTCAGGTATTCTATAATACCAATTGAGAGTGATACCTTCCAAAGTTTTGGGGAATATTTTAGCAACAACCCCATCCCAAGGAGTAGCACTCGAATAGGCATGTGGCGTAAGCCTTGATATGTGCATTTGAATCTCCCTCACCTTTGTATTTGGGAAAATCGGAAGAGGTCTTGGAAGCATAACGCTTCGTATGGTGAAGTCTAAGGGTTTTTTCAAATATTCTAAATAAGTCCCTATCACGTAGGTTTTGACCATTGATGGTGCTTGTTGAGGGGGTGGTGGTGGAATGGGTTGTTGATATGGCATAGCATATGCACTGGTAGGGGCATAAGGAAACCCCTATGGTTGAGTAAACATGCCGGGAGAGGAGAACATATCTCCCTGTGGTGATTTGGAGTATATGTTTAAGTATGAAGGGGTATTGTCTAGGAATGGATTATTTTATACTAGACCGGGAGGTATCGGAACGGTGTTAGAAATGGTGGTTCTAGTTGGTGTTTGTTGTGAATACTGAGGAGGCATGCCCAATGTGCCCATTCTTGTGAGGAGGTCTACTTGGCTAGGATGGTGTGGAGGATTAGAATTTCCTGCTTGTATGAATTGAGAATGGTGATTTTCTTGAGCAATTTCTAACCCCCTAACTTTTTCTACTAAAGTTGAAATGACTTCATTTGGTAAAGTCACGGTATTTTGCCTTAGTGGCATTTGTTGTATATCCTGGTGTTGTATAGGCATGTGATATCCCACTATGAACTGATTGTTTCCCTGCCAAGTTTCCCCGAGGGAATTTCCTATATATAGTGGCATTGAGGTATTTTCTTGAAAAGAGACCTCAGGTTGTGTTTGTAAAATCCCCATGGGTGGGTACATACTCCAAGAGCATTGTTCATTCCTAGCATAATGTACGAATGTTCATCATCTAAAACTACTTATGGGTCCGATTGTCTAATTGTCTAAGTAGTACTGAGGAGACGAACCGGATTCTCCCGTGAACGTCATATTGTTTGAGCCCAAGGCTCTGTGTTACATTTGAGTGAGTTGATCCAACTCCTCTATTTGGAAGGATGAGCTATATCTGATCCTTGGAGATGGAGTTTGTGTTGACAATCGGTTAGTCGAGTAGTAGTTGTCACCCCATACCGAGAGTGAGAGTGATGATTTTCTATTCAAACAGCGTAGTATGCTTCAAGACCTCGGGAGATGTCTACCATATGCATCGAATCTTGACATATTCGGGGGTATATGAATACCCGTAGAATAATGGGTAAGAGAGAAAGTGGAAGGAAGAAGTGAAAATAAATGTTTCTTTCACATCGGGTTCACAAATTTTGTACGATGGAAAAGTGACAAGCAAGCGTGGGAATCTTTAAGTAACTCTTTCTTGCACCCGACCTCCCGAGGTTGTGTCGAGATAGTTGGTGGCGATGGAATACATGTGGGATGCAAACAAAATAGTTAGGCAATCTGATGTCTTTGATGCGCACTAGTGGAAACTATGAATCTAAGGAAAAGAAGGCCCTCCTAGCTCCGAACTATTGTGATAGATCGATCGGTAAGGATGACTTCTCAAAGGCTCCAATCAATATCAATCTCTAGGCATGATTCGGTCTATAGGTTGTGGGATACGCGAAAATGACCTGGGATAGTTTCGTGTATATCTCCAGATAGGGTCATAGGGTGGATGGTAAATATAGTTGACTCTATGGGTGGTTCTCTGGCCTAGTCCAGAAATTCTTAGCTTTGTTAGCTGCTACATCTAACAAGGATAACTATGTGATGATGATAGGTGGAAGTGGAGTGGATCTAAATATTAATGTGTGTAAGCCAGCGTCAACGTCAGATTGACCTGTGGACTCGTTGGGTTGTGGGACTTGTGGGTCACAACCGTAGACTCGTGGTTGTTGTGGACCTACTATGGTCATACGTGGGATCAATCCCTAACCCCTAGTATCTAGTAGTCATATGCCTTTTTGGCCTCTATATTCAGAATTAATAGTTGTGTGATCTTCTCAGAGTATCTCGCAGGCGTTTGTGCAACCTGAATTCTTAAGCTAGTATCTATGTCTGTGAGAGTATCTCCTGTGTCTGGCTATGGGACCAAAGGATCACAACCAAATATTTTCTCTCTTTCAAGCCCTTCTACAGTCATGTGGATATTTATCTAGGATAATCTGTAGTTTGGCTGATTTGACCAAAACATGTGTGCTTGGTCGTCTTCTATGTTTAACCCGCTTAACTGGAAGCTGATCTGTTGTAAGTTTGCCATTGTTCGGAAAACTTGGATCCTAAGATTCTGATCTATATCAGCTTTATTTCGTGATGAGATTTGGTTGGGGAATGATTGGCTCGAATACATATTCTCTCGGGCTCTCTAGGTCCCGTGATTGTCATACAAAAGCAACAATGTAAATCTAATTGCACTAAAGTAAAATTAATTATGAAGTATATATATAGAAAATATAAATTCTCTTATTTTTGTATTTTTATGATGAACTATCCGAATGAAATTGAAAGAGCAATTTTTAAAAATATCTAGCAATTGACAACTAAACTAATCACGAAATTAAAACAAACAAGATAGCTGAGTATAGGTACTCTCCTGTGTAGTTGTAAGTCTATTCTAAATAATGAAATAACTGATCTAATCTATTTAAAAGACTCTCGATCCTACCTCAGAAGTGAGGAATGAATCATAGTTTATCAGAAACTATCAATCCCCACAACTTCCTTGGAAATATCGAAAGTAAAATTAACTGAAATAAGATGATTGGCTACTCTATTTGATATGCTTCTAACTAGAACTTTGAAAGCTAGAACCTGGATTTTATAGAACAGTGGCAAATTTGATGGTGTGTGTGGCTTTTTACCTCGGTGTGATCTCCTCGCTCCTTTTTGCTCATGTGGATCCGAAAAGCATGTAATGCTAGCATCAATGTAAACTAGATATTGGAAGAAAGGAAGCTTAGGATACAGATCAATATAATGCGAAAGGGAGAGGGATAGCGCAAAAGAGTACAGAGCTTGGTTTATGCAATTCCTAGTAGGAATTATTACAAGTCATGCAACATAAAATGTCCAGAACCTGAAACTATCCTGTTTGACGAGCAAAACCTACAACTTTAATGGCTTCCTACTGAGAATTAAATTGTTCTACTTTAATGGACTGCATTAAGTAATGACAACACTTGTACAAGATGGATATGTGGCTTCTTATGGCAAAATAACACTAAGCATGCAACGAACAAAACTATGAATCCTAAGAAAAATGAAAGACTGAACTACTGAAATGAGAAATTGAGAGGAAAATTTGAGGGGCCATTTTCTTGAGCACAAGCCAACTATTTATAGCATTTGCATTTACCCAAAGGTAAAAACCAAATTGATCTCTTAAACCATAAACAATGCCAAAACACTATTCCAGGAACCGTAATCATTAATGCAAGCAAAAGGTGGTGAAAAAGCAAAAACGTTGAAATTTACGTGAGTCGCGTTAAAAAGAACATTTTGGAAAATGCGTGAAGGACCACCACCACCGGTGGCGGTGGTTACAGACCGCCACCTTGTCTGGGAAACGGTCATGAGACCGCCGCCTAGTCAAGGAAGTGGTTTTGTAAATCAAGAGAAAAACACAAAGAAAAGAGAGGAAAAGAGAGCAACAAAGCACGCAGGTGGCTAAGCGAGGCATGTGGGATGTTAACGCACACTTGGGGAGCTTTTCTGGATCCCGAACACCTTACGAGGAGACCTGTATCATCATTGGGGCATGTGTTACGTTGTTCCGGTAGTGAAGTACCTTACAATTTTGGGTAAGTAATCTGAGACACATTTGGCCATGGTAGACAGGGGGTGCCTAGGGGCTGAAGAATACTTCTAGATGTTGGTGACTACACAGGAGCTCAGGGTCTATATTACGGTGTGTCACAAGGTCTTCGCTTTTGTTCTCTATTAATTTCTTGATATTCACACAATTATCATCAAGATACATGTAACCTATAAAAGAATATTTCATTTTCACAAGCCCACAAACCACATCAAACCTAAAAAAGGAAAATGCGAGAATGTTGTATTCTAGTTCACCTATATCCTCTAATATTTCTTCAACCCCGAGTGCACCGGCCTATCACCCAAGTGTTGGGAACTCACCCGAGGCATGTGTAGGCATTGATCCCCTCCTTTATGTGAGCCTTGTGAGAATGTTCCACCATTAATGGAGGAAAGGTTTGTAGAACAAGAACACATGTATTTAATCTAATACATATGTAGTGGATCTAGATATAAGAAGAAATGATTCATGAGATAAACACAAACATCACAACAACATAATAGAGGATGGGTTGCAAGGTATAAACATATGCATTCACTAAGAAAAGAAAGTACAGATACCAAACTTGGGAAAAAAATTATGATCAATGGAAATAAACATTATATTAAGACAAAAGAAACTAGATCTGATCCATAACAACATGAGAACACACTAGGGTTTAGTCCACAGACACAAATATACAAGATAAAGCTCCATATATTGATTAAATCCATTTATAGTAGCCATATTACATCAAATAGGGTCATCTCAGACCATATACATCATGAAATAACATTCCAACCCTACAAAACTACTTTGAACAAAGATCCTAGCTATGCTTTCCCATTACAACCCTTGTTTAGACCCGAGCGCATACATATATGCTTAGTAATAGCATTCTTGCATAACTTTGTTGCCTCTCAAACTCTTGTTTATTTTAGACCCAAGCACTCCCTTAAATAGAATTTAGATTCACCGCCATAGCTTTCCCTGTACATGAATTTGTTAACTATGCAAAAAGAATTATAACTAACACCTAGTAGTCCTAAAAAAAAGCTAAATCAAAATCTATGAACCATCATGCTTAGAGCTTAAACAAGACTAATCTACCAAAATACTTGCATCTGAACATGAATAAATATTCAAACTAACATGCTAATCAAATAAAATGAACCTATTTAGATCCTTAGAAATCAAAGGGTTGATTGTATGTTTGAATCCCAAGGTTTTCAATAATGGAGTCTTTTCAATCCATGGCTACAAGACCATTTGACATATCTCCATATGAATTGAAAACTTGGATGGATGAATACGAGAAATAAAGATAGCTAGCTTGTCTAATGGAAGAATACTCTAAGATGATAAAAATGGCTATATGTTAGGCTCTATGTTCATTTTGGTGTGAAAAGGTGTGAATAGAAAGGTAGGAGGAGGGCTCCTTATATATCCCAATGGACCAAATAATCTCTACATCCCTTTACATGTGGGATAATAGCTAGGTTGGGTTAGTTGTGGATAAGGTTAGTTGTGGATAAGGAAGGTTTAGGGAGGGTTGAGTCAACCTTAAGAGAGTTTAGTTTGTCCTCTAGTGACTCATGGGGATTGAAGGGGTTTATTAATTAACAAAAGTGATTAATTAATAGGTGTGCAAGCTTATAGAAGATTTTTAGAGGAATAATTAGTATGATTTATGTTATGAGAGGATTTTAATCAAATAAATGATGATTTATTGATTAAATAGAAGAGAGAATTAATTAATTAAGAATAATTAATTAATCTAGATAGAAAGGGATCTTAATTAATTAGAAATAATTAATTAATCTAGATAGAAAGGGGGCTTAATTAATTAATCTAGATAGGAAGGTGGGCTCATTAATGGAAGGTCGTTAATTGGCGTCATTGTTGGATAAAAGAGTTAATTAACTAATGTAATGTAATTAATTAATGACGATAGTAGAGAAAATGTGTGATATTGACGATATGTCGTTAATTTTTAGGAAAGGGTATAATTAGCGTAATTTAAGTATTTAAATTGCTCGAGCTAAATTATAGGTGTCTAAATTTTCCCCTCTTTGGGGTGGTGTAAGTGACGCCACTTCAAAAATACTAGACATAAAAATTTTAAGGTGCAAAAGAAAAATTAGTAGAAGTGAGAGATGCCTCCTTGAGTGTCGATGGGGTGATGAAAGAAGGCAATCGACGATCGAAAAGGTGAGAGAAATGGATAGAAGAATGGGTAGGGGAAGGATGCCTAGGTGAATCAAAGAATATTGTTGATAGGAGAATGATGTAGAAGAGGAATGAATATAGAAAGAAAAGAGAAATATTTCATCCAGTGTATTGAAACAACTTTAGTGTCATCA
This sequence comes from Taxus wallichiana var. yunnanensis, assembly GCA_018340775.1. NCBI lineage: Eukaryota > Viridiplantae > Streptophyta > Pinopsida > Cupressales > Taxaceae > Taxus > Taxus wallichiana. Next base: position 423,192,044 of record CM031240.1, on the reverse strand, counting down.
TATTGCCAAATATCTATGTCATCAGTCCTTATTAAAAATATAAGCATACGAAAAAATTAGAATGACATGAAAATCCATAATACAAACAATTTTCCATTGCTGAAAATACCAACTCCATGCAACATACAAAATGTAATGCAATATGAGAAAGTAAAATATTCCTAACTCCTTGCAACATACATAATGCAATGCAATACGAGAAAGTAAACAAGCTAACTTTGTATGATGATAGAAAGTCGCACAAGCTATGGAATGAGATTAAAGAACCTCAAAACTTTGCTAACTTATCCATGCACCATATGATTAGAGCCAAAAAATAAACTATCTAACATGCAAGCATTATAAATTTGACAAAAACATCAAAAACTAACATGTATACTACTCTCTACTCTATGAAAGCTTAATGAAAGTGCACCTAGTTAGATTCTAAGCAATCAAATTGTGTGTTGTTTACTATATGAGGGTGAATGAATCTCACTAAATGGCTACATGGCCAAGTTTAGCTATTTCATTACTAACCTAACATGGGTGCAAGATGAAGCTATTTTAATGGTGGATGACCCAAGATCAAATGCCTTATTAGCTTGGCTAATGCAAATGAGCTCTTAAGCTTTCTTAGGCTTGTTTTAGCTTTAGCTTATGTAAAGTTGTAGTTTGAATGGGTAGGATTAGCCTTGTATTTATAGTTTTCTACTTGGGAGAATTTGAAATTTAGGTGCATGTGGGACTAAAGCTCAAAAATCACTTTTAGATAAGATTAGGATAAACATGCTTTAGGCTTAGTTAGCTAGGATTAGGCTAGTTAAAATTGATTAGCAAGTGATTAGAGACTCATTGAGAGTTGGGAGGGGTCTGGATAACCAATTGTGACTGATAGATAGCCTACGAAGCTAATAGAAGTGGTATAGAGAGAACTAGGGAGGTTCTGAATGGTCAAAAGGAGGAATGTTTAGCTAATAAGAGATATTAGACAAATAAGATGATTATAGGAGGAATACAACCAAAAGAGTGTCGTAAGTGGGCATTCGAGAATGGAGTGAAGTATAGGGATTTAATGAAGTGTCGTTAATTGATTGGATTGGATGAAATTCTAAGTGTAAGCATATTTTAGGTGTCTACATAACCTAACATAGAAACATAATGCAATGTTTTTGTTATCAAGCTTTGATTCCAACCTATGCGAATTAACGACAAGGGTTAAAAGATGGTGCCCTGAGTAAGGATATAATCAAGGGGAATAACAGAGGAAATTTGGGTCCTATGAAAAGAAATCATACACTACAAAATTACCAAACAACTCATTATGCCCCATAGTACAAACATAGTAAGCAAACCAACTTTGTTGATAGAGGTAGATCAAGATGATCCACGAGTCGTGCATAAGAACATGCGAGAACCAAAGAGCGATGTTTTGTAGGATGATTTTTATTATTTTTGATTTTTTAGAAACATATTTGAATGTTTTTATTTTGAAAGTTTTATGAAACTATGTATAGGAAGACAAAGAAGCATGGATTCCCCCAGTGATAGATGGGATGTATAAGGGCAGAATTCCACATGTATGCGTAAGAAAGTGAAGATGTGAAAATGCCCCAGCAATTAGGTGGGAGTATTCAAAGGAAAAATCTTCACACATTGAAGGGGGATCAAGGCCAATATAAAATAATTTCAATCATGAGGGATAAAGGATGCCCCCAGTCTAAGCTGGCCAATAAACACATGAGATAAAATAAGTAGAAAATTATCTTATTAAAAGGGGAAAAAAGTGCTTGCAAACATGGAAAAGAGAACATATGATATAAATGGATGTTCTAAACAATTTTTAAAGAACTGAGGTTGTTATGAAAATTTTTAGAAGGCGGTCAATGAAAAATTGATTAGCCCAAGGTACAAATCATGAGACAAGACATGTGCTAAAGCAAGAGTTTGAACAAGGTCCAAAAAGTAACATTTGATAACATACTAATCCTACTTATTCATCGAGATCTTGTGTGTGCACATGGAAATGAATTACCTCTTGAAGGAGAGATATAATAGACAGTAAGTGAAGACACTAGCCAATGTGTAGGAATGATTTAGTTTGAAAGGTGAATTGTGAATGGATTATGAAAGGAGAGTCGTACATTTCTCTGCTGCCAGTTAGACGTCCATAGCTCCAATGGAGATGCATTTTATTATAATCACAAAATTGTTCTATTGACATTATGCATCCATAGCCCCAGAGAGATTATTGGAAATACCCCAAGAGAGAGTTATATATCAATTTGTTTTATCTTTTATCTTTTTCTTTTTGATTGATTGATTTTGATTCTTTTACTTTCGAAAAATTGTTTCAGCTATCTTGTTTTACAAGGGGTTAAAACCAATTATGGCTTGATAGAAGGATATGAATTTGATTGCAATGATGACATTGACTAGTGTCAACAAATATATCTAAAATTTCTTCACAAAATTTTTATTAAATCTTAATTGTGATAGGATCTCTAAGAGCACGGTTGTTCTTTAATTTAACAAGGTGATAAAAGACTAGGGTCAAATAGATACCATAGAGATAAATTTCACAAAATTTGTGCGAATAGGCTAATCACAATAACATCAAAGGGATGAAAATGGTGGATGACTTGCAGAGGAATACGAAAGAAAGGGAAGAAAGAATATCCATTTGTACACAATACCTTATTGCAGTGTTTGATATTTGTACCTTTGAATTTGTTATTGTAATGTTTTCTCATTTTTATATTTTTGAATTGTTTTATAATTTTTTTGATTTTTTATGCTTATCGAAATGAAAATGTTACTCGCATGATGGGATCCAAAAATTATGTTCATTATTTCCTTGATAAGAGAGACTAATCTCGTTTAATTATCAAGTGTATATTATCCCGATCTTGATGATCATGGTGAGTTCACACTCAACAAGTGAATGTGATTTTTTTGAAACATAGGTTTTTATGTGGGAGCTTGAGTTCCATATCCATTGGTTTTGGAATTTACACCATACTTGATGGGTACATTGGTGTGCATTTTGTAATCACGTTTGATTTTGAATTTATAATCATTTGAGTTGTTGGGAGCTTTGAAGATCTTAAATTTTTTTTTTCTTAGCTTGATAAAGAACTTTTCGGGTTTCTTATAAGCTAATGCTTGACTTGTCTGATCCCGAGAAGTGGGAGAAGAATGTGGAAATTTATAATTGATGGGAGAAATGATGGTGGGCTTGCCAAAATCATTGATAACATAATGGGATAGAAGAAAAGGATATGGTCCAAGAATTGAAGAAGATGGGCTACTAGGAGGTGATCCACAGACAAAATATGGAAGGATACTTGGATGTGGCCCTAGTATAGAGGAAGAAGGGATACTAGGAGGTGGCCCAAGAATATAAGGTGAGGGGCTACCTAGAGGTGTCCCATATATAGAAGACAAGGGGCTAGTTATACGTGGCCCCATAATAGAAGGTAATGGGCTACCTAGAGGATACCCACAAGTAGATGATGAAGGGATACTTAGAGGTGGCCCATATATAGAATAAGGTGATGGGATACTTGGCAATGACCCAAAGTGTGATTGTGATTGAGGAATTGTGATATGTAAAGAAGAATTGGGTGATGAGAAGATGGGCCATGGCTCAATACTAGACCTAGGAAATTCATCACAAAATGAAGAATGTGAGGATGAAAGAATAATAGGAGGATAAAGTTGCATGATTTGAGGCACTTCCTCCATTTCTTTATAAAAGGAATCAAAATTTTCCTCATAATACATGGATGCATCAAAGTCTAAAGAGAATCCTTTCTCGTAATTTGTTAGAGGGATATATTTGTGTGCCCCTATAAAGGCCATGATCGCTCCTTTGTTCTGAAAGAAATCAATTGGTATGGTTTTCTAATCGACCATGTGGGTTTTTATTAGAAGAAAAAGTTCCAACTAGTGTGGAAGACTTAGAAGATGTTTGATGATGATTGATAGAAGAAGATGAATCAAGAGACAAAGTAGACTTAGGGCTATATGTCTCATGAGTAGAAGAATATGTGGATTTAAAATTGGTTAGTATAGGTTTCCCTATAAGACAATGTTGTGGAGGAATAATAGGAGGATTTCGTATCCAAAATTACGTATATTGTGATGTAGGAGTTGACTTAGATGATTTACTAGAATGAATTTGAGTCATAAAAATTTTCAAATGAGGAAGGTTTCATTGAGGTGATTGATAAAAGAGGTCCTGCGAAGAAGGGGAGTACCATGATTGACGAATCACATTAGATGTTTTATAAAGAAGGTACTGTGAAGAAGGGGAGGACCACAACTTAGGATTAAAATTTGATGAATGATAAAGGAGGCCATACAAAGAAATGGGGGACTCAAGAATCACATTATAAGTATGATGAAGGAGGTCCTACGAAGAAGGGGAGGACCATGACTTAGGAGTCAAATTAGATGAATCTGAATAGTAGTTTGGATCTGAATCATCAAAATAATGGAAGGAAATATTTTGATTGGAATACGTAGAAGAATAGGAAATGTTTGGATTAGAATCAAAAGAAGAGTGGGGGAACCCAAATAATAATTTGGATCAAAAGTGTCCAAACCATACCATCAACTATGAGATGAAGGTGGGGAATGGGTTACCTGAATGGGTTCTCTAGCGTGAAGAACCAGATAAGATTTTGTCATGATTTTGTGATAATTTGATTCGTTATTGTCATATATATAAGGGACCTTGTGATAATCAGCCATTTTCAGCATGTGTTGGGTTCAAAGGTCTAGACCTAGATTATATGATCAAACTTATTTAAAGTGAATAAGGTTTCGTGTTGATTTGGGAAGCATAATGAAAACTAACTAGACATTTCATAAAGATGGGGATGTTTATGTGATTTTCCAAAATGGAAGCTATGGAAAACATACATCGTGATTACCCAAAATTGATAATCCAACAAGGTTTAGAGGCGTAAATGTCAAAGGATTGATCAAATTTTTTAGCAACATAAAGGATAAAAGGAAAGATTTCCAATGTTTGATTGATGTAAAATTCGCTTGATATGAAGTGTTTTTTCCAAGGTTTGAAATATATGTTCAAAAATGGCCATGAAATTAGGTGAAAAAAGAAGAGTAATAGGATCAATAACCCAAAGGATTATCCTAGAAATGACTTTATAAGATGGATAAACACAAGTAACAATCATGAAAGTTCAAAACACGGAAAAAATAATTACCAAAGAACAATGAATGATAAAAAATCAATGTATCAAAGTGATTGTCCTAAATGGATAAGTAAAAATGATGAATAATCAGAAGACACAATCACACGAGGTTTATTTTAAACCAATCAATCATCAAATTACTTCCTAATTTTGTTTCCAAAAAGGTAGTTGGTGTTTTAAGATGATTAACAAAATTTCACTACTTATGTCGATCAGTAAATAAATGAAGAAGATGTAAGTATTAACAAGGAGTTAGCATGATCCAAAAACAAAATATACTAAAATCAAGCCTAAATCCAATCAAGACCTATATTCCAAAAAGTGTCAGTTACAATTGTGAGTGACACAAAAATTTCACCAAGATATGTTAACCAAAATTTGCAAGAAAGTAAGGTATTAGTATCAAGATGATATTTATATAACACGCACAAGTGGTAACATTCACACTTTTCAAAATCAAGGTAGTAATTGAAATCAAACCAAAGTTAGAGTATACCTAGGAATTGTTAAAGTGTATATAGCGTAACATCACAATATAGATATTTAGGTCAAGTTTTCAAGAAACAAGACATAAATACCAAAATTGTAGTGACACGATATAAACAAGATAATCATTCAAAGGAGAGTCAAGGTGATGAATCAAGCCTAACTATGATGATGATCTTGACTTGGGTATCAAGATCAAAAAAGCTACTAATGATATGAAAATGTGCCCACACACTTTAGACATTTAAGAACTCATACATGCAAACATGGATGAGGGTAAACAGACACAAAATTGGAGAATACAATTAATTAGCAACACAAGGGTATTCAATATTCTTCAACAAAGTGTCAAAAAAATGAAGTAGATTAGTTGGGGTTTTAAAATATTGGCTTCACTTTAGAAGAGTTTTGCCTCACCTTAGGCGAGTGAAACAACTAAGAAAAAGTAACGCTTCACATGTTTCATGATGAATAATGGCTCTCAACTCAAATTGGTTTTGATATTGTCCAAGTTGGCTCCTGGTCAAATATAGCTTCCTAGGTGGTTCACTTAACTAGGCGTCACAAGTTATGTAAGAGTGAGCTCAATTTTCTAAGAATAGTCATAATGACTAATTCTTAGAGTATCTTGGCTTTACTTTACCCCCTTTAAGCACCATGGGTAATAAATGCATCCATCGTGTACTCTCACTAGGGTCACGTTATGGATAAATTTGATACTAAATCTCACAAATGGTAATATTAGTCAAATAGGTTGTGTGGAGAAATTCTTGTTTCTTCCACAAGGTTCCCTCTTACGTGGACTAGTTTATGGTTCCAAAACCACTTCCATTGTTGTAGCTTAAGGTATTATGCCAAAGGGGTTATGTTCTAGTTGAGCGGATAGGGACGTACCCTTTTTTCGAAACCTGCAAATACAATGTGATGTTTGTGGTGTGTTTTTTATCTTGTTTAATTTAATGTGGTTTGCTTGAACACCTTTTGGCAACCTACACGAAAACTGTATTAGTAGTTTTGTTTTGTCTTGACTCCTCCTTTCTTTGATAAGCATTTTTGGTTCTGCACAATGGATTAGTAATTTTCCATACACATAAAAATAGGAAACACCATTTATGATTCTCAAGATCATCCTAGACGCAAGAGAAGAGCATACATGACACAAAATCCAATTAAGAAATCAACAAATGGAAAATACTTAATTCAAACGCAAAATACATACATCTTGACCCAATTTGGACATTCTAAACGTTTTTCAAAGCAATGAAAGATATAAGAATCATTTCTAATTCCCAAGATTACCCCAAAAGATGTGAGGGAAGAGCATACGCGACCTTACTCTTATGATTAAGCATGCAAGGTTTATCCAATGTTTAATATAATCTAACAAAAGCATGTAAACATACCCTACAAAATAAAAATTAATCAGATTAAACCTACAATGATGTTAGCATTTAATGACACAAACCTTTGTAAACATGGAATTAACATGCAATTCTAGATTGAGGTACTTACGTGTAGGTTAGGGTGTGTACGCGTGGGTTATGGTGCTTGCACTCCTTTATCTAACCTTAGTGTGTCTGTATAGTGTTTGTGCTACCCAAGAGATTCCTCGCTAACATAAGGGCATCTACATTAGAGAATAGATGTGTGCGCTAGCTACCTTTAGGGTGCATGTGCCACCTTTAGGGTGTCTGTGCTATCTTTAGGGTACCTACGCTACCTTTAGGGTGCCTACACTACCTTTAGAGTAACTACACTACCTTTAGGGTGCCTGTACTAAAAATATAGACATAGAGCATGTGCACTAGCATAAGGGTGTCTCTGGCTTAGAGAATAGATGTGTGCACATGGGAAGAAAAAACAAAAGGTAGAAAAAGTTATGACAGTGCTTGTGAACTGGCCAAGAGATGCTTACGCTAGAAAAAGGGTACATGCACCACTAATAAAGAGATAGAGTGTGTGCACTAGCATAAGGGTATACACACTACCTTTAGGGTGCCTGCACTACCTTTAGGGTACTTGCTCTACCTTCAAGGTGTTTGTGCTAGCTTTATGGTGTTTGCGCTACCTTTAGGGTGCCTGCGCTAGCCTGACAGGTTTCTTGTAGCACTAAGGTACAATACTACAACAGTGTGTGTACATGCCAAGATTAGTGTCTGTGAGTGGTTTTATGTGCTTGCTTGTGGTTTTGTGCACCTATGCCCCCTGAAAAAACTATACCTGGTGATGACGTCAAAACATAGCTCAATGACATAAACAATGTAAAAAATCTTCAAATTTTAACATGTTAGCTCAAAATTGACAATAACCCATCAAAATTAAAGCTCTAAATAAGACTCCACACATGTAAGGTTAACAAAATCATAAGAATTTTAACATCATTTCACACATGTGCATATTAAGGGTTAGCCAAATGTTGAAATAACAATAAAATTTTAACTATAATGCTAAGGGACAAAGGATCCGGCTCCACCGGGCATGCCAAATGTGTACATGAATTCGTTAGCTATTCTAAAAGAATTAGAACTAACACCTAGTAGTCCTAAAACAAATCTAAATCAAAATCTATGCACCATCATACTTAGAGATTAAACAAGACTAATCTACCAACATCCTTGCATTAGAACATGAATAAATATTCAAACTAACATGCTAATCCATTAATCTCTATCTCTATTGAATGCTAATAAAATGAAATGAACCTACTTAGATCCTTAACAATAAAAGGGTTGATTGTATGTTTGAATCCCAAGTTTTTCAAGAATGGAGTCTTGTCAATCCATGGCTATAAGACCATTTGACATATCTCCATATGACTTCAAAACTTGGATGGATGAATGTAATAAATGAAGATAGCTTGCTCCTCTAATGGAAGAATACTCTAAGATGATGAAAATGGCTATAGCTTAGGCTCTATGCTCATTTAGGTGTGTAAAGGTGTGAATAGAAAGGTAGGAGGAGGGCTCCTTATATAGGCCAATGGATAAAAGAATCTCTACATCCCTTTACATGTGGGATAATAGCTAGGTTGGGTTAGTTGTGGATAAGGAAGGTTAAGGGAGGGTTGAGTCAACCTGAAGAGAGTTTAGTTTGTCCTCTAGTGACTCATGGGGATTTAAGGGGTTTATTAATTAAAAGAAGTGATTAATTAATAGGTGTGCAAGCTTATAAAAGCTTTTTAGAGGAATAGTAAGTATGATTTATGTTATGAGAGGATTTTAATCAAATAAATGACAATTTGTTGATTAAATAGAAGAGAGAATTAATTAATTAAGAATAATTAATTAATCTAGATAGAAAGGGGAGCTTAATTAATTATAAATAATTAATTAATATAGATAAAAGGGGAGATGATTAACGAAATTTCGTTAATTGGCATTGTTGTTGATAGAAGAGTTAATTAACTAATGTAATGTAATTAATTAACAACGATAGTAGAGAAAATGTGTGATATTGACAATATGTCGTCAATTTATGGGAAAGGGTATAATTAACACAATTTAAGTATTTAAATTTCCCAAGCTAAATTATAGGTGTCTACATTACCTATGAGAAGATCACATGCCAAGCGGAAGTGTGGTCCTCCATGATCAAGTGCTTATTCCAGTTTGTAAATTACTCCACTAACTATAATAATCCTCTTGGGAATATTCCCTACGTGGAATATTCTTTTCTTGACCTATAAGGTTCTAGGATGGCACCTTATCTATTCATCATGCCTACTTTGACCCTTAAGTGTTTCTCCTATTGTACCACCTTCAAAATGTGGTTGAGTCCCTAAACTATCTTCTTCTCCCGTGCACCAACTTCTCTCCCGGATGCTTTTTCTTGAGCACCTTCCCTCTTGCTTTCCTTACACGTGTGCACATTCTACCTTGGGACTTAGTCAATTTAGGGCCCAACATTACCCCACACTATGTGTGTTATCCATCCTTGGAAACACTCTGCTCCATCACTAAAGAATAGGAGAAATGAAATAATCTGCAATTGAATAAAGAATGGAAGAATAGTAGGATCATGTTACTACTGTATGAGGAGTGGGAAATATCTCTTCATGGATGCTTCAATTTTATCCCAAGCATCTACCTCACTCTACGCATGTTGAAGTAAATCACCCACTAGTGCACTAACCTCATCAAAACTTAGCTCATCCCCCTTAGCCTTTAGCGTATCTCCGATGTTTTCCATCTGCTTGCTAAGGTTTCCCAATGCATCTATCCTATGAGTGACTTGGGGGTATAACTCCTTCAATTTATTTTTAATCAAGACCCTCAAGGTCTCGACTTCCTCTGATTTATTCTCAACCTCTGCCAAGATCTTATATCTCTCTACCCTATTTCCCTTATTCTTCTCTTGAAACTCCTTCAGATCCACCTCGTGGATAGCAACCAATATGTTTGCTAATCCATCTATTTTCCATAGTTTTCATACACAACTTCATCCATTTACACCACATTATTCACTGAGGAAAGGAGCTCGAATACCGAGTTATTGTCTCCCCAATATTTTAATTTTCTTCTTCCTTCTGGAACACCATCACTTCTTCTACTCACTCTAATGTAAGTGGCCACCTCTCCATGGTGTGTATGCACGTCAAGTCTTCCCAGCAGTGCATGGTCGAATCATACTTCTTCTCAGGAGGGGTTAGGTCTGGTGCTTTAGGATAATGTCATTTGAAATAGCCTCTATCTTTTTGTATACCTCACACACCTTCACCTTATCATCCCTCAACTCATACCTTAACTACACACCGATAAATTCCTTTTGTTTTATCTACTGTCCCTCTCAATGATATCCTCATTATTTTCTTCAAGCTCAGCCTCTAAGACTCATATTCTATCATTTATGCTAAAAAGACTTTCTTCCACCTCTACCAAAATTTTTTTGAGCACATTGTAAACTTGCTCATCCGACAACTACTAGGAATTCAAAAGAGGGTTTAATCCCTTGGTACATGGTGCCTTCATCAACACACCACTATTCATATCAAACTTGGGCTCATCAACATGGGACTCAAAATCCCAGGATAAAATTTTCCTTATGCGTGGGTACGCACTCTCTTCATCAAAATATGACCAAGTGAGGAGTTGGTCTATGGGCACTATACTTTGGAAATTCATGCACATTACCTTTCTTGGATCATTAATGTAAGTTGTGGTGTGTTCTTGTGCCACTACTACACCCTTTCCACCTATGTGTGCTACCTTTGGGAAGCTCACTACTAAAATGGGGTCTCTACCATGCCCTCATACTCCTTTTCCATGTTTGTGCTCTCCTTTGTTTCCTTTAGCACTTCATCAGCGTTGCACTCCACTTCTTGCTCCACCAAGTTCTGAATGATTCCTACCACTTCCCTTTCCACCATATCTTCCAATTTTTCTCCAGCCAAGGGTGGGGTCTTCTGAGAATTTGTTCCCCACTTCTTCCTCACTAGCTCCCATATTATGAGCACCGTCTTCATAATCATCATGCTCTTCATTAGAATCATGCACATTAGGAATAGGGGACTCTTACCTTCATCGTGCTCTTCATCCTCCTCCTCAGAATCATCACCCTTCATGATCTTTGTCTCCTTAGAGTCTGAGATTTGCACCACTTTCTACTTCTTCTTCACGAGTGAATCCTCTAATTGTAGACACTTAAAATTGGTTACTCAATTTAGTGTCCCTCACATTCGCTTACCTGCTTAGGTAACCTGGGGCACGTTTACGTCACCGCTATCCCCTTGGGATATTATCCGATTTGTGGTTTAAAAATCTATCCTAAGTTTAATTCACCCCATTGTATCTTACCCGTGAGTAATTAAATATTAAATATTTAATTACACCTCTTCCCATGTATCCTAATCACTTATCTACCCCAAATTTATTCTATCTATGTATCACCCCTATTTTTCCTCTTCCCCAAGCGGGATATTCCCGTATTTGGGGTAATTCTCATCTTTCTAGAAATCAATCATTTTTCCCATCTCGGGAGTCTGTCCCGCGATCGGCGCCGACCTATACGGTTGGCGCCGATTATAAAAGCAAGTCCGAACTCGGTTAGGACCGAAAAGATCGAAAAACACGAATGAAGGACGTGCGAAGCAGAGCAAAACAAAGGGACAGATCGCGAAAGAGACACAGGTTGTAAGAAAGAGAAATCTTTTAGCATCAAGTGTATCGAATGAGGGCAGATCCTGTCCGAATCAATCCCTGAGAGGAGCACCGTTACTCTGCTTCTATCATATCAACATCACACGTATCCATCGATCCTCTGGTGACTCTGTTCCAGTATCTTACCGACTTTCGCACATCCAACAGACGTCGACTATCTGTCCATCACTTTCCAATTTCCGAATCTTCTTGCACTGTCCCTGATCAACTGATCTACTTTCAGTCGACGCCGATCTTATACAGTCGACGCCGATTCTTCATAGTCGACGCCGATCACATCAGTCGACGCCGATCCTTATTAATCGACGCCGATCATCCTGCAGACAGGTAAAAAGGACACAGGTAACACAAATCCAGCTTTATTTTACAGTTTCCTGTTTTCTGTAGCTTTCTGTCTGTTGTTTAAATTCGGTTTCATTACTATAATCAGAAAATCTAGTCTTATATGCACATCTTTTATCATGTATGCTTCTCTACTTAATTGAAAACGTGGACTGACATCCGCCAAGGAAGCTTATCACTTCCCGGACCCGCTTCTCGGGTAGTCCACCCAAATATCTTTTAACGCCATCTTTTTCTGTCAAGCATTGGTGTCTTGCAGGTTACTCGGATCTATTGTGCGAATTGCTCGTGTGCGCCCGTCTTATCTACATCAACCTCCGTATCCGTCTACATCTTCGGATCTTGTCCATCAGGTATCGATTTCATTGGAGTTTTTCAGGGTTTTTGTGTTTAGTTTGGTGCATTAACTTGGACAGGTAACAAGTGCGAAATCCTTGATCTACATTCTCAGCACGCCTTGGGACCCAACCAAAGTCCCTTATTGGTAAGTTCATCTCTCTTCTAGTTTTGAGCTTTGATTCTTTTTCTTCACCGATTTCTATCAGTTCTGCTTGAGCATTTCTTTTCGACATTTCAATCTTGCTTTTTATGCGGAATCGTTATGTTGAAATTTTTCTATTTCCTTAGAATAGAAATTTTTCATTTCATCATTATCTGATATATCTTTCCGGATCTTGTTTCTGTTTGCTTAACCTCTTCTTGCGGAGCACTTTGCTTGATCGTGGATTGTTCGAGGGAAGAGCTCAACAACACACGCTTTGAAGTCCACACAACTTGGAGAGCTAAATTGATAGTTATTTCTCTTTTACGGTGTTTTCTCCTTTTTAGGATTTCTTTGTTTGATCGTCTATCACATTCGAACATTTCAATTTTTGGTGCTTAAAAAGAATTTAATCGCATTTGGAAAAAAATTTGTTTGACTTGTCTTCATCGAAATCAAACACTTCGTTTTAAAGTGCTTAAAAAGAACTTTTTATTTGTCATTGCTGTTGTATGTTTCTCATCTAGTTTTAATTAGGCTAGAAAATTGATCAAAATCGGTAGTGACACTATTTGATTTTTATTTTTCACCCTTGCACACAAAGCCAAAATCACTAGGTATAAAGCATTTAAACAAAAATCCTTCCCTGGCCTCGCCTACTTGGAAGTGACATCCAAGAGGAAGAGCCTACGTGGTACTCGTGCCGCACTATAAATTCACGAAGTTCGTATATATTGGCAAAGCAAAGCACCCGACTCCCTTATCGCAGCGGTGTGTGAAGTGCGGGGGTAGGCCCCTATATCAAGCCACGTACTGGTCTTTTTTACTGAAGTACCTTCGGGACTCCTCACCAAACATTCCCCAAACCATCCTTAGTTTGGCTATTTGAGTAGTTCCTGTTCTAAAAAGCCTTCCTTAACATTTTCTTTCTTAAAAGCATCAAAACTTAAAGGAGATAATCATCTCATACGCTTGAATTTTCTGTGCATTAGTTAGGTCAATTCTCTTTTCTGCGTGTTTATGACGGTCATCACTCGGTTACAATCTAGAAGAATGGCTCAACTGGCTCCTTCTTCTTCCGAGATTACCACTAGTGTGGATGTTTCGGCACCCCCCAAATCTTCCTCGGGACCGCTGCTAGTCGGTTCCCCATCCTGGTCATATAATCCTTTCTTTCAAGCCAAAGCAACCCCATCACGTCCAGCTTCCCCTAGTCCTTCAGAAATATCATCTACTTCTGACTCAGAGTATGTTCCGTGCGGGGATCCTGAATTTCAGGCGTTCCTCGATCGCAATCTGGTAGCCCTTATGGACTACCTAGTACACAAGTCTATTCAAATATCTGATCAAGGACCACCAATCCAGCAAGTGTACGATTATTCTCGTGAACCATCCCAGGCCTTTGTAGAATAGTTTGCATCATCTCTCTTGCCTCGAGTCACGGAGAAGGACGGTGCCCCTGTGCCTCCTTTTTCTCTTCCACCAACCATATCGACTAGTTCTCAAATAGTCTTACCTATTCCTAACACCGCAGCGACCTCGAATATTCCACAACCTACTTCTGAGAGGTCCTCTGCCCTGGCTATGATGAATGCGTCTGCGCACCCACATATTGCTATTAATTCATCTATGCCCTCCATTGTATCCCAAGGTCAATACCCCTTTATGAGCCAACCCCCTCCGAATAGTCAGTTGGTTCCTGCTTCCGCGTCCCTCTAGGGTTTTTCTTCCAATATTCCAAAGAATAAAGTGACCTTCACCCATCCTTTAGCATCAACACCCTTAATGCCTAATCTGGTAGTAGAAGGCCCCTTTCAGGTCTTGTTCCCCAATATGTCCAATCAAATTGGCACTCATGTTCCTCAATCTATCCCGATTCAGTCAACAAGCATAGGAGTCCACCAATCACAGGCTCCACCCGTCATCCAACCTTCATTTTCTCAACCACTTAATACCTCACAGCCTGCCTATACACAAGGTACTTCACAGAAAATACCCCACCAGGTGTCACCCAGAACCCCTGGTTACTCCTCTTATCATCCTACCAATCAACAAATAAATCCCTCGTTGACACCTCAACAACATCCACCATTTGCTTCTTATGTAGGACATGCCAGTGTGCCTCCTCCTCAATCTGACGTGGTTCAAATTCTCTTCAAGAAAATCGCAGACTTGGAAGCCTCCACAAAAGGGGCTCGTCCTTCATACTCCTTTGAAGAAGTGTGTAATGAACCCATTCACCCCTCAGTGGCTTTTAAGCCTTATCCTCCCCAATGGGAACTTCCTAAATTTTCAAAGTTTCATAGTCGGGAGGACCCTCAACAACATTTGCGAGCATTCAAACATGCTTGCTACCTCATAGTCCAGGATCAGGAGCTTATGCTCCGTACCTTTCCTATGTCTCTAGCAGGTCCTGCTTTAGACTGGTACAATAACATTCCTCAACATTCCTTGTTTTCTTTCTCTCAATTGGCCCAGATGTTTGTTGAAAACTTTTCAATAAATATCGCGCATAAGATCTCGATTACAGATCTTTATAACATTCGTCAATTCGATGATGAGTCTATTGCAGACTTTGTCGCTCGTTGGAGAGGGATAATCAACCAATTGTCTTTCTCCCTTCCTCAATCCCAACAAATCGAGTTGTTTACTCGATCTTGTGCTAATCACATTTCTTCCACTTTAAGGATCCAAAATTTTCATACCTTTGAAGAAGCCTTTATAATGGCACGCAAACTTGAATCTCGCGCCATTGAACAAGGGAAGCTAAAACTTCACTCTAAATCTAAACCCGATTTTTCTCGGTTTACCAAACCAAATTCTTCCCCTCTAAAGACAAGAATCGGGATCCACCAATGTCATCGTATTAAAAACATCACGAGCCGATACTACTTCTAATCAAACACCATGAAGAGACTCCTCATCTTCTCGAAAAGGGACTTCATCATCTCGATCCTTCACTCCATTGGGGGAATCATATGCCTCTATCTTAGAGAAAATGTTGGAAGTTCGCATGGTCGAACTTCCCCCTATTAGGAATATCGATGAAAGCCAAGAACGTCCATTCTGGTATAGAGAAAATGATTTCTGTCATTATCATAGAACCAAAGGTCATGACATCGAACGATGTCAGACTTTCAAAAATCTTGTCCAGAAATTCATTGATAAAGGCGAGCTCATTCTGGATAACCCAAATGCTCCCCCAAATCAGGCAATGGATGTTTTTAAACAACCCTTTCCTAATCATTCCCCAAACCATAATGCTTCAGAGTCTCAAAAACCAAACACTCATACTATCAACTTCATCTCTACTGAAGAATCTTCTTCTGAAACCAAGCCATCTGCGAATACATCAACCGAATCAGAACCTCCTTCCACTTCACCAATCACTGAAATTCCACCATCTTCCGATAGCCCGTCTTTGAATATTCCTACATTGCTAGATACGGGTTCATCTCTCTCCACTCCTTTGTCTAACCTTCCATCCATACCCGAGACAGTGTCATCCTCATCTGTCTCATCGTCGAACATTCTTTCAATGCTCGAGGCAATTACATCCCTTCGAGTTTCCACTATAGATACATCTACTTCTGTTGCTCCCATTCTCGCTGCAACTATGCCCCTGGTGAACGTACCTATAATTGTGCCAACTCCGACTGGAAGCGTCTTCGATTTTGACTCTTCCTGTCTCTTTTCCAACAGTAGTTCCACCCATAATTACTGCACCAGAAGTAGTCCCTTCACAAAGAACTACTTCTTCATCACTCACTTCTTCCACCACTAGTGCTGCTTCGCCCATTAAAGAAAAATCAAAAGAAGTAGCACCAACACCTATACGCTCGGTTCCTGAACTTAAACCGAGACAACCAAAATCTAACATTGCGCCATCAGTACCTCCCCACTTGCTTCCTCCGAAAAGGTTACAATCACCTTATGCCGTTGAAGTTGTCACCATCCCTGAAAAAGGAAAGCCCATATTCCGAACCATCAAGACCCTTGGTGCTTTCCCACAAAAATCTCTCTCTACGCCCCATAAAAGATTGGATTTATCTGCTGAGAAGGCGTCTTCTTCTACACACTTATCAAAACCATCATCTTCTTCTACAACACATTCTTCACCAACACCCCGAAAAGCGGATTTACCTACTAACAAAATGCCACCTCTTCTATCAGGATCATCATCTTCATTACCAAAAGCCAGGGTGCCCTATGTCCCTCCGATTACACCTACTTTGGGAGCTTCTTCCTCATCTAAATCGACATTATCTAAATCATCAGTAAATTCAACCAAACAACCTCCTTTATCTTTGAAGACCACAACACTTGTCACATCTCCGTCATCTTCAAAATCTATTCTAGGGGCTCCTCCTCCACCAAAATCAATCATGTCTCACTTACTTCCATCTCAAATGCCCAAGCTCGCACTCCAAGTGTCCAAAAGAATAAGATGATCCCTAAAAGATCACAAACCTAACATGCGGGTTCTTTTGCCTCGGCAACATTAAGGCAAAAGAGGCACCTTCATCACCTCTATCCTCATCTTCATCTACCGGGTTCTACACCGAAATCCTTCGCCAACTTATCCAATCTTCATCCATATCCCTTCCTCCGATTAAACCCTATAACCCTAAAGGAGTTAAACCTACCTGGTTTAACTCTGATCTAATTTGCGCTTACCACCGTACCCCGGGTCATGATACTGAGGAATGTAAAGCTCTTCAATCTGTCGTCAACAACCTTTTGGAAGAAAGTGATCTTTTGCTGGAGGAGGAGAAACAAGTATCTCCTGTCATCTTAGCTCCATCTGAGCCCCAATGATCCACTCAGACCTCTAGTGATTCCACTCCAATTGACCTTCCACCTTCTCAAATTGATACAATCCATATTGCCACTAGAACCCAACACTATGATAATCCATCTTCCTCTACAGCATCTCGACCACGGGTTATCATTTCTGCAGCCCCTGAAGGAGTTCCTTCTTCCTCATTAGCCCCATGACCTCGGTCTCTATTCGTGCTGCCCCTCGGGCTCAAATTCTGTGTCAGTTGAGGAGAGTGTTATGAAAGAACTCACCCAGGCTACGGTCAAAATGTCTCTTTTTGACCTCATCCAATCCTCTCCACAACATCGCCAGGCTCTGATTGATAGTCTGCGTCACATCGCAGTAAATTCAGATGAGCCCCAGCCCTACGAGTTGGTTATCGGATTGAATAGACCATCAACCGCCATTTCTTTTGAAGATTCGAGAAGTTCCTCCTCTTTCTTCAGAGGATTTGGAGGCTCCCCTCTTTATCACAGTCCAAATCGACAACACCACGTTAAAACGCGTTATGATCGACAGTGGAGCTGCACTCAACGTCATCTCCTCGCACACATTTGAGCAACTTAAATTACCAAAGAATGTAGTGTCACCCCCACCTTTCGCCCTTCGATCATTTAACGATCAGTTAGCAGTTACTTTAGGAACTGTGGTCTTACCCATTCGAGTAGGTAAGAAGCTGCTTCATGAACTCTTCTACATTGTCAAAGGAAAATTCCACTATAATATGATCCTCGACGCTCTGGATTCGCAATGCATTGTGTCCCATCCACCCTCCATCGATGCTTAAAATATCAATATGAGGGCAAAATATATACTCATCCAGGAGATCCTTTTCCTTCCGCACAATGCGACATGACCACAAGGTCTGCCCCTCTAAAGGAAAATACTTCTTCTCCTGACGGGGCCTCATCTTCTTCCATACCTGCAACCAAACTACCGGATTTACAAAATCTAGAAGAGACATTGCAGCGTTTCTCACTGGGAGAGCTTCCTCTCTTTTCTTTCGACGCCCATCTCAATCCTAGTGAGTATGGTAGACCGGACAAACAACCTGAGTATCAACCAGGTCTCGGTCGCATCGTCACCATTGGTCTGCCCAATCAACAGACTAATTTCATCTATGGTGGTCTTGATACGCCTCATTATCACCCAGATTCTCCTCCTAGGACCAAACCTTACTTAACAGGGTTCGATTATCTACAAAATCCCACGTTTGCAAAAACTTATCTATATCGATGCGCGTGGAAGGGTTTTGGTCTAGGAAAATATGAGCAAGGTGTGCATGACCTCACATCCATTCCCACTCTCATGCCACATCAAAAATTTGGTTTAGGATTTAAACCTCTTTCAAAAGCCACCGTCACTACTCTCGATGAGCCTCTTCCTATTGAGGAACCATCTTCTCCCGCTAAGTCAGAAGCATCACTCGATGTGGACGACGACATTTCCATCCCACCTAACTTTTTTTTATCAATACCATTTCCTTAGGGCCGCTAGCCTATACGACTAGCAACCGGTCCGCTTCCATACCGTTAATCTTCCCTGAGATAGTTGGAGATGACTCTCCTACTATCAACACTATCCACTGTGCGGATGATGATTCTGTCCTCACCTATCTGGGGGCAGAGGATTCATATCTTCCCAAGACTATTCCTTCTGACACGTCTACGCTTCTCAACGAAGCCACTGTCGACCTTAATATAGGGACTTCTGAAGACCCTCGCATCATTAAGGTCGGCCAATCCCTTAATCCACAGGAGTTAGGAGATTTTACCACTTTTCTTTCCAACCATCGTCAAGCCTTTGCTTGGTCATATGAGGATATGCCAGGACTCGATCCCGATATTGTGGTCCACAATATCATTACCCTTCCCAACATCAAACCAGTTAAACAGAAATTACGTAAAATGCACCCCAGAGTAGCCCTTCATTAAAGAAGAATTACAGTAGCTTGCTCTTGGCTAACTTCATCCAACCCATCGATTATCCACAATGGGTTTCCAATGTAGTACCAGTAACTAAGGCTACTGGGAAAATTTGAATTTGTACCGACTTCCGGGATCTTAATCTTGCTTGTCCAAAAGATGATTTTCCTCTACCTAATATCGACCAACTCGTGGATCTAATCAAGCTGGGTCATGAGATGATTTCTCTTATGGATGGTTTCTCTGGATATAATCAAATTCTCATCACACCAGAAGACCAACATAAGACTTCTTTCATAACTCCTTGGGGGACCTTCTGCTATCGCGTCATGCCTTTCGGTCTTAAGAACGCAGGAGCAACCTATCAGCGAGAAATGACCTACATCTTCCATGATCTCTTACACAAAACCGTGGAAGATTACGTTGACGATCTCCTCGGTAAGTCCAAACGTTGTCAGGATCATCTTTTCATCCTTGCACCTCTCTCTGAGAGGCTTATCCGCTTTTGTCTCCATCTAAATCCATCTAAGTGCGTGTTTGGCGTTCTCACTGGTAAACTTTTAGGTTTTATCATTTCCATTAGGGGTATTGAAGTAGACCCCACAAAAATAAAAGCTATCCTTGAGATGCCTCCCCCTTCTAACTTAAAGCAACTCCGCAGTCTCCAAGGACGTCTTCAATCAGTGCGTTGTTTTATCTCACAATTGTCGGACCGTTGTCAACCTTTTCATCATCTCCTCCGTAAGAATGTTCATTTTGAATGGGATGAACATTGCCAAAAGGCCTTTGATGATCTCAAAGCTTATCTTCTTTCTCCACCTGTGCTTACACCTCCACGCAAGGGGGAGCCTTTCTATCTTTATATCTTTGTGACTGACCATGCTCTGGGAGCCATGATTTCGCATCGGGACACTTGCGGTAAAGCAAGCTGTCTATTACATCGCCGCACCCTCCATTAGTATGAAACACGTTACTCCGAAGCTGAAAAGCTATGTTGTGCTCTCTTCTTCACAACTTCTAAGCTTCGTCATTACCTCCTTAATCACAAAACTTATATTGTCACAAGTGTCAATCCACTCAAGACAATTCATGCAAAGCCTTATCACAATGATCGTATCACTCGTTGGCTCATGCTTATGACAGAATTTGACCTCGAGTTTATCCCGCAAAAGTCTATCAAGGGTCAGGTTATTGCAGATCAATTAGCTGATGCTCCTCTTCTGGACACTCAAGACCCCCTTGCTCAATTCCCCGATGAGCATATCCAACAAATTGATTTTGGTCTATCTCCATTTAAAGTAAAGCTCTTCTTTGATGGATCCAAATGTCGCAAGGGGAGGCGGGTTTTGTGATGATTCCCTCCTTACGCCTACGCCTATCCCAGTCGCACACAAATTGAACTTTGAGTGCACCAATAATATGGCTGAATACGAAGCTCTTGTCTTGGGTCTCCAAAATGCCATTAATCTCGGTGCTCATCATATTGACATCTTTGGTGATTCTGAACTCATCGTTAATCAAGTCATGGGTGTCTATCAATGTAAGAATGATATCCTTCAAAAATATCGTGACATCGTTCTTGCTCAACTCCAATCTTTCGATAAATTCACTATCCAAGCTATTCCTCGCACTGCAAATCGATTCGCAGATACAATGGCTTCGTTAGCCTCACTTATCCCACCTTTTACCGAAGACTCGCGACTTTATGTGGCTGTGCAACGATTAGATCAACCATCTCATCTTAGGCAACTAACTTTAATCCATGCTGTCACAACCCATACTCAGGATGAGTGGTATCAACAAATTGTTGATTATCTATCTCATTCGGTGCTTCCTCCAGATCTGACTTCCAATGGTAGAAGATCTTTTATCCAACGTGCTAATCGCTATACTATTCTAGGCGGGATTCTCTACAAACGTGGCTTTGATGGTATTTTGCTTCGGTGCCTCAAAACCCATGAATCATCTAAAGCCATCCAGGAGGTCCATGACGGTATCTGTGGTGGACATTTTAGTGGCTTGGCTGTGGCTAAACGCATCTTACGTTTGGGATATTATTGGCCTTCTCTTAATCAAGATTGTTGTGAATACACTAAGAAATGTGTCAAGTGCCAACAACATTCCAATCTCACACACATCCCTAGTCAAGCTTTGCAACCTACGGTGGATTTGTGGCCTTTTTTGCAATGGGGTCTTGATCTTATTAGTCTCATCAATCCCGTTCTTCACAACGCCATCATTCTATCATTACGCCACCGAGTACTTTACTAAGTGGGTGGAGGCTATCCCTCTTTCTTCAACAAAGGCTAAGCCCATAGTTAATTTTGTCTATCAAAGACATCATCATTTGTCACTTTGGCGTTCCACACAAGCTCATCACGTATAATGGCAAGTCTTTCAAGAACGTTGATTTGCGAATCTCTCGCAACGCTTTCAATATCAAGCTCGCTTTTCTTCTCCATACTATCCTCAAGCTAATGGTCAGCCCAAGCTTCCAATAAAACTTTGCGTAATATCCTCTCAAAGGTAACTAGTCAAGCTTGGTAGGGATTGGCATTTACATATCCCTTTTGCTCTCTGGCCTATCTGGACTAGCATTCGTACTCCTACTTTGGTCCTACTCCCTTCTCTCTCGCCTACATGGGTCTCAAGTCGTTCTTC
This sequence comes from Taxus wallichiana var. yunnanensis, assembly GCA_018340775.1. Taxonomy (NCBI): domain Eukaryota; kingdom Viridiplantae; phylum Streptophyta; class Pinopsida; order Cupressales; family Taxaceae; genus Taxus; species Taxus wallichiana. Next base: position 423,169,968 of record CM031240.1, on the reverse strand, counting down.
CTTTGGAAGTCCAAATCCCATCTCTCCGTGTTTCTCTCGGAGAATTTGTCTCCGATGAGGACTATCGTCAAGCTCGTCTAGCACAACTTGAATTATTAGATGAGCGGCATCTCAACACTCTCAAACATCATCAAGTCTATCTTGAGCATGTCAAACGTGCTTATAACAAGCACTTGCAACATCGTGACTTCAAAATTGGGGATCTTGTTCTTAAAGAAAATCAAAATGTCACCACACTCGAAAGAAGTCAACGTGGTAAGTTTGCTCCCAACTGGATGGGCCCATACATTATCACTCATAAATATGGGTCTGGGGCTTATCGTCTATCTTCCATGGATGGTATACCTGAAGCGGAACCTCTTAATGCCTTGCATCTACGGCCCTTCTATTGTTAAAATCTATCTTACACAAGTCTAGTCGCAACACAGATCTTTCATCCATCTAAACAACCAGTCATATACTTTCATGGTGATTCGAAACTATGTGGTTCTCCGCCTATTGCCTCTTTTACCTTAAAATATGAGTATCGCGGCTCTACTCATTGCATGTTTCTTTTGGATATGTTCCTCCTCATGGTAGGAATACCTTAATCACCACTTCATCTGTCCCAAGTGCTTATCTTAATCGATCTACTCGGGGCATGAGTGCATGTTCTTCTATGTTCTCTTCCCCTCCATCTGATCTATCTAGGTCTAAACTCAGCTTCTTCCAAAAAGATTTTCAAAAAAAAAAAAAAAAAAAAAAAAAGAGAAGAGATGCTATCCAAAAAGATAGACTGATCCCTCGAAGGACAGCTATCCCTACATTATCAAATGAATCAAAAAGAAAAAAATATAGACCATACCCTCGAAGGATGGCTATCATTGAAATTCAAAATACAGACCGCTCCCTTGAAGGATGGCTGTTTCTCAAAGATATATTCAAGGCTTCTTGCAATTAATCAGCCTTTCAGTCAGTTTATACACTTTTTAGCATCACTGAAAGACTTCCCGTATTGATCAGTCTTTCCATATCAAGCAAACTTCCCGCATTGATCAGTTTGCTTTTCTGCCAAAATCATGAAGCTGAGATTTAAGACCTTTTGTAGATCATATGGAGAATCCTATTTTCCCACTATGGACATGTATTCTGTCCCTTGTAAATTCCGACAAGGTACGTACTTACTGTTCCTTTCGTTTCCCTCCTAGATCTGTTTTGCGGCTAGTTAGTGTCAGATTCATTTTAACCTCATATAGGGCCTTACATGCATGATATTGTGATTTCCTATCTAGATTCTATCTATGGTCGGTTGGGAGTCCAACTTGTCATTTTCTTTCTTATCCGGGTATATTTTCTTTATTCCTAGTCAAGATCGTTTTCATTACCTCCTTGGCTCTCGCAAAGAGTATTCCCCATTATTCTTTGTTTTTCATCTAGTCAAATTGACATTTCATATGTTAATTCAATCAAAATTTATCTTCTATCTAATTTCATCTTATCTATCAAAGCATCTATTATCAACACATCTATTTCTGGCTATTTATTTTCATCAAAATTAAATTAACATCTCAACCATGCCGAGTACATCAATCACATCTATCTATCTATCCATCAAAGTATCAAAAAAACTTGTACATCCAAGTTACATTGCATCTGTCTATCTCTATTTTCATCAAAATTATATCCACATATCTATATCCATCAAATCACATCTATTTCTATCCTCTATCACCTATATCTATCCAATCACATCTATTCATCATCTATCAGTCTATATCTATATCCATCACAATTACGCCACATCTATACATGTATATCAAAATCAAAAGCATGAGAACAATTATATGACAAATAAAATGATGAATCTATATATACATGTGTGTCTGTACAACAAAAATGGGTGGCTTTCAATCAAGCCATCTATACAATGCCTTCCAATCGAGGCTACATCAAAATATATCAATCTCTATATCGTAAAGTCCGATGCATGGAGGACACTATCTCCTCCACCCTCCTCTGGACCAGGCTGTCTCTCCTGACCGCCGCCTATCGAGCTAGATGCACCTGCTGCCGGAGGTCTCGGCCCACCTCGGTCTCTCCCGGTGCTCCCTCCACCTGAGGCCCCGCTCGCTGTAGCTGTCGCTGCCCTCCTCCTCGCCCCGTACCGCGGCACATCTGGGGCATGCTGCGCTAAGGCATCCTCATAGTATCTCACCTCAGCAAGGAGAGACTGATATGTGCTCAAGCTCACAGTTCCAGGTGCTCGTAATGGTGCTGCTGGTGCTGCTGGGGCTGCTGGCGCTGCTGGTGGTGCTCCTCCTAGGGTCGTACCCTGCGTACCAGACTCCGACATGGTACCTGTCTCCCCATATTTGGCCCTGAGGGCCTCCCTATGTCGAAGATAGCGATCCTCTGTTGGATCGCTGTATCTCGCTCCTGGCGAGCGGTGTCTCTCTCCAAAATTAGGGCATCCCTCTCCTCTGTCAGAGCCCTGATCTCCTCAAGAGCTACCTGATGTGTCTGTGTCAGGGTGGCATGCTCTCCCTCCAGTCTATCCAGCATCGCAGCTATGTCATCCTCGTTGGCATCTATAGATGCCGGAGATGTCATGGAAGCTCTGATCATACCATGCTGCATAACCCTCATCTACCCCTGCGTCATCATCGCTGTCTGTGGAGGGTGGGGCCTCTCTCAGTGGATCTGCCGGGATCAAAATCGGCAGATCAGTCTCCCTGCTATCCCGCCTATAAGGCGTGTAGGTGGTCGGCACTGTCTGCACTAGGCCGAACTGTCTCAATACCCGCATAAACGGGACTCGCTCCCACATATCAGGCCTGCGGCCCCTAACCACCCTGCTCCGTCTCAGTGCCACCAAGTGGGCATCCTGACCAGCCCATGTCGGAAATGCCCGATATGGCCTCCAAATGACCTGATCCGGTGTCAGCGTCCTGAAACGCTCGCTGTACCAATCAGCCGATCTCCCTGTATCCCCAACGGCCATGTCAGCCCGCCATCGCCGGAATCCATAATCAACACCTCCCACTGCTGCTGGCATCCAAGGAAGCTCGGATGGCCTGATCACCGCTATATGCTCATAGGCCCAACAATGGAGCACAAAACTGACATCTATACCTGTCCTCCGGCCTGTGGTGTACATCCATAGCTCATGGTATATCTGAGCTATCAGCGCATCAGCAAAAGCAAACACCTGCCTGAACTGCAGAATGTCACAAACACAGTCTAATAACAATAGTGGGAATCTCCCACCTCCTGAATCTGGAAGAGAAAAGTAGGATATAGCCATCTGAATCAGCACTATCCGTCTGCTCCGGGACTATCTCTGCTCAGCATCTTTGAGGCTATCCTCACCGCCTTGACACTATCTCTGAGTCATCTGCCCTGTCTCCGTATAATCGAACTAGGGCCCTCTGCTACTGCTCTCGCAGTGTAATCTCGATAGGGTCCCCAGTGATCGGCAATCTCAGAATCCTGTATATGTCCTCATGGGTGATGGTCATCTCACCCGTCCTAAACCAAAAAGTGCACGTGTGGCTGTCCCACCATCGCACTAGTGCCCGCATCAGCTCCACATCCCGCGGCACTCGTCTGTAGTATCTGAAGCCCCCGAGCCCGGCTAACTCTAGATGCCGCCAATCTGCATCGGTCACATCTGGGAGAATAGTCTCCAGTAACTCGGGAATCACATCCCTCATGTGTAGAGCCTCTCGTGCCTGCACCCACGACATCAAGAGCAATATTAGTCTCGTATTTACCCAAATCACATCCAAAACAACAACAAAAATCTTCCAATCGGCGTCGATTCATAAAATCGAGTGTCGTTTATTTCCAGTCGACGCCGATTAATATCAATCGACGCCGATTAACATCAATCGACGCCGATTATACCAATCGACGCCGACTGACTGTACGGACACAAATTAGACCATTGCCCCCACAAAAAAAAAAAATCAAACAAAAAAATAATAATAAATAAATTAAGTTCAACGGGTTCAAGAAGAACCACTTACCCCAGGTCGTGTCCTCCTGCGCTTCTGACCGCTCCCAGAGGCTTCCATGGTGCTCAAATCTAAATTCTGACTCTCTCTGAATCAATCGTCACGATGAAAATAAATCGTTTACGTTTTCCGTTCGCATATTTATATGCGCTACGTTTGGTCGGCGCCGATTTTTTTGATCGACGCCGTTTATCTTGGTCGTCACCGATTACTATGGTCGCCGTCGATTTTCCATGTCTTTTTGCCATAGTGTTGATGCTTGGCTTATTTATCCATCTGATCATTGTTTTGTGCTGAATATTGCCTTTCGGCACATCTTTTCGTTATCACCGTCTATTTTGGGTTTTGTCCCCTTTGCGTGGGACACTCGTACTTTTTGGCAACTTAGAGTTAAGCGGGTCTGTAGGCACTAACGTCGTCTCATGACGAGACCATCTAGTTTTTCCTACCAATGTGAGTTCCTTAGGTTCACTGCCTTTTTATTTATTTTTATGCGTCATCAATGATCAGATCTACTCCGGACACATCCGACCGAGCATTCTCGCATTTTCATCTACCTCTTTCAAACTTGGGATCATCTGTTCTATCACCCATCCCATCCCTAGTTTGAGGGGGATCACATCATCACTCATTCTTCCCTTCTTCCATCTCTTTGTTTTTGTCTCATAACCTTGCTTATCGCAAGTTACTTGACAAAAAGGGGCAAAATGTAGACACTTAAAATTGGTTACTCAATTTAGTGTCCCTCACATTCGTTTACCTGCTTAGGTAACCTGGGGCACGTTTACGTCACCGCTATCCCCTTGGGATATTATCCGATTTGTGGTTTAAAAATCTATCCTAAGTTTAATTCACCCCATTGTATCTTACCCGTGAGTAATTAAATATTAAATATTTAATTACACCTCTTCCCATGTATCCTAATCACTTATCTACCCCAAATTTATTCTATCTATGTATCACCCCTATTTTTCCTCTTCCCCAAGCGGGATATTCCCGTATTTGGGGTAATTCTCATCTTTCTAGAAATCAATCATTTTTGCCATCTCGGGAGTCTGTCCCGCGATCGGCGCCGACCTATACGGTCGGCGCCAATTTTCTAGGAGCGGCGCCGATTATAAAAGCAAGTCCAGAACTCAGTTCTAGGACCGAAAAAGATCGAAAAACACACGAACAAAAGGACGCACGAACAGAGCAAAACAAAGGGACAGATCGCGAAAGAGACACAGGTTGTAAGAAAGAGAAATCTTTTAGCATCAAGTGTATCGAATGAGGGCAGATCCTGTCTGAATCAATCCCTGAGAGGAGCACCGTTACTCTGCTTCTATCATATCAACATCGCACGTATCCATCGATCCTCTAGTGACTGTTCCAAAGATCTTACCGACTTTCGTACATCCAATGACGCCGACTATCTCGTCCATCACTTTCCACTTTCGAATCTTCTTGCACCGCTCGTGATCAACTGATCTACTTTCAGTCGACGCCGATCTTATACGGTCGACGCCGATTCTTCATAGTCGACGCCGATCACATCAGTCGACGCCGATCCTTATTAATCGATGCCGATCATCCTGCAGATAGGTAAAAAGGACACAGGTAACACAAATCCAGCTTTATTTTACAGTTTCCTATTTTCTGTAGCTTTACATGCATTGTTTAAATTCGGTTTCATTACTATAATCAGAAAATCTAGTCTTATATGCACATCTTTTATCATGTATGCTTCTCTACTTAATTGAAAACGTGGACTGACATCCGCCAAGGAAGCTTATCGCTTCCCGGACCCGCTTCTCGGGCAGTCCACCCAAATATCTTTTAACGCCATCTTTTTCTGTCAAGCATTGGTGTCTTGCAGTTACTCGGATCTATTGTGTGAATTTCTCGTGTGCACCCATCTTATCTACATCGACCTCCGTATCCGTCTACATCTTCGGATCTTGTCCATCAGGTATCGATTTCATTGGAGTTTTTCAGGGTTTTTGTGTTTAGTTTGGTACATTAACTTGGATAGGTAACAAGCGCGAAATCCTTGATCTACACTAATATAGGGGACTCTTCTTTTCTGGTATATTTTCCTTAACATGAGATTTCTTCCTTCAAGAGTAAGTTCTCATTCCCACACTTGATTCTTGTGCCCCCATAGTCTAAACTATATGTGTGCTAGTCACCTTTTCTACTGGAGTCTCCTCTCATTCTCTCTTCTTTATGACCACTTTCTTCCTTCCGATAGAGTCTTCTGGGATGGACATGTCATCCTCAACATAGGCACCGCACCCTTTTTGAACTTGGACCTTAGAAGTACATACATCCTTATTCTCGATCTCCTTGCATAGGCAATATCACTGGTTTCAACATATGTACATCATATGAGACATACTTTTCTACATAAGCACACTTCTTGGGATACACCAATGTTTAACGCTGCTTGCGGTAATCCTGATCTACTACACTTAGATCAAATCTAATTTTATTTTCTTCTTTAAATATGTTGATTGCGCACTTTAGAAGTATTGCATTGTAAAATAGAAGAGAAACTTATACCAAGGGCCCTTGGTGCCATCGACCAAATAAAACCTACCAATAAAAAAGTGTTGATACATAACAAACTCAGCCTCTCCATCTACCAATTACAAAAAAAATTCAGGAATTCTCCACTCTTTCCCGAATGTGTCGTACATTATTTTGTACCACTTATCCAAGCACACCTTATGAGCAGCCATAATCGTTTCACAAGTGTATTTTTCAAATCATTTAGTATGGGAAGGGTTCTTATCTTGTTACTCCCAAAAAAATTTATCAAGTCCGTCGGGCACTCCAATTTCTGAAAACACAATGGTGAGGAGGATGTTACCATACATAATATTGTCTCTATCATGTGTGGCGTCTATGATCTCCTTTGCAATAAAGGATGAAAGCTTATATATTTTTCCCTCTGAGATCTTGCGGCAAACATTTAAATAACTCTTGTTTACCTGTGTCCACCTCTCTTTCCCATTAAACTTTGTGACCAAGCATGCAACCATCCTCATGACAGGGTCAGAGATCATGGAGATATCAAAATAACATGAACCCTTCTTGTACTCATATGTCACAACCGTCTTCTTGATGGCCTCCTTGTCACCTAAGTCATCATCTAGTGGATCTCCTTCATAGATAATACCAGTGTACTTGGAAATCAGCTGATGAGTTATGCACATTTTACATCCTACAAAATAGAATTGATCCTCATACACATGTGAAATCAGCCATTGGTATAACATTTTGGGATTGCCAAAGTAGGGAAACTCATAGAGCTATAAGATTCCAACCTTCTCTATCTTGGTATGCACCTCATCATCATACATAGGTTTTCCATCCTTAGTCCTCTCTCCCATTGGGCGAACCAAATCCAAATCCATTTCCTTCTCGGTGGTGCTTGTTTGATGTTTTTATTCACTCATGGTCATTTTGCATATGTGAGATACCCATTCCTTCACTAACAACACACCATATGGGTACTTCATCTTAGCGTCAAATCTTCATTGAAATTGGTTTAAATAGATGGTTTTTCCTTGCCCTTACCTTTTCCATTCTTTGGTGAGGTGTTCACTCCCTTCCTTGGTTCCATTTCTCTTTTCCTATGACCTCTATAATTCTTTCCTTGCATTTAGTGTCACCACTTCTCAAACCCTCGGCTCTAATTATGTGAAATCTCCTCAAAGACCCGTGTCCTAGGTTTGTAAACCCCAACCTAGATTGCATTTGTTCCATAAGATGATGTAACACCCATGACAATCCTCAAAAACACTTCTCTACCCACACCCGTGTACTCCCTCTCCACTCGGGTTCACATATTTGTTAAATCTTTTGCTACACACGTAAATCTCCACAAAATTTTACCTTTGCAAGGATGCCCTAGTTTGCAAGATATCTTTGACCCAAAATGCAAGGTAAAAGCATAACTCACCCCCGACCTTCTATTTATAGCTTGTTATATTTCTTGCCCAAAATATGATGCCACCTACCAATGTATGAACATATTAAATTTGGATTTTTCCAATGCCTTCCTTCCACACATTTTTTCCAACGCTTTCCCTCTATGCATAAATTCATGTGAAAATTTCTACAACCTTCTCCGGTGCACAAGGCTTCTTTGACATCAAACTAACTTGTGCGCACTCCTGTGCCAAGTATTTCAACCTATACGTTCTTTACAAATTTCTTACCTTCACCTACGTCATGCTACTCCTACACTTTTTACCCTTGTACCTAGTTTTCTAAAGCTTTTGACACCAACCTTCTCTTGTGATCACCTTTTTACACACTCTTTTTGAACCCACATGCTTTTGATTTTCTTACTTGGGCCTCCTATGCAAATCAATCCCAATACTTCTCCTTACCAAATTATTTTACAAAAACTCTTCTTTAAGAACATCCACCCCACACTAAATATATTTGCGGTCCTCTATGTAGAAAAACCATTTCAAAACGTAATAGGATATTAGTGTACAAACACTTCCAAAAAGAAAAGACAAAGAAAAGCAATGAAAAAGGGAAACACAAAGAAAGGAAACTACATTTAAGGGAAATCCTAAGCTAACTGGAAATACTTGCCTTATTTACAAACACCAAGAAGAATTATTTATAGTAGGGATTCAACCTACTCCCATTAAAGAAACTGGGCAACCTTGTCCCATTTAGCACTTGTAAATGGTAAGTGCCTGAACCAAGTATGTAAGTGATAGTGTATGGGCCCAACCAATGTACCTTGAGTTTTCTGGGTGGCACGAAACTTAGAGTCATACAACAGGACCATATGCCCAACCTCAAACTTCTTATTCTTGATGTGTCTATCATGTCATGCCTTCTTCCCGATTTCTCCATTTTTGGCTCCATCATGTTATTGTACGTATTTCATCCAACTACATTAAATTTTCAATCCTTTCCTCAAGTTATTTTTATAAGCTAAACCTCCTGCACGTGCAATACACAGTGATGGTAACATGAATTCAATAGGTATCACAACCTCCATCCCAAATACCAATTGAAAAGGTGTGACCTTGTTGAATCTCTTATAAGTAGTCTGATATGACCATAACATGACTGAAACTTTGTCATCCCAATCATGTCTCGTGAAAATCACAAATATTGGTCAACGTGTGACTCAAATATTTTTAAAAGCTTCTATCATCCTAGTAGCTTGTGGGTGATAAGGGTAGTCTCTTGATGTTCAAACATGAATTCTACTAGTAGAATTCTAATAGTCTCATTTAGGAAATGCATACCCCTATCACTTGTTAAGCACAATGGCAATCCATACCTACTAATTATGTTCTCCCATAAGAATCTATCTAATGTCACCATTGTACAATCCTTCATAGGCACCGCTTCTTCCCATTGTGTAAGATAGTCTATGCATGTAGTGATATAGCGCAAACCCATCCTTCGCATGGTTGGGGTAATAGGGCCTATAAATTCAATTTCCCATTTCTTGAACAACTCTGCCTTGGGTGATAGGCCCTAATGGCATCTTATCTCTCTTCCCTAGTTTAAGAAGGCCTTTGGTAGTGATAATAGGCCTTACAATATTCGATATAGTCCTTGTAAACCATTTACCACCAAAGACTAGCCAAAATAATATTACATGCGGTTACATTCCACACATAGTACCCTCCTTTGATTCCACCATGAGCCTCTTCTATGATTGCAATGTGCTCATGCTCTAGCACACACCAACATAAAACCTCATCATGGCCTAGCTTGTATAAGTCTCCACCAATAAACATGTAGGTCACAACGCATATGGCTAATCGCTTCCTTTCTAAAGCTTTCATCCCTTCTGGCACCTCACCCATTCATAGGAATAATGCAATATCTTCCAAGTCAGAGGGCATGTGCTGTAACCTAAATAATTGTGCATATGAAATCATATCCTCAATGCTCTGCACATCCTCTCCTGAAGTAATTCTTGACAAATGATCAAGTCCTAGATTATTTTTTCCTAGTTTCACCACAACTATAAAATCAAACTCCTGAAATAATAAGACCCTCTAGCATATGCTCCCTTACAAAATAGGATTTTTCACTAAGTACTTTAATGCCATGTGGTCTGTATAGAAAATAAAAGGTGTTTCCATCAAGTACTACCTAAATTTGTGCAATGCGTAGATCATTGACAATGCCTTGTGCTCCTTGGTTGTATAATTTTTTTTTTGGGGTAAGATTCCTACTATAAAAACATAAGGGATGGTCAACAATTCCCTCTTTGGGTTATGCTAAAACCACTCTAATCATTGTCCTAGATGCATCAAAATACACATGAAAAGGATTATCACAAGATGGAAATTATAAAATGGGTGTGGTGGTAAACTTTTACTTCAATGTTTTGAATGTCACCCGCTGCACCTCCCCAATAGAACTTACTTTTGTGTTTCAATAACTCTTATAGGGGTGTGAAAATCGACATATCCCTTGATAAATTTCCCGTAATACGCCATATGTCCTAGGAGACCATCCACCATGCTTTGATTAGTATGTTCCTCTAATCTTATTATAATAACAACCTTTACGGGATATTCTAGTAAGCCTTCTTTAGAAATAATGTGTCCCAAAGCAAGTGTGAAAAGAGTGGAAAAAACACATTTCTTAATATTCAGGGAGATGCTCAATTACCTGCATCTCTCAAACATCAACTATAGATTATCACAATGATCCTTGACTAACCTATAAACCATCCAGTCATCCAGGTAGACTTGCAGAAACTTGTGAATGAATTCACGAACCAAAATGCACAAAAACACAGTAGGCACGTTCCTCAGTCCAAACAACATGACCATATAAGAAAAACTTCCCTATTCAGTTGTGAATTTTTTTCTCTCCTTGTCTTCCTTCACAATTCTCACCTATTAATAACCCCATAATCTATCAATAAAAGAATAGATCTCTTTCCTAGCTACACCTTCCAAAATATCTTCAGTAAATGGGGTTGGGAAAGGGTCTATGACACATGCAACATTGAGATCCCTATAGTCTACACATATCCTTATTCTTCCATCCTTTTTTATACTAATGACCATGGGACTTACCCACTTGGATTCCTCAATAGCCTCAATAATTCCTGACTCTATCATCTTGTCAAGTTCCTCCTTAACCTTCACACACAAATTCGATTCATTATGTAGGGCCATTTCCTGATGGGCGTGCACCTTCTTTCAACTTGATTTGCATTTCACTCAATGAAGTATGAACCCATTTTAACTCATGGTACCTATGTATGAACAAATCTTACGAATCACACAAAGTAGTTAAACCACTTTCAAAACCTCTTGGTTTGTCTAGTAGTCTCCAATAACAACTTCCTTGGGCTCTACTTCGGTACCAATGTTAACCTTCTTTGTTTTCAAGGGTTCATGGTACACACACGCTTTCTCACTTACCTTATCCAAGATCTCATGCATTCCTTCTGAATGCTCAACATTAAAATTCTCCATCTCCTTGCCATCCACTAGGTACACCAACTTACATTTCTCCTTCTTCATGCGAGTGCAATCAAGTTGAACTTATTTTCCTCTCCTTCTTCAAAGAAAGTGTGCCACCAACTCGGGTTCACCTATAATCTCCAATATTCGGCCCTCGGTCATTGCAAAATCTTCCAACGTAAGGCTCTTGACCACCTGTAATTCCTCATTCACCGATTGCTTAGGGGATTGGTACTCAAAGGTTTGGATGATATCCATCGTCATCTCCTACCAATTACCCATTTGGTGCCATAATTTTGAATGGATGTACCAAGCGCATGCACAACCCTGCAAGGTGGAGTAAAACTTATGTACCCATAGGGAAGGGGGTAAAGCTTCCACACCTCCCATCCAAGTCTTCTCACACTCACGAACATGGCATGAGGTGGGTCCCTTTCCATCATAGTCACAAATCTGAGATGGTGCATTTCTTCGAGAAACCTAACAGAGAGTGCAATTCTCACTTTGTGCCATTCTAGAAGATTATCTCGATGCATTGCCCACCATCGTGCCATTATTTCGTACAAAGTATAGGTAAGAATATTCCTTCTCTCCACTTGAAACTTCCATTGGATCTCCATTTCTCACAAAAATACATCAGGGTTTCCCTCCCTAGTGTATAGTGGAAACTTCCTTCCTCCCAAATTCCTAACAGAGCACGTTTTGAAAATTATTGGCCCAATATCCTTTATATTCCTTCCAAACAACTTGTATGTCCCATGTGCCTAATTATCACAAGAAAAGATGGTCGTATCACTTATAGATTGATCATCATCCCACTTTGAATGACCTCTTCCTTTCATGGCTGAACAAACTTTGGGTCCCTGATGGTGCACACATATATATTGTTTAAGTATTCTTCACCCAATGGTTTCACATAAGGCACATACCATCCATAAGTTAGTGGAATGACCATGCACTTCTCCTTGTTCTCAAAACTGATGTAGCCCTTTTTGAAATGTAGGTCAACAGTGTTTACATAGCAACAAGGGTGCCCAAGTGATGTTGGGAAACTATCAGCCTCAACAAAATCTAGAACCTCAAAGTCCCTAGTAAAATTTACCCCTTGAATAGTTTGTGCATTTTGGTTCAGAATTCATTCACAAGTTTCGTAAGTCTACCTGGATGACTGGATAGTTTATAGGTTAGTCAAGGATCATTGTGATAATCTATAGTTGATGTTTGAGAGATGCAGGTAATTGAGCATCTCCCTGAATATTAAGAAATGTGTTTTTTCCACTCTTTTTCACACTTTCTTTAGGGACACATTATTTCTAAAGAAGGCTTACTAGAATATCCCGTAAAGGTTGTTATTATAATAAGATTAGAGGAACCTAGTAAAATTTACCCCTTGAATAGTTTGTGCATTTTGGTTCAGAATTCATTCACAAGTTTCGCAAGTCCCTAGTAAAATTTACCCCTTGAATAGTTTGGAAACTATCAGCCTCAACAAGATCTAGAACCTCAAAGTCCCTAGTAAAATTTACCCCTTGAATAGTTATGGATGCATCTTTCAACACCCCTAGAGGCATGGCCTTTATCTTGTTAGTCATGTACAACACATTCAAAGATGACTGCAATGGGGGCCTTACCATTTGATTTCATGCATCTAGAGTAAGGAAATTAACGTCTGCACCTGTGTAAATTAATATATTACTCAGGAGCCACCCATCAACAAATGCATTTAGTGTGATCTCCTTATCATAATAAATGTTATGAGGAGGTAGGTTAGCATGTAGGACTTGTCTCTCGCACCCTCCTCCTGCGCACATGATAGCTTTTCTATCATCTATTCCTCTAATATAGGAATGATGCTCTCTACCACAACATCGACACACTTCCCTAACCTCATTTATATCCTTCTTTAGAACCTCAACGCTCCTCTTCTACTCCAATTGGCACAATTTCTCCTTTAAACACTTGATTTTTCCTTGAAATCTCCTAATTAGCTCCATAGTTTCTTGGTACACCTCCTTCTAGTGTGTAGTATTAGGATATTTCCCATGTGTCACTTCCTCTCTTATGATAAGAGGCCTCTACTTTGGCTCCTCTTGGGTGTGTGCAGCCTCAGCACGTGTAGTGACCACAATAGGTTCTAGCTCAGAGTTAAGCATTACCCTCAGCATCCATTGTGTGTCAGTCCTCTTCACACTCACCATCCACATGCATTTGTCCTTCTTTTGGTTCTTTCTCATGTGGTCATACAACTCCAGAACTCTTCATACTTGTGCTTCTTCCCACACCATGAGCACTTTAAAAAAAATTAGGGCACTCACACTTATAGTTCATTTGATCCACAATTATAACAGGTTCCACAAGGAAATTCACTTCTTCCTCATTTATGATTGCCATAACCTCTAAATCATCCCCGAAATCCTATTCTGTGGCCTCCTCCATCTGTGTGTCCTTCATAATGATGACCATCATCCTTGGAGCTACTTGCAATACTAGTCTAGCGCACACCGAGATCAATGGCATCATGGATTTGGTCTATCAATATACAATCCTTGGTGTCATGAGTAGTGGAGGTGTAAATCTTGCAATAGCAAGACACATTATTATAGATTGCATGGTGTAATAATGGGAATTTTCTTGCATCATGATCTCCATGAAAAATATCATAGTTTACTATGAATGGTATGCACTAACTTTCATGGACAACTACCCTTCGTGTGACCCTCCACCTCACAATCCATACACCATAGCCCATTACGAGCCTTACGAGCTGAGTTCATAGATAATTTTTCAAGCTACTTTGCCATGATAGTAATATGTGCTTCATAAATAGGCTCACTCTAGTATCAATACTCATAACGACCTCGGTACACAAGGCATCTTCCAGGCCTCGTGTGGATCTGTAAAGATCTTATGTGAAAGCACCTACGTGAATGGTGTTATTAACCATCCAAAAACCATTGAGCATGCTATGAAGGATGAATATCATAAGATAACTTTAACAAGAGAGTATTATAACACACATCATACTCCTACACGCTATCTACCATGCCTTGCTGGATCTCCTTCATAGAACTAATTCTCTTCTGTTCAAACTTCGGAATGTGGAACTCCACCAGAAATGCATCACGCATAACAATATAGTCCACCACCTTCTAGTGTGGATCATATTTCCAGTACTAGATATGTACACACCCTTACAACATAGTTACAAACTAACTTGCCTTCTACTGGGGTAGTGATACACTTTTCATGCCACAATAACTCATACTTGTGTACATTCTCTGCATCATATTCCACACACTTGTAATTAGGAAAATACAAGAACATCTCAAAAAACACTTGCTGAGGTTTTTGTGGCCCTTGCCCACCAAATCTAGAACCTTTCCCTCCTCTTAAAATTTCTTCCACCACCAGCACTACTAGATCCACTAGCTCTTATTCCTTTGGATCCTCGAGATCCTCCCCCTGTCATAGGTAAGGGTCCTAAATAAGTTGCGCTGTGTTCCCACTGTTGCACTAAACTACACGCTGATAGTCTATGATACCGAACCACTCCCAGATGTGTTTCCCACACTACTTCCAGATGTTATACCCAAACCTTGTGAACACACACCTTGCCCAAACGATGTGCCAGACAAAATACCTCTAAACACCAAAAATATATACACGACCATAGATGGGTGTAATGTATAATGATATCTACCTGATGTTATCTACTCAACAACACCATCTAAACTAGAAATAATTGTCTCGAGATCTTTGGAAAACTAAGTACTAGGGTTTGGTATCTAGGTGGCCCAAGATGCATGCCTACGAATCTCCTCCTTTCTCCATACAATGAGCTCTCACTAGCATCCAAGGGGTTTTTGTCCTAGCTTACGAAGATGGGGTAAAAAAAACTACTCGAGTCCCACACCCTCCATGCTAACCTCAAATCCTTCTCGTAACATTTGTCTCCATAAGTCCATTACAACGAAAACTTCACACTATCTTACCAAATCCCTTTCTCACACTTCATTTTACTTGAGCAGTCTCTCCTCTCTTTTCCTTCGCTGCAAGGTTTGTCATCTCTTGCACACTAGCTTCCATGCCCCGCACCTAACGAGAGTTTAGCCAACCATAGGAAACACTTCCAAACTCAAAGTAATAATCAAGAACTTGATGGCTAAGGGAAAATCATGCAAGAAAGATCCTCTGGGTTCTCGCAAGAACTTAAACTCAACAACCTCCAAACAAGAATAAGTTAATATTGTGTACTCCAATGTGTAACTAGTCAACACACCTTTCCACTAGTGATCAACAACATGAGTCTAGGTTAGATCAACATCTTACAAACATTAATATTCCTCCTGGGTCCAAATATGAGGTCTATAGTACCAAATCATCCTTGAAGCATATGCTAAGAGTCATTCATACAACTATACAGGGAAATAACACAACAATGTCTCATAGAGCTCATGATACATGCTCTCCTCCACCCATTTACATGCATAAAACTCGGATCCGATTACTAAAATTTTGAGAAAACTCATCCTTTATGATCTTAAGCTAGGTCTTGATGCTATCCAAGGTGAGATGCTTTATCATCACACATCATTATCATAATGGATTCAAATGATTTTGATGAAATGGAAACAAAATGTAGTTGCATTCACCTCTATCCTCTAATTTTTATTCAACCCTAAGCATGCCCGAGTCTATCACCCAAGTCTTGAGTGCTCAAATGAGGCACACGTAGGTGCCGAGACCCTCCTTTATATGAGCCTTGTGAGAATATTCAGCCATTAATGGAGGAAAGGTTTTCAGAACAAAAACACATTCATTTAATCTAACACAGAGGTAGTGGATCTAGATCTAAGCAGGAATGCTTCATGAGATAAACATAAACATCACAAAAACATAATGGGCGATGGGTTTCAAGGAAGAAACATATGCATTTGATTAATAATATAAATTACAAATACCAAAATCAGGCACATATGTATCATCAATGAAAATAAACATTGTATTAAGCAAAAGAAACTAGATCGATCCATAAAAACCTAAGAACACACCGGGTTTAGTCCACAAACAAAAATATACAAGATAAAGCTCCATATATTGATTAAATCCATTTATAGTATCCATAATAAATCAGACAGGGTCATCTCAAGCCATATACATCATCAAATAACATTCCAACCATACAAAGCTACTCGAACATAGATCCTAGATATCCTTTCCCATTACAAACCTTGTTCAAACTTGAGTGCATATGTATATGCTTAGTAATAAAATTATTTTAGCACTTCGTTTCCTCTCCATTTCTTGTTTATTTTATACCCAATCACTCCCTTGAATAGAATTTGGATTCATTTTCATAGCTTTACCCATGAGGAGATCGCATGCCAAGTGGAAGTGTGGTCTTCCATGATCGAGTGCTTATGTCATCTTGCAAAGGCCTCCTCTAACTATAATAATCCTCATGGGAATATTCTCTATATGGAATATTCTTTTCTTCACCTCAAAGGATCCAAAATGGCACCTTATCCATTCATAACATCTACTCGGGCCCTCACGTGTTTCTCTTGCGATATCACCTTAAAAATGTGGCTAAGTCTCCAAAATATCTTTTGCTCCCATGCACTAAATTCTCTCCCATGCACTTTTCCCTTAGCACCCTCCCTCTTTCTTGCCTTGCATGTGCACACCTTCTTCCTTGGGACTTAGCCAACTATGGTCGCAAAAAATGTAGAGTCGGACTGACCCCCGAGAGTGAACTTACATAGAGCGTTGCACTACATCTCCAACTCCATGTAGTTCTTGTGAGTGTGTCTATAAATTGTTCCCTTGTACAAGTTACACTTGATAGTGGGTTGTAGTTATAATGTAACAATGTAGTAGAATGTGTGGATGGAATATAATGATGTTCCCCTACCTATGTTGTGTTTGTAGAGTTCAACCCTTTTCCCTTGAATGGATTGCTATATGGATGCATTTGGATTTCTTTAGGTGCCTTTTGAATGCAATCTTAGGTGATAGTGGTAATTCTTAGTGCTTCATCCTTTATTTTGAACACATAACTATGTATTCATATGATTCCCTTTTTTGAATTTCGTAATTAACAAGCTGGAAGGTTTACCCATAAGTGAATAAGATTTCCAAAGAGAAAAGAGACCCAAAAAGAGTGAGTAAGGTAGAAAAGGATTAGGGGCACCCAAAGGAGACATGAGTTCTTGGGTGTTGTTGTCTGGCGAGGCGTTGGTGTTTGAAGCCATAAAAAATGAATCAATAAAATCTTGACTGAGTTGTAGGGTGTGTAAGACCAAATAGAAAACAAGAAATAAATAAAAGAGGCCAAAGATAATTATCAATCACTAGTTTTCTTACTTAGGAGTCATTTGAATGCTAATATGATTTTAGGACCTAGAAATGTACCCAAGTACGTGATTTTGTGTCTTAATTTTCCCCACTTTATGTTGTTGAGTGAATAATCGATAACATAAAATAGATAAGAGATGCGTACCTTATGATCTTGTAGTGTGTATGACCAACTGTGTTTCGAGTGGACAAGTGAAGTCTGGAATGATGAAAAGTGAAGCATGGAGACTAAGAAAGGAAAGTAACCCAAGGGGTGAAGCATATGTGGTGTATCATTTCATTGTCACTTCTTATAAATATCGACCTAAAAATGAAGAGAAAAAATGTAGTCAAAGTCATGTATATGATAAATCAGAAAAAATGTGCGTAAGTATGTAAAATCGTGAACTTTGATGTATAAGAGTGTAAAGGATAGAAAAGTGTCTTGATGCTATGTAGAGAATTTTTTTAGGAAATCTCATGCCAAGAGTGATTTTTTTGGGACATCTCATGCCAAGAGTGAGTTTTTTGGGTGATCTCACACCAAGTGCAAGTTTTTTTGGCGATCTCACACCAAATGCGAGTTTTTTGGGTGATCTCATGCCAAGTGCAAGTTTTTTGGGTGATCTCATGCCAAAGATAAAGTGTTGGGGAGAGAGGTACGGTGTTACTCTCTATCCATTACTCTCTTGATAAGCACCACTATAGATCGTATGTCCCTAATTTGTTCTTGTTGTCCCAAATGAGTTTCAATTGTATTGATTATTCATATTTTTGGGATATTACATGCATGTTGTAGCTGAAAGATTATTTATATAACTATAGAACTACTCGAAGGCTTGTGTGAAATGTACTAATCGATAGGATGATTGTGTGTGTAATTAATAAATTAGCACCTAGGGAGGATACGAGATGCCCATGTGCTCCTTTACGAGTCTAGGTGTTGGTGTTTATGCTATGCTTGTGGGGGTGATTATTTTACCCAATGTATTCCCCCTTGTTTTGGGTACATGTGAAGACCAGAGAAGTGTACGGCCCAAAAGAGAGGGCATGATTTTGTGTTGTATTGTATCCCTATAGGGGGTAGGGGATGTGCATGGTAGAAACCAAGGCACATGTAAACAAAGTGCCCGAAATACGTGTTAGTAGAAAAAGAAGCAAACATGTCATATAAAAACAATTTCACAAGAAAATGTGCATAAAAGATAGACCATGAAAAGTGGGCTTCAAGCATGGGACATTGGTCACAATGTGACAAGAATATTAGGGCCAAAGTGGCCAGAAGAAAACAAACACTACTCAAACAAGACATAGGGCGTAACCCAAAACAATAAAATATTATGGAAAACAATGTCGGATAAAGTATATCAAACAACAATGGTGGCATATAGTCCTATAAAGAAAATGTAGCGTCTTTGTTACGAATGTTACTATAATGACTTCCACCTTTGACATTGCAAACGTCAACATGTGATTTTTCTTAGGAAGGTGTATTCTTTTAACATTGAAAATCATGTTTACAAAGTGTTGGTGTCCATTTTGATCTTACACCACCTTTGCCATAATTTTCTTTTCACTCTGCATTTCCTGAAACATTTTCTACAGTTTTAATGGGTGAAATGAAGTTTCTACCTCTATTCCCATGCCTTAATCCATTTGAAAATCATTTGACATGCCCCATTTTACAAGAATACTCAAGCTTGCACCGTGTTGCCCTAATTTTTCAAATCTGTACTTGCTCAAAAACGTTTTATTTTTTGAAATAATGGTCTACAACTTGTCCCTTCTAGTTGAATGTTTTAAAAATGCTCACAAACTTGTTGTTTTACCCTAGTTTGAGAGAAAAATCCATGCATGCCTTGTTTTTGCCCTAATTTTTCAAAATTTGTGGGCTATCTTTGTGTTTTCCCTTTTGCCCGATCGTGAAAAATCAAAATTGATCAATTCATACTTGTATGTATTCAAAATCCAATCCCAAGGTTGAGAAATGCTCAGAATCATGATTTTTCTTGGTTCTAATTTGAAAAAAATTCCATCCTTGGTGAAAAAATCAAATTCTAGGGCATCCCTGGCATTTTCTGTATTTTGACACCAGACAAATGTCATTTTCCCATCAAATTCTTCCTCAGCATGCATTGGCAACGTGGCGGTTTTAATTGGCCAAGGAGAAGTGGGGGAGTCAGATTTCCTTGGAGATTTTTGACTTTTATTTTGCAAAATTTTTAAAAGTCAAAACTAGCCCGAAACCCCACAGCCAATCACAAGTGGACACGTGTCCTAAAAATTTAAAAAAGGGAACAGTGGGCTGACGGGGAACTTAGGAAAATTTTGCCTTTTTTGTGAAGGGGAAAAATTTGAAGAAGGGCCTACGATTCTGAATGGAGAAGGGGGTGGAAACATGGCAACGCGGTGACAGAGCGGGAAATGCAGGCTGCAAAGGAAAAGGGGAATTGTTTCCCTTTTGACAAAAGGAGTTAGAGTGAAAATTAGAGCCGCGGGTCCGCAATGGAAAAAAGGATGGACACGTGGCGTGCGTAGAGAGGTAGAGTAGGTCGGCACTGACGGAGGCAAAAGGGAAAGTTTTCCCTTTTGTAAAAAAGACTTAGAATGGAAGATTCGAAGCATGCCTCTGCGGTAAATCATCGAGCGACACATGGCAAGGGAGAAATTGGGTCGAGTGGCCTGGCGGAGGAAAAAGGGAAATTTTTCCCTTTTTTAAAAATACTTAGAATGGAAGATCCGAAGGATGCCTCCACGGAACATCATCGAGCGACACATGGCAAGGGAGAAATCAGGTGTGCGGGCCCGTGGGGCAAAAGTGAAATTTTTCCTTTTTTCAAAAGGAGGTAAAATGTGTAGAATTATCCTACGGTTTCATTGGGACCCACATTGTGGACATGTGGTAGGCCCAGGAAGGAGGTGGGGAAAAATGGTGAAATTTTCCAATTTTTCAAAAGGCTATAAAGTGATAAATTTTTCCCCTGGGCCCGTTCCAATCACATTACACCACGTGTCTAGCTTTATTTAAAAATTGAAAAATTAACCGAAGATTATTTTATCCACATTTTCCACATGGAGGGCTAGGATTTGAAGTTCAAGGTAGATCAATAGTTCCTGTATGTTGCACCATTTTGGATGCCATGGGAGCTCCAAGAAACTTGGAATTACAAATTTTCGGTGATTCCGTGTCATTTGGGCCTTCCAGGATCATTGGGATCACTTTGATGGCTTAATTTATAGATTTGAGATGTTTTTGAGATGAAAATGTTTCCCTAATCCGTCTAAACACATGAAATGTCAAATTTGAAAGTTGCAGAGGTAGTTTTAAAAGGTGAAAAGGTGAAATGATGAGTGGAAAGGCATCTGCATGCATTGATGATGAAAAACATGCCTCCAAGAAGGATAATGATCTGAATATTTGTAATGATTCAACCTTTTTAAACACTTGGAAATTTTTGTTGTGAATCTGTTAAATGTCATTTTCAGTGAATCATGAGGAATTTTGTAACAAACTTGATCCCTTGGCATATTATTTTCTTGGGAGAGAAGGATCAAATGTAATTGAAAGTTATATCATGCATGTTTGAGACATGCGAAAGGTCAAAGAAACTTATAATTTCACGGGAAAAATATGGGAAGAAGCCCATTCTCTGAGAAACCACCTGAGAACCATTTCTATTTCCTATTTTTATTAGATGTGTATCATGTTGAGTTGGTTTTATTTGTAAAGCCATAAACAAGCTCTGAGATTTTTCTTATAACATTCCCTTGCTGATAAATTTGGTCATTCTGGATTATTTTGTGTTGTCTCTTAGAAAAATTTGCATGCACTTATGTTTCAAAATGTTTTCAATTTGTGTTTCTTGCTCCTATTGCAATCTTGTCTTTAAAATATCTCTTGATCATACATGGTCTCATTTCTTGTTGATAGTTTAGTGACATCTGAAATCTCACATTCAGAAGAGATTTCATCTGATAAAGAGATAAACAAATTTAAATTCACTTTACCTTCCTTGAATTTAGAGATTTTTTGTAAACCTTTGGGTGCACCTTAGGTCATGATATAACAGAGATTTCTAGATACTTTATTGGTTCATCTACTTCAAGATTTTGTGGCAGGTTGTCAAATATTGTGTGGAAGAGTGCAGATCTGGGCCTCCATTTGGTGCACATATCCTAGTTGAAGGAGTACCTTAACCCCTTTGAAGTATTCTATTGTTTAGGTGTTACAAATTTCTTGCAAAGGTCCTCAAAGAATTTGGAAAATTTTGGTTAGCCTTGTCTAAAATCTCCCACCAAAATTTTCATTCAGAATAACTAATCCTACCCCATACTACCCCTGTATTGCATTGTGTGTCAACAAAAGAACAGGTTTTAAAATCTTTTCCCATGCTCTACCATCTAGGCGACACGTGACAGGGCCTGATTCGCTGAGTAATTCTCTCTCTCCAACTTTTCACGGGCTTTTCTTGTGGGCCCCTTAAACTTGGACACGTGGCACTATTTCATTTGGTTCAGATCAGTGCTCGAAAACTTGCCCCTTTGAATTTTGGACCTTTTTCCTTGGCGACACGTGTCATGCCGTGATTTGTGTACGGGCTTGCGATTTTCACATCCATCGCGTCCTTTTGTCATGGATGTCCTTGTGCTGAATTTTCCTATTTCGGCCCGATCTAGCCGTTCACGTCCTTTGCGTCCATTTGTCCTAAATGTCCCGTGCTATCTCGAGAAAAATTCTTCCGGTTTGCCCGATTCGGCGGTTCGCGTCATCCGCACACTCTTGTCCCGCTTACTCCCGATGAAGGACTTGGACAAATTTTCTTTCTTTCGGCTGATTTGGGCATTTCACATCCATTTGTCCCAGATGTCCCTTTTCTGTTTGGGCCACCTGGAGGCTTTTCGGCCGATCCGCGCCTTCCGCGTATAATTGTTCCAACTGTCCCAAAGGTGGCCTTGAGCAGGACTTAGCCAATTTTATGATTTTCCCCTGAATCAATCTACTTGCTTGGAACTAAAAACTCTGATGCATGTTATCAAATTAACTCTGGGGGTGAAATTTGGATAACAATTTGGTGACTTTTCGGGGTCACCTGCCTGCTAGGTAGAAGATCAGTGGCCTTTTAGCGATCCGTTGGGCATGGAGTCATAAGCAATAACCTGAAATGAGCCTGATGCTGCAACTCCCTCTACGAGAGCACGCTGAACTGTAAAAACTCAATCTAGGAGTGACAAAACCTGTGCCAAAGCACTTAGGGAAACTAAAACCTAACTACAACAAGACAATGTGCATACGCACTTAGAGGAATTGAAATCTAGGCTAATATTTACAAGGGTGAACCTTTTATTTTCAGTAGCAATGTTTGAGATAGATTCCATTTACTGGAATCTGCAGTTCTTCACCATCCAATGAGGCCAATTGGAAAGCATTGTTGCTCTTGCACTTCGTGACCATGTATGGGCCACTCCAAATGGCATCAAATTTTGAATGCCTTCCCAGTTTTCCTTGTCCACATCCCATTTCAACACTAGATCTCCAACTTGAAATGATCTATCTTTGACCTTCCTATCAAAGGTCTTCTTGATCAAAGCTTGATCCTTTTCCATTGCTTGGGATCCCCGATTTCTAATCTCCCGTAGCTTCATCAACTCGCATACCTCACCTCCATGGGCTCAAATTCAAGTAACTCCAGCTTCTTCATGAGGTCCAATGTTGGCAACTCAAGTTGCATGGGAAAGATTACCTCTCTTCCATAGACAAGCCTGAATGGAGAGTTACCTGTGGATCTTTTGGGAGTGATCCTATCAGCCCATAAGGCTGATTTTAGCTTGGTATGCCAAGACCTCTGATTCTCATCAAGAGTTCTCCTAATGATCCTCAACAAGTTCTTGTTTGTAGACTCGGCCTGGCCATTACCCTGAGGGTAATAGTTCGATGAAGTGCTTAGGTAAATACCGTTCTTGACAGCCCACTCAGTCACCTTAGATCCAATGAATGCCAATGCATTGTCAGAGATTATTGTAGCAGGTACACCAAATCTGGTTGTTATTCCCTCATAAAAGTCTAAGATGCTAGACTCATTTACCTCTTTGAGTGCTACTGCTTCTGTCCATTTGGTGAAGTAGTCTGTGGCTGTCAAAATCCATTTATGCCCTTGGCTTGAATTGGGATTAATGACTCCAATGAAGTCCAAACCCCATTGCATGAATGGCTGGTCAACTGAGATTGGATGCAATGGAAGGGCAGCAAACTTCTCTTTTCCTATGAAGAATGCACAATTCTTACACCTCTTGATCCATGCGTAGCAATCGCTGAAGATTTTAGGCCAATAATAACCAGCCTTCATAATTTTTAGAGCTGTCACTCTTGGCACAAAATGGCCACCAGCTGGTCCACCATGAAACTCTTCCAATACCCTTTGAATCTGACCTGTGCTAATGCATCTCAGCAGCACTCCATTTACATCTTTCTTGAACAAAACTCCATCAACAATGGCATACGGGACAGCCTGTAATCTGAAGTATCTCCTTTGGGTCTTGTTCATCTCTGGAGGGCATAGTCCTGTCTGTAGGAAGTGTATCATATTCTGAGTCCAACAAGGAGTAGGCACATCATCATTTTCATGTTCTTGGCCATCCTGTAGTACCAAGACAGTCTCTTTTTCATCACCTGCTTCAACCTGTTGACTCAAGGCTAGCTGTTCACATAGTCCCTTTCCACGTACTAGTTTGGTGACCTTGATCTCGATGTCATATTCCATGACACGAGTTATCCACCCTGCACGCTTCTCATTCAGATCCTTGTTTAGAAGGAAGTCCTTGACTCCCGCATGAGAGACCAATAATTGGATCTTGTTGTTTGAGACTAGGTGCTTGAATTTCTTTAAACTCCTGATCACTGCAAGTACATGCTTTTCAATGAAAGAGTATCTAGTTTCGTATTCCTCCAAGCCTTGACTGAAGAAAGCAACTGGTTGTTCTAATCCTTCTTTGTTTTGTTGTGCCAGGATTGCAGAAATTGTGTCTCCACCACCGAAGGCATATAGCACGAAGTCCTTGGAGAAGTCTGGATTGACGAGAGTTGGGGCTTGAGATATAGCCTCTTTTATTGCCTCAAAACTTGCCTTGCCTTCAGATGTCCACTTAAATGCCATGCTCTTCTTTAACATCAGCGTTATTGGCTTTACGAGAGCTGCAAAGTTTGGAACAAACCTGCGGACAAAATTGATCCTTCCCAAGAAGCTTTGAAGAGCCTTCTTGTGACTTGACAATGGAAATGCTTGAATTGCTTCAACCCGTTACGGGTGATCAATCGTCAACCCTTCCTTTGAAACAATATGGCCTAGAAGTTTTCCCTCATGAGTAAAGAATATGCACTTTTTGGATTCAACGATACCCCAAATCTTCTACATTTATGAAATACTTGCCTCAAATGACAGAGGTGATCCGCTGCATTTTTTGAGAATACAGTGATGTCATCAAGATATATCAGAACTATTTTGTTGATCAACCCCTTAAATGCCATATCCATTGCCCTTTGGAAGGTGGCTCCAGCATTTGATAGTCCAAATGGCATCTTCTTGTAGGCATAGGTCCCCCATTTGGTGGTGAAAGCCATCTTGAATTGGTCATCTTCTTTCACCATCACTTGATTATACCCTGAGTAGCCATCTAGGAGAGAGAATCTCTCTGAACCGGATACTACTTGCAATATTTGTTCCATTGAAGGAAGTGGGTAATGATCTTTGAGAGATTCCCTATTGAGGTCTCGGAAATCCACACACAACATGATTTCTCCGCTCTTCTTCCTGACCAAAACCAAGTTAGCAACCCAGCTTGAGTGCTTGATTGGGAATATAATGCTTGCCTCTATTAGCTTATTTAGCTCTTTCTTCATTAGAGGCTTAATGTGAGGGTTAACAGGTCTCTGCTTCTACATGATGGGCTTAGCATCTGGATCCAATTATATGGTATGTTGTGCCAAATTCAGATTGAATCCTCTCAAGTCTTCATAGCTCCAACCGAAGACATCCGGAAATTCTTGACAAAGTCCGTATGAAATCTGATTTCTCCCGCTCGGTGGCCACTTTACCAATTTGAAGTGTTTTCCCTTCCCCAACCGGAATTGGCTCTGAATCTTCCCTCTTGACTTTGTATGTTAGTCTTTTCTTTACGAAATCGTTTAGGGTTGAAGATAGACTCCAACGTTATTAAACCCTTGGGAAGCTTGTTTGTCATGCAATGTACTACTTGATCCCCATACTGCTGCTCTAGTCTGTCCTGATTCCTAGCTGAGAATTCAGCCTCTTCTTGTAAAAAATTGACGATCTGTTGATCATTTTCAAACACCTACCAGCTGGTGTTATTATCTGAATCGGCTTGGCCTCACAATCACATGGATATGTGGCTGTGTTTTTTCCCTTTTGATGTTGTCAACCACATGAAATGTTGCTCCAACCGCTACTGAGCCTATACGCGGCTTCATTTTCTTCCTGGGTATGGACACAATGTTGAAAGCTTCGAAATCCTCAATGAGGTCCCATACCCTATTCTTGTAGCTCCTCAGCAAGTCGTTCTTCATAGCATGTTGTCCTCTAACTTGGTTAATGATTAGCTCGCTATCCCCGAACACTGCGCAGTTATTTATCCCTTTTTTCCTAGCCCAATGAAGTCCATGGATCAAGGCCTCATATTCAGCTATGTTGTTTGAACAAGAAAACTGGAAATGAAAATATGAATAATATTTGATGCCTTGAGGTGAAACAAGCATGGCTCCACCTCCTGCGCCTTGCCTAATCCTTGATCCGTCAAAAACAGCTGCCATTCCTCATTGTCATCATTATGGCTTGTCTTGGTGATGCTGCTAGCAGGTTGATTTTCTTCGTGTATACAATAGAATCCCAGCTCAGATTCTTCTACTTCTTGATAGGGATCAAAAGCATGTATCTTGTTTGCCCATTCATCGAGAGTTAGGTCCGGATACTTCCAACCTTGGTGTCAGCCTCATCAGTACTAGGGTGATCTTCTTGATCAAATGCTGAGCAATTGGCATTAATCTGACTTGGAGTGTAAGGCTCAATATGGAAGTTTGCAATAGGTTCAGACCTAATTGTAGCCTTAGTTCCATACCTTGTTCTAAACAGCATGTGAGACCAATCAGCAGACAAATACCCCCCAATCTTGGCTGTGAAGTCCCTTGACAAGCAAAGGGCAAAGAGTGGTGGAAGGTCTATGATTGATATATCTTGTAAGACAACAACATTTGGACATGCATGCAAGGTAAGACTCAAGTTTTTAATCACTCCAACTATTGCTATTGTTGTCCCATCCAATTGCACTACCCCTTTAGATATTACTTCATATTGGAGACCCAACTGATCAGCTATTTGCTTGGGCATCACTGAGCTACTTGCCCCGAATCAATCATGCAATTATGTACTAGTTTATCCCCAATGATTAATGAAACATAGAAAGGAGGGGGCTTCAACATTTTACCTTGTTGCCCTCCATGGCTTCCTTCAGGCTGGGCAGCATTTGTAAGCACTTTGTCTTGCATCTGAACCTGCTGATTCAAAGTTGTCCAATCCTTCATGGCAACTTGCAGCAGATCTCTTTGTCCTGGGATGGATAGGGATTCCCACATTGATATATTGACGTTAGTCTTCTTCATTTGTTCAATGATACTGAATGGGGATGAAGTATCCTTTTGTTGTCCCTTGGTTTGTACACTTACTCCTTGTACGTGGGCAGTAACAACTAGCATTTGAGTTGGCCTAGGGGCTGTTCTTGGCTGCCCTTGTGTATTTGGGACTGGACTCTGCTTGCCAATCATTTGTGGAGCCTGTGGAAGGTTGTGGATTGGCTGGGGCTAATGGCTGTTCTTCACCCAAATTTCTCCTCTTTGACCTTGTGTTGGCTGCGACACCTTGAGAGACTACTTGATTCATGCCACAGAAATATTCCGCTTGCCAGTTCACCAATGTGGTGTCATTTGGGGCTGATAGCTCTTGGAATGTTTCTGGTTGTTGGCTATTTCCTTGACTACCCTCACCCTCCACACCAGTAGTTGTCACCATTAGTGCTTGATTGAGAGCACCATTGAAACACATGGATTGGTTATGAGGCTCGTTGCATGGAAAGCACCAATCATATTCCTGAGCAATGTTGTTCTGTGTTGGCACTAATGCCTTAGAGGCAGATATGGCATTTGGATTATAGGGCTGGAATGGTCTATTGGCGGGAGGCTTTGTTTGATTTATATTTGCAACTGGATTAGGTGGTCTTTGTGGTTGGTATGGCTACCTATAGGCTAAGCTTGGGGTTCTTCTAAAGGTCTAAAACCTTGGGCTTCTTTTGCCTCTTGAGAGTGACCAGCGCATTGCCTAGGTTTTGCAAATCTGTTTCATGACCTCCTGGAGTTCATTTGAAGCACTAGAGGATGAAGTAAAAGTTTCACTTGAACTTTGGTTTCTAGGGGTGGGAACAGGGAGCCAAAGTGGGTGCTTGACTAGTGCTTGGATTTTCTAAGTTTGGATACAAGGGCATGGGAGGCCTAGGAGCCAGTTTACCAGCTTGAATAAGACAATTTTCGGCTCTAATGGCAATGCTATAAGCCATAGGGATTGTTGTGCCTCCCATGGACTGAATTAACATAGAAATATCAGAATTCAAAGCTTTAAGGTAATATAGAAAAGCACCTTCTGCTGTTGGCCTGACTACCACTGGAATCCTATCCCAAGACCTTTGAAATCTGAAGTTGAAGTCAGTCAGCTGCTCGTTGGAGGCTCTCTTGATAGTTGTCAGCTGCTCCAAAAGAGACAAGTTGTCCCCGTCTCTCTAAATTTCTTGTGAAGTGCAATACACAAATGATTCCGGTTTGTGATAGAACCAGCTCAAGGCTCCTAAACCATTGTAATGCATTACCCTTGGAGGAAGATGCCAGTAACTTGACAACCACTTACATTTCATTGATTTCATGGATTACACAAAGGTTAGCAATATCTTTAACATGATCACCCGGAGTAGTTTGATTTTCTCCAGTGAAGTAGGGAATATTCTTCAAGGCTGCAATAGGAACTGGATGTTGTGCATTGAGAGCAAGTGGGCTACTGCCTGTGAAGTTGATGTAGGGATTGTTCTGAGCCATTCTAATCGGTCTTAAAACCCTTGTATACTGAATGAAAGGCCTGTCAGGTGGAGGAGTTGAGAGTGTTCTGTTTGGTGGAGATGGAGACCTTTGAATCCTTCTTCCTCTTTGCCTTCTTCTTGGAGATAACTGCAGGTATTCAAACAGCGCTTCTTCTTCGCAACTCTTGACCTTGTGGTGATTCTTCCGATGAGTTTTCGGCCTGCACACTTTGAAACAAGTTGATTCTTCCCTAGTGGAGTCACCAGATATGCAAATAATAGCTCTTATAAGCAAGAAAACTACAGCAGATGCATATCAACTTTGCTGCAAATAAAAATGAGACCTCTAGGTCCCACCGGGCATGCCAAAACTGTTGTTGCAGACTCACAGCACCCCTGGATGCAAATCAGGCTTCTAGGTTGATGTTCAGGCATCCAGTGTGATTACACAACATGGAATCCTTTCTCCAAGCATGGGACTTGTAAAGATGAGAAAATATTCTCCAGAGAAGGCTGGTTCCTATTCCTCTGTTCAGATGCACACACAAAAATGTAGAGGGTTTGCTAAAACCTAATCTAACTTGCCAAGGAGACAGGGTAAGAAAATGCATAGAATAAAACCTAAACTACAAAGGTGATGCACCGAGGAATGTTAGACACTCATTTTGCAAATTTAACACAGACCACATAGATGCAATACAAACACCATGCACAGGTAACCAAACTACAATAAGAGATCAAAATGACAATGAATGAATACATGAGAGGGTTGAGAGTCAATCACAACACATATATTATTGCTCAAGAGTCGATACAGTACATTGCAGTGGCCAAGAGGCAAAAATACTGGCATTACAACCCATATGGGAGGTTTGAAAGCTCCACAATTTCTCTTGCAAGCGAGGGAAGAAGGGAGGATGCAAAACAAGAATGTCCGACCCCTTAAAGGAGCTCTTCTTTACAATATATATCAAGAAATGAGAGAGGGAAGAGAGAGGAAATCCAGAATCTGCCCCAACCACTTCTTGGTAGCATTTAAAATCATCTCATTATGATAGAAGCGGCGGATCCTAGCAAAACGGCGGGCTGTCTAACAGGAGCGGCGAGCTGTCTGCTGCATTAAAGTTGGTTGTTGAAGCATTACTTCTGTCTATCACCACACGTCAGAGACGTTTTCTTAATTTTCTCCCTCCAAACTGCACCAAAATGCAAGATTGATCCTAGAATCATGTAGAGAATTTCAACAGCTTTCCGTTGATATAAAGAACGTGCAAATCTGAGCTCTGGATCGAAAGATACGAAGGTCTGAAGATTTAGGGCACAAAACAGGCAAGAACAGGTTTTAAAATCTTTTCCCACGCTCTGCCATCTGGACGACATGTGGCAGGCCCTGATTCGCTGAGTAATTCTCTCTCTCCACCTTTCCACGGGCTTTTCTTGTGGGCCCCTTAAACTTGGACACGTGGCACTATTTCATTGGTTCGGATCAGTGCTCGAAAACTCGCCCCTTTGACTTTTTGGACCTTTTTCCTTGGCGACATGTGTCATGCTGTGATTTGTCTACGGGCCTGCCAGATTTTCACGTCCACCGCGTCCTTTTGTCCCAGATGTCCTTGTGCTGAAGTTTCCTATTTCAGCTGATCCGGCTGGTTCGCGTCCTTCACGTCCATTTGTCCCAAATGTCCCAGTGCTATCTGGGACAAATTCTTCCGGTTCGCCCGATTCGCCGGTTCGCGTCCTCCGCGCACTCTTGTCCCGCTTGCTCTGGTAAAGGACTTGGACAAATTTTCTTTCTTTCAGCCGATTTGGGCATTTTGAGTCCATTTGTCCTAGATGTCCCTTTTCTATTTGGGCTGCCTGGAGGCTTTTCGGCCGATCCGCGCCTTCCGCGTATAATTGTTCCAACTATCCCAAAGGTGGCCTTGAGCAGGACTTAGCCAATTTTACGATTTTCCCCTGAATCAATCTACTTGCTTGGAACTAAAAACTCTGATGCATGTTATCAAATTAACTCTGGGGGGTGAAATTTGGATAACAATAATGCAGTGGAGTCCACTAAGGAGTGGGAGCGTGGCATGAATGAGAAGATGGACTCCTGAGAGTAACCAAAAATGTGATTTATTCAAATTTCCAGGTTGGGAAGAGATTACTACAAAAGAAATGGGTCTACCGCATGAAAGAAGAAGAAGGTGGACATAAAAGTTACAAAGAAAGGCTTCTAGTGAAGGAAGGGGTATGAACAAAAGAAAGGTATCAATTTTGATGAAATTTTCTCCCCTGTTGTAAATATGTCTTCCATTCGTACTATATTAAGTTTAGTTTTTGTTGAAGATTTACACTTAGATAACTTGATGTCAAGACAACATTTCTCAATGGTGACTTGGAGGAGGATATTTATATGCAACAACCACTTGGATATGAGGTGAATGGTAAGGAGAAATTGGATTATAGGTTAAAGAAGATCCTATATGGGCTCAAGCAAGCTCCATAACAACG
Source organism: Taxus wallichiana var. yunnanensis (assembly GCA_018340775.1). Lineage (NCBI taxonomy): Eukaryota > Viridiplantae > Streptophyta > Pinopsida > Cupressales > Taxaceae > Taxus > Taxus wallichiana. The sequence continues at coordinate 423,138,557 of CM031240.1, read as the reverse complement.
GTATCTAAGGTTTGATAGTTTTATGCATGAGCATGGTTTTACTTGATGTCAATCGATCATTGTGTGTACTATAAATGGTTGGATAGTGGGAGCTACATTATCCTTTTGTTATATGCGCAGACGATATGCTTGTAGCAGGTCTAATATGCAAGAAATTATAAAGTGTAAGAAAAAGCTTGCACAAACATTTACAATGAAGGATTTGGGTGCAGAAAAGAAAATCCTTGGTATGTAAATCAAAAGGGACAGAAAAATAAGAAATTGGTGTTGTCTCAGGAGGACTATGTAGAAAAGGTGCTAGAGAGGTTTCAGATGCAAAATGCAAAACTAGTTAGTACACCATTGGCTGGGCATTTTAGATTAAGTAAAGATCAATGCCCAACAACACAAGAGGAAAAATATTATATGGCACAGTTCCTTATTCTTCAGTAGTTGGGAGCCTCATGTATGCCATGGTTTGTACCAAGCTAGACATTTCCCAAGCAGTGGGAGTTGTTAGCAGGTATATGGAAAATCTAGGTAAAGCACACTGGAAGGTAGTCTAGTGGATTCTCAGGTACTTGAGAGGGACTAGTAGTAGGCACTTTTGCTTTGGAGGGTCAGATTATAATTTACATGGATTTGTGGATTTAGATATGGTAGGAGATGTGGATAGTAGGAGGAGAACTATTAGATACGTGTTTATAGTTGGTGGTGCGGCAATGAGTTGGATCTCAAAGTTACAGAAGGTAGTTTCCCTATCTACTACAGAGGTAGAATATGTTGCAATGATTGAGGCAAGTAAGGAAATGTTATGGATGAGTAGGTTCATGGAGGAGTTGGGTAAGGAACAAGGGTATTGTAAGTTACACAGTGATATTCAAAGTATAATTCACCTGGAAAAGAACTCGGCCTTCCATTCTAGAACAAAACACATTTAACTAAGATATCACTTCATACGACAGGTGTTGGAGGATGGGAATATTGAGTTGGTGAATATTCATACAGATGATACTCCTTATGATATGTTTAATAAGCCAATGAAAAAGGAGAAGTTGGATTTGCATTCAAATTTTGTGGGTCTTCAAGATTGATCTTGAAGTGGAAGAAACAAGCCAAGAAGAAAAGTCCAAGCAGAGTGTAGTGGTGGAGTTACAACAATCAATCTCTAAGTGGGAGATTATTGGTTGTGGAGCCTGATAGCAATGAGGGTTATAAGGGGGGCTTCGTCCCTCTTGCGGGAATCTGGGGTCGTGCACCCCAAATGGGGTTCGAGGGTAGTGCCCCCATAAGCCACATTTTATATGTATTTATGCATTGTGAAATCTAGACTGTTCCTTATTAGGTCACATATCTAATGGGTGGTTTTCTATGTTTCCTTGAAATGATAAAAACCTAATATATTTAAAGGGTCATTATGTATGAGGCTCATTGTATTAGTGGCGGAACTGTGAGAGAGAGTTTGGCTAGAATGAATAAAAGGATTGGTTGTTTCTGGTGGACGTAGCCCATTTTGGGTGAACCACGTTAAATCTATGTCTCTGTTTTATTGCATTCTTTTCTATTTTATGTTTTCTACATTATTCATTGCATGCTTGTTTATCTGTATAACTGGTATAATCCTAACATATTAAAATTTATAGGGTTGTGCACGCGCTTGGTATGTATATGCAGAGCTACACAGAGAAACTAGAAATTGACAGGATTTGATTGTAGGCATGGTCTAGAATTCTGACTACTTCTCTACTAAACCTCCAATAGAAGAGGCATTAAGGGTTATAAAGTGGTTAGCTATGGGAGAAAGTGCAAAGGAGGAAGAACTTATTCTGGAGTTATTTGATGAAAATGATTCAAGAGCGTGTTTTGCTGAAGGAACAGAGACATATGCCACACTACTTAAGTGTGCTTGCTTTGAGAAAGAAAATGGAATATGGTCTACATAGTGGATGATGAAGAAGTAGAAGAACTGGATATAGATAATTCAACAGGTGCACGTAAGGTCTTCGACAGTGCAGATAACAACACACACACCTATTATGAACCTATGATGACAACAAACTTAATTTTAGTACGGATCTTTGAGCCTAAAGAGGAAATAATTGGAGATTAATGTAATGAATCTAAAGTAGCAAAAATAGTGGAGTTGCTCCATGATTTTCAAGACTTATTTCCTAGGGGATACCATGAATTGAAATGAGTGCATGAATCATTAGGAGAAATGAAGATAAAGCTTAAGGAAGGTTGTGCCCGGTCAAGAAGAGACCCTACAGGATGAACCCCAACTTGCGCATAAAGGTCAAAGAATAAATTGAAAAAATGTTGAAGTATGGAATCATCAAGCCCCTGGAAGAATCAAAGTGGGTTAGCCCCATGGTTATTAGTATAAATAAATATGGTCGGATTAGGATTTGTGTGGATTATAGAGAATTGAATGCTACATGTGTGATTGATCCCTTTCCTACACCTTTCACAGAGGAGATATTAGAAGGTGTTGCAGGGTGTGAGATCTATTATTTTATAGATGGATTCTCTGGGTATCATCAAGTCCAGATTGCATAGGAGGATCAAGAAAAAACAACTTTCACCACTGAATGGGGATTTTTTCATATATTGTGATGCCCTTTGGTCTGAAAAATGTGCCTGTTGTATTTTCGCGAATAGTTGTTCAAGCATTCCAGGATTTTATTCATCTTTTCTTGCAATTTTACTTGGATGATTAGATGGTGTATGGGCTTGTTAAGGATCATTGTCAAAATTTTGAATTAATGTTTGAAAGATGTAGACAATTAAGCATCTCTTTGAACATCAAAAAGTGCATGTTTGCTACACCTTTTGGCACTTTGTTAGGGCATATCATCTGCAAGGAAGGTTTGTTAGTAGATCCAGCTAAGGTTGTAGTTATTTTCAGCCTAAAAGAACCTACCAGTCAGAGTGAGGTGCGTGGATTTTTGGGTCACACTGGGTATTATAGAAAATTTATCAAAGGATATGCTAAGGTTTCCACACCATTAAAGGAGTTACTAAAAGGAAAAGGGACATTTTATTGGGGAGAAACACAACAATGCACATTTGAGGTACTAAAGGAGAGACTTACTACAATGCCTATTTTGTGTTTTCCCACATGGGACTAACCATTTCATGTACATGTGGATGCCTCTAGCACTTGCCATTGGTGTGGTGTTAGCTCATCCTAGAGAAGGTATTATAGATCATCCTATCTATTTTTCCAGTAGAAATTTGAATCACACAGAGAAAAATTATATAACGATAGAGCATGAAGCCTTGTCCATGATCTATGCACTACATAAATTCAGAAAATACCTTTTAGCAACACCATTCATATTTTACACCAATCATATGGCATTGAAATACTTGGTAAACAAGCCCATTTTATAGGGTTGTATATGTTGATGGGTGATTTTATGTCAAAAAATTGATTTCACAGTTATGGTAAAACCATGTAAAAGTAATTTTGGCCCATACCATTTATCACGAATTCATCGGGGAGGACGCGTAGACAATTGAAGTTAAAATTCTAAATGCACATTGCATATGTTATAACACATGTCTTCAGAATTTGAGGATATTGCTATCTTTTTACATATAAGGGTGGTGCTAGAAGGAATGAAATCCTTGGAGAAGAAAGAACTTGATGTTCGTGCAGCTCCTTTTATGTTGATTAGTGGTAACATATACAAGTTATGCTTTGAGATGAAGTATTGTGCCAGTGTGCACTAGAGCACGAGCACATAAACATCATGGAAGAGGCTCATTGTAGTATTACAGGAGGGAACTATGTAGGTGATGCCACTACATGCAAGATTCTACTCATTGGATTATGGTGGGAGACCCTCTACAAGGATTGTAAAGACCATTGTAAGGTGTGTGATCACTGTCAACGTGTTGGTAAACCTAGGAAAAGAAATGAAATTCCTTTAAGACCTATTCATAGTGCAGAGCCATTTGAGAAATGGGCTATAGAATTTTTGGGTCTTATTTCACTAGTTGTGCGTAGAATTGGATCATGCTACATCATCACTTGCACAAATGATCTTACAAGGTGGGAATAAGAAACACCTACGAAGGATTTTATAGTAGCTATAATAGCCAGGTTCTTATGGGAAAATGTTCTTACAAGGTATGGATGCCTATTGAGTTTAACCAGTGATAGGGGCAGACACTTTTTGAATGAGACAATCGAATTATATTGGATGAGTTCATGATTATACACCATAAGACTACACCATATCATCCTAAGGGAAATGGGACTGCTAAAGATTTCAACAAGGTTTTGAGTCTAGACATTGACAAAAATTTGTGATGTTGGAAGGAAAGATTGGGATGATAAAGTTTCTGTAGTGATTTGGGCATACAAAACAACATACAAGCCGTTGAACAAGGCCACACCCTTTCGCTTAGTTTTTGTCATAGAAGAAATTCTTCCGATGGAATTCATCTTACCTTCTTTGTGTATTGCGTGCCTTTGGAGGTTTAGTTGATGAGCACGACTTGGAAGAAATAATTGATCAATTGATACAATTGGATGAGAGGCACACTATAGGACGTTGGAGCTAGAAGTAGGAAAAGGCCAAGTAGAAGGCATGGTATGATAGGCACATCAGGGACAAAAAGCTTGAGATAAGACAAATGGTGCTTCTTTATGACTCTAAGTTTCGTGCCATCCAGGACAAGCTTAAAGTACATTGGTTGGGACCGTATATTATCACTCATATACTTGAATCGGGGATTGTCAGTTAGAGACAATCAATGGAATACAATTAGTTGGTTACTTTAATAGGAGTAGGCTGAATCCCTACTATAAATAAGTCTTCTTGGTGTTTGTAATAAGGTAATGTTTCCATTTAGACTAGGTTTTCATTTCTGTATTTCCTTAATGTATTTCCTTTTTGGTTGCTATGCTTTGTCAATTTAGTTGGTGTTTTGTGTAATCACGTTTGCGCACTAGAAGCTAATTACCATTTGAAGAAATTTTATGTGCAGAGGACTGCACATACCATTGGTGTGGGGTGACTATTTACAACTGGGTACATATAAAGGAATAAACTACTATAAGTGCTATTCAAGTTTGCATAGGAGTGGTTAGAAAGGAGATTGCTTTAAAAGATGACCGTAGATGGAGATAAATGAGGGAACAATATAACGTGAGGTAAGCAATGACCGTAGAGACTACTAGGGGAAGGCGCAATGGTGAGGTACTTAGGCACATGGAAGCGCACTAAAGAGAATTCTATAGCTAAAAGGTAGGAAGGCACACTAGAAGGTTTTAGGCTGGGGTGCGAAGATGTCTTGCACGTATATTGTGAAAATGGTCAATTAATGAGAGGATTGTTGGTAGGTGGAGGAGAAATAAATGCACTAAAATTTTGAAAATCTATATAAGGGCATGATGCAAATTAATTTTTACCTTTGCGATCACAAGTGTTTGAGCGAGCTAAGTGCAAACAAGATGAGCGAGTTGTGTAAAGGCACAGAGAGTTGTGAAACCAGACATGGAGAGCAGATTATTACGTAAAGAGGCTTGTATCCCCATTGGTGAAGGGTTTGAGCAAAGAAGAAGTGTTGAGGAGGAGCTAGGGCACACGGTTTCAAGATAGGGAACATATATTCGAGCTAGGGTTTGAGTTTGCTCATTATAGATAATAAAAGGTGGATTTTTATGATGGCACCAAAGAAAGCACCTACCGTAGGCACCAAAGGAAAGAAGAAAGTAGAAACAGAAGTTGAAATTTCTCCCGAGAGTAATTTCTCAGAGATGTAGTATCCAGAGGGTGTGATAATTGGACAAGAATGGGATTCCCACATCTACAAGTGCAAGATAAGTGACTACAACCACTACACATCTGACAACAAGAAAGAATTGGACGCATTGTTGAGTACAAAGACCAACAAGTGCATGGTGGAGGATATGCCAGTGTATGATGATGCTTTGGAGAGAAATTGTTGAAACAGGTAGGAGTCTATTAGTTGTACGAGCTCCCGTATTTTGGAAAGTATGAACCTTTATATCAGTGGCTGATGAGTAGAGTCCATGAGGACTTTTTCTATTTTGTTGGATGAAGGGTTAGAATCACAGCAACCCTGATTTTGACATTGATAGGATTAAAAGGCACAGGGGTAGACCTAGCTAGTGACCTAACTGATAAAGCAACAATCATGGAGACACGAAAAGAGTTAGGGTATATAAAGGGTCCACACAGAATGAACATTGATAAATTGAATAAGTACCCAGTGGTATAGGCAACTGCACATCTGTGACCAAGTTAAATGATCAAGAGATATGGTCGCAAGTAAATACCATGTGGCTCCATATCGTGAGGAAAATGTCTCAGGGAGTAGTCTATAACATAACAGGTTACATTTCGAAACCATTATTGAGGAAGCGTGCACAAGTGATAAGATCAATTTTGGTGCTATCTTACTTTCTTTAGTATTTATGGAAATTGGAGTGCCCGATGGGCCAAAGAACAAGATTTGGGAATATCCCATGGAAAAAAAGTCCCTTGTGGAAAGGTTTGACAAGTATTTATGTGAAGGGTCAATGAGTGGGCCATTTAAACAAAGGGTGGAGATGTGGTATGATCGAATCATGCGGCATTTGAAGAGGAGTGGTGCATCCCTAAGGAGCTACCTTCGGTAGTTGGAAAGGTAGTATAGTTTATGGTGTACCAGTACTTCTACATCGCATGGTTTTCTATGAGGGATGGGACATGGAGAACATGGTGTAAATTGATGTATGCCTTCACAACATTCTACTTCTAGGTTTCCGTCCATCGTTTTATTGATGTGCACCGTCTGTGTTTTATTGCAGAGACAAGGTAGACTGTGACTACCACACTCTAAGGAAGACATATGTATATCTAGGTGGACTACCTATGTTGAGAGGCTCATTTCAAATGTTATAAGCATGAAGCATGTAAGCTTGGAAATTGGGGACATTGGAGCAGTGCTCGTATACCTTCATCTTAAGCCTAAGATGGAGAATAAAAGTATGTAGAGAATGAGTTTGCACTCCCAGGGCCACCTAAGGGAAAGCATACAGTGGAGAACGTGCCAGCCCCAAATCCCACAGAAGCTATAGAGGTAGATGATGAGGAGGAAGATGAAGATAGTGGTGGCTTAGATCATAGAGGCTGAAGGTAGCCCATAGATAGAGTAGAGATTGAGCGCATGGGTACTCCACCATAGGTGCAGGAAGAAGACAAAGACTTGGACATAGAAGCAGTCTAGGGAGAGTGCCACTTTAAAAGGGTATTCAAAAGAACAAGGACCCAAGGCATGGGAACCCCACAACCTATGAGGATATCACCATGACTCTCTCCTTAGAAAGAGGTAGTTGAGAAGAAAAGGAGAAAGCTAAAGCTAAATGAGGAGGTGGAGGAGTCTACAAAAAGCATGTCTAGCACTCATGTACAACTAGAAGATGTGGAGGAACCCAAGGATGAAGATATGAAGGATGAAGAAGAGGGAGTAAAGGTGGTAGAAGAAACAGAACATGATATTGCTCAGAATATTGAAGATCTGACTCCAAATCTTGGTGCTCAAATTCCTAGGGGGCCAAGAATAAAGAGAGCAAGTGGGGAGTATGTTGTACTGAGTATGGGCTATGTTGAGGACACAAGTAAAATTTTCTACATTCATTTCTAGAGTACAATGGGCCTTAAGGGGTTGTATGGATGGGATTTGATGGACCCAGACATGGCCACTACGTGCATGAGGAAACAACTATCTTGGTCCATGCAAAATCACATGGATGAGCCTGATTTTGATGTATGTGAGGAGTCATGTGTGTCCCAAAGAATGAAGAAGGCACCATAGAGTAGGAACATGACTATAAATCCCACTCTCATGTCCGATGAGTAGGTAAGAAATGCCTTAGTTAAGGTATCTACAGAAGTGGCATAGAGGAACATAGATAAGGTTGCCACTATTAGAGTGCTATGAGAAGATAACAAGGCCAAAGTCTGTAGAAATAGTGCATCTACAAGGAGAAAAGGACTTGGAGTAGAAAAGAATGAGGCCTTCATCAGTATGGCGTAAAGAAATTGGTGACCATGTCCTAAAGTAAGACCACACTTGAATCTAAGGTACTTGAAAGGTTTCCTTCAGCTATGCATTATGTGCATACCCTAGTAGATTTGGTGCTTGAGGATGGACCAATTCGCATGCCAGTGCCAAAGGACCCTGAATAGGAAGCAAAGAGAGAAAGGGCCTCAATAGTTAGAAAGATTTCATCTTACGAAGCCTTGCTCTAGAATTTGCAGGAAGAGCTGAAGAAAGTAGACCAGACATTGAATATTTGTGCAGCTCTAGAATTAGTAATCTGAATAAGAACCATATTGGAGGATAATGAAGTTTTGAAAGAAATGAAGGATGATACTTTGGGGCATGCAGAGTGATTGGTGTTAGTGAAGCAAAAGTGTGAAGACCTTGTAACAACACAACAACCACATAAGGAAAGGTTGGATGAGCTTGGAAAGATCATAACACAAAAGATGATCTTTTAGAGGGACAAATGTTTGCTATGGCTAACGTTGTCATAGTATTGCAGAATGAGAAGGGAGAGATGACCCAGGATGAGTTGGAGGGCATCGCTACAGATGTCCCAGAGAAGACCAAGAACACGCTGGATGATTGGGTAGCTTTAGAAGCTAAAATTAAGGAAGAATATCCATAGTTGATTCTCCTCGGTGGAAGAGGAGGGTACTAGAGAGTAAAATCTATTATTTGTATAACAATTCATTATTTATATTCTTCCATTCTTATTCTTTAAGGCATCAAGAGGAAGCCATTATCGGTGCTATAACACCCTAGACATTTTTATATTCCTCCTTTGCATTTCAAGTGTTGACATGTGATTTTCTTGATAAAGATGTGTTATTTTGACTGTTGAAGATCATGCTTGATATGGATAAATAATTTATGCTCTTTGATTGAAGGATTGGTATGCTGTTTCTTGTAATAATCTATTTCTCTTCTTATGCGTAAAGTTGTAATCTGGTTTGAATGGTTGCAAAATTATCCTTTGTAATTGGACTCATCCTTGGATCAATTCCATTGATCCAAGGTATGTTTTAAATCTTCTTATCAAAACTGAATGAAAAACTAACATTCATTGATTAAAATACTTAACAGATTGAACTTGTGGTTATTGCAAATTATTTATCATCTTGAAAACAAGTGCTTGCATTTTGTTTTGTGTTGTGCTCGCTCTTCTTGATTGACCCTTGCAGGTGCTTAATGGCGTTAAGGGAAATAGAAACCCTACTTCTAGATTCTTGAGAAAAAGAAATTATTATGTACCCTTTACCTATACGGTCTACCCTAATAGATATGGGACTCAAGTAATTTACCTAACTATTACTACACCACTTTACGTGGGATGACATTCTAACCTAAGTTATTAGCTTGAAAGGAAATAACCTAGGGGATGCTAAGTTATTTCTAAACCTATTGTTTTTGGTTAAATCTACATCCTATCCTAAGGTGGCAATTTATTGTTGGGGGTTATATCCTAAGGTTATATATTTTAAACTAACCTAAGATCTAACCTAAGAAAATTCTATCTATCCTAAACTAATGGGATATGAAAGGGGACCTATGGGTCATTGGCAAGTGGGGAACTAAGTGGCGGTTCCTAAGATTTTTATTGAGATTTGGTTTTAAATGCATGAAAGTACTACCAGTGTGGCAGGGGTTAGTGAAAGTTTAGAGGAACCTACGTGGAGGCATCGCTAAGTTTGGAAATGCATTTTGAAGTGCAATTAGGTCTCGCTAACTATGAATGGTGGTGGAAAGGAAAGATAAGTGGGAAATTTGGAATTAATGTCATTAATATGCCTCGGGTTTGGTGAGCAAGCCGTCTTGGAAGGCATGTTGGCGGATTTGTTGGGGGTTTTTTTGCTTTGCATGCTTCATGATTTTTACTCTGCATGGAGCTATCTAGTTTTTGAACCAACAATTTGATCTGCACTTAGTGGCTATTTTTGAATTCTTTGATCTATTTTCGGTTCGAGGAATGTATAAGAGGCACTGTGGAAAAAGATTACTATTGTTTGATCTTGCTTGGAGAAGAAGAGGTCTTGGAAACTCAGCTGGAAGTCTTCTTTGAATCGACAGAGGCACTATCAGGCATGATAGGCTCTACCCATTAAGATTTCTTGCTTTCTTCTAAATGATTCATTAAAACAATTCTTCTCACTGAAAATTATATTTGCATGATGTATTTGGTTATTTACTTGCATGTATTCTTGAAAATTATGTGGGTTTTGGAATGTGAATCCTTGATTGTTAATAGTAGTTCTTGGGAACTTTCTCTCGAACAAGTTATCAGAGCTTTGCATGCGAAGTTGTTTTGAAATTTTGTAACTTAAACTAGTGGTTTTGTTAATTATATTTGAAGCTTGTAGCTTGTATTCGAAGCTTTGTTTTCTTGCATTCGAAAATAATGTGGAAAGAGCTAGCTAGTTGCTTGTTAGTGCAAAATCACAGCACCCCTGGATGCTGGTCAGGTTTCTAGGTTGACCATACTATCATCCAGTGTGATTGCATAACATTGAATCCTTTCTCCAAGTGTGGGACTTGAAAAGTGAGAAAGGATTCTCCAGAGAAGGCTGGTTCCTATTCCTCTGTTTAGATGCACACGAAATATGCAGAGGGTTTTCTCAAAACCTAATCTAATCTGCCAAGGAGATAGGGTAAGAAGATGCATAAAAATAAATCTAAGCTAATAGAGGTGATGCACCGAGGAATGAAGAACACCTATCTTGCTAGTAAACATAGACCATTCAAATATGACATAAGATCATGCACAGATAACAAAACTTGCAGTGAAAGACCAGGAGGATGCAAAATGAACACAAAGAGGGTTGAGAATCATCTACAGACATGTATTACTTGCTCCAAATATTGATACAATACACTACAAAATGCCAAGAGGTAGAGTCGTATTACATGAGTTCAAATGAGAGGTTCAAACTCCAAAAACTCACCCGATAGGAGAAGAAGGGAGGAGCAAAACAGAAAATGTTTGACCTTTTAAAAGAAGCTCCTCTTCTATATAGGAAGAATGAGAGAGGGAAAAGAGAGGAAATTCAGAATTTGCCCCAACCACTTCTAGGTCGTATTTTAAATCATCTCATTATGGCAGAAGCGGCGGATCCTGGCAAAACGGTGGGTTGTCTAACAGAAGCGGCGAACTGTCTGCTGCATTAAAGCTGGTTGTTAAAGTGTAAACGCCTCGCATTACCACGCGTCAGAGACATTTTCTCAATTTTCTGTCTCCAAACTACACCAAAATGCAAGATTGACCCCATAATCATGTAGAGAATTTCAACAGATTTCTGTTGATATAAAGAACGTGCAAATCTGAGTTCTGGATCGAAAGATATGACGATTTGAAGATTTAGGGCACGAAAGCAAAGCCAAAACGGATTTTGAAATCTTTTCCCACACTCGCCACAGGACGACACGTGTCAAGTGCTGATTAGATGTGTAATTATCTCTCCTTCCCTATCCCACGGGTTTTACTTCTTCATTAGACACGTGTCCTCTTTTTTATTGGCTCGGGTCAGTGCTTGAAACCTCACCCTTTGACTTTTGGACTTTCTCTCTTGTGACACGTGTCATGATTTGATTAGTTCTCGGGCCTGCCGGGTTTTCACGTCCTTCACGTACATTTGTCCCGGATGTCCCAAACTGTTTGGGACAAAAACTCCCAATCGCCCAAAATGGGCTTCCTTGTCCCTCATTCGACCGATGACATGTGGCGTTGCTTGATTGGCTTTCGGCTCCTTTGGCTATCTGTGTCCCACGCGTCCCTTTATCCCAGTGATGAAGTTCCCCATTTCGGCCGGTTCGCGCCCTTCACATCTTCATGTCCCAAATGTCCCAGAGCAGTTAGTCGATTTTCTTCTCCTTTGGCTGAACCGGCTTTCCGCGTCCCACGCGTCCCGACGGCCCGGATGTTCCTTTGCCTGCGCAGACTACCCCGCGGCCTTTGGCTGATTTGCGTCCTCCGCGTCCCAATCTGTTCCAACTTTTCGAGGACTAGGATTTAGCCAATTTTCACAATTTTTCCTGTCCCAAGCTTGTTTTTGCCACTTTTTTCACCTTTCCTCAGAGCTTTCTCTTTCCTTCTTCGGCCAGGGGAGTTAGAAAAAATGCTGAGGGGACCCTAGAAACATGATTTTTGCCCTGAATCAATCCATTTGCCTGGGACTTGAGAATTCTGATGCATGTTATCAAATTAACCCTGGGGGGTGAATTTTGGATAACAATTGGTGACTCAGCGGGGGTACCTGCCTGCTAGGTGAAAAGACCAATAGCAAGAAGCAGTCCATTGGGCATGGAGTTATCAAACATTCAGTTTAGAATCCCAATTGACTAAGAATGTGTAAGGAGGAAGATGGAATATCACCTGATGAAAGCAAGGACTGCTAAACATCTCCATGGACAACAAGCTGTGCCAAAGCACTTAGGGAAAACAAGACTAACCTACAGCAAAACAATGTGCACAAGCACTTGGAGGAAAGAAAATCTAATCTAATATTTACAGAGGTAGTGAACTTCCCTCTAGAAGAAACGCTTGAGATAGATTCCATTGACTGGAATCTGCAGTTCTTCACCATCCAATGAGGCCAATTGGAAAGCATTGTTGTTTTTGCACTTTGTGACCATGTATGGGCCACTCCAAATGGCATCAAATTTTGAATGCCTTCCCGGTTTTGCTCTGTCCATATCCCATTTCAACACTAGATCTCCAACTTGAAAAGATCTATCCTTGGCCTTTCTATCAAAGGTCTTCTTGATCAAAGCTTGATCCTTTTCCATTGCTTGGGATGCCTGATTTCTGATCTCTTGCAGCTCCATCAACTTTACATACCTCACCTCGATGGGCTCAAATTCAAGCAACTCCAGCTGCTTCATGAGTTCCAATGTTGGCAACTCAAGTGACATGGGCAAGATTGCCTCTCTTCCATAGACAAGCTTGAATGGAGAATTACCTGTGGATCTTTTGGGAGTGATCCTATCAGCCCATAAGGCTGATTTCAGCTTGGTATGCCAAGACCTCTGATTCTCATCAAGAGTCCTCCTAATGATCCTCAACAAGTTCTTGTTTGTAGACTCAGCCTGGCCATTACCTTGAGGGTAATAGTTTGATGAAGTGCTTAGGTAGATCCCGTTCTTGACAGCCCACTCAGTCACCTTAGATCCAATGAATGCCAATGCATTATCAGAGATTATTGTAGTAGGTACGCCAAATCTGGTAGTTATCCCCTCATAAAAGTCTAAGATGCTAGACTCATTTGCCTCTTTGAGTGCTACTGCTTCTGTCCATCTGGTGAAGTAGTCCATGGCTGTCAAAATCCATTTGTGCCCTTGGCTTGAATTGGGATTAATGACTCCAATGAAGTCCAAACCCCATTGCATGAATGGCTGGTCAACTGAGATTGGATGTAATGGAAGGGCAGAAAGTCTTTCTTTTCCTATGAAGAATGCACAATTCTTACACCTCTTGATCCATGCATAGCAATCACTGAAGATTTTAGGCCAATAATAACCAGCCTTCATGATTTTTAGAGCTGTCACTCTTGGTGAAAAATGACCACCAACTGGTCCACCATGAAACTCTTCCAACATCCTTTGAATCTAATTTGTGCTAATGCATCTCAACAGCACTCCATTCACATCTTTCCTGAACAAAACTCCATCAACAATGGCATATGGAACAGCCTGCAACTTGAAGTATCTCCTCTTCACTTTGGTCATTTCTAGAGGGCATAGGCCTATTTGTAGGAAGTGTATCATACTCTGAGTCCAACAGGGAGTGGGCACATTATCATTTTCCTGTTCTTCACCATCCTGTAGTACCAAGATAGCATCTTCTTAATTACCTGCTTCAACTTGTTGACTCAAGGCTAGTTGTTCACATAGTCCCTTCCCACGTACTAGTTTGGTGACCTTGATCTCGATGTCATATTCCATGACATGAGTTATCCATCCTGCACGTTTCTCATTGAAATCCTTGTTTAGAAGGAAGTCCCTAACTCTCGCATGAGAGACCAATAATTGGATCTTGTTGTTTGAGACTAGGTGCTTGAATTTCTTTAAACTCCTGATCACTGCAAGTACATGCTTTTCAATGAAAGAGTACCTAGTTTCATATTCCTCCAAGCCTTGACTGAAGAAAGCAACTGGTTGTTCTAATCCTTCTTTGTTTTGTTGTGCCAAGATTGCAGAAATTGTATCTCCACCACCAAAGGCGTATAGCATGAAATCCTTGGAGAAGTTTGGATTGACGAGAGTTGGAGCTTGAGATATAGCCTCTTTTATTTCCTCAAAACTTGCCTTGCCTTCAGATGTCCACTTAAATTCCATGCTCTTCTTCAACATCAGTGTTATTGGCTTTACAAGAGCTGCAAAGTTTGGAACAAACCTCCGGATAAAATTGATCCTTCCTAAGAAGCTTTGAAGAGCCTTCTTATGACTTGGCAATGGCAATGCTCGAATTACTTCAACTCTTTCTGGGTCAATCATCAATCCCTCCTTTGAAACAATATGGCCAAGAAGTTTTCCCTCATGAGCCAAGAATATGCATTTTTTGGGATTCAATGATACCCCAAATCTTCTACACTTTTGAAATACCTGCCTCAGATGAAAGAGGTGATCCACTGCATTTTTGGAGAATACAGTGATGTCATCAAGGTATATCAAAACTATTTTATTGATCAACCCCTTGAATTCCATATTCATTTCCCTTTAGAAAGTGGCTCCGGCATTTGATAGCGGAAATGGTATCTTCTTGTAGGCATAGGTCCCCCATTTGGTGGTGAAAGCTGTCTTGAATCGGTCATCTTCCTTCATCATTACCTCGATTATACCCTAAGTAGCCATCTAGGAGCGAGAATCTCTCTCGAACTGGATACTACCTGCAATATTTGTTCCATTGAAGGAAGTGGGTAATGGTCTTTGAGAGATGCCTGTTTAGGTCTCGGAAATCTACACACACCGATTTCTCTGCTCTTCTTCCGACTGAACCAAGTTTGCGACCCGGCTTGAGTGCTTGATTGGGAATATAATGCTTGCCTCTATTAGCTTATTTAGCTCTTTCTTCATTAGAGGCTCAATGTGAGGGTTGGTGGTCTCTGCTTACTTTGACGGGCTTAGCATCTGGATCCACCCTATGGTATGTTGAGCTAGGTTGGGATTGAAACCTTTCAAGTCTTCATAGCTCCAAGCGAAGACATCTGGAAATTCTTGGAAAAGTTGTATGAATTCTGATTTTTCCTGTTTAGTGGCTACCTTGCCAATTTGAAGTGTCTTGTTTTCCCCAACCGGAATTGGCTCTAAATATTCTCTTTTGACTTGTATGTTAGCCTTTTCCTTACAGAACTGGTCATTAGGGTTGAAGATAGACTCCAATGTTACTAAACCCCGGGAAGCTTGTTTAACCACAGCTACACTACTTGATCCCCATACTGCTACTCTAATCTGTCTTGATTCCTAGCTAAGAATTCAGCCTCTTCTTGTAAGAAATTGACGATCTATTGATCGTTCTCAAACACCTGCCAGCTGGTGTTATTATCTGGAACTACTGGCCTCACAATCACATGGACATGTGGCTATGTTTTTTCCCTTTTGATGTTGTCAACCACATCAAACATTGCTCCAACAGCTGCGAGCCTATCTGCGGCTTCATTTTTCTTCCTAGGTATGGACGCGATATTGAAAGCTTCGAAATCCTCAACGAGGTCCCATACCCTGTTCTTGTAGTTCCTTAGTAGTTCATTCTTTGTAGCATGTTGTCCCCTGACTTGATTGATGATTAGTTCACTGTCACCAAAGACTTGCAAGTTCTTTATTTTCTTCTTGATTGCCCAATGGATCCCTTGCACCAAGGCTTCATATTTAGCAATGTTATTTGAATAGGAAAACTAGAAACAGAAGGCTGAGTAATACCTTATACCTTGTGGTGAAACAAGCATAGCTCCTCCTCATGCACCTTGTCTACTCCTTGATCCATCAAAGAACAGCTGCCATACTTCATTCTTGTCCTTATGATCTGGCTTGGTGATGCTGGGGAGAGGTTGATCCTCTTCATGTAAACAATAAACCCCTAGCTCAGATTCTTCTACTTCTTGATAAGGATCAAAAGCATGCACCTTGCTTTCCCATTCATCAAGAGTCAAATCTGGGATACTTCCAACCTTGGTGTCAGCCTCGTCAGTGCTAGGGTGATCTTCTTGATCAAATGCTGAGCAATTGGCATTAATCTAACTTGGAGTGTAAGGCTCAATATGGAAGTTTGCAATAGGTTCAGACCTAATTGTAGCCTTAGTTCCATACCTTGTTCTAAATAGCATGTGAGACCAATCCGCCGAAAGATAGCCTCCAATTTTAGCAGTGAAGTCTCTTGACAAGCACAATGCAAAGAGTGGTGGAAGGTCTATGACTGATACATCTTGTAAAACAACAACATTTGGACATGCATGCAAGGTAAGACTCAAATTTCTAATCACTCCAACTATTGCTATTGTTGTCCCATCTAGCTGCACTACCCCTTTGGATGTTGTTTCACACTTTGGAGCCCTAGTTGATCAGCTATCTGTTTAGGCATTACTGAGCTACTTGCCCCGGAGTCTATCATGCAATTATGTACTAGCTGATTTCCAATGATTAACGAAACATAAAAAGGGGGGCTTCAACATTTTACCTTGTTGTGCTCCATGACTTCCTTCAGGCTGGGCAGCATTTGTAAGCACTTTTTCTTACATCTGAACCTATTGATTCAAACTTAGCCAATCCTTCATGGTAGCTTGCAGCAGATCTCTTTGGCCTGGGATGGATAGGGATTCCCACATAGATATATTGATGTTTGTCTTCTTCATCTGATCAATGATACTGAATGGTGATGAAGGATCTCTCTGCTGTCCCTTGGTTTGCACATTTACTCCTTCTACGTGGGCAGCAACAGATGGCATTTGAGTTGGCCTAGGGGCTATTCTTGGCTGCCCTTGTGCATTTGAAATTGGATTTTGCTTGCCAACCACTTGCGGAACCATGGGAGGTTGTGGATTGGCTGGGGCTAATGGCTGTTCTTCACCCAAATTCCTCCTTTTTGACCTTGTGTTGGCTCTGACACCTTGAGCTTGCTGATTCATGCCACGTAAATCCTCTCGCTGCCGCCCACCAATGTGGCGTCATTTGGGGCTGATTGTTGTTGGAATGTTTCTTGTTGTTGGTTGTTTCCTTGACTTCCCTCGCCCTCCACTTCGGTAGTTGTCACCATCAATGCTTGATTGAGAGAACCATTGAAACACATGGATTGGTTATGAGGCTCGTTGCATGGAAAGCACCAATCATATTCCTAAGCAATGTTGTTACGTGTTGGCACTAATGCCTTAGAGGCGAGATATGGCATTTGGATTATAGGGCTGAATGGTTTATTAGCGAGGAGGCCTTGTTTGATTCATGTTTGCAATTGGATTAGGGGGCCTTTGTGGTTGGTATGGCTGCCTATTAGGTTGAGCTTGGGGTTGATAAGAAGGTCTGAAACTTTGGGCTTGTTGCCTTTTGAGAGTAACCAGCTCATTGCCTAGATTTTGCAATTGCTTCATGACCTCTTGAAGCTCATTTGGGGCACTTGGAGATGAAGTGGAAGCTTCATTTGAACTCTGATTTCTAGGAGTGGGAGAAGGAGCCAAATTAGGTGCTTGACTAGTGTTTGGACTCTCTAAACTTGGAAACAATGGCATGGGAGGCCTAGGGGCAAGTTTGCCAGCTTGAATCAAACACTTTTCAACCCTAATGGCAATGCTTATAAGCCATAGGGATTGTTGTGCATCCCATGGACTGAATTAACATAGAAATATCGAGTTTAGAGCTTTGAGATAGTAGAAAAGCACCTTCTTCTTGGCTTTGGCGCTTGCGGAATTCTCTCCCAAGTGTTTTGAAATCTGAAGTTGAAATCGATCTGCTCATTAGGAGCTCTCTTGATAGTTGTCACTGCTCCAAAAGAGACAAGTTGTCTCCCTTCTCTCCAAATTGCTTGTGAAGTGCTATACACAGCTGATTCCAATTTTTGACAGAACCAACTCCAAGGCTCCTAAACCATTGCAATGCTTTACCCTTGAATGAAGATGCCAGTAACTTGACAACCACTTGCATTTCATTGATTTCATGGATTGCACAAAGGTTAGAAATATCTTTAACATGATCACCTGGAGTAGTCTGATTTTCTCCAGTGAAGTAGGGAATGTTCTTCAAGGCTGCAATAGGAACTGGATGTTGTGCATTGAGAGCAAGTGGGCTGCTGCCTGTGAAGTTGACATAGGGATTTTTTTGAGCCATTCTGATTGGTATTAAAACCCTTGTTGACTGAATGAAAGGTCTACCAGGTGGAGGAGTTGAGAGAGTTCTATTTGGTGGAGATGGAGACCTTTGAATCCTTCTTCCTCTTTTCCTTCTTCTTGGAGATAATTGCAGGTATTCAAACAACACTTCTTCTTCTCCAACTCTTGACCTTGTGGTGATTCTTCTCATGAGTTTTCAGGCCTGCACTGCTAAAACAATTGATTCTTCCCCTTGGAGTTGCCAGATATGCAAATAATAGCTCTTTTAAGCAAGAAAATTGCAGCAGATGCACATCAACTTTGCTGCAAAAAAAAAAATGAGACCTCTAAGTCCCACCAGGCATGCCAAAACTGTTAGTGCAAAATCATAGCACCCCTGGATGCTGGTCAGGTTTCTAGGTTGACCATACTATCATCCAGTGTGATTGCATAACATTGAATCCTTTCTCCAAGTGTGGGACTTGAAAAGTGAGAAAGGATTCTCCAGAGAAGGCTAGTTCCTATTCCTCTGTTCAGATGCACACGAAATATGCAGAGGGTTTGCTCGAAACCTAATCTAATCTGCCAAGGAGACAGGGTAAGAAGATGCATAAAAATAAATATAAGCTAATAGAGGTGATGCACCGAGGAATGAATAACACCTATCTTGCCGGTAAACACGAGACCATTCAAATATGACATAAGATCATGCATAGATAAAAAAACTTGCAAAGAAAGACCAGGAGGATGCAAAATGAACACGAGAGAGGGTTGAGAATCATCTACGACATGTATTACTTGCTCCAAAGATTGATACAATACACTATAGAATGCCAAGAGGTAGATTCATATTACAGTTCAAATGAGAGGTTCAAACTCCACAAATTTTCCTGATAGGAGAAGAAGGGAGGAGCAAAACAGAAAATGTTTGACCTTTTGAAAGAAGCTCCTCTTTACAATATATAGGAAGAATGAGAGAGGGAAAAGAGAGGAAATTCAGAATCTACCCCAACCACTTCTAGGTCATATTTTAAATCATCTCATTATGGTAGAAGCGGCGGATCCTGGAAAAATGGCGGGCATCCCCAGCGAAGCGCGAACTTTCTGCTGCATTAAATTAAAGCCGGTTGTTAAAGCGTAAACTCGGCATTACCACACGTCAGAGAAATTTTCTCAATTTTCTCTTTCCAAACTGAACCAAAATGCAAGATTAACCCCAAAATCATGTAGAGAATTTCAACAGATTTCCGTTGATATAAAGAACGTGCAAATTTGAGTTCTGGATCGAAAGATATGACGATCTGAAGATTTAGGGCATGAAACAGGCCAAAACGGATTTTGAAATCTTTTCCCGCGCTCTGCCACCTGGACGACACGTGTCAAGTGCTGATTGGATGTGTAATTATCTCTCCTTCCCTGTCCCGTGGGTTTTCCTGCTTCATTAGACACGTGTCCTCTTTTTATTGGCTCGGGTCAGTGTTTGAAACCTCGCCCTTTGACTTTTGGACTTTCTCCCTTGTGACACATGTCATGATTTGATTGGTTCTCGAACTGCGGGTTTTCACGTCCTTCGCGTACATTTGTCCGGATGTCCCAAACTGTTTGGGACAAAAACTCCCAATCTACCCGAAATGGGCTTCCTTGTCCCTCATTCGACCGATGACACGTGGCGTTGCTTGATTGGCTTTTGGCTCCTTGGCTATCCGTGTCCCACGCGTCCCTTTGCCCCCCTCCAGATCTTGAAGTTCCCGTTTCGGCCGAACCGGCCGGTTCGCGCCTCTTCGCATCTTCATATCCCAAATGTCCCGAGTAGTTAGTCGATTTTCTTATCCTTGGTGAACCAGCTTTCCGCGTCCCGACGGCTCGGATGTTCCTTTGCCTGCCAGGCAGATCGCCCGGTGGCCTTTCGGCGGATTCGCGTCCTCCGCATCCCAACTGCTTCCAACTTTTGCGAGGACTAGGACTTAGCCAATTTTCATGATTTTTCCTGTCCCAAGCTTGTTTTTGCCACTTTTTCACCTTTCCTCAGAGCTTGCTCTTTCCTTCTTCGGCCAGGGGAGTTAGAAAAAATATGAGGGGACCCTAGAAACATGATTTTTGCCCTGAATCAATCCATTTGCCTGGGACTTGAGAATTCTAATGCATGTTATCAAATTAACCCTGGGGGTGAATTTTGGATAACGATTTCTTGTTGGGTTCCGAACCTCTATTCAGTCTTGTGTTTCGTGAGTTGAAGTGGGAATCCGTAGTTTCTCTAAACTCGTATTGAAGCTTTGAGATTCGTTTTGAGTTCATTGAGACCTTGTGTTTATTTTGGGACTTGTGTAGGAACTATGTGAAGTTCTGAACTGATTGGTTGAATCTTCATATTCAATGACTATCTTTCTATTTAGTTCTTGATTCTGAAGTTCTTTGTCAAATAGTTGTGTTCTATTCTCATTGTACTCGAGCTCTGAACCAAAGTTTTATTCTCCCTTAGGAAGAACGGAAAGGCTTGAACCCATAAATGAATGATGATGTTTATTCTAAGATTTTATTAGGGCCTTGGGTTTCATTATTAACTCGTATTTAAGCTTGTGTTGTTTGAACTTGTGTTCAAAACTCATTTTTGACTTGGTATAGGTTTTTCCATTGTTGGTCATTTAAGATCTCGTATTGGATTCGATGTGTTTAACCTTGTACATGTATTCTGAGCAGAATTTTAGTGGGTATTAAGGACTGTAAAGCTTCTATCTCTTTTAATACTAGTCTGCTGGAAGGGAGCCTTGTGAGTTTTGTTTGGTTAGATGCTTTGGACCATGTAACTTCTTTCGAGGGCTCCTTTGTTATGTTTTTTTAAGAATGAACGGTTGTATGATTTTGGCCTGTAAGACCACATTGTGTTCTTGAACTTGACTATTTAATTATTTTGAAATAAACAAATTGGAATAACGACTTGCTTTGGGATAGTCGTATCGATGAAAGAGGTTTATGGGAATTACTATTATTTCATTTTTATTCCTTTATGTTGAACGATCCCTACCTGTCATATGATTTTAAAAGGAACTAGAGAGGTTTGTGGTTATTTTGTTCAGTCGAGTTGGAAGAAGGTAGGACAAAACTTGTCTTATCAAATTATTTAATTCTTACTTCCATCTGAGTCATGGGTTTTTGTAGAATGCTAAATTTTAAACCTGTTATTCTGTATGTGGTTTAAAAGTTACAATATCACTTATCTGGATGTTGGTAATGTGGCTCTTGCTTGGGATTTTGAACTGCCTTCTCATTTACAGTTTTTGTTAATGTTGGTAGTGGAATTCAGTTTTTGAGTTGAGAGTTGTTGTGAATTTTTAATCTTTTTCGAATGGAAGAATTTTACTCCATTATTGTATCATTTTTGAACCAACATGTATTAAAGAGAAATAATTATACTCTCTTGGGGGCATTCTATAGTTTGGGACTGTACTGTGTAATTCTTTTGAGATTTGATGTTGGATTGAGCTAGGTGAATGAGAATAGGTCCTCATTGGAAGGTTTGCATGGAAGTTGGTCATGTGCTTTCTTTGACTGTGAATTCGGTTTTGAATTCTCCTTTGGGAACTAGTGAGAGAATTTATACGATTGTTTTTAGATAATGAATTTCATTTCATAGTATAAATGAAATGAAATTTGGATTGGGCCTTTTAAGGTTTGGAAACCTTTTTATGATTGACTGATAAGTTCATTGACTGAACTTCTCTTTTATTGATTCTCTCCTGAGATGGGAATTTTCCTAGGGATTGGTAAGAGAATTATTTTATTCAGGTATAGCTTGGATTTTTAGTAAGTTGGTTATTTAGACCTTTTTGAATTATAAACTACAAAGATACTGAAGTTTGTAAGACTTTCTGTGGAACTATTTTTATTCTGCTGGAGCCAAATTGGGATTCTTGTTAGATGTTGCCTCTTTATTTATGAGCTCCTTATATTGATATCTTGGACTGAGGCAATGATGTGTGTACTAAACCTGATTCTTTCCTTTAGATGAATTGTGTCTGAGGAATAGGTATGTATTGAATTCTCTTCTTGGATTTATATGGAAAGATGAAGCATACTATTATGAGTTATGTTGTAACTAACTTCTTTTGCTGCTTGGTAAAGATGAATGTGTATTTCTATGGGTTTAGGAAATAATTGAATGACAAGAATTGTATACTGTAAAAGTGATTGTTAGGATCAATTAAGTCTTGAGATATAATTATGATGTTGCAGATTATAAAATGTTCCTTTCTTAAAAGTAAATTCAGATTTCTTAATTGTACTTCCTTCTAGAAGTAATTACTTATGATTATTTGCATGATGTTTATCAATTGTTTCATGAAAGAAAATTTGTTTTATGAAACAATTAGTGGAATGCACTTTACTTTAATGCTTAGTGCTTATCATGCTTAGTTCATTGAACTGACCCGTGCTAGCAATTTTGCGAGATGGACACCGTAAGTGATTAAAGAAGACAAGAGCTTTCATGATGTACTGGCTTATTTAAATCTGAATCTTATATAAAGAATTTCGATTTATTCTTTAGTTGTATGAAAAAGAAAAGTTATATTCTTTTGGGAAAGAAATGCCTAAAATACCTAGTCTTGTAGTGTATAGTTTTATAAAGATGAATTGAAGGTTGAGATTTACTTGCATTGGTTGTGTAAATTATCTTGTGTTTATGAATAAGATGGAAATCCTATCTTGATGTTATTTTTCATATCTACTATATGATTAAATTCAGATAAACTTGATTAGTTGGTTAAAGGAAATATATTGGATTCCCTTATTAAGATGTAGCTTGTTAAGTTGCATAAGTTAACAATCTTATCTAAACAATTCTAATATAGTATTGGAATGTGTAATGAATATGCGATAGAACTTTAGAGTTTGTGAAAGAT
Source organism: Taxus wallichiana var. yunnanensis (assembly GCA_018340775.1). Classification (NCBI taxonomy): domain Eukaryota; kingdom Viridiplantae; phylum Streptophyta; class Pinopsida; order Cupressales; family Taxaceae; genus Taxus; species Taxus wallichiana. The sequence continues at coordinate 423,115,330 of CM031240.1, read as the reverse complement.
AAGAAGGGTTTGAAAAACCCTAACACTTAATCAAATAGAGGAAGGTTCTTCCTCGCTAAATGAAATGTAACCCAAAGAATGGTGATATGATCATTAATCATTAGACTTCATTTCTTATAAAGTCTACCTTTAGTTGAACCTATTTGGTTGCTACACCTTCTTTGAATGATTAAGTTATATTTAATGGAACTTATGATATTTCTGTCCTATTTTGGTTAACTATTGTTAAACTAAATAAATGAACATTAAAAGCAATCATGAGTTAAAGGAAGTTCTTTAATGCTTAATTGATTCAAGTATAGAACAAGGACTTAAGGAGTGTTGGATTAGGGTTAGCATAGATGCTGTAATCTATTTTATAATCCAAATTAATTAACATTAATAACCTCCTTGGGGTATGTACATTGTGATGAGGTAGTTTCGTAGGATCTTTGGCACACGCCAACTGTAGGACCGTACATTCGAGAAGACTAGGGTTTTCTCAAGGATACATCATTGCAGTTGACATGTGGCAACACCCTTCTGCATTGATCATCTAGATCTACACACAATAAGGACTTGAACTTAGTTTCTCTCTAGGTCAAGTTAGTGGCATGTTTAGGATAGGTAGTAGCTTTCAATGGCTCAGGGTACCTTGGCACACCCGGTTGACTTAGGTCAACCGAGTATGCCCATATACCCTAAGTCATTGTGAGCATCTTCCTATAATGATTTATGTTTCTAACCAGGGCTAGGGTTAAACTTTGGGCAAGTGGACTAACGGTAGTCAGTAAATACCATTCATGATAACAAAGGAGTGAGGTGAAGGATGTATTCCAAAATGATGAGTATGTCATCTAGGAATAGTGACATACACAGTATGTTGTAAATCTTTGGCCAAAGTATCGCAAGCTGTTGGTTGTATTGTCCTATGTCACCAAGTTTAAAGCAACATGATATCAGATGAATATTGGTAACAAATATTCAGATATGTTCTTTTAACAGATCACTCAGTACCTAGTTTAGGGTAGGAAAATAAGGTATACGAAGTATACGATAAGTATTCAATACTTAAAGTTAACATAAATAGATCAGTAGATCACCGAGTTATGAAATGAATAGATCGGTGGATCACCGAGTCATTTACAACTGCATATGGTTATCTGTTTGAGATTGATTGGCATGGAATGTTTGTTCTAAATAATGCTTTATTTAGAATAGTGAACATTGTGTAATTTTTTTCCTTGTTTCTAAAGTCTTAAAATGGGAATGTTATAGGTGCGACAATACGATTTTAGTGCGGGGTAATGTTGAGTAGTGAAGTATGACACTAAGGAGAAGGAACATAGAATATTCATGCACGATAGCAAGGTATATTTGAAAGAAAGGAAGGATACGAGAAGGAAGCACGTGCAAAAGGAAGAATGAATTGAGAATTAGCCATTTTCATGGTTACGGGCTATTTTTGGAGATAGTGTACGAAGCACACAACGGGATGGAGACTTGCGTGACACAAAAATGCTATTTTGGGAAGAGCATATACTAAAGCGTCATGCATGAGTTTAAATTAATAATAGAATTACTACTACTAGTTAACTGTAAGAGATCTATTATTAGTGCACTTGCATGTGTGCATGTTATTGTAAAGGCGCATGACTATTTTCAGCATGTGACCTATTTTTGTAAGTGTGTAAGCGGTGAAGGGAAAGTCCCCACCCTTATAAATATGTAGTAATCTATGTAGATTAGAAGAGAGTGTTGTGTATGAGCTATTGTGGAGTTATGCTGCCAGATTTGATGTGCACATAAAATTATGATACTACTTATTATAAGAATCTTATGTGTTTATTGTGTTTTAATATAATGGAGTGTGTTGGGTGAATAATGGTGTTAAACATGATGGAAACTAGTTCTTACATGGTTAACTTTGTTATATCTATTTCTTAATTCATTATTCTTAGATAGCTAAATACGAGAGATCGACGTTAGTAGGGTATGACCGATCACGGTTTAGGAAGAACCGATGACGGTTATGGGTAACCAATGTCGGTAGAGGTAGGATGATAAAAACTCAATAAGATTTGGTTGTGGGGTTTGAGCTGAGGTCAGATAGAGATGACAGAGGGAATGACGAGGTATGTGGGGATCTTAGGAACACTCAGAGATATGTAGAAGTTAGGTATAGGTGGTTTTATGGTGTGGGTGGAGGAATGGTTGAGTTTACAGAAAGAGGAATAGTGGGGGAATGGGAATGCAAGTCACAAATAACAACAAAGATGAAAAAACCTTATAAACAAAATAAAGATGGAATGACACATGTGATAAATGCACTTACCGATATAGTAGGTCCAATGGTTGGGTGGTGATGGTGGTTGATTAGTGGAATGGTGCTTAGTGCCGCAACAGTGCTTCCTGGAATGCTACCGTGAGAGTGATACCTCTAGATTTGTCTTGATGCTAGCTATGGATGCTTGGATGTGTGAAAGAGATTTGGTTCTTTCTTGCATGCAAATCTCCTTTTTCTCCAAAATTTGAGAATGTGGCCAACCTCTCAAACAAGGTTACCAAAATGGTTATATGGTAACTGACGATGGTTCCTTATTGACCGACATCGGTTAAGGGGATTCCCTAGGTTTACTAAAAATGAAAAATCTTCCAATCATTTGGTCTATGTCTGTCCATTTATCACGGATCAAAATGGACGTTATCTTTTAATGAGTGGGAATGTGGTTAGAGGAATAATAGGCATTGATTTTTAGGGTTGAACTAAGTCTTAGTTAGTTATGGAAACATGCTATGAATAGGTGTCTAGGTGAGGTGTGCATCCATTTAATTAAAGTAATTAAATTAATAAATGGGGTGAGGATGGGTATTAATTTAATTATAGATAATTAAATTAATATTAAGGTGGGGTAAAGGGGGCCATGGTTAGGTGAATATATGTAAGTTAGTTATTCAAAAGGGGACCAAGGGGAGTGTGACCCAATTTTGGTGTCTACATTTTGCCCCTTTTTGTCACGTGGCTTGTATTGGTAAGCGACGCTGACAAAAATAGGAAATGGTTGTGTCGAGTGTAAGTGAGGGTGGTGTTGCCCCAAGCGTGGGTGAAGGTAACCCCCTCAAACTAGGAACCAGATGAGGTGAAAGACAAAAGCGGTGAGTGGTTTGATAAAATGAGGAGGTGGGAAAATGAAGGTCAGTGGGCACATTGGGTAAAGGTTAAAGGTCAAATTGGGTAAACATGTAAATGGGATAGGGTCGAAGGTAGTGGTAGTTGAACGCATGCACATGTTAGAAACTACAACATGGTACCAAGTTGAAAATCTTTCAAAATCTACATCATCTAAGGTTGATAGGTCTATCTAAACAGGGTTGAAGTGATTTCGGTATCCAAGGTATAGGATATGGTGTAGAAACACAATAGAGGTCAGGTGCAGGAACATTTAGGTATGTTTTGGTACACCAAAGGTCAAGTTAGGATAAATAACATGACAATAGGCAAGGTAAGGTCGGTCAGCGAACAACATAGGTAACAACGTCGCATGGTACATCTAGCACGAGAGGATAAAGGTCACAAAAAGTGGTTCAAGTCAAGGTATATAGGTAACAACACGGGTAAGGCCAAGGTGTGGGTAAAATAACAAGTCCTTAAATGTAATTAAGGACAAGTATAGGGTATGTGGGCTTGTAGGTAGGTGGTCATAAGTGGAGGTAAGGGAAAAGGTGCCCGACAATGGGGAGTGAGGGTCAAAAATGGGTAAAATGAGGTAAAAATGAGAATGGTAGGTAACCGATGCCGGTTGAAGGATGAATGCTATGTCGGTATAGTAGGGCATGAATTGACCGACGTTGGTCAAGTTGATTTGGGGATAAAAAAGGAAAATTCCACTTTTTATGAAATCATTTGTCATTTTCCATTTGTAGAAAAAGTCCAAAGAGCACATGAGAGCCATAAAAATGATAAGGTGAGACCGATAGATGAGAAAGTAGATCTTTTAGTGGGTGATTGGCGGGTCCACAAGATCGGGTTGGTGGATTTGATTGGTTAGAGGTGAGGAGGTGATTTGGGTCATGGCGGAGGTAGGAGAAGGTTTGAGTGGGCCACTAGTACAATGACTGGACATACCACCGTGTCATCGGTAATGAGATGAGGTAGGATCTGATCTGAGTTTAATTTTGTGGACTGAAAGAAATTTTAGAAATCTGGGTGGGTAAAAATGGTTTTGGGTAGGAATTAAATTCTCATTTGGAAATTAAATTAAGTTGATTTGGGGATAAAAAGGAAAATTCCACTTTTTATGAAATCATTTGTCATTTTCCATTTGTAGAAAAAGTCCAAAGATCACATGAGAGCCGTAAAAATGACAAGGTGAGACCGATAGCTGAGAAAGTAGATCTTGTAGTGGGTGATTGGCGGGTCCACAAGATCAGGTTGGTAGATTTGATTGGTTAGAGGTGAAGAGGTGATTCGAGTCATGGCGAAGGCAGGAGAAGGTTCGAGTGGGAAACTAGTACAATGACCGGACATACCACCATGTCATCGGTAAAGAGATGAGGTAGGATCTGATCTGAGTTTACTTTTGTGGATTGAAAGAAATTGTAGAAATTGGGGTGGGTAAAAATGGTTTTGGGTAGGAATTAAATTGTCATTTGGAAATAAAATGAATGAAATGGGCGGGGAAGGTCCCGGGTAAGTGAAATGAGAGTGGGGATGAGGGTAGGTGAGGGTTGGGTAGGGTAAGGTAGGTTATTAGGTTATGTTTTGGTCAATGCTTGAGAAAAAATGGGGGTTTCAGGTTTGGGTGGTGTAAAGAGACCGACGCGCCGATTAAGGGTTGGCAAGACGCTAGTTAGTCTGACTGTCTTGATTGAGTAGTAGGTGGTCGATGCATTAAGGGTAACCGATACCGGTCAATAGTGACTGATGCCGGTCAACCATGACCAATCATTCTCGTAGGTGGAAGAGGAAATGGGTCCATAAGAGAGATAGGGTGGTAGGAAAAGGTAGGCCATGAAGGGTAAGGGTAGGTCTATGGACAATAGGTAGGGTAAAAAGGTATATAGGTGAGAGGTTTGATAGGTGCAAGACTAGTATAGGGAAAAAGGGGTAATCTTTAGAGTTTGGGTTGTGGATGGGATATTGGGTACAGGGTTTTGTGAGAGGTGTGGTTGAGGTTTTAATAAGTTTGTGGTTTGTTGGATGTAGGTCACCTGACTAGCTGCATATGCGCAATAGGGTGCCACCGTTACTACTAGAGGTACGAGGGAGTATGAATGCGGTGGAGTGGCATCACATGATAGAGGTGGGGTTGATTGGGATCAGTGCTATAGGTATATAGCCCGAGATCATATTCTGATGGTCACACTCATCAATAGATGGGATTCCGCGACCAACACCTTCCATTTTCCGACATGTGAGATCACAATCACCTTGGAGGATGTTTACAGGATCATGTGCTTGCCGATAATAGGGATGCAGTGTGTATTCAATCACCTCAAAGGCATCAAAGGAGGGCATAGTGGTAGTATTTGGAGAGGTGATGGTGGAGATGAGGTACCATAGTGCCAACTTGAGCTATGGAGAGATGTATGTAGCCCATCGAGAGGAGATGAGGCTAGTGGTGTTGATTATGGAGGCGGTGTGCTGTTTTGCACTACCTAATTTAGAGGGTGGGAGATTCCCATGGGCACTGATGGGGGTCCTCTAGGACATGATGGAGGAGAGGATGTGTTTTACATGGGCACCAACCTTTTTAGTGTAGTTATATAGAGAGTTGTGGGCCTACGAGTGATTACGGAGGTTCAACTTATGTTGTACCTTCCTTCTTCATTACTAGGCATACAAGTAAATTGTATGCGTGCACCCAAGTGGGCTGCCCGCTGGACCGAGATGAATTGGAGGCGGGGCTGATTATAGTAGGTTACTTTGGAAATGGGTACCCACCGGGTAGAGCATAAGACAACCAAGGATACACATGATGTAGCATACTACAGGCACGTGTTGGAGGGTTTATTTGGTGTAGACATTATCTGGAGGTTGTATATCGGTTATCCATCATATAGGAAAATGACAGATGAGCCGAGGGGATGCAAGTTTTGGGATGGATAAAAGGGCATTATTATTTTGAGCATGAGATGATCCCCATTGACAGGGTCAGACGGTAGTTGGGGTTGCCCCAGGATGTGCCACCTCTATTTCCATAGTATATGAGGGATGACATGGAGAGACCTATGTCTCCACCATGACCTATAGTGCTTGACTTTGACAGGAGGAGCAGCCCGTCGACCATCAGATTGATGATGTGGGTTGTACAAATTTATACGAGCAGTGGTGGGTAGACCAACTATGAGCAACACCACCTAGGCCGGAGTAAGCCAAATGTGGCCATCCTCATAGTTCAAAGGGATACAATGTAGGGATAAGTGGCCACCTTATGGGGCTATATTACAGGTTTATAGGGGTATTTGGTAGGGTCACAAGCGAGGTGGCCAAGTTATAAAAAACATGGTGGCCCCTCGAGCCCAGATTGCAACAAGGACATAAACCTACATATGTTTAGGGACAGGGTCCCATTTTACAGCTAGGGGTGGGACAAGGTCCCATGGTACGCTTACAGGTGGTCGAGAGACCGATGATGCCGCTGCAGATGGTACCGATGGCTAGGTTCAGGGATGCCCTAAGAAAGGTGAGATATTATCGGGATCACTCGATGGTAGCGGGGATAGATGTCCATACCTATGCAGAGTATAGAGCACATCAGGCCTTGAGTGAGAGGATCAAGTCTCACACTCACAGTGTGGAGAGTACAGGGGGCCGACGAGCCTTGAGATAGGGTTAGGGTAAGGCCACTAGTTCATGAAGGCCAACTCTAGGTGAGGTACCCAGTAGAGGTTAGACCGAGGCCCATGGAGGGTGGTGAGATGCTAGCAGGATGAAAGATAGGTAGAGAGGAGGAGACATGTGAGACTAGCCCAGAGGATATCAGGTGGGGTGATGATTAGTCACTAGAGATGATCATTGTATTGATTTTTTGATATATATACCGGCCTACATGCCGAAGATAGTGAGGATGTATATGAGATTTTTGTGATTTTTATTTTTATACCAGCCTATGTGTTGAAGATAGTGAGGTTGTATTTGAGTGATTTGAGATATTTGTATTTATTTGTATCTGTGTACATATGTATGGATACACAAAATTTCTCATTTATATAGATGATGATATTTATGGTATGGATGGTGTACTTGTTTTAATTTCCATTATTATTTGTGTATGTGATGGAAACGAGGTGAATTAGGCATGATTGAGTCGAGGTCTTGTAGGCATGATGGAGTCAGGTCATAGGCATGATGGAGTCAGGTTATAGGCATGATGGAGTCGGTCGTAGACATGATGGAGTCAGGTTATATGCATGATGAAGTCAGGTCGTAAGCATGATGGAGTTAGGTCATAGGCATGATGGAGTCAGGTCATAGGCATGATGGATTTTTGGTTATAGGTTATGGGAAATAAATGATTTAATTTCCAAGTTATTGGTAGCATGGAAAAATGAATGATGAGGAATATGTATGTTATGGTGTAAATTTCTAAAATATTTGATATCATGGAAATGTGAAATGATTAATGTATGATGTGGTAAAAATGTTTATTAATTTTTGCTTGTTTGGTTTAATTTCCAATTGTTGATATAAAATGGAAATGAACTAAGGTAGTGATGGTGCCATTTCGAGCTTACATAGTGTGCACTAATTTTTCACATCCAATTTTGCTCGAAACATTTTATCTCTCAAATTGATGGTTTAAATTTCTCCCCTATTTGAAATGCTTCAAAAATGCCCATAAACTTGTTGTTTTGCCCTAGTTTAAAAGAAAAATCCATGTGTGCTCTTATTTGTGCCCTAGGTTTTTCCAATTTTCGGGCTATTTCATTTTCCCTTTGCTAGATCGTGAAAAAATTGAAATTGATCAAATATAAATTGTATGAGTTAAATTACCAATCCCAAGGTAGAAAATAATGTTAAAACATGATTCAGTTGATTTAAAATCAAAAAATTTACAATCCTTGGAAAAATTTGATTTCTAGGGCATCCTTTAAATTTTTCACGTTTTGATGGTCATACGGGTGTTATTTTCCCGTCAAATTCATCATCAGAAGTTAATGGAAACATGGTAGTTTCCTATTGGCCAAGGGGTGTCGAGAAATATTTCTAACTTATCATTTTTGAAATTTTGGTAAAAAGGAAAATTTTGATCCGTAGCTCTGCCTTTTGCAAGAAGTGCCTACATGGCATGTTTTGATTGGCTAGGGATTGGCGGGTGGAGGAATTTCCTTAGAAATTTTGATTTCATTTTGTAAAATTTTCAAAGACAAATTTTGGCCCAAAGGTCCGCACCAATCCACGGTGGACACGTGTCTAGGAAAGGATAGGATGGGGCGGTGGGTTTTGAAAAGACTTTGAAGTTCTTGATTTCAAAAGGTAAAAACTCAAATTTTGGGCCTGTTGGTCATCAAAAGGAACTTCAAGAAGAGCAACAAATCGGGGGACAAGAAGTCCCTCCTCTTTAATGGGAGAGGTTCCTTATTAAGAAACAAACCTATTTACACATATACAAAGCATGGTTTGATGTGGAACTTGGATATTATGAAAGTGTTTCCTAATAGGTCATCAATTACAAAAGGACTGAGGAATGAAAAATGTAAGAATGAGCGGAAAGGCACCATTCAGAATTATAGATGACAGAGTAATTCCTTACGCATGCGAGGGTACAATGAATTGGAATAAGATCATTTGTATCACATTAATAAGATGAAATTTGAAAAGACACAAAGTTCTATAAATAACATCTACAAGAATACAAAGCTTCTCAGCGTAATACAGACAAATGATCTAACAAGATAAAATGAATAGCTTGAGAATAAAGGAAACCAGATAGACAAAGAATGAAAAATCCTTCTGTATTGATTTCTTTATGATTTATTTACACTTTCAAAAATAAGCCAAGTTCTTCTCCTTTTTGAAAATGGCGAGGAGAGGCCATTATATAGTTTACAAATTAGTTACTCTTGGTAACTACTTCTTTTAACTAATGTTTAGTTAAAGGGATGCTAATCGCAATACCCCAACTAATTACAACAAATCTGAGAGGAAAAGGAGGAAGAAAAGAGAAGAATTAGGAGAAGAAGACAGGTGCTCATGACTGGGAGGGACCCACCGACTTTAAGATCCACTGTCTGAATCTCTTCAACACCTCTGCTATGTCTTTGCCTCGTGGGACTGATGTGTTGGTAGTAGACTGAGTCCAAAATCCAAGGCACTTCTCCATTTCTTTTCAAACTCGACATAAGTATGATAATCTTTATTTGCTTCTTCTATGGCAGATTGAAGAGAGCCGATCTCCTTCATTTTTTCTTTGGAAATGGAACTCTCCTTGAATAAATCATCTCCTTCATCAACGCCTTCAGTGGTGAAGAAATTAACTCGAGATCCCTCAAGTTCATCTGTTTCATCATCAACCTCTTTAAAAAATTCCTCACAATCTTCATCAACCTCCTCATCCTTTGGTTCTTCAAATTCACAGGTTGCATTGACAGAAACTTTAATAGGAGGTCCTTCAAGCACTAGCCTTGTTTGAGAAGCGAGAAAAATGATATCTGGGCTGAAAATTCCTCCTTGGAATGTCTACATAAGGAGTATCTTTGAGGCAATTGTTTCTTAATGGAAATGAGATCATTTGCAAGTTTTTGTACCAATGGATTAGTATTAGGTCTAGGAGTGGAAGAGGAGGAAGAAGAAGACTTAGATTTAAAAGGGTCTCTCCTCAACTTTCCTGACATGATTAAATCATCTTCAACACTAACAATGAAGAGTTTGATCCTCACCAATGTTGCGAGATTAGCCCTTCTCAATGCATAACTAACTTCAGCAATTGGGCATTTAGGAAGAAGCATTTTTGGATTTGATCTACAGGTTGAGTATTTGGTGGAATTTTGTTAATTAACCTATTGAATCGAGCCACAAATTCTCTCATGGGCTCTTGTGATTCCTTCTTTATTTGAGAAATTTGGGCTGGTAAAGCATGCACGTCTTCCACCGGTTTGAAACAGTTTTCAAACCTAGTTCTCATTGTGTTCCAGCTAGTGATAGCTCTGGCCGGAAGGTGATAGAACCAATCAGCAACATTATCTTATAAAGTCTCAACAAAAATCCTTATGGAGACATCTTCATGTTCAACTCCCAGAACTCCGCATGCAATTATGAAGGCCACGATGTGTTTATTATGATGTACCTTGCCATCACCCTTAAATTTAGGAATGTTCTTCCGATTACCTCTGGGTAACTCATGCAAAGGTTGAGGAAGGGCAAGAGGCCCAACACGATGGCCCCAAGGCAATGGTACCACCATTCTTGGAAAAATGGCTTGAAGAGGAACTGAAACACCAACAAGAATCAGAGCTCGAAGATTAGGACTGATTTGCTTTGAAGGAATACCACCCATAGGGATTCTATCTTTGACAGGAGGAGTGCTTGTTGAACGAGCCTTTCTATTTCTTCTTGCTGAAGGAAAGGAAAACCATGTTGTTCCAAAAGCTGAAACTGAGAATCTTCAATACCAAGGGCCCTTCTCCCTCGAGTAAAATGTGGAGTCACCAGATCAAAAGATGATCGATAAATGATTATAGAACTGGAATATGATTCCCCAGTGGAGTCGCCAAAAACTGTTAGTCATCAAAAGGAACTTCAAGAAGAGCAGTCGGGGACAAGAAGTTCCTCCTCTTTAATGGGAGAGGTTCCCTTATTCAGAAATGAACCTATTTACACATATACAAAGCATGGTTTTACTGTCGAACTTGGATATTATGAAAGTGTTTCCTAACAGGTCATCAATTACAAAAGGACTGAGGAATGAAAATGTGAGAATGAGTGGAAAGGCACCATTTAGAATTATAGATGACAGAGTAATTCCTTATGCATGCGAGGGTACAACGAATTGGAATAAGATCATTTGTATCACATTAATAAGATGAAATTTGAAAAGACACAAAGTTCTATAAATAACATCTGCAAGAATACAAAGCTTCTCGGCGTAATACAGACAAATGATCTAACAAGATAAAATGAATAGCTTGAGAATAAAGGAAACCAGATAGACAAAGAATGAAAAATCCTTCTGTATTGATTTCTTTATGATTTATTTACACTTTCAAAAATAAGCCAAGTTCTTCTCCTTTTTTGAAAATGGCGAGGAGAGGCCATTATATAGTTTACAAATTAGTTACTCTTGGTAACTACTTATTTTAACTAATGTTTAGTTAAAGGGATGCTAATCGCAATACCCCAACTAATTACAACAAATTTGAGAGGAAAAGGAGGAAGAAAAGTGAAGAATTAGGAGAAGAAGACAGGTGCTCATGACTGGGAGGGACCCACTGACTTTAAGATCCGCTGTCTGAATCTCTTCAACACCTCTGCTATGTCTCTGCCTCGTGGAACTGATGTGTTGGCAGTAGACTAAGTCCAAAATCCGAGGCACTTCTCCATTTATTTTTCGAACTCAACATGAGTATGATAATATTTATTTGCTTCTTCTATGGCAGATTGAAGAGAGCAGATATCCTTCATTTTTTCTTTGGAAATGGAACTCTCCTTGAATAGATCACCTTTGACAAAAGCTTTGAATTGAGCTTTGATTTCTTGTAAAGAGAGAGGCACACCAAAAGTCTCATCATGAAGATGGCAATGTATATCTTTGAAGGCAGATATAACTAGTGTTTTGAAGGCCTCACCCTTTTGCCAGCTATTCTTTAACTCTCCCAAATCCTCCTCCAACACCTTGATTTTCCATTCCACACTGTAGAATCAGGACTTTGACAAATTATCATTTGCATCCTCGAAGACCTTGCTTGCCATCAAAATATTTTCATCTATTTGTCCCATTAGATGGAGGTCTACAATGCAACTTCCCCAAAGTTTAAGTTCTTTATCAATGCTCCCAATAGTGGAGGAGAGATTCTATTGCAAATTACTCACCTTCCCGTGGAGTTTGAAGGCTTCATCAATGAAATTCAATCCTGCAACAAGCATATCATCCACCATGGCCTCCATAGCCCTTCCATAGACAGAATACTTGTGCATGTCTTTGATACTCTGCACTTCATCCTGGCTCAGAATTACAGGTGGTGGAAGAGTAGTCAATGGGGTAGGATCCAAAACTTTATCCTTGGACAACAGGGATTTGATGAAACTTGTAAGAATCTGGGCTTGTTCCTCCAACTGTTCTATGGTTTTCTGCCCTTTCTCTACCCTCCCAATGACTCTGGTGACTGTTTCCTGAAGATTGTGGATCTCACCTTCAGGGGTAGACTCTCCCATGGGAATTCTCGAGAGCTCTAGATCGGATGCTTGCAAATCTTGCTCTGGCTTGTCTACCTTAGGCTTAGCTATCTCCAGGAATTGTTGGCCTTGAGCATCAGACACTATCCTGGAGGTAATTCTAGCTTTTTTGGTGTGAGTAGGAGGAGTATTGCTTAATAAGGCTTCCACAACATAAAAATTAGGTCTTTGAGATTTAGGAGGAAGACTTTTTCTTCCTACTGTCAACAAGAGGCTACACCCATGCAAAAGAGGAGGAGGAAGCAGAAGGTGGGGCAAGAGGGCCAAGAGACAGAGAACTCATGGCACCCAAGGTTTGTACTGACTTTTGCCTCTAATTGAGATATAAGTGGGGCGCTTGTGGCTTCTGATACAGAGGGGTCACTGGCACCCGAAGCTCAGTGCTTTGGACCTCCTTTTCTTTATCCATGGGGGCTTCTGGAGCACTTGTAGATACAGGCACTTCACTCTCTTCGCTTTCACTGAGAACAATGATGTTCTCTAGGCCTGAGGACAACTCAGTATGCTTCCTTAGGAGATCTTCCTCCACAGGCTCCTTCTTGACTTCTCTGATTTTCTTTTGATATACCTGGGTGGACGAGGAAGGAGTGGAGACTGTAGGTCCTTGAGTTGACGAGGCAGGAGGGGTCTGCATAGGTGCTTCCGATCTGGGTGTTAATGCTTCCCTCCTTGGTGTTGAAGCATCCTTGGAGGAGGATTCCCCTGAATGCCTTCTAAATTCACGGACTTTCTTATCAAACCAGATCTTGGTCCTGACTAAGACTGGAGCTAGGATTTCAGCCAAATCATCCTTCTCCTTTTTGAACCAATCCAAGTCCTCCAAGGGAGTGTGTTTGACCACATTGTCATACTCATATGAGTACAGGTCAGAATTATCATCCTGGAGCCCTTCAGGAACTTGGTACAGGTTAAGCTCATGGATTAATTGAAGGAAAACCTACCATAATGTATACTCCTTGCTTCAAAATCATCAGCACAACCAGTCCAATAGTCCTCTATGTCTGCCTATGATGATAAGTGATCTTGATGTTCTACTCAATAAAATTATTCAATTGAAAACAAGTTCTTGGCTTGAAGAAATGGACAGTAATGGGAGCTAGGGCTCTTTCTATATTTTGTGCATCCAGTGGCTGTTTTTTGTAGGTGTAGTTTCCCAAGATGATAGGGGAAGTGTAGGCGAGTGATTTTCTTATCCCTGCAGGTTCTGTGCAACTTATCCAGCTACTTGCATACTTCTATTAAGGCCATTTTGTCATTGCAGAACATAGGAAGCTTGAGAGGAGTGCTCTCATAGCCTGCAAGCCTTATATAGGAAAATTTCCTAAATTGGATGAAGTAGGTACCGTAATGCGCTATCAGATTCATAGCTTCATCAGAAAATCTCCTCACCGTGTCGCTTTCTAGGAACCTGACAATGTACATGGTGAAAGCATCATTCACCCTCCTGAAATTGTGATTGCTAGTTTCCAAGGTGAATTGAGGGCAGTAGGCATACACAGGGTCACCCTTATGAGCATCAATGTATGAGAACCCAAACCATTGCCTCGATGCTGCTAGGGTATACATCAAGTATGAAGTCATATAGAATTTCTTGGTTTGTTGTACATTGACAACTGCTCTGCTAGGTTCATACTAATGATCTCTGCCCAATTGATATTCTGAGTTCCTTCGCACACCATATTGATAAGCGGGCACATCCAGAAATGGAACTCATTTGTAGAGGGTAAACCCATGACCCGAGCTAGTAGGATTATAAAATCTGACAATTCTTCATTGAAATCTACACAGAAAAGAGTCTTGGACAGATGAGATGCCCCCTTCTTAGGGTTTTTCAGCCAGGACTTCGCCACCCATGCCTTATATTTCTCACTGTCTTGATCGAAAAGGGCCTGTGCCTGATTCTGAGAGATAACTATAGCATTGTCCGTTTCTGGAATCCTTAGTGCAGTGCCAATGGCGGCAGCATCAAGTTTGGTGATGAGCTCCCCATGCACGTTTTTCAACTCACTCGAGTCAGGATTGAAATGAGCCCTGCAGGAGAGCACCGTGTCCATGCATTGCACCGAGATAGGGAATCCATCGGTGAAAGACAAACCACTTTCATGATTCATTTGCGCCATAGGTGAAGGGTTCGCGTCTGTCATTCTTGCCCAAAAATCTCCAAAGTCGAGGTGGCAACCTCACTGTCCCCGATATCGGGAACGACAGACTCGAGTGGTGAAATTTTTTCTTGCCCCTGGAATTTAATCTTCATGTTGATAGTAACTTAGAGAGCAAAGCTGCAGGCTGGACTTGGGATGGAATTGCAGGGGGAATGGATACGTGCGCAGAAATTTTGGTCGCAAGGGTATGAGAAATAGATAGCATGAAAGCAGTGTGCAAAAACACATAGGGGCAGCTCATTATATAGCCGTTTAGGAGAGAGAAAGACAATAAATGTGCATTAAATACACATCTACCAAATTTAAAAGCAAGATATTCGGGTAGAGTGGGAAAAATTAGCATGAATGGCACTTGGTTCATTTGGGACACGAGGGACGCGAAAGCGTGAAGTACACGGTTCGGCCGATTTGGGTGATGCGGGGAAAAGACGCACAAATGTTCTTAGGACATGCAGGATGAAAGTATGCGGAATACGTGATTCAGCCAAATCTGATGAAAAGGGAACAACGGGTCTAGGAGAACTTGGGACATTTGGGACAAAAAGTTCTGACGGGCCCGAAAAGAACGGACTTCGGGTAAACCGGCCGATCGGGGAACAGAGAGCCCAAATGAACCTGGGACACACAGGAAAAAATGTCCGACAGGCCCGAAAGTCACACAAAATGACCCAAAAAACGTAGATTTTCCCAATTTCTTGACTTTTCACATTACCAGATAATAGAAAAGACATTTAACTTCAAAAAATTTTAATTTTCAACTTCTCAAAAGCAGGGAAATTTTGAGTGGACAACAGATGGCTCCTTCTGGGGATGACTTGGCATAAGTTAAAAGAACGATACAAGGTAAGAATTCGAGAGAAACTAGGGGATGTATACCAAGACCTTATCCATTGGGCCACGGAGTCAACAAACCAAAACAATACAGAAGACAACACACCAAAATAGAGAGAAGGAAGGAAAAACAAAACGCTATACAGAATATACAAAAGGACTTCCTAATCACCTATGACTTAAACAATTTCAGGTACGCCCACTATAAGGAAGTGGGAGAGAAGAACCATCCATATAATCAAGGTAAAAAGAATTCTCACCAGCAAAGTGCCTGATCTTGAAAGGTCCGAGCCAAAGGGAATCAAACTTGCCATGGCTGCCACGAGGTTCATGCCTTTTATCCCACAATAAAACGATGTCTCCAATTTTGAAATCTCTGAACCTAGCCTTTTTATCAAATAAGACCTTTACTTTCTATTGGTGGGTAGATATCCTATCAGCAACTTTCAATCTATCCTCATTCAATTTGTGGAGATACATGATCCTCTTATCCAAAGAATCATTGAAACTGGTATCTTCAATGGCCTTCATTAAATGCAGGGCTGGAAGCTCCACTGTGACTGGAAATTGGGCCTCCACTCCATATACTACCTGAAAAGGAGACATCCCAATGGCTCTCTTAGGTGTGATCCTATCTGCCCAAAGAGCATCATAGAGTTTCTTGTGCCAGTTCCGTTGGGATTCATTGACTAATTTCCTTATTATGGCCACCAGATTTTTATTTGTTGATTCTGCTTGTCCATTTCCCTGAGGATAGTAATATGAGGAGTGAGCCAGGGAGATGCCATATCCATAGCAAAAATCCATCATCTCGGTTGAAGAGAAGTTTGAAGCATTATCTGTCACAATCTTGTTTGGCACACCATACCTTACCAAGATGTTTTCTTTGATAAAACTGCATACTATTTTTGAAGTAGTACTCTTTACTGGAGTGGCTTCTACCCATTTGGTGAAATAATATGTGGTAGTTAATACATGGGTATGACCAGCACTAGAAGAGGGATTAAGTGTTCCAATGAAATCCAAACCCCATTGTTGAAAAGGTTCTTCGATTACAACTGGTTTAAGGGGCAAAGAGGCCAACTTAGGTCTACCCACAAAAGTCTGACATGCTTCACATTTATCAACCCACTTTGATGCATCCCTGAACAAGGTGGGCCAGTAATATCCCCCACGAAGAATCTTGTGAGCAGTAATAGTTGATGAGTAGTGCCCTCCACATGCCTGATTATGAAAAGCAGAAAGTAGCTTCTTCTGCTGTTCCTTGTCCACACATTTTAAAAATCTCCCATCCAATCCATGCTTAAACAAGGCATTTTCCCACAAAACATATTGGGCTGACCTTAGTTTAACAACTCTCTTTTCTTTGGTAGTCAAATGAGAGGGGCATTCCCCATAGGTGAGAAAATGTGTGATATCAGCATACCATTCGTCGATTGAGCCAAGAAACAAAATGGTAGGAAGATCAGCCTCATCCTCCAGTAACCCATGTCCAGCTCCCTCAGCGATGAGTTCACACAAGCCTTTTCCACGAACGAGCTTAGTTGGTCTGATGTCAATGTCATATTCTTGGACCTTGGCCACCCAGTTCCCTCTCTTGGATCTGAACTCCTGTTGTGTGAGAATCGACTTGATAGTTGTATCTGGCACAAAGACTGTGGAGTGAGAATTAAGGATGTAAAAATGAAACTGCTTGATAGCTTTAACCACTACAAAAGCATGTTTCTCCATTATGGTGTATCTTAGCTCATGATTTTTTAGAATGTAGCTCATGAATGCAATTGGGAGTT
Organism: Taxus wallichiana var. yunnanensis; assembly: GCA_018340775.1. Lineage (NCBI taxonomy): Eukaryota > Viridiplantae > Streptophyta > Pinopsida > Cupressales > Taxaceae > Taxus > Taxus wallichiana. Next base: position 423,098,174 of record CM031240.1, on the reverse strand, counting down.
CATGATCATTAGAATCTTTTTGAGTCAGAACAACAGCCAGGGTGTTATCCGTGGCATAGCAATAGATAATAAAATCTTTGATGAAATTTGGACATGCTTTGAAACAGAGTCTTAACAATAGCCTTTTTAATACCCTCAAAAGCCTCTTTCCCTTCAGGAGACCAACCAAATGTTTGTTTTCCTTTCATCATTTGAGAGATATTCAAAGTTAGCTCTGCAAAATCAGGGATGAATCTCCTCAGAAAGTTAACCTTACCAAAGAAGGAGTGCACTCCTTTCTTGCTAGTTGGAAGAGGAATTTGCTGAATAGCTTGAACTCACTCAGGATCAATTTTTATACCATCCTTGGAGACAACGTGCCCCAATAATTTCCCCTCCGTGACACAAAAAATAGATTTCTTAGGATTTAAAGAGATCCCATGTTCTCTACATTTTAGCAGAACTGTTTCTAGATGTTGGAAATGATCTGCCCTTGCTTTAGAAAATACAGTCAAGTCATCAAGGTATACGACGATACACTTCCCTTTCAGATTTCCAAAGGCCAAGTCCATAGCCCTCTGAAAAGTGGCACCAGCATTAATGAGCCCAAAAGGCATCCTTTTGTAAGCAAAGGTACCCCAAGGAGTAGTAAAATCCATTTTGTGTTGATCTACGGTATTAACTTCTACCTGGTTATATCCTGAGAATCCATCAAGCATAGAAAAATTTCGGACCCGTTACATTCAAGCTATGTAAGACCCGATCCATCATGGGTAAAGGATAGTTGTCCTTTAGAGAAGCTTGATTGATTCCTATAATCAACACAGATGCGAATCTCACCATTTTTCTTTCTAACAGGCACAATATTAGCAATCCATATTGAATGGTGAATAGGAAAAATGATTTTGGCTTTTAATAACTTCTGTATTTCCTGAAATTGTGTCAGCTATCTTAGGATTATATTGCCTCTTCTTCTGTTTAAAAGGCTTAATTCCAGGTTTGAGAGGGATAAAATGCTGCATCTCCTTTGGTTGAAAGGCTTTTAAGTCTTCATAGGAATAAGCAAGGACATCTTTATACTTTTTCAAAAGACTAATTACCTTCTTCTTTTCTTCTGGTGTGCAACATTTTCCAATGTTCATGAGTTTAGGATCAATAGAACTCCCAATATTGATTTTTCATATTCAACTGATTGTTGAGGTCTAGTAGAAGCTTTAAACTTTACATACCTGTCATGTTTGTCAAACAGTTCTTCTAAACTCACCAATCCTTTTGGAATCTTGTTTCCTTTGAGTTTGATACATCCATCCTGATCCGCTTCTTCTTCTTTGACGACTTCTTCATCAAAGGGCACACTTTCACGAGGAAAATTATCGCTTCCTTCAAAGTACAACTGTTCAAAATTATCCTTGAGTTCTAAGAAAGAAAGCAAGTGTTGATCGTCATTGAAAACTTGCCGATTACTTGCATTATCAGTCACACTGGGTCTATGGATCATCTCGATGGTGAACTTATCTTGAGAAAAGTCAGGATGAGGTATAAGCAGTGACCCTGAGACTGCTAGTGAATCAGCCCTGGTATTCTCTTCCCTAGGCATTGCTTCGATGGAGAAAGCATCAAGAAATTCAATGGAGTCCCAAACCTGATTCCTGTAATGTTTCAACCTTCTATTCTTTACCTGGAAGAGGTTCCTAACTTGCTTGACAATCAACTCCGCATCCCCACGAGCTAGAAGATTCTTCACACCTTGTTCTTTTTCCACCTGGAGTCCAAGAATGAGAGCTTCATACTCTGCTATATTATTGGTATTTTCAAATTGCAACTTGAATGAGAAAAGATGAATGCTTCCTTCGGGCAACACCAATATGACACCAGCTCCAGAACCAGCTGAAGAACAACTTCCATCAAACTCTAATATCCAAACACCATTAGGATCTTTAGGTGACACTTTGGGGAGTTGGATTTCTTCTAGAGACATAATCATGTAGTTGCCATGCCCCATATCCTCATAGAGTATTTGTGCTTTGGGATCATTTGTTTTTTGTACAATATACTCAGACTGCTTCTCAGGCAGCAATTTCTTCATTTGCCCATTAACAGGTATGAGGGCATGTGACCAATCCATTTGAATTTCTCCACCCACATCCTTACAGAAGTTTCTACTTAGTAGCATCCCATATGAAGGAGGAATATCTGCTACTAGGATAGTAGCCAAAACTTTCTTCTCAGGAAAAGTAGCAAAAGCCACTTGTGCATCCTTAATACTTCCGACCAGGGGCACTTCCTTACTTTCCATGGAATAGCAAGATCCGTAAGTGCATGTGAGAGTCAGGCCTAAGGCATGAGCTACTTTGGCAAGCATTACATTGTCTGATGCTCCTGAGTCTATGACGTAATTACTGAGCCTATGGCCAGCTATAAGGAGTGTCACATAGAATGGTTTGATTTTGTCATTGGGTGAGGTGACAACGGCTACTAGATTAGGCTATGGTGCAGAAGAGGAGTGGGTAAAAGGCCTTTAGAGGTAGTTTTAGAATGAGAATTGACAAAGTGAATCATTTTAGCAAAATCCTTGGGATGGGTTTGATAATATTCAGCCTCTGAGATTTGAACCTTAGTCTTTTTCAGGTGATCAATAATATCGAAAGACCCAGAAGTGGATGGGTTATCATCACTTGGGATCCTAGGCTTATCAATTTTAGGAGAAAAAGAAGTAACTTTAGTAGCAGAATTGACAGGACTCACCTTTGGTGTGGATGAAATGGGGATAGGAGATCCTCTTTTTGCAATTACAGGGATAGTTGTCGGCTGCTCCTTAGATTTTTTGGTGGGCTGCATCACTTTCTCCCTCTGATTTGTCTAGCTCTCGAGTCATGACAGCGTATGATTCACTATTCATGTCTACTACTACTTCATCATAATCATCTCCTTCATCAACGCCTTCAGTGGTGAAGAAATTAACTCGAGATCCCTCAAGTTCATCTGTTTCATCATCAACCTCTTCAACAAATTCCTCACAATCTTCATTAACCTCCTCATCCTCTGGTTCTTCAACTTCATAGGTTGCATTGACAGAACTTTAATAGGAGGTCCTTCAAGTGCTAGCCTTGTTTGAGAAGTGCTAGCATTGACAGAACTTCAAGCGTAGGTCCTTCAAGAAGTGCCTACATGACATGTTTTGATTGGCTAGGGATTGGCGGTGTGGAGGACTTTCCTTAGGAAATTTTGATTTCATTTTGTAAAATTTTCAAAGACAAATTTTGGCTCGAAGGCTGCATGCCCAATCCGTGGTGGACACGTGTCTAGGAAAGGATAGGATGGGGTAGTGGGTTTTTGCAATGACTTTGAAGTTTTTGATTTCAAATGGTAAAAATCAAATTTTGGGCTGTTGGTTGTCAAAAAGGAACTTCAAGAAGAGCAATAGTCAGGGGACAAGAAGTCCCTCCTCTTTAATGGGAGAGGTTCCCTTATTCAGAAACAAACCTATTTACACATATACAAAGCATGGTTTTACTGTGGAACTTGGATATTATGAAAGTGTTTCCTAACAGGTCATCAATTACAAAAGGACTGAGGAATGAAAAATGTGAGAATGAGCGGAAAGGCACCATTCAGAATTATAGATGACAGAGTAATTCCTTATGCATGCGAGGGTACAATGAATTGGAATAAGATCATTTGTATCACATTAATAAGATGAAATTTGAAAAGACACAAAGTTCTATAAATAACATCTGCAAGAATACAAAGCTTCTTGGCATAATACAGACAAATGATCTAACAAGATAAAATGAATAGCTTGAGAATAAAGGAAACCAGATAGACAAAGAATGAAAAATCCTTCCTACGTATTGATTTCTTTATGATTTATTTACACTTTCAAAAATAATCCAAGTTCTTCTCCTTTTTTGAAAATGGCGAGGAGAGGCCATTATATAGTTTACAAATTAGTTACTCTTGGTAACTACTTCTTTTAACTAATGTTTAGTTAAAGGGCTGCTAATCACAATACCCCAACTAATTACAACAAATCCGAGAGGAAAAGGAGGAAGAAAAGAGAAGAATTAGGAGAAGAAGACATGTGCTCATGACTGGGAGGGACCCACCGACTTTAAGATCCGCTGTCTGAATCTCTTCAATGCCTCTGCTATGTCTCTGCCTCGTGGGACTGATGTGTTGGCAGTAGACTGAGTCCAAAATCCAAGGCACTTCTCCATTTCTTTGTCAAACTCGACATGAGTATGATAATCTTTATTTGCTTCTTCTATGGCAGATTGAAGAGAGCAGATCTCCTTCATTTTTTCTTTGGAAATGGAACTCTCCTTGAATAAATCATCTCCTTCATCAACGCCTTCGGTGGTGAAGAAATTAACTCGAGATCCCTCAAGTTCATCTGTTTCATCATCAACCTCTTTAAAAAATTCCTCACAATCTTCATCAACCTCCTCATCCTTTGGTTCTTCAAATTCATAGGTTGCATTGTGAAACTTTAATAGGAGGTCCTTCAAGCACTAGCCTTGTTTGAGAAGTAGACAAATGATTTCTGGGCTGAAAATTCCTCCTTAGAACGTCTACGTAAGGAGTATCTTTGAGCCAATTGTTTCTTAATGGCAATGAGATCATTTGCAAGTTTTTGTACCAATGGATTAGTATTAGGTCCGAGGGAGTGGAAGAGGAGGAAGAAGAAGACTTAGATTTAGAAGGGTCTCTCCTCAAATTTCCCAACATGATTAAATCATCTTCAACACTAACAAGTAAGAGTTTGATCCTTGGCAAATGTTTTGAGATTAGCCCTTCTCAGTGCATAACTAACTTCAGGCAATTGGGCGTTTAGGAAGAAGCATTTTTGGATTTGATCTACAGGTTGAGTATTTGGTGGAATTTTGTTAATTAACCTATTGAATTGAGCCACAAATTCTCTCATGGGCTCTTGTGATTCCTTCTTTATTTGAGAAATTTGGGCTAGAAAAGCATGCACGTCTTCCACCGGTTTGAAACGGTTTTCAAACCTAGTTCTCATTGTGTTCCAGCTAGTGATAGCTCCGGTCGGAAGGTGATAGAACCAATCAGCAGCATTATCTTGTAAAGTCTCAACAAAAATCCTTATGGAGATGTCTTCATGTTCAACTCCCAGAACTCCGCATGCAACTATGAAGGCCACGATGTGTTCATCAAGATGTACCTTGCCATCACCCTTAAATTTAGGAAAGTTCTTCCGGTTACCTCTGGGTAACTCATGCAAAGGCTGAGGAAGGGCAAGAGGCCCAACACGATGGCCCCAAGGCAATGGTACTGCCATTCTTGGAAAAATGGCTTGAAGAGGAACTGAAACACCAGCAAGAATCAGAGCTCGAAGATTAGGACTGATTTGCTTTGAAGGAATACCACCCGTAGGGATTCTATCTTTGACAGGAGGAGTGCTTGTTGAACAAGCCTTTCTATTTCTTCTTCTTTGAAGGGAAAGGAAAACCCTGCTGTTCCAAAAGCTGAAACTAAGAATCTTCAATACCAAGGGCCCTTCTCCCTTGAGTAAAACATGGAGTCACTAGATCAAAAGATGATCGATAAATGATTATAGAACTGGAATATGATTCCCCAGAGAGTCGCCAAAAACTGTTGGTCGTCAAAAAGGAACTTCAAGAAGAGCAACAGTCAGGGGACAAGAAGTCCCTCCTCTTTAATGGGAGAGGTTCCCTTATTCAGAAACGAACCTATTTACACATATACAAAGCATGGTTTTCTTGTGGAACATCAAAATTGGGTCTGAAATTCGGGAGGAAGACTTTCTCTTCCTACTGTCAACAAGAGGCTGCACCCATACAAAAGAGGATGAAGCAGAAGGTGGGGCAAGAGGGCCAAGAGACAGAGAACTCATGGCACCCAAGGTTTGTATTGCTGTTGCCTCTAATTGAGATATAAGTGGGGCGCTTGTGGCTTCTGATAAAGAGGGGTCACTGGCACCTAGAAGCTTAGTGCTTTGGACCTCCTTTTATTTATCCATGGGGGATTTTGGAGTGCTTGTAGATACAAGCACTTCACTCTCTTTGCTTTCACTGAGAAAAATGATGTTCTCTGGGCCTGAGGACAACTCAGTATGCTTCCTTAGGAGATCTTCCTCCATAGGCTCCTTCTTGACTTCTCTGATTTTCTTTTGATATACCTGGGTGGATGAGGAAGGAGTGGAGACTGTATGTTCTTTAGTTGATGAGGCAGGAGGGGTCTACACAGGTGCTTCCGATCTGGGTGTTAATGCTTCCCTCCTTGGTGTTGAAGCATCCTTGGAGGAGGATTCCCCTGAATGCCTTCTAAATTCACGGACTTTCTTATCAAACCAGATCTTGGTCCTGACTAAGACTGGAGCTAGGATTTCAGCCAAATCATCCTTCTCCTTTTTGAACCAATCCAAGTCCTCCAAGGGAGTGTGTTTGACCACATTGTCATACTCATATGAGTACAGGTCAGAATTATCATCCTGGAGCCCTTCAGGAACTTGGTACAGGTTAAGCTCTTGGATTAATTGAAGGGAAAACCTGCCATAATGTCTTCTCCTTGCTTCAAAATCATCAGCACAGTCAGCCCAATAGTCCTCTGTGTCTGCCCTATGATGATAAGTGATCTTGATGTTCTGCTCAATAAACTTCTTCAAGTCAAAACAAGTTCTTGGCTTGAAGAAATGGACAGTAATGGGAGCTAGGGCTCTTTCTATATTTTGTGCATCCAGGGCTGTTTTGCAGGTGTAGTTTCCCAAGATGATAGGGAAGTGTAGGCCAGTGATTTTCTTATCCCTGTAGGTTCTGTGCAACTTATCCAGCTACCTGCATACTTCTATTAAGGCCATTTTGTCATTGCAGAACATAGGAAGCTTGAGAGGAGTGCTCTCATAGCCTGCAAGCCTTATATAGGAAAATTTCCTAAATTGGATGAAGTAGGCACCGTAATGCGCTATCAGATTCATAGCTTCATCAGAAAATCTCCTCGCCGTGTCGCTTTCTAGGAGCCTGACAATGTACATGGTGAAAGCATCATTCACCCTCCTGAAATTGTGATTGCTAGTTTCCAAGGTGAATTGAGGGTAGTAGGCATACACAGGGTCACCCTTATGAGCATCAATGTATGAGAACCCAAACCATTGCCTCGATGCTGCTAGGGTATACATCAAGTATGAAGTCATATAGAATTTCTTGGTCTGCTATACATTGACAACTACTCTGCTAGGTTCATACTAATGATCTCTACCCAATTGATATTTTGAGTTCCTTCACACACCATATTGATAAGTGGGCACATCTAGAAATGGAACTCATTTGTAGAGGGTAAACCCATGACCTGAGCCAGTAGGATTATAAAATATGACAATTCTTCATTGAAATCTACACGAAAAGAGTCTTGGACAGATGAGATGCCCCCTTCTTAGGGTTTTTCAGCCAGGACTTCGCCACCCGCACCTTATATTTCTCATTGTCTTGATCGAAAAGGGCCTGTGCCTGATTCTGAGAAATAACTATAGCATTGTCTATTTCTTGAATCCTTAGTGCAGTGCCAATGGCGGCAACGTCAAGTTTGGTAATGAGCTCCCCATGCACGTTTGTCAACTCACTTGAGTCGGGATTGAAATGAGCCCCGAAGAGAGCACTTGTGTCTACGCATTGCACTGAGATAGGGAATCCACCGCGAAAGCCAAACCACCATCATGAATCATCTCGCGCCATAGGTGAAGGGTTCACATCTGTCATTCTTTCCCAAAAATCTCCAAAGTCGAGGTGGTGAACGTCATTGTCCCCGATATCGGGAACAATGCACTCGAGTGGTGAAATTTATTCTTGCCCACGGAATTTAATCTTCATGTTGATAGTAAATTAGAGAGCAAAGCTGCAGTTGGACTTGGGATGGAATCATAGGGGAATGAATATGCTCGTATAAATTTTGGTCGCAAAGGTACGAGTAATAGATAGCATGAAAGCAAAGGTGTGCAAAAATGCATAGGTGGGAAGCTCATTATATAGTCGTTTAGGAGAGAGAAAAACAATAAATGCGCATTAAATACACATCTACCAAATTAAAAAGCAAGATATTCAGGTAGAGCGGGAAAAATTAGCACGAATGGCACTTGGTTCATTTGGGACATGAGGGACGTGAAAGTGTGAAGTATGCAGTTCGGCCGATTTGGGCGATGCGGGGAAAAGATGCACAAATGTTCTTGGGACATGTGGGACGAAAGTACGCAGAATACGCAATTCAACCGAATCAGACAAAAAGGGAACAACGGGTCCCGGTGAACTTGGGACGTTTGGAACAAAAAGTTCTGACGGGTCCAAAAAGAATGGACTTCGGGTAAACCGGCCGATCGGGGAACAGAGATCCCGAATGAACCTGGGACACACAGGACAAAAATGTCTGACAGGCCCGAAAATCACACAAAATGACCCAAAAAACGTAGATTTTCCCAATTTCTTGACTTTTCACATTACCAGGATAATAGAAAAGACATTTAACTTCAAAAAATTTTAATTTCAACTTCTCAAAAGCAGGGAAATTTTGAGTGGACAACAAGGCCGAAGCTCTACTACAAGTCAGAAAATGACACGTGTTCAGGAATATGAAAAGTGGAGAGACGGGGTTGTGGGAGTTTATGAGAATTTATGCCTTTGGAGGCTAAAATCTCATAATGGAAAAATGGCAGAGGTTTGGACCTTGGGGGAAACTTTTAAAATTTTACAAATTTTTGCAAAATGTTTTAAGGTCAAAATTTTGTGCGTGCCCCGACTAGGTGTAAATTGGAATCTTGTGCGGGATCATGGAGCTTCAAGGGAAAAAGGAGAAATTTTGCATTTTTGCAAAAGGAGCTAAAGTGTAAATGGAAAGCGTGCCTCTATAGCTTATCCATGGTGGACATGTGGCACATTCTAAGAAGTCAAAGGAAGAGCACGAGCCCACAGTAAGCTATAAATTTTTCAAATTTTGATGGAAGATTTGAAGGTAGAATAGGAGACTTGGCCCCGCGGCAAATTAGAGAGCGCCATGTAGCGGGGAAGATATCAGGCGTCCGGGCCCATGGAGGTTTTGTGGAAAAAATTTCCTTTTCCCACTAAAGTGGAAAAATTGATAGAATTGGTCCACGGTTTCAATGGGACCCACCTTTGGACACGTGGCGGCTCAAGAGGCAGGCAGGGAAAAGTGGCAAAATTTTCCAAATTTTCAAAAGGTCGCAAATGCATTTTTTAAAGGCATGGGCCCAATCCAATCATTTTTGACACATGTCCCGCCTTATCCAAAGTTTAAAAAGGTAATATTGAGCTTATTTTTGGATTGCATCTTCCACGTGGAGGGATGATATTAAAAGTTGATGTAAGATCAACTGCATCGTGCATCCATCTATTTTTGCACGCTATGGGAGCTCCAAGAAGCTTAGAAATCACGTATTTGCATCAAATTTCATTAAATCTTATATGATTTTTGTCATCTTGGCATTCTGAGAACATTGGCATCATTTTCATGACTTAATTCTTTGATCTATGGTGTTTTTGAAATCATTTTTGCTCAGGCCCGAGAAAAAAACGTGAAATGACAAAATTAAAAGTTGCAGAGGTAATTTGAAAAGGTAAAAAGGTGAAAATGATGAGTCAAAGGTGTTTGCATGCCTTAATGATAAAAATTGTGCCTCTAGGATGGATAATGATCCAGATATTTGTAATAATTTAATCCTTTTTGGAACACCTGGCAGCCTGTGAGTTGTTTTTTGTTTGATGTCATTTTCATTGAATCATGAGGAATTGTTGCAAAAACTTGATCCCATGGCATATTATTTGCTTGGGAAAGAAGGATCCAATATGGCATAGGGTATATAGTGCATTTTGGAGAAATTTTAAAGGGGAGAGAGTTGAAAATCATGAGAAAATTTTGAGAACAAACTCATTTTCTGAGAAAATCTGCTAAAGAACTAGGTTAATGTCTCATGTGTTAGAAAATTCATGTATGTGAGTTGGTTACAAGTTTATAGCCATCACAAAACTCTGAGATTGTTCATGTAACTCTCCCCTACTATTGAATCTAACAAGTTTTGAATTAAATCTATGTTTTTCTTTGGGCAATATGATGTCTATTATCAATTTTAAATGCCTATAAATAAATTTTGTTGTTCTTGTTGCAATCTTGCATTGAAAGTCTTTGGAAATCACACAGATCTCCAATTTTGGTTGATAGTTTAGTGGTATTTTCAATCTCATATTCAAGAAGAGCCTTCATCCGATAAGGATATAAAAAAATTTAAAATCACTTTACCTTCCTTGATCAGAGATTTCTTGTAAGCCTTTGGGGGTACCTTAGGCATGGTTTGTTCATGGATTTTTGTGTTTAATTGAGTTCCTTACTTCAAGATTTTTGGTGAGTTCTCTAAGATTTTGTGAAGAGTGCAACCTAGGTTTCCATTTGTGCCTCTTCTGGTTGAAAGAACATCCTAATTATTTTAGCCATTTCATCCGATAATTGTTCAAGTCTTGTATAGATTGTCAAAGATCTCATATATCCCGCTTTTCTTATCAATCCTCCACCAAAAATCATCTAACAAAAAATATCCCATCATGTACTCTCCATGATTTACATTTGTATACCCACATAAGATCAAAATCCATTTACAAAAGTATGCATAACAGATCATGATTGCCAATGTCTCTAGTAACCTTTGCCTTGTTTTGAGAACATACCCATGTTTTGAGAAGTGAAAACTTGTGAGAGTTTAGATTTGGGGTGTTGATCATGTTTTCATCAAGGTCTCCATCATAGAATTACAAGCAAAGAGAAGAACATGTTCACCTCCTTCACCATCAAAAGGTTACAAAATAGGTCCTCTTACATTGGTTGCAAGGCACAACCTAAAACAACTAGGACAAGATCAAGTCCTAGTGGAGTGCTATCCATTTCTCCACAAACCCGAGTGCCAGCTAGACCATATCCCTAGATACCAATGTCATACAACATGGTCTAATCTTTCCTTAAGCTCCATGACACATCTATGGTGCTACTCGGACTTAAAGGAGAACAAATTTGATACCGACATAAGTGGCGCCATTGCCGGGAACTTCTTGGAATTTCTTCGTGTTTTTGAAGTGTTTGAAGAGTTTGAGAAATTTTGCATTCAATTATTTGAGCCGCTATATTGTTAAAATATCATTTTATGCTTTAGATCTGCAAGTTTTAAGCAAAATTTTCAAGCTCTGTCTGCCCTTTTTCATTTCCCAGTAGTTTATACACTTTGGTTGCATTGTGATTGATTGATCTAAGAAGAAGAAGGTCTGATTTATAAGGCTTTGCAAAGTTTTTTAGTGCTAGCAAACATTTGAAAAATTATTTTAGTGCATTCTTGCACAACTAAGGTGAAATTCCTTAGTGGCGACTCCATGTTGATTTGATCTTGAAAATACCAGTTGTCTTACCTTTCTATCATTTATAATTTGTTGCTCAAATCTGCAAAACTGGAAGGAAGAAGATCTCTCTTCATCAAGGACTCTGCCAAGAAGTTGTTTACAGATTCAAGAAACTCAGAGCTAGAGGGGAGAAAGGTGTGGAAGGTTGTTGGAGACTTGACTATAAGAAAGGAGATCCCTATTGTTGAGTTTGAAAGTGAGCAACCTGTTATTGAGGACTGTAATTCTTCTTCAAGTGGATCTAATTCAGACAATCCTATTGCTGATTTGAATTCCCCATCAGGTGAGGGACCTTCTTGTGCATTTGAAAGGCTTGCTCCTAAATCTTCTCCTGTATTTTCTAAATTTGCTAGAGATCATCAAGGAGTGCCCTTAAGAGAGATCTATTTTGAAGATTTCATTCCCATTCCCCAAATACCTTGCACTCCTCATCAGCTTGTTTCACCTCCAAGATCACCTCCACCAAACAATATGGATCAACCTAGACCTCCATTTGTTGTTAACACCTTTGGTCCTATAAATTTTAGAGGAATGGATGGTTACCCAAATGCTATCCCACAAGATGTTAGAAATAGGCTGCCCAAATTCCAGGGTAATAATGCTATTACTGGTGATCAACATCTCAAACTTTTTGACAACATGATGGAAGATTTTGAGATAGAGTTTGAAGATGTGTATATTAAATTGTTTATTCATACACTAGAATAAGATGCTAGGGATTGGTACAAGGCTCTACCTAATAATTCTATTGATTCATGGACTGAAATGAAAAATGCATTTAGGTTGCAATATGGTGATAGGACTGATCCTATATTTCTTTTATCTAAGTTTGAGAATATCAAGAAGAACCCTAATGAATTAGCCCATGACTTCAACACAAGGTTTAACAAAACTTTGAGAAGGCTTCCAGTTAATCTGAGGCCTTGTGATGAATCTTGCCTAATCAAATATGCAGATGCATTTGATAAGAAGGTAGCCTATTACCTAAGAGACAAGAACCCAACCAATCTAAGACAATCTTTGACCATGGCACTTCAAATTAAGAACAATATCAAAGCAATGGGAAACCTCTCAAGAGATATGGTGTAAAATTGATAAACCCTAAAAACCTCATGCTAGCAAAGGTGCTGATTTAGAAGAGGTTGTGAAAACTTTGGTAGGTGTTTGTCAAAGAAATCTCATACAAATTAGTCCGGGTTGAGAAGAAAATTGGAAAAACTTCACAAGGTCAGCCTAGGCAGCAAGCATAAGATAGATTTGGCAATCATCCTAGGGGTGATCAAAGGGCAGATGATAGAGGGAAAGGACCTATGGGGTCTACAAATAGACATCCTCAAGCACGTGAAGGAAGAGTGTTACCTGATCCCTTAACTGCTAGGGTTGCTGCTGTTGAAGAGGTTGCTGATATGGATTGGTGTGATAGATGTTTTCTTCCTCATCCTCCATGTGAAGTGGACCAATAGGTTGATGAAGCTGATAATGAGGATGGAACTGATGATGATATTTGCATGATGGGCTGTTCTTCAAGCTCACAAGGAGGAGCAACATCTACTGAAGTAATAAGTGCTAGGAAAGCTGTAATTTTTGGGATTGCATCAAACGGGTACAAATATTTCTTCCCCCTCATGCTCTTGAAGTAGATGTAGTGCAAGATTTTGAAATTCCTCACAATGAATTTGAATACTTGAGAGCTTTGATGATTAAGAAGTATGATGGTGGTATCCCTTCGGAGGAAGATAGACAATTGTTGATGAATGTTGTTGTAGCTTAAGAGAAGGACTATAACACTAGAAGAAAAGTTGTTAAAGGAGTTGGGCCTCAAGACAAACCTAAAACACCCTTGCTCATAAGCATTCCAAAAGAAGCTCCTAGGAAAGAAACACTTGCTAAAAGCTCTGCTGTCCCAAGAAAAAATTACAGTCCTCATCATGCCCAAGCTACCAAGAATCCTTCACCATCTGATGAATCATCTTGTCTCCCTTCCAATGCAGTTTTTCCAAAGAGTGTCCCCTATGACATAGCCCAACTATTGAGCCAAATTAAAGTGAGTGTTCCAATCATTGAGTTGCTTAGATGTCTTGAGCATAAGAAGAGAGCATTTGAGTACTTGGGATTGGAAGAAGAGAAGGTTACTCTAGGTACAAATGTAAATGTTGTTGAAACTCCACCTCAGATCATTGTTGACTTTGAAACACCACTAACAATAAAAGTTCTTGGAGAGACACCTAAGTTATATTTGGGGACATCTTTGGTTGATTCCCAGTTTAATGTTGATCCATTCTTCACAACTTTTCTCATTAAAGATAGGCTACTTCATAATTGTATGTTTGATTTCAGTGCATCATGTAATGTCATGCCTCTAGAAGTCATGAATGAGTTGGATATCAAAGTGACAGATACCTATGGGAAGTGTACTACCATGGATTCAAGGGGAGTGCTGGTGGTTGGTTGTGTGAAGGGTTTGGTAGTGCAACTTGTAGCCTATCCAGGTAAGAATTTGAAACCGTAGATATTGTAATTGTTGATCGCCTGTCAAATGGGGTATGCTTTTGTCAAGAAAATGGGCTACAAGTGTTGGTGGCAGCGTTTAGATGGATATTTCTTTTGCCACCATTCCCATTGAGGGCAGCCTTGTCAAACTTTATGGTGAAAAGAAGATGTTGTACCTAATTGAAGATCCCAACAATGCTTCCTATGAGGTGTTGTTTGCTGATGTAGATGCTGAGAATTTCATTGGTTTTGCTGATGGAAAAGAAAATAAGATGGAAAAATCAAAGTGCCTTGATATGGTAGGTTCTCCTTGGACCTTGCTATTTGATGGAGCTTGCTCCAAATTTGGAAATGGTGCTGGTATAGTTCTACTTTCTCCTAGTTTAGAAGAGTTTGCTTTTTCCTTCAAACTTAATTTTGAATGCACTAACAACGTTGCTGAGTATGAGGCATTATTGTTGGGGTTAATAATTTCATGGAAGTATGGAGTGAAATATATTGTTGCAAAAGGAGACTCAGAGCTGGTTTTCAAACAAATAAGAAAATTATATGCTACAAAAAATCAGCGTATGAAACAGTATAAGCATGTAGTTTGGGATCTAATTGAAATGTTTGATTCCTTTAACATTGTGTATCATGACAGAGGTCTCAATGCTGCTGCTGAAAAGTTGGCAGTGTTGGGGTCAAGATTTGGAGTTTGCACCATTTCACCTTATTGTGAGTACAATGTTGAAGTGTTGACTAGGCCAGCTGTCCCTGACAATGTCAAGCATTGGTAGGTGTTTGATGATGATTCTCAAGTGCTAAGGTTCTTACAAAACCAAGGTGAGTTTGTAAATCAAAATATTAATTGGGAGCCAATGGTATGCATGACTGAAGGAAGAGAAACTTTGTTTGGAAAAGATATCATCCAATTGAAAACAAACACCATTCCTAGAGGTCTTGTTGCACTTGAGTCAAATTTTAACAATGCTGATTGCATCATAAATAGAAACATGTCTGTCTCAAGGGATGTGGAAGAGCATGACTTGGGAACAAAGGAAAAACCAAAGAAGTTTTTCTTGGGCAGCAATTTAAGTAAAGAATAAAAATAGTCCTATGCCCAACTCTTGAAAAAAATCAAGACTGCCTTGCTTGGTCCTATTCAGAGCTGAAAGCATATAGAGAAGATTTATTTCAGCATGAGATCCCTCTTGAAACAAATGAAAAACCATTCAGACAGAGGAAAAGGCCAATTAATCCACTTCTCTCCATGAAAATGCAAGAGGAGTTAAGGAAGTTGAGAGATGGAGGTATTATTTAGCCCACTAGATATTCATCTTGGGTTGCAAACCTTGTGCCTGTCAGAAAGAAGAACGGAGACATCAGACCTTGTGTGGATTTTAGAAATTTAAGTAAAGAACCCATGAAGGAAAACTATCCCTTGCCAAATATAGAAAATATGTTGCAGCTTGTGACAGGGTCTAAATTGCTTTCTACATTGGATGGTTTCTCCGGATATAATCAAGTGGTTGTTAAAGAATCAGAAAGACTTAAGACAACATTCACTACTCCTTGGGGAACATATGTTTTTGTTAGGATACCCTTTGGTTTGATGAATGCTAGTGCAACTTTTCAAAGAGCAATGGATGTTGCTTTTGCTGGTTACATCAATGAGTTCATTGTAGTCTACCAGGATGATGTGACTATATTTTCAAGGTAGAGAGGTGATCATTTGCAGCACTTGGAGAAGATGCTGATCGGATGTAGGGAGTATGGAATTTGTCTTAATCCAAAGAAGTGTCATTTTGGCATACAAAATACCAAGCTGCTTGGTCACATTGTGTCAAAAAATGGTGTTATGATAGACCCCGAGAGAGTGGAAGTAATCAACAAGGTGCCTATCCCAAGAACTAAGAAAGGCATCTAGTCTTTATTTGCTCGATTAATTTTATTAGAAGGTTTGTTTCAACTTTGCTGAGTTGACTCTTCCAATCACAAGCATGCTAAAGAAGGACCAAGTTATCGGGTGGGAGGAGGCTTCCATTCAAGCTTTTGAAGGAATTAAGGATGCACTTAAACATGCACTGTTTTCGCAGCCCCAAACTACAAGAGGCCTTTGCAAATATTTTCCTTTACCTCTCGAGTATACCATTGCTTCTATCTTGCTACAAAAGGATGAGAATGAGGCTGAGAGGCCTATTTCCTTCTTTAGAAAGGATTTACAAGTCTGTTGAGTTAAATTATACAATCATGGAGAAACTAGCATTTTCCTTGGTGAAAGCAATAAAATTTTTACCTTAGACACCTTTGCTATCCCGATCATTTAAATAAAAATTAGAAAAGAGCCCTCAAGTGGCTTCTCAAAAATATATCATCACAGACCTTAGGATGGATTGGAAGAACCACTCAAGTGTCCTCTTGAAATGCATAATCAAGATGAAGCTCCTAAGATAGTTACTGATTTCCATGGGGGAGTTTGTGGAGGACACTTTACTTGGAAGAGTAACAACACATAAGATTTTGAGATCTGGTTATTGGTGGCCTTCTCTCTTCAAAGATGCAACCCAGCTGGTTAGAAAATGTGATAGTTGCCAATGTTTCTCTAGAAGACTAAAAGCTTCGTGCTCCTTCCTTTGCAGGCTGTATCAATTGAAGCTCCTTTCAAGCAATCAAGGATGGACTTCATTGGTGAGATTTCAGATCCTTCTAGTGCTGGCCATAAGTGGATTCTTGTAGCCACTTATTATTTTACAAAGTGGGTTGAAGAAATCCCATCTAAAAAGGCAACACACCAAGTGGTAATGGACTTCTTGTTAAATCATATCATATGCAGATTTGGAGTCCCAATCAAGATTGTAGCTGATAATTCCATGTGCTTTAGAGCTAAACCTTTAATGGAAATGTGTAATGAATATGGAATCAATCTGAATTATTCTTCAAACTATAACCCCTAAGGGAATGGACAACATGAGTCCAGTAATAAGAACTTGTTGAAGATTATTAGAAGAACCTTGGAGTAAAACAAGAAGAAATGGGGTGAACAATTGAAATTTGTAGTTTGGGCTGATAGGATAACTCCTAAAAGAGCTACTGGTAAAAGCCCATTTAAATTGGTGTATGGAACTAAAGCTTTACTACCCTTACACCTGCAATTATCTACATTTCAGTTTTCCCAATAGCTGGAAAATCAAGAGCTTGGCTTATATGAATCAAGGATCAATCAGATTATTGAGCTTGATGAGGAGAGAAGAGCATCCCATCAAAGGCATGTCAATTTTAGAGAAAAATTGAAGAGATTTTTTGACAAGAAGGTCACTCCTAGAGCCTTCAATGTTGGATAGTAGGCTTGAAGACAAGGGCAAGCATGGAAAATTTGATGCATTATGGATGGGCCCTTATGCCATTGATATTAAAATTGGTGAACATACTTTCTTTCTCAAGGAATTAGATGGGGAATTGTTGGAGTTGTGCATTAATGACAAAAATTTGAATAATTTCTTGGATTAATCCCCAAATTGAAGGTATGCACCAATTGTACACTTGTATAGTCTTTGTTTTTTCTTTGTTATTTGTTGTTTGTGGTGTGTGGTTTACCCTTTGTTCTTGGTAGCCATTCTAGTTGTTTTCTTGGCTCATTTTCATTGGGTGGTTCTAGTTTTTTGGGTTTCCTTGTGTTTTGAATCCTTTACTCAATGGTATTTTGGCACTTGGTCTACATTTTTTCCTTGTGGAACTCACTGGGAGTGCCCATCCCCAAGTAAGAGCCGATGTTGGTGTCATTTCTGAGCTTGCATAGTGTGCCCTAATTTTTCACATCCAGTTTTGCTTAGAAAATTTTTATCTCTCAAATTGATGGTTTAAATTTCTCCCCCTGTTTGAAATGCTTCAAAAATGCCCATAAAATTGTTGCTTTTCCCTGGTTTAAAATAAAAATCCATGTGTGCTCTTATTTGTGCCCTAGGTTTTTCCAATTTTTAGGCTGTGTCGTTTTCCCTTTGTCAGATCGTGAAAAAATAAAAATTGATCAAATATAAATTGTATGAGTTAAATTACCAATCCCAAGGTCGAAAATAATGTCAAAACATGATTCAGTTGATTTAAAATAAAAAAATTTGCAATCCTTGTTGAAAATTTTTATTTCTAGGGCATCCTTTAATTTTTTCATGTTTTGACGGTCATACGGGTGTCATTTTCCCATCAAATTCATCATCGAAGGTAATGGAAACGTGGCGGTTTCCTATTGGCCAAGGGGTGTCGAAATATTTCTAACTTATCATTTTTGAAATTTTGGCAAAAAGGAAAATTTTGATCCATGGCTTCGCCTTCTGCAAGAAGTGCCTACGTGGCATGTTTTAATTGGCTAGGGGATTGAGGGTGGTAGAATTCCCTTAGGAAATTTTGATTTCATTTTGAAAAATTTTCAAAGACAAATTTTGGCCCAAAGGCCCGTAGCCAATCCCTGGTGGACACGTGTCTAGGAAAGGATAGGATGGGGCAAGAGGTTTTGCAATGACTTTGAAGTTTTTAACTTCAAATGGTAAAAAATCAAATTTTGGGCTGAAGCTCCGCTACAAGTCAGAAAATGACACGTGTCCAGGAATATGAAAAGTGGAGAGGCGGGGTTGTGAGAGTTTATGAGAATTTTTGCCTTTGGAGGCAAAAATATCATAATGGAAAAATGGCGAAGGTTCAGACCTCGGGGCAACTTTGAAAATTTTGCAAATTTTGGCAAAATGTTTTAAAGTCAAAATTTTGTGTGTGCCCCGACTAGGTGTAAATTTGAAGCTTGTGCGGGATCATGGAGCTTCGGGGGAAAAAGGAGAAATTTTGCATTTTTGGAAAAGGAGCTAAAGTGTAAATGGGAAGCATGCCTCCGCAGCCTATCCATGGTGGACACATGGCACATTCTAAGAAGTCAAAGGAAGAGCACGGCCCATGGTAAGTTTTAAATTTTTCAAATTTTGCAGGAAGGTTTGAAGGTAGAATAGGAGACTTGGCCCCTGGCGAATCGGAGAGCGCCACATGGCGGGGAAGAGATCGGGTGTTCGGGCCCATGGAGGTTTTGTGGAAAAATTTCCTTTTCAACAAAAGTGGAAAAATTGATAGAATTGGTCCGCGGTTTCAATGGGACCCACCTTTGGACACGTGGCGGGCCCAGGAGGCAGGCGGGAAAAGTGGCAAAATTTTCCAAATTTTCAAAAGGTTGCAAATGCATTTTTTTAAAGGCATGGGCCCGATCCAATCATTTTTTAACATGTGTCCCACCTTATCCAAAGTTTAAAAAGGTAATATTGAGCTTATTTTTGGATTGCATCTTCCACGTGGAGGGTTGATATTAAAAGTTGATGTAAGATCAACGGTTACTATGCATCCATCTATTTTTGCCACCATGAGAGCTCCAAGAAGCTTGGAAATCACGTTTTTGCATCAAATTTCATCAAATCTTATATGATTTTGTGTCGTCTTGGCCTTCTAAGAACATTGACATCATTTTCATGACTTAATTCTTTGATCTATGGTGTTTTTGAAATCATTTTTGCTCAGGGCCGAGAAAAAATGTGAAATGACAAAATTAAAAGTTGCAGAGGTAATTTGAAAAGGTAAAAAGGTGAAAATGATGAGTCAAAGGTGTTTACATGCCTCAATGATAAAAAATGTGCCTCCAGGATGGATAATGATCCAGATATTTGTAATGATTTAATCCTTTATGGCACACCTAGCAACCTGTGAGTGTTTTTCTGTTTGTTGCCATTTTCATTGAATCATGAGGAATTGTTGCAATAAACTTGATCCCATGGCATATTGTTTGCTTGGGAATGAAGGCTCCAATATGGCATATGGTATATAGTACATTTCAGAGAAATTGTAAAGGGGAGAAAGTTGTAAATCACGAGAAAATTTTGAGAAAAATATCATTTTATGAGAAAATCTCAAAGAACCAGTTAATGTCTCATGTGTTGGAAAATTCATGTATGTGAGTTGGTTACAAGTGTATAGACATGACACATCTATGAGATTGTTCATGTAACTCTCCCCCGTTATTGAATCTAACAATTTTTGAATTAAATCAGTGTTTTTCGTTGGCAACATGATGTATGTTATCAATTTTAAATGCTTGCAAATAATTTTTGTTGTTCTTGTTGTAATCTTGCAGTGAAAGTATTTAGAAATCACATAGGATCTCCATTTTTGGTTGATAGTTTAGTGGCATTTGCAATCTCATATTCAGAAGAGCCTTCATTTGATGAGGAGATAAAAAAATTTAAAATCACTTTACCTTCCTTGATTGCAGATATTTCTTATAAGCCTTTGGGGGTACCTTAGGCATGGTTTGATCATGGATTTTTGTGTTTAATTGAGTTCCTTACTTCAAGCTTTTGTGGTGAGTTCTCAAAGATTGTGTAAAGAGTGCAACTTGGGTTTCCATTTGTGCCTCTTCCGTTGAAAGAACATCCTAATTATTTTAGCCATTTCATCTCGATAGTTATTCAAGTATTCTATAGATTGTCAAAGATCTGATCTATCCCGTTTGTCTTGTCAATCCCCACCAAAATCATCTAACAACAAAGATACTATCATGTACTATCCCTAATTTGTATTTGTATACCCAAAGAAGATCAAAATCCATTTGCAAAAGTATGCATAACAGATCAGGATTGCCAATGTCTCTATTAACCTTTGCCTTGTTTTGAGAACATACCCATGTTTTGAGAAGTGACAACTTGTGAGAGTTTAGATTTGGGGTGTTGATCATGTTTTCATCAAGGTATCCATCATAGAATTACAAGAAAAGAGAAGTACATGTTCACCTCCTTCACCATTACAAGGTTACAAAATAGGTCCTCTTACCTTGGTTGTAAGGCACAACCTAAAACAACTAGGACAAGATCAAGTCCTAGTGGAGTGCTATCCATTTCTCTAAAAAACTGAGTGCCAGCTAGACCATATCCTTGGCTAATAACGACATACAACATGGTCTAATATGTCCTTAAGCTCTATGACATATCTATGGTGCTACTCAGAATGAAAGGGAGAACAAATTTGGATACCAATGTAGGAGGAATGTCATAGGAAAATGAAGGGGAAAATAGGTAAGGTGAAGAGTGGTCAAGCTAACCTTCAAGGCCCCATGCCCTTGAAGTGCTACCAATATAGCCCCGATGAAAAGGGGCCTCAGGCTGATGTAGTTCTCCCATAATCTAGGGAAGAAAATGATGAATTAAGGGGATGGGTTGGTGAATTTTTAGGCATGATTAAATGTAGGTCATAATAATGGTTAAGTTTAGGTCATAGGTGTGGTCTATTTTAGGTCGAGGCATGGTTGAGTTTAGGGAAGAGGCATGATTTGAGTCATTTAAAATTTAGGTGTCAATGATCTAGTCTTGTAGAGGATAATCAATAAGTAATGAGGAAGGTGAATGATAAGAGGTGGTAAAAGAGCCGCTTAATTGATAAGAACCCTAATGAGTCTACCATACCCAAGATGGGCTTATGAACATAAGACCCTAAAAGCATTACATAATGGACTATTCTAAGGGTGAAGAAAGTCACACGATCACGAAATGTCATGTTTGTAGCAAGTCCCTTGAGTAGAGAGAAAACAAGGGCGTAAAAGGCAATGAGGTGAAAGTGGATGGTTAAGTGTAACCTAGTATGACAGAATGTTTTTCTTAGTAAGAAACCCATGATCAAAAATAGGAAAGTCCATGATGAAAATTTCATCATTTTCTTCATTTTTATTTTTAATAGACTGATCGATGTGGGAAGTCTATATGGGATGAGTATATTATCTCCTTGAGGTCTTTGCAAAGTTGATCGATGTAGGAAGCTTCTAGATATTTTTATTGTATTTTTGTAATGACTTTATATAGCTGTCCTTTAAGGGAGAAGTCTATTTATAACAATGAAAGATGTCCCTTTTGAGGGAGTCATCTTTTTGGAAGTTTGACTCAAGGAGTTGAATCTCAGTTTGTTGTGTTTAAGTCATGGAAAAGACTATAGAGGAAGATTAGGTTCTTGTTTAGAAGATAAAACCATAGTACACGAGGTTAAATATGAAAGGGGTGGTTTTGAGTGATGAATGACCATGGGATTCCATATTTTTAAAAGACAAAAAGTATCCATGAGAATCCTACCATGAGTAGAGTCGTGGTACTCATATTGAAGATAGGGCTAAAAGGTGATGGGTAATCACACGATTCTTGTTTAGTCGTGGATCCTCAAAAATGGGAATATGGAAGGTGAACGACGCTCAAGGGATGAGCAAGCAAGAGACAAAAGGTGATATAGGACTTGATTTCAACAATAAAATGGTCGAAGATGCAAGGCATTGAGGGGCTCAAGTTCGAGTTTACCTTAGAGTGAAGACAAATGATAAACACCTGATCCATAGGAATGGGTAATGATATAGGGTCTAAACCAATTAGGAGAAAATTTTCCCTGTTTACTTTTCTCCTCCTTAGTTACGTGTTGATTTTCCTTCAGAATGAGGTCACTAACCTGAAAATTTCATTTGTGAACATGTTTTTCGTAGGCACGTTTGATACATTTTTGGTAAATTTGGAGATGGTAAAGAGTGTTAAGATGACGTTCATCTAATAACTCAAGCTACACCAAATGATCCTAGTGAAATTCATCATCGTTGAGCATGTCTTGTAGGGAGATACAAAGAGATGGAATTTGGAATTCTAGAGGCAAGATAGCCTCGGTACCATAGAATAGAGAGAAAGGTGTAGCTACAAATCTGTTAGGAATTAGAGAACAAATATGCAGAAACAATTCCTCAAACCACAACAATAGAAAACTATATAGCAGAAATGTAACAACATAAATAAATAATTCACAAAAGAAGACAAGACAAGATTTAATGTGGTTCACCCAATGTGGGCTACGTCCACTAAGAACTTGCTTAGATTTTATTATCAACAAGAGTAAAACAACTCTCACAGTCTTCTCTTAGTTATGAACTCACAATAGAATTCCAAATATGCTAAACCACATCTAAACCATAATTGACACCCAATTACTTAACCTTGATCACTCTTGATCACTCTTGATTTTCTCTTGATCATTAAGACTCAAGACCTCTTGAACACTCAAGATATATTCAAGATACCCTAACACCTCTATTTATAGGATTACAATCATTTCAAGAAGTCCTAAAGCCAACCTTAGAATATTAAAAGTCACGACCTTTCAACTTCCCACGATGGAAAAACAAATCCAACGTTAACAACCAATTAAAAACATATTAACAATGACAAAGACAACGATGGCACAACAATGTCACAACAGATGATTACGAGAATGCTCCTCAAGTCTCCAAACTTAATCATTAGAGCTCCAACACTTTAACACTAATTTGAGAAGACCAACAAACAGGCTCCACACCCCAACAATCTCCCACTAGAGATCTGCTTCCACCGAGAAAAGTTCTTAACCCTTCATTATCAACCATGAAGGCCAATCAACGTTGAACACAACTTCAACTTCTCCTTGTGGATCGCCTTGGTCATCATATCTCGCAAGATTCTCGACCGTATGAATCTTTTCTAGCTTCAACTTATTTTCTTCCAAAGCTTCCCTGATGAAATGATATCTCAGTTGAATGTGCTTTGTCCTAGAGTGGAAAGTGGAGTTCTTTGCCAAATGAATAGCCCTTTGACTATCACCGTAGTATCCCAACTTCCTAATTACGACCCAACTCATCAAGCAACCGATGAGGCCAAATCATCTCCTTTCCTACCTATGTGGCAAGAACATACTCACCTCTCCGTTGTTGAAAAAGCCACAACCTTTTGTAACCATGAAATCTAACTCACTGTTGTATCACCAACCATAAATACATAACCTATCATGCTCCTCCTACTGTCTAAATCTCCTACCATGTATGAATCTACATATCCATGTAATGTAGTGTCCAATCCATCGAAACATAATGTTGTTCCCATGGTCCCTCTCAAATAACGAAGGATCCACTTTACTTCCTTCCAAAGGTTTCTCTACCAGGATCACTCATAAACCTACTTACTGCTCCCACTATATGGGAAATTTTAGGCCTAGTACATACCATAGAATACATCAAGCTACCAACTCTAATGAGTATGGTACCCTAGACATCTAGATTCTATCCTCCTCAGTCTTGGGACTCTACTCCTTTGATAGTTTAAAGTGACATGCCAAAGGAGTACCAACCAGCTTTAACATCCCGCATACTAAACCTCTCCAAGAAATTCTTTATGTACTCTTCTTAAGATAATACCATCTTCCTCTCCTTCCTCGTTCTAATTTATTGTCATACCAAGGATTTGTTTTGATGCCCCAAATCCTTCATAAAGAAAGGAGTAACCTAGATGTTTCTTGAGTACCTTTATTTCCCGTATGTTCTTCCCCGCAACAAGCATATCATCTACATCCAGGCACAAAATAATATAACTACCATCAATAAAATTCTTGATGTACATGCAATGGTGTGAGTGACACCTGGAGTAACCATGCTTCGCATCAAATTGTCAAACTTCATGTACCAATGTCGTGGAGCTTGTTTCACCCATAAAAATCTTCTTTAATTTGCACACTAACCTCTCCTTCCCTTTGACCTCATAACCATGTGGTTGCTACATGTACAATTCCTCCTCTAACTCACCATGAAGAAATGTAGTCTTTACATCCAACTATTCTAAGTGTAGGTATTCTACTGCAACTAAACCAAGAACAATCCTAATAGAAGTCATTTTAACAACTGGAGAAAAAATTTCATCAAAGTCTATACCTTCTTCTCGTGTAAATACTTTGACCACCAACTCGGGACTTATATCGTTTCTTACCTCCATCTTCCTCTCTTATTCTATAAACCCCTTTTTCTATAATGATCTCTTACCCTCGGGTAGCTCCACCCAGATCCCAAGTGTGGTTTTCCAAAGGAGATCTATGCTCTTCATTTATGGCCTACTCCCACTTCTTCCCGGAATCCACCTACACTTTGCTTCCTCAAAGCACTTTGGCTCTCCACCGTTAGTGAGAAATAACTAATTCAAAGATGGAGTGAATCATTCAGTTCCCTTCTTACCCTAGAAGACGTTCTCACCTTAGGAGTTTGGGGTTCCCGATGACTAGGTACATGTATTGGCTGTACCGGAACATGCCGTACCTAAACCAGCCCCTTGAACACCTTGTTGTCCACAATGTCCTCTAACATTGTGTATTCTTTCTTTGATTCCTCTTTCTGTTCATACAAATAATCTTTATACATGAATTTTTCCTTAAAGACAATATCTCTAGACTCGAAATATTTTCTTTTCTTTAAGACTCCTAACACGAAAACCAAAATCATCTTCACCATATCCAATAAAGGTGCATTTCTTAGACTTAGCCTCTAACTTGGTCCTATATCTTTATCAATGTGAAAAAATACCTCACATCAAAATACTCTAAGAAATCAGTAATCAATTTTATTACTGCACCAAGCCTCCTCGTATACCTCTATCCAAAGCCATAGAGGGTCCTCTGTTAATCAGATAAATAGTTGTGCTTACCGTTTCTACCCAAAACATGAGTGGCATCCCCGCATGTAACCTCATGCACCTAGCACACTCCATGATTGTCCTGTTCATTCTCTCTGACACTCCATTTTCCTGTGGAGTATTTGGAACTGTCCTTTTCCTATGGATCCCATTTACCAAATAGTAATCAAGAAATTCATTGCTGCAATATTCCCCTCCATTATCCGACCTAAGACATTTCAACTTGAGACCTGTTTCATTCTCAACCAAGGATTTCCATATTTTTAAAGTTTCAAACACATCAGATTTATTTCTAATGCAATATACCCAAACTTCTAGTTACATCATCAATGAAAGTGACATAATAACATGAACCACTAATAGAGTTTACCTTATCTGGCCCCCATACATCTATATGCACTAACTCCAACTTACCCTCCTTCTTGGTAGGTCCAACCTTGAGGAATCTCACCCACTTCTATTTCCCATAAACATAGTCCTCACAGAAGTCCAAATCTAACTCCTTTAATCTAGAAACCTATCCTTTATAATCTGCATGCCCTTATGACTCATATGACCAAGTCTCTGGTGCCACAAAGTTGCATCTCCATCTATAGCAACTAAATTACAATAATCAACACCACTAGTTAAATATAAAGTACCAGTTTTCTTACCTCTTACAACCACAAGAGCTCCCTTAGTAACCTTCTAAGAATCCACTGTAAAACTAACCATACAACCATCACTACCTAACTGTCCCACTGATATCAAGTTCCACCTCAACTTAGGCACATGCCTAACATCCTTAAGTAGCCATGTGTTCCCATTTTGCATTTTCACCCGAACACAACCTTTCCCTACTATGCTGCATGGTTCATCATCACCAAGATATACATGTCCAAAATCAGCTTGAACAAAATCAATAAAGTAATGTCTATGTGGGGTGGCATGGAAAGAAGCCCCTGAATCTAACACCCAAGATTTAACAATATTATCTAAAGAAAGAATTAAGGCATCTTGAAAAACATCACCGCTGCCCAAATTTACCTCTTTAGTTTCCTCCTTGTTCTTATTATCCCAAAGTGTAACATTCCCATCTTAAGACTTTAGAAACAAGGGAATTTTTTTTTAATCACAATGTTATATGTTCTAAATAAAACATTATTTAGAACACACATTCCATACCAATCAATCTCATAATAGATAACCATATGCAACTATAAATGACTTGGTGATACACTGATCTATTCATTCCATGACTCAGACATACCGATCTATTCATGTTGAACTTTAAGTATTGAATACTTATCGTATACTTGGTTTCCCTACCCTAATTGGGAACTGAGTGATCTATTTAAAGAACATACCTAAATATTTGTTACCAATATTCATCCGATATAACGTGGCTTTAAACTAGGTTACATAGAAACCACAACTAGCATCTTGTGATACTTTGGCCAAATATTTTCAACACACTATTTATGTCACTATTCTTAGATGACATACTTGTCATTTCAGAATACGTCCTTCACCTCACTCATCTGTTATCTAGAATGGTCTTTACTGACTATCACCAGTCCACTTGTCCAAGGTTTAACCCTATCCTGGGTTAGGAACATAGTCTATTATAGGAAGACACTCTCGATGATTTAGGGTAAAAGGGCATACTGACCTAAGTCAACTAGATGTGCCAAGGTACCTTGAGTTATTGAAAGTTACTCCCTATCCTAAACATGCTACTAACTTGACCTAGAGAGAAACTAAGTTCAAGTCCTTATTGTGTGTAGATCTAGATGATCAATGCAGAAGGGTGTTGCCACATGTCAACTACAATGTTGTATCCTCGAGAAGACCCTAGTCTTCTCGAAGGTATAGCCCTACAGTTGGCATGTGCCAACATCCTACAGAAACTACCTCATCACGATGTACATACCCCAAGGAGGTTATTAATGTTTAATTAATTTAGATTATAAAACAGATTACAACATCTATGCTAAACCCTAATCCAACACTCCTTAAGTCCTTGTTCTATACTTGAATCAATTAAGCATTAAAGAACTTCCTTTAACTCATGATTGATTTTAATGTTCATTTATTTAGTTTAACAACAGTTAACCAAAATAGGACAACAATATCATAAGTTCCATTAAATATAACTTAATCATTCAAAGAAGGTGTAGTAACCAAATAGGTTCAACTAGTGATAGACTTTATAAGAGATGAATTCTAATGATTAACAATCATATCACCATTCTTTGGGTTACATTTCATTTAGCGAGGAAGAACCTTCCTCTACTTGATTAAGTGTTAGGGTTTTTCAAACCCTTCTTATCTTTCACAAACTCTAAATTTCTATCGCATATTCATTACACATTCCAATACTATATTAGAATTGTTTAGATAAGATTGTTAACTTATGCAACTTAACAAGTTGCATCTTAATAAGGGAATCCAATATATTTCCCTTTAACCAACTGATCAAGTTTATCTGAATTAATCATATAGCAAATATGAAAAATATCATCAAGATAGAATTTCCATCTTATTCATAAACACAAGATAATTTACACAACCAATGCAAGTAAATCTCAACCTTCAATTCATCTTTATAAAACTATACATTACAAGACTATGTATTTCAGGCATGTTGTTCAACAAACAACCTCTTTCCCAAAAGAATATAACTTTTCTTTTTCATACAACTGAAGAATAAATCAAAATTCTTTATATAAGATTCAGATTTAAATAAGCTAGTACATCATGAAAGCTCTTGTCTTCTTTAATCACTTACGGTGTCCATATGCAAAATTGCTAGCACGGTTAGTTCAATGAACTGAGCATGATAAGAACTAAGCATTAAATTAAAGTGCATTCCACTAATTGTTTCATAAAATAACTCTGCTTTAATGAAACAATTAATAGGCATCATACAAATAATCATAAGTAATAACATCCAGAAAGAAGAACAATTAAGAGAGACAAAATTCATTATTAAGAAAGAGCATATTATAATCTGCAACATCATAATTATATCTCAAGACTTAATTGATCCTAACAATCACTTTTACAGTCTACAAGTCTTGTCATTCAATTATTTCCTAAACCCATAGAAATACACATTCATCTTTACCAAGCAGCAAAAGAAGTTAGTTACAACATAACTCATATTAGTATGCTTCATCTTTCCATATAAACCCAAGAAGATAATTCAATACATACCTATTCCTCAGACATAATTCATCTGAAGGAAATAATTAGGTTTAGTACACACATCATTTCCTTAGTCCAAGATATCAATATAAGGAGCTCATAAATAAAGAGGCAACATCTAACAAGAATCCCAATTCGACTCCAACAGAATAAAAATAGTTCCACATAAAGTCTTACTAACTTTAGTATCTTTGTAGTTTATAATTCAAAAAGGTCTAAATAACCAACTTACTAAAAATCCAAGCTATACCTGAATAAAATAATTCTCTTACCAATCCCTAGGAAAATTCCCATCTCGGAGAGAATCAATAAAAGAGAAGTTTGGTCAATGAACTTATCACTCAACATAAAAAGGTTTCCAAACCACAAAAGGCCCAATCCAAATTTCATTTCATTTATACTATGAAATGAAATTCATTATCTAAAAACAAACTTAGAAATTCTCTAGCTAGTTCCCAAAGGAGAATTCAAAACCGAATGCACAGTCAAAGCAAGCACATAACCAACTTCCATACAAACCTTCCAATGAAGACCTATTCTCATTCACCTAGCTCAAATCCAATATCAAATCTCAGAAGAAATACACAGTACAGTCCCAAACTGTAGAATGCCCCCAAGAGAGTATAATTATTTCTCTTTAATACATGGTGGTTCAACAATGATACAATAGTGGAGTAAAAGTCCTCCAATTGAAAAAGATTAAAAAGTCACAACAACTCTCAACTCAAAGACTGAATTCCCATTACAAACATTAACAACAAACTGTAAATGAGAAGGCAGTTCAAAATCCCAAGTAAGAGCCACATTACCAACATCCAGATAAGTGATACAGTAACTTTTCAAACCACATACAAAATAACAAGTTTAAAATTTAGCATTCTACAAAAACCCACGACTCAGATGGAAGTAAGAATTAAATAATTCGATAAGACAAGTTTTGTCCTACCTTCTTCCAACTCGACTGAACAAAATAACCACAAACCTCTCTAGTTCCTTTTAAAATCATATGACAGGTAGGGATCGTTCAACATAAAGGAATAAAA
The DNA here is from genome assembly GCA_018340775.1 of Taxus wallichiana var. yunnanensis. Taxonomy (NCBI): domain Eukaryota; kingdom Viridiplantae; phylum Streptophyta; class Pinopsida; order Cupressales; family Taxaceae; genus Taxus; species Taxus wallichiana. The sequence goes on along the minus strand of CM031240.1, from coordinate 423,068,549 downwards.
ATGAAATAATAGTAATTCCCAAAAACCTCTTTCATCGATACGACTGTCCCAAAACAAGCCGTTATTCCAACTTGTTTATTTCAAAAAAATAAACAGTTAAGTTCAAGAACACAGTGTGGTCTTAAAGGCTGAAAACATACAACCATTCATTCTTAAAAAAAAAAAAAAAGGATCCCTCAAAAGAAGTTACACGGTCCAACATCTAACCAAACAAAACTCACAAGGCTCCCTTCCAGCAGACAATATTAAAAAGAGATAGAAGCTTTATAGTCCTTAATACCCACTAAACTTCTACTCATAATACCTGTACAAGGTTAAACACGTCGAATCCAATACGAGTTAATAATGAAACCCGAGGCCCTAATAAAATCTTAGAATAAACACCAACACTCATTTATGGGTTCAAGCCTTTCCATTCTCCCTAAGGGAGAATAAAACTTCGGTTCAGAGCTCGAGTACAAAATAGAACACAACAACTTAACAGCAAGTTCAGTATTCAAGAACTAAATAGCGGTATAGTCATTGAAATATGAAGATTCAACCAATTGGTTCAGAACTTCACATAGTTCCTACACAGTCCCAAAACAAACACAGGGTCTCAACAAAACTCAAACGAATCTCGAAGCTTCAATAAGAGTTTAGAGAAACTACGAGTCCCACTTCAACTCATGAAACACATGACTGAATAGAGATTTAGAACCCAACAAGCAACTAGCCATCTCTTTCCACATTATTTTTGAATGCAAGAAAACAAAGCTTTGAATACAAGCTACAAGCTTCAAATACAATTAACAGAACTACTAGTTCAAGTTACAGAGTTTCAAAACAACTTCATGCAAACCTCTGACAACTGGTTCAGAGAAAGTTCCCAAGAACTACTAATAACAACCAAGGATTCACATTCCAAAACCCACATAATTTTCAAGAATACATGCAAGTAAATAACTAGATACATCATGCAAATATAATTTTCCAGTGAGCAGAATTATTTTAATGAATCATTTAGAAGAAAGCAAGAAATCTTAATGGGTAGAGCCTATCATGCCTGATAGTGCCTCTTCTAATTCGAAGAAGACTTCCAGCTGAGTTTCCAACACCCTTTCTTCTCCAGAAAGATCAAACAACCATAATATTTTTCCACAATGCCTCTTATACATTCCTCGAACCGAAAATAGATCAAAGAATTCAAAAATAGCCACTAAGTGTAGGTCAAAATATTTGTTCGAAAAACCAGCTAGCTCCATATAGAGAAAAAATCATGAAGCAAGAAAAGAAAAACAACCCCTAACAAATCCTCCAACATTCCTTATAAGACAACTTTCTTGTCAAAACCGAGGTGAATTAATGACATTAATTTGCATATTCCCGCTTATCTCTCCTTACCACCGCCATCCAAAGTTGGCATGACCAAAATGAATTTCAACATGCATTTCCAAACTTAGTGATGCCTCCACGTAGGTTCCTCTAAAATTTCACTAGCCCCTACCAAACTGGCAGTACTTACATGCATTTAAACCAAATCAAATCTCATTAAAAGCTTAGGAACCGCCGCTTAGTTCCCCACTTGCCAATGACCCATAGGTTCCCTTTCATATCCCATTAGTTTATGATAGATAGAATTTTCTTAGGTTAGATCTTAGGTTAGTTTAAATATATAACCTTAGGATATAACCCCCAACAATAAATTTCCACCTTAGGATAGGATGTAGATTTAACCAAAAACAATAGGTTTAGAAATAACTTAGCATCCCCTAGGTTATTTCCTTTCAAGCTAACAACTTAGGTTAGAATGTCATCCCACATAAAGTGGTGTAGTAATAGTTAGGTAAATTACTTAAGTCCCGTATCTATTAGGGTAGACCGTATAGGTAAAGGGTACATAATAATTTCTTTTTCTCAAGAATTCGGAAGCAGGGTTTCTATTTCCCTTAACGCCATTAAGCGTCCTGTAAGGGTCAATCAAGAAGAGCTGAGCACAACATAAAACAAAATGCAAGCACTGTTTTCAAGATGATAAAGAATTTGTAATAACCACAAGTTTAGTCCGTTAAGTATTTTAATCAATGTATGTTAGTTTTTCATTTTGTTTAGAGAAAATTATTTAAAACATACCTTGGATCAATGAAATTGATCCAAAGATGAGTCCAATTTTGAAAGGTAAGTTGCAACTCTTAAAACTAGATTGCAACTTATCCAATGAGAAGTGAAATAGATTATTGCAAGAAACAACATATCAGCCCTACAATCAAAGAGAAGAAATTATTTATCCATGACAAGCATGATTTTTCATAAACCATGAAACATACATTTGTCTTGAATATCACATGTCAACGCTTGTAATGCAAAAGAGGAATATAACATTTAGACAAGGTGTTACATGAAGAGCCCAACAATCTTTCTTAGCATGACCAAACTTCCCACAGTGCCAACATTCTAACTTACTCTTGGACTTTGACCTTCCACGATCATTCGACTTCCCATGGTTACCTTTCCCTCTATTCTTTTGTCTCCCTCTACTCTCCACCGTCAAAGAGTTTACAGAAGTAGAAGAATCTCCAGTGCTCTTCCTTCACATTTCCTCACTTAGGATCACACCTATCACAACCTCAAACTTCGGCTTTGATTTATTATAGATTGAATTACTTACAGCCATAAGCAAGATGTCCCAACTATTTGGTAAGGAGAAAAAAATCAACAAAGCCCTGACCTCATCATCAAAGAAATTTTTTACCGAGTTTAACATAATCACAACCATATTAAATTCATTCAAATGATCAGCAACATAACCATTCTTAGACATCTTCACATTAAATAACTTTTTCATCAAAAATATTTTATTAGAGGCAGAGGGTTTTTCATATAACTTCCCAACGCACTTATGAGACCTTCCGTGGTCTTCTCCTATGATATGTTGAAAGAAACTGAAGATGTAAGGCATAAATGAATTGCCCCAAGTGCCTTTCTATCCTCATCCAACCCGACCGTAGGTTTCTTTGCTTTTCCATCCAAAGGAACATGGAGGTCCTTCTGATATAAGTAATCCTCTATTTGCATCTTCCACAAACCAAAGTTCTACCCATTGAACTTATCAACCCTCAATCTGCCCTCATTTTCCATAGCTCCCACTCAAGCTAAACTTTCCTTGTGATTTACAACTTCAGCAAAAACCACCAAAGCTCTGATACCAATTGTTAGGAATTAGAGAACAAATATGTGGAAATAATTCCTCAAACCATAGTAGTAGGAAACTATATAGCAGAATTATACTTGTAGAAATATAACAACATAAATAAATAATGCACAAAAGAAGACAAGACAAGATTTAACATGGTTCACCCAATGTGGGCTACATCCACCAAGAAATTTCTTAGATTTTATTATCAACAAGAGTAAAACAACTCTCACAGTCTTCTCTTAGTTATGAACTCACAACAGAATTCCAAAGATGTTAAACCACATCTAAACCACAATTGACACCCAATTGCTTAACCTTGATCACTCTTGATCACCTCTTAATCATTAAGACTCAAGACCTCTTGAACACTCAAGATATATTCAAGATACCCTAACACCTCTATTTATAAGATTAAAATCCTTTTAAGAATTCCTAAAGCTGACCCTAGAAGTTTGAAAGTTGCAACCTTTCATCTTCCCACGGATGGAAAAATAGTCATGATGTTAACAACCAATTAACAACATATTAATAGCGATGGCACAATGATGACATAACAAAGTCATAGTAGATGACTGTAGAATGCTCCTGAAGTCTCCAAACTTAACCGTTCTAACTCCAACAGTTTAACACTGATTCGAGAAGATAAAATATAGGCTCCACACCCCAACACGGTAAGTACGAATACTAGTGTGTTAAGCCCACAAGGTAAAAAGAATGTGCACATGCCAATCCTTCCCAAAGATCGTTAACTACTTTCTTAATAATTTTGTTCAAGGTTTTATTGGTTGATTATGTTTGGCCATTTGTTTGTGGGTAATAAGGTGACGAGAAACTGAGTTGAATGTGAAAAGTGTCACAAAATTTTTGTAGGGTTTTATTTTTGAATTGATTTCCATTATCGTAGTGAGACGATGAGGAACACCAAAGTGAAAAATGATGTGATGGTTGATAAATTTATATATTTTCTCATCTTTTGTAGAAATGAGGGGAATGTATTCTACCCATTTAGTGTAATATTCAGTAGCGGTTATGATCCATTGATGGCGTTGTGAAGAATGGGGATTAATCTCATTGACAAGATCCAGTCCCCATTTAGAAAAGGGCTAAAGGTCTCATGCTACCTATAAGGAATGAATAAGTGTGTGATGAACATTAGCATGTTGTTGGCATTTTACACAATGTTTTACATAATCGTAATAGTCGTGGTTTAGGTCAAGATCAAGGTTGGCAAGAATCACAAGCCAACATGCAACATGTTGATATTGGTAGGGTTTGGTGTACATATAGTGTAGGGGGTCAGTATTGGTAACAATAAAGGTTTTTGGTTGAGGAGGTAATGGTGGAGTTTGGTGGCGATGAAAACTAAGGCTAAGCATAGTTTTTTGGCATGGGTATATCTGGTTTCGTAGTCCATAAGGGTATGAATTATGTAATAAACCACTTGCTCTCTATGTTGCTCATTGCGATGAGTTACAATGGCACCTAAATAATGGTTAGTGGAAGAAATATATAGGTAAAAGGGTTTGTCAACCTTAGAAGGAATCAACATTGGTGGTTGAAGAAGGTATTGTTTTAAGGATTCAAAGGCTTTATGGTATTAATAATCCCATTTGAATGAAATGTCCTTCTTGAGAAGATGATGGAATGGTTGACAATGGTCAGAAATCTATGAGATAAAATGATGAATGGATTGCTTTGAATTTGATGGATATTAGTAAGAGGAGGAATTTCTAGAATAACCTTTACTTTAGCAGGATCAAATTCTATGCCATGCAAAGAAACGATGAAACCAAGGATTTTTCCTAAAAGCACCGTAAAGACGCACTTCTTTGGTTGATGAAGAATACAATACTTGATGAGGTGGTCAAAGATGACCTTCGTGACGATCGGATGTTTGGCCTGATGTTTATATTTGGCAAGAAGATCATCTACGTAATCTTCCAATATGCAATGCATGATGTCATGGAAGATGTAAGTCATGGGTCGCTGGTAAGTAGCACCGACATTTTTAAGGCCAAAAGGCATGAATCAATAGCAGAAGGTGTCCCAAGGGGTGATGAAGGTAGTCTTGTGTTGATCCTCTAGAGAAAGTAATATTTGATTATAACCCGAGAAACTGTCCATGACTGATAGCATTTCATGGTTGGTGGTGAGATCAACTAGTTGGTCAATGCTTGGTAGGGGAAAATAATCTTTGGAAAAATATAGGTTGAGGTCATGGAAGTCCATGTAAATGTGGAGTCCCCTTGTCACCTTTGTGATAAGAATGCTGTTAGAAATCCATTGGGGATAGTCAATGGGTAGGATGAAGGAAACTGAGAGAAGGTGTTGAAGCTCTTATTTGACCAGAAGAGCAATGTAAGGATGTACTTTCTACAAATTTTGTTTTATGGCTTTGGCATGAGGAATGGTTACGATATTGTGGACCACGATTTTTGGGTCAATACCAGGCATATCAGCATAGGACCAGGAAAAAGCGTTGATATTGTCCCAAAGGAAAGAGCAAAAATATTCCTGATCAATAGGATCTAAATATTGTCCTATCTTTAGAATGCACAACTCATCCTGAGTGTTAATGTTGATTTCAATGGTCGATTCATTCAACATGGTTTGCATCTCAGAAGGTAATGAATGATGAATATAAGAGTCTTCCACACCAAGGTAGGTGAGGATGGACTCATCGTCCTGACATTGAATGACATTAATAGAAGGTGTATCATCATCAACCATGTCAGGATACAGGAATGGGAGAGAAGAGGGAACCTCACCATCACATTGATAGGTTAGAGGTCCTAGAGAAATTATGTTTACGAAAAAAAAAAGATTAGGAGGAATAGATTCGGATCTATGGACTCCATGGGTGAAGATGGTGATGTGGGTGAATGAGGTGGAGAAGGTTTGTCTTCCTGAATGAGGTCAACACAAGCCTTCTTGGGAGGTGGTGTGTCAAAGCCAATGCCACTATAGTCATTGTGTTTATGGGTGGTACATGAGATGACAATATGGTGGCCCTATTCGTAAAAACTAAAGACAAAGCATTTCCATGTGCAACGGTGAAGGAAAGTGTGAGAAAAGCAGTGATTAGTAAGGGATTGTAACTCAGATGAAAATGATCGTGTTTGGGATGGAGGTTTGGGTGAATAAGTGGAAATATCAAGTCCCCCATACGTTAGATTAGTGCGAAGGTGGGGAGGACCATAAGGAAAACCTCACCTACGTGGTAATCATATTTAGGTGTTGACGCATGTTCACATACTCTTGTGGAGTAAGGAACATGTTGATATTGTATAGGTGGTACTCCCTAGAGTGAGGCATTAAAAAAATCTTATAAGGGATCAATATTTTATATGTGGGTAGTGGGGATAGAAGATTCACTAGATTATTGGGAAGCAAGTGAGTCAGCTGTAGAGGCTATGGCGGTAGTAGGAATAACAAGGTTAGATGTGGGAGAGGTGATGATAGACTTGGTGGATGGGCTTGTGGGTGAAGGTGAACTAGGGGTAGTGATAGATGCCTTAACATGTATAAGTACATCATTGGGCTGGTATAACATGTTACAGGTCTTGAAAGGCAATGGGTCATCGGGATGGTGTAGTTATGTCCTTCATGTTCAAATTTGAGGTAGTGGTGTAAATTCTAAGGGACACAACCCATGGTGCGGATCCAAGGTCGGCCAAGCAAAAAATTATACTAGAACTCCCCTTCTAGGATATATAATAGTTCCAGGATAGTGCGGGGACCTACATGGACATAGAGAACAACAATACCTAGGGTACGAGATCATGGTGTCATTGAAGGAGTGCAACACAACCAAGTTACCATGTATGCAATTGGTAGGTATGCACATTTGGTTTTATGCAGGGGAGGAGATGATGTTAATACTAGCACCACCATTGATCATAACATGTCGTATGCATATATTATCGATATAGACAAAGATTAAAAGAGTGGGATTGGGGTCATTAGACTGGAAGCGAGTGATCTCTTCATCTAAAAATTTGAGGGAGGCTACTTGGTGAGTAGGTGGAGGTGTAGAACAAGGCAACAACTTAGTGAGAAAGGCTACATGATGAGAGGTAATGATAGATGCTACGGGTGTGGGGTCATTTAGTAAAACCTCAATAGATTGAAAAACCTCCATGAGGGCTTGATGATGTGACTTAGAGGTTTGGATGATGTCATATAAAGACATTTTGAGGGAGGATTGGTGCAATTATTTTAGCATTGTGTGATGTGTGACCCCATCGGAAATAGGATACTTGGGAACTTGAATGATGACTTTGGGTGTGGGTGCAGATGCATGTTGGGTACAAGCTTGGTTGATGGGATAGTTACCTTTTCCTTGCCTTTGTCTTTCTTGGCATGGGTGACAATGTGGATCATGTTGATTTTGAATTTTAGGGGTGGATAAAAGGGTTGTGGGGGTGGAGATACTGGTCACTGAGTAGGTAATGGAAGAATATTTGGGGATATTGGCGAAGGTGGAATGGGTTCCTCATCAAGAAGATCATCATCGTAAAAATTTTATTTGGGAGGACATAATTGGATAAGAATAGTTTTTAAAGCCTTACAATTATCTACATCGTGTTCTGGCATACGATGGTAGGCACAAATTTTAGTTGCATCAAACCCTTTTGGTTTGGGTTTGAGCAGGTTGTAAGGTCTAAGAGATGGTAATGTGATGACAAAGGTTTCAAGGAGGTTGGCTAGGATAATGGCACATGAACCCACCAATGGATAATGGTGTGAGGTGAGTGTAGGCTTAGGTGGAATAATGGGTGACTGCGGTGTGAGAGGTGTCATAGGTGAGGGGTATTGAAGAGGGGTAGGATAGACCATCAATTTGGGGAGTGGTATTGTTTTAGGCTTGGGTTGCTCCTTCTTGGGTAAAGGAGCAATGAATGAACTGGTAATGGGGGGAACAATAGGTCTAACCACTTTAATGGAGGGCATTGGGATTTTTAATTTCATTGTACTTTCTTGGGTAGAGGTGAGGAAAGAGTATGTGACATAGATGGAAATGCAGATGGTGGAAGGGGGCAAGTTACCCATGGGGATAATCATGGTGTAGTAGCGGTCACTAGCAGAGATCATGTGGAAGGTGCGAGTGGAAGAGAGGAGAGTGTCATGGGTAGTGAAGAAGTTATGGAAGGTAGTGGTGGTATGGGTGGTAAGAAGGTCACGGGTGACAACGGGGGTTGTGTGGATCACTTGGGTATATTAGAGGGCCGTGATGAGGAGGTGGGCTGCTGCATTCTTGGTTTCCTGGTGCAAGAAGGTTTCTTAGCCGTGGTTGAGGGGTGAGGTCCTAGGATGGACGAAAGGGGTGAAGGTGATAATGGTGTGGTAGGTGAGGTTGGTGTATGAGGCCTAGAAGGTTGGGTCTTTCTTTTAGGCGTAGGAATGATTTTAGTGTTGGTTTGGGAAGATGTGGCTAAATCTAATTTGACGGGTGGATGAGTAAGGTTCGATGTTGGCATGACCCCTAAGGTAGTGATGGGTTTAGGTAAGGGAGATGATATAGGCATGGGTAGGTGTTTGGGTATAGGTGTGCATTGGGTTATGGGTAGAGGTGCATGTTGGGTTGTGGGAAATGACATAGAAGGTGTTCCAATAGACATGGTTATGTTTGGTTTGGTTTCTTGAATATTTTTTAGATAGATTGTGGAGGTTTCGGTGAGTGACAACTGCATTTGGGTTGAAGTAGGAAGTAGAAGACGTCCCTAAAGCAAGGTCTATCAACATAATCCATGCGATTGACCAAGCATGAAAATGGTACATGTTATCTCTCGAAAGTGCACCATGTAGAGAGATGGCTACAGGTTTTCTAAGCTTACAGAATTTGATCTCTCTCTTTCATAGATACGATGGAAACACCTCAGGTATGTGGGTATACCTATTTTGAGGGAGTCTCCACTATGAAGGTCAGCCCTTGTTGATGTATCCTAAACTTATTCTGAGGTTTAAGGGGTAAAAGATGACTGTAAGGTAATTAAAACTAAGGTGATACACCAAATTTATATGAGGGATTTGACTGAGTATATGCACAATTGATATGTGAAAGGATTTTTGATGCACAAACCAATAGTTCTTCTATAGAATATCAAGGGAAAAACACTTGGAGGTATTGAGGGAGATTATCACAACAATACTGCTAAGTTGAACATGCACATTAATATTATGTAGAAACTACTAAATTTTGCAACAGGTAAGATGATTAATCAGGGAATTTGCATTCACAAGACTAATAGAAACATACACAAGACTGCAAGTAATTGGGAAGGAAGAAAATACTTCACACTCAAAAGGAAAAACTAGCAAAAATTTCTTCAGTACTCCTATATCCAAAAGTCCTCCTTGTGCTTTGCAAAGGCACACAATATATAGCAAGATTAATTCTCCCACCCTTCCTAAAAATAGACTAAGGCTTGTACTCACCCATGCATCCTATTTTTATCCTTTATTTAATAATAAATAAAGGGATAAAATAATACAAACTAGTACAAGAGGCATTAATAGCCTTTGATTACATCTTAGTCAACTGAAGTTGACTGTTCTATTTTTAATAAGGTTGGGTGAATAATTTGCTAAAAATAAGATTGCTTGCTAGGAAAGTCTCTCTCCATGGGCATGCAACTTTGTCTCCTTCTCTGTTCTGACCTCTTATGAAGCATGAAAAAATAACTCCCTATTCAAGAACAAAATAATTACAATAATTGTAATATTTTGCAAAGTATAAACATCCTGTGGGGACCACCTGCCATGTGCACATGTTCTGATATTGACATCTCCTTCAAAATGGTCACATGAGTGACACTCTACAAATCAAATCTAGCTCCTTGAAGTGGGGACCACCTTCACTTTACCAGGTTTGGCCACCTTTGTGGACTTAGTAAATATAAAAAGGGGCAACCATTTTACATTACACATGCCATACTATAGTTCTACCCCCTTTTGATAAATACATGCATGTATATCTTTCGGCCTTTGCATTTGAAAGTGTATAGTTTAATATTTCACCTTTTAGTGATCATTGATGGAATGATTTGGTTGGAATTTGTATTATTGAGAGCAGAAAGTATGGTTAGACTTTGAAAGTCATTGCAATGATTATTTATTTGATTTGATGATGTGGGTTGGCCCCTTCTCCATGGTGACTCACCCTCCATGCGTTTTGTCAGTGGCATATACAACTCAAGTTGAGTTTTCTTTGATATTGTTGATCATTTTGGGCCATTGATTTCATCTCTTTTTGATCACGAGTCGTTGATCTTGAACCTGCAGTTAGGGTTTCACCCCTTGAATTTAATGGGGTAGGTGACATCCGACCATGATGGTATGCATTGATTTTCGAGATCAATATGAGGACATTGATTTTGTATCCTTGATGATTTGCGATCGTTGATCCTTGACCATGGTCGAGTTAGAGTTAACCCACTTCTTGGGTTCGGAAGTAAAGGGAACTCGACCTAGAATGATCATCTCATTTGGTTTTCTCGGTATGTAGGTGAAGCCACGGAAAAATTTTGTTGACGCCATTATTTGTAACTTGAAGCTCGAATCCTATTGCATATCGGTTCTCTGAACTTATCTTGCATCTATATTTCATGTTTCTTTTACTTTGTTTGAAGGTTATGAGAGAGATGGTTTTGGGTTTTTCCTCCATTTTCGTGAACTCGCCGAGCTTGGTCCATTCTTTTCTGAGTAATATTTGAGCTTGTTTTCTGTATTGGATGCCGTTGTTGAACCCCGAAAATTAGTTCTATGTTATTTATTTTGAAGGCCACAATGGTTTGAAAGCTTTGATTTCTCTTCAACTTTGAGGGTTTTTGTGAATGCTGGAAAGGGTGAGATTCTTTGTCCTCGAACATAAAAATTACTTCATTTTCATTGTTTGTTGTGACCATGCATACTAATACTTAGTTCTTCTTTACATTTTCTGGGTTTTTGTGGCTCAAACTTGATCATTCTCGAGATTTTCTACTATACGATTCTCTATGACTTAAGGGTTTGAAGAAATCAACTCGAAGAAGTAATTTCTTACTCATTTTTTTGTGTGTTGGCTGTTCGTGTTTGAGCTTGAGAATGTTCCTCTTTTTTTGGTGTCTCTATTATAAACCTCTGCCCGAGATTTCTTAGATCTCGAATCTTTGTCCTTTTGCCATTTGATTTTGAGGCACTCGATAATAAAATCCTTGCTATACAAGATCCTCTCGTGATTTATTTCTACCATCAATGGGTCTTCATTCATTGCCGGGATTTTTGCTTTCATGACATGGGTACTCACAAATATCTATTTTTGCTTGTATCTTCACGCCTTTAAGCTTAATTTGAGAGCTAGTTGTGTGCAATATTTACTTTGTATTCTCCTTCATTGAGGACTTGGGTTTGAGGTGTTTTTCACTTTTACTCTTTTAAGTAATTGAGCATCCGGATATTTGTAAATCATGGATCTCATGGGGATACTAGGTCTGCACTGTCATTTCTTAACTTATGTGATGACAACATTTTTAAATGTATTTTTAAATATTCCTTTGACTTGGATATGTATGAGTTTTCTGATCAAAGTTCTTCTTGGATAAACCCTAATATTTTTCTAGAAACTATCGTAGAATTTTGTACACTTAAACTTGCTTCATTTCTGAAAGTTATACCTATGTTGTAAAATTTGCTTCTTTAGTTCACGTGCAATCTTGTTAAAGTGCTTCTTACTTTGATTTTGAAGATGATTCTTGTCAATTGTTAGAATACTACAATCTTGTTTGTATCTCAGAATGAATAATAATCTGATGCACAACCTATTTCTTCTACTCTGAATTTGATCCTTTCCAAGAAAGTGCTTGAGTTAGTATAATAAGTTCTTGATGAGGTACTTAGAGAAAATTTGTTTTTCTAAAACTTATATTGAACTTATTTCGTATTGAATATTCAAAATTGGAGTAGTTGATGTTGTTGTATCATGTTTATTTTACTTAGATGCTTTATTTCCTTGATAGTAATCTTCCTGGCATTCTGAAAAATTTAAAATGTTGATTTTTCATGGTGAAGCCCTGCAAATTTTTTCCAGAATTTTTTCTTCCTTCCATTTCAGCATAGTAGTTGTGTTTTTCTGATTCAAAATACAGAAAATAACACTTTTTGTTGAAGCTGATTTGGTAATTGAAAGCTGAAACATCATAACTGTTCATTCCTAATCATGCAATGCTTTTCTCCTTTTCTGTATTACTTTACTTAAATGATAGTTGAAAACAGTTATGATGAAAAGTCAGTAAATGTCCATTTTACATGGCAAAGACTCACAAATTTTTCCTAGAATCTTCTTTTCATTCCTTTTCAGCTATAATCCTTTTTTAGTTAACTTCAGCTTCTTGAAATCTGATTTTTCTCCCTTAGTTACAAACTAAAGTGTTTTTCCATTTGTCAGTCTTTTTATGTATTGTAACTTCTTCCATTTTAGAACGATTCTTTGAAAACTTTGAGTTACATTTTCCTTTTTCTACATGCCTTTATGACTTGTCTATTTTTCCTTGGCCTGCAACCTTGTACTTGCACACTTAGAAAAATAGTTAGGAAATACTTAGGATTTTTAGCCTCTCTTATGTCCATGGCTTTCTTTTCTTTTCTCTTTCTCCATTCTTTCTGAGTGAATAAAACATGTATGCAATTTGATATTCAACTAAATTACATCTCCTATTTGAAGAGATTCATATGCAAAAATTAGGACAGTTTAGGAATATGATTTGATCCCTGAGCTCGTAACTGATAGTTATGCTTTTCTTCTTTTTAAGTACAATGGCTTCTACAACAGAGATGAAGAAGGAACAAAATCTTGAAATGAAGATGCTTCAATCAGAGAAATAAACCACGAAGGAAATGATGGGTTCACTCACACTCCTTTACTTTCTCTTTCATGCATGTGTACCTTTATTTCAAAATGTACTTTACTTTTTAGTTACATCCCACGGCGGCTTGTGTGGAGAACATTTGAAAATTCCTTATGAATAAAACATTGAATTCTACATTTTAGCTTTCTGAATAGATTGTATGATGAACTAAAAAATCAGTCATTTAATTGAATGTCTTAAACATGAAGTAAAGAACATTAATGAGAACCTGTAACATTTAGTAATGAACTCTCATTTCTATAATCTGCACCTATGTTTGTTGTCCCAAAAATCAACACTTCACCTATTCTGCATCCGGTATCTTCATCAAGATAACACAACCGTCCTTTTGGGCTCTTGTGTTCTTTTGCTGAAGGTATCATGAAATTTCGACTATGTGATCTATTGAATTTTGTAACAACACACATAGCTACAGATTTCACTTAATCATTAATTAATTCAACAGTAACAAATAACATAAAAAATTCCTTAGCTTAGGTATACTTCACCCATGACTTTCATTGTAATGAAGAAGTTTCGAGTTGCCCATTTTTGCACAAGTGCAAAAATTGTCAAGATTTTTGGTGATCTTGTGGGGAAAGCTGTCTGCTAGCTTATAGATCAGTGCCTTGCTCTTGTTCATAGGGCATGGAGTCCAAACATGCAACAAAAATATTCCCTTCTAAAAGGTACAACCCTTCCAAAACAAAACTAAAACTGGGAAAGGATCTGGTAAACATGATCATGTGCACGAATGCACTTATTGAATTGAAAAACAATCCAATGTGTAGGGACTTCAATTATTGAAGGGAAATCCTACTCTAAAAATCAATGTGAGATTTTCAATAACAAGATGTTTGATAAACATACCATTCATAGGAATGGGAAGTTCCTCTCCATTCAGCTTCAAAATTTAAAAAGCATTGTGTTTTTTGCAAGCTGAAATCATGAAAGGGCCACTCCAGATTGTATCAAACTTCGTGTGTCTTGCTAGCTTTACATGATCAACATCCCACTTTAACACATTATCTCCTTCATTGAAGACTTTGAATTTTTCTTTCTTATCGAAAGTCTTCTTCATCTGAATCTGATTATTTTCCATATTTGAATGAGCTTGATCTCTTAGCTCTTGTAATTCCATTAACTCTGAATAACGAACCTACAATGGTTCATTCTCAAGCAGCTCCATTTGATGCCTCAAATCTAATGCAAGTAACTCAACTGAAATATAAATTCTTGCTTATTTTTTGTACACAAGTTTGTATGGTGAATTGCCAACTAATCTTTTAGGAGTCACTATGTCAGCCCAAAGTGCTGAATTCAACATCATATGCCAAGATCTTTGATTATCTTTGAGTGTTCTTCTGATGGTCCTTAACAGATTCTTGTTAGTACTTTTAGCTAAGCCATTACCTTGTGGGTAATAATTAGATGAAGAACTTAGATAGATTCTATGGTTGACAGCCCAATCTGTTATCTTTGCACTAAGGAATGATAAAGCATTATCAGATATGATAGTTGCTGGAACACCAAATATGCAAACTATACCTTCGTAAAAGGATAGTATCAAATTTTCATTAGCATTTTTCAAGGCTATTGCTTGATCAATCGTGTAAAAATAATCTATAGCCGTTAAGATCCACTTATGTCCTTGTGAAGAAGGTGGGTTTATTATTCCAATAAAATCAAGACCCCACTTTGTATAAAAGGTAGATCAACCGAAATAGGCTATAAAGGCAATGAAGCTAAATGTTATTTTCCAATAAAGAAAGCACACTTTTTACACTTCCTTATCCATTCAAAATAGTCCTTGAATATGATAGGCCAAGCCAGAGTAACCAACTTTCATAATTTTTAAGGTCGTGGTACGTCTTTGAGAAATGACCTCCCCGCAGTCCTTCATGGAATTCTCGATAGTAATTTCTAAATTTTATCATAGTCAACACATCGTAGCAAGATTTCATTTATATCCCTTTTGAACAACACACTATCAACAAAGAGAGAGGGAATAACTTGAAATATCTTCATTTGTTTTTTTCCATACCATCCGGATAGATGCCATGTTGTAAGTAATTAACCAAATCACCATCATCCACCTTGATTCATGAATATCTTGAGCAATTTCAGGTACTTTGGAACACGGTGTTTGATTATTGATATGCAATTTCAACATGCTATTTTGAATCATCTGGTTCTATAGCTTGTTGTTTTTCCATATCAGCAATGATATCTTCACATAAACCTTTCCCTCGAACTGTTTTAGCAACCCGAATATCAACATCATACTCCATGAAATTCGTTATCTAGTTTTCTCTTTTATCATTCAATTATTTATTTAGTAAGAATGATTTCACACTTAGATGAGAAACAAGAACATGAATTTTATTGTTTGAAAGCATGTACTTAAAATTATTTAGTCCTCTGACTACTTTGAAAGTATCTATTTTTCAAGAAATGTGTACCTTGTTTCGTAATTATGTAAACTCTATCCAAAGAAAGCAATAGGTTGCTCAATATTTTCATCATTGACTTGAGTTAATATAGCTGAGATTGTTTCATCTCTTGCAAGTGCATACATTATAAAATCTTTATCAAAATTTGGATTTGCAAGAGTAGGAGCTTGAGAGATAAATACTTTGATTAATTCAAATCCTTCTCTCCTTCATTGGTCCAAGAGAAGGTTTTCTCTTTCTTTAGCATAGCTTAGTTAGTGGTTTAACCAATGCTGTAAAATCTAGAACAAATCTTCTAAAAAAGTTGATTTTTCTCAGAAAACTCTGTAAAGCCTTCTTATGATGAGGTGATGATAGCTATGATATGGCTTTGATCCTGAAAGGATCAATTACTAAACCTTTCTTGGAAACAATATGACCAAGTAATTTACCCTGATGTACTAAAAAGATAGATTTAAGTGGATTCAAGGATATCCCAAACTTTCTACATAACTATAAGGTCTACCTTAGATGTATGAAGTGTTCTTCTGGATTTTTAGAGAACATGGTAATGTCATTCAAATAAAATAGAATGCATTTATTTAACAAGCTTCAAAAATCCATGTCCATTGCACATTGAAACATTGCACCAACGTTTGAAAGACCAAAAGGCATCCTTTTTTAAGCATAAGTACCCCAGTTGGTGGTAAAGCCTGTTTTATATCTATCTTCTTCCCGAATAAAATATAATTATATCCGATGTAACCATCTAGAAGAGATAGTCTATCTGAACTTGAGACTGTTCTCAAAATCTAATCCATATTTGGGAGTGGGTAATGATCTTTTAATGAAGCCTTATTAAGATCTCTGAAATCTACACATAGTCTGATTTCACCATTCTTCTTCCTAACAGGAACAAGATTGACTACCCAACTTGAATGCTTAACTAGAAAGATAATACCCGATTCAATCAACTTAGATAATTCTTTCCTCATCAAAGGCTCTATTTTGGGATTTACAAGCCTCTATTTCTGTCTAACAGTTTAGAATTTGGCTGCAACTCGATTGTATGTTGTGCTAAACTAGGATCAAATCCTTTCAGGTCTTGGTATTTCCAAGCGAAAACATCTTTAAATTCCTTGCAAAGATCAATAAATGACTATTTTTCAGTTAAGGAACATACCTTTCCAAGAAATAGCTTTTTCCCTTCATCAACCGAGATCTCTTTGTAATTATCAGCATGGGTTGACATTTTAGTCTTGACTTTTCTTAATTGATCGTCAGTGTTGAAGATGTCTTCCAATGTGACCAAACCTTAAGGTATTTTATTTATCTTCAACTGAACAACCTGGTCACCATATAAGTGATGTAATTTATCCTGATTAACTGCAGAAAACTCAGCTTTTTATCGCAAAACCTCGTAGATTTGATCATCACTTTTAAAAACTTTCCAATCTAAATCATTATCGGTATTGAGGGCTTGACTATTAGCTTTATATGAGGCTGGATTTTGCTATTTTCCATCTGTTTTAGCACTTCAAAACTATCCCCAACTACTGCAAGTTTGTCTGCATGCTTATTTTCAGCTCTAGGAATAGACTAAATGTTAATAGCATCAAAATCTTCCATTAAGTCTGAAACTCTATGTTTGTAAGACTTCATTAATGGATTCTTACAAACATTGAAATTTCTTACTTGATTGATAACCAACTCAGAGTCACCAAAAATCTGTAGCATGTTGATACCTCTCTTTCTAGCCTAAAGCAAGCCATGAATTAAAGCTTCGTATTTAGCGACATTGCAAGTGAATGAAAATTGGAGACTCAAAACTGAGAAATACCTTTCTTTCATTGGGGAAATGAGCATCAAACCTACTCCCTATCCCTTCTTGTTCTTAGCTCCATTGAAATGAAGCTTCCAAATCCCTTTGCTGAATCTTCTGTTTTTAGAAAAATGAAAGGGAAGTGGTGTATTTTCCTCATGCATACAATACACACCAAACAAGTTTTCTTCAACTTAAAAGGATCATGAGCATGTTGATCCAATGTCTTTTCATCCATAAAAATGTTAGAAACACCATCTAATGTTGAAACCTGAGCTACCTCATCAAAGTCAGATTGATATAAAGCTAAATAATTAGCCACCGCATTTGGAGAGTCAGGCTCAATATGAAATCTGGCCAATGGCTCTGAATTGATAGTAAATTTGGTGCCATAACGAGTAGTAAAAAATAAGGACCAATCAGAGAGATAACCTCCTATTTTTTCTATGAAGTCTCTAGATAAGCATAAAGAAAAGTATGGAGGCAAATCTACAACAATTACATCTTGTAGAATAGAAACATTTGGGAAAGCATGTAACATCACCTCTAAATTTCTGATTACACCAATTGTATTAGTTGCAGTTCCATCAAGATATAAGACACTCCTTTCTGTAGGCTCATACTATAGACCCAATTTTTTGTAATTGATTTTGACATAATCGTGCTTACTTGCGCCACTGTCCACCATGCAATTATGAACTATATGTTCTCCAATAATCAATGATAAATAAAATGGTGGTGGTTTCTTGATGTCATGAGCATTCAAAACTTTTTGAACCATCCATTTAACTTCTTTAATGCGGTCTTGTTCAAACATTCCAAGGACCATGTCTCGCCTTCTGAACTTCCTTTTCTGTTATTATTTGAAGAAATATGTAACTTAGCTAGTTCATGAGAAAGTAAATCTTGTTGTCCAGGAATACTTAGAGCATCCCACATTGAGATGTTAATGTTATGATTTTTCATTATATCAATAATGTTGAAATAAACAACAATTTTAGAGACAGATTCAACTTTCTTAGAGTAGGCCTTAGCAAAAATTGATTCTGCTTCAGCTGCCTTGGATATCTGAGGTATAAATAGTCTTCTTAGATCAGGTTGTAGCTATTTTTGATGGCCTTTATCAACCGAGATACTTGTTGTTTTTGAGGAACAATAGGATTATTAGTTGATTTTGGGACTGTAGATGTTGTTTTATCAGTGACAGTAGGTAGGATAGGCCTATTTTGTTGTTTTTGACTTTCAACAGATTTTCCTTGAGACCGAGTAGTGACTATGCAATGAAATCCTCATTGAAATTGACTAAAAAAATTTTAGGTGCTTTCTGAACATGAGTTTCTTGCTGCCCACCCTCCATTTGAGTGTTTTAGATTGAGGTTGTGCAACAAGATTCAGATTCAAAAAAGCATTTGGGAAACTTACAACTGAATGAGGCTAATTGCAAGATTGACACCACTCTTCTATAACCATATCAACTAGGACTAAAGCATTAGATGAACTAGGAGCCTTCGGGTCAAATTGCCTTTGTTGGTAAGGCTGCCTATAATTTTGATTATGTTGATAGGGTTGCCTATTTTGCTAATTCTATTGATTTTGCTGATAAGGAGCCTGATAGGGTCTGCTAGGTAATGCAATTTTGTTTTCAATTGAAGTCAATTTATTCCCCATAGTCTGTAAAGCTTTAAATACATCATCTGATGGGGCTACAACAACAAGTTCTATGATTGTAATAGGCTAAGGAATAGGTGCTAAATCTACCAAAAAAGGCATTGAAGGCCTTGGTGCCAATTTTCTAGCTTGAATAAGGCTATTTTCAGCTTTTATAGCAATATCATAAGCATCCGGAAGAGTATTACCTCCCATAGATTGAATCATAGCTGAAATATCACTATTCAAAGCTCTGAGGTAATAAAGAAAAGCGTGGTCAGCTTGAGGCTTAACACTTGCTGGGATTCTTTCCCAAGTCCTAGCAAAACAGATATTGAAATTGGACATGTACTCATGAGGGGATCTTTTAATAGTAGACAACTATTCAATGAGGGACAAATGATCTGAATTATCCTAGAATTGTTTTAGCAATTTTTCACCTAAGTCATCCCAAGTTCTTATGCTTCGATTTCTAGGTTTCTATACCATTGCAAGGCTTTCCCTTTAAAATATGTAGCTAAAATTCTTCAAGCTACATCCTCACGAGTGATATTATGGATCGCACATATGGCTGCAACATCTTTGATATGTTCAAAGGTGTAACTGATTTTAACTCGTGAATGATGGCAAAATTTTCATGGCTGCATTAGGGATGTCATGGTAAACTGGGACTACTAATGGGCTGCCATTCGTAAAGGTCACAAAATTCCTTGGAGGTTGAATAGCCATTTGAAAACTGAGATGTTAATAGAGAAATTTATACGTGGTGAAGGAATATTAGGAGGAGGGTTGTCAAAACTAGGTCTATTATAAGGTAAAGTATTACCAACTCTTCTCCTTCTAGCAGAATTCAAAGGTAAAGAAACAAACTCAGGAGGAATTCCTCTTACCGATGATCTCATAGTCACTTTAGGCATGGAACATGCTGTAATACTGGTCTGAAATTAGCTTTATGGAGTCGCCAAAAGATCTTAAAATCTTTAGAATAAATTGCTGCAACTTGCTCCCAAAAGTGACTTTGTAACTACTATAAATCTGCTATGAATCTATCATAGCTTACACACAGATATGATTTGAGGTCCCATCGGGCATGCCAAAAACTGTTATCTCTTGAAAGATCACCCCGTAGAGAGATGGCTGCAGATTTTCTAAGCTTGAAGAATTTGATCTCTCTCTTTCGTAGATACAATGGAAACACCTCAGGTCTGTGGGTATACCTATTTTGAGGTGAGTCTCCGGTATCAAGGCCAGTTCCTTGTTGATGTATCCTAAACTTATTTTTAGGTTTAAGGGTAAAACATGACTATAAAGTAATTAAAACTAAGGTGATACACTAAATTTATATGATGGCTTTGACTGAGTATATGCACAATTGATATATGAAAGGATTTTTGATGCACGAACCAATAGTTCTTCTACAGAAATATCAAGGGCAAAACACTTGGAGGTATTGAGGGAGATTATCACAATAATACTTGCTAAGTTGAACATGCACATTAATATTATGAAGAAACTACTAAATTTTTCAACAGGGTAAGATGATTAATCAGGGAATTTACATTCACAAGACTAATAGAAGCATACACAAGACTGCAAGTAATTGGGAAGGTAGAAAATACTTCACACTCAGAAGGTAAAACTAGCAAAAATTGCTTCAGTTCTCATATATCCAAAAATTCCTCCTTGTGCTTTACAAAGGCACATAATATATAACAAGATTAATTCTCCCACCCTTCCTAAAAATAAACTAAGTCCCGTACTCACCCATGCATCCTATTTTTATCCTTTATTAAATAATAAATAAAGAGATAAAATAATACAAACTAGTACAATAGGCATTAATAGCCTTTGATTACATCTCAGTCAACTGAAGTTGACTTTTCTATTTTTAATAAGGTTGAGTGAATAATTTGCTAAAAATAAGATTGCTTGCTAGGAAAGTATCTCTCCATGGGCATGCAACTTTGTCTCCTTCTATGTTCTGACATCTTGTGAAGCATGTAAAAATAACTCCCTGTTCAAGAACAAAATAATTACAATAATTGTAATATTTTACAAAGTATAAACATCCTGTGGGGACCACCTGCCATGTGCACATGTTCTAATATTGACATCTCCTTCAAAATGGTCACATGAGTGACACTCTGTAAATCAACTCTAGCTCCTTGAAGTGGGGACCACCTTCGCTTTACCAAGTTTGGCCACCTTTGTGGACTTAGTAAATATAAAAAGGGGTGACCATTTTACATTACACATGCCATACTATAGTTCTATCCCCATTTTGATAAATACATGCATGTATATCTTTCAACATTTCTTTGCATTTGAAAGTGTATAGTTTAGTATTTCACCTTTTCGGTGATCATTGATGGCATAATTTGGTTGGCATTTGTATTATTGAGAGCATACACTATGGTTAGAATTTGAAATTCATTGCAATGATTATTTATTTGATTTGATGACATGGGTTGGCCCCTTCTCCATGGTGACTCACCCCTCCATGTGTTTTTTTGGTGGCATATGCAACTCAAGTTGAGTTTTCTTTGATATTGTTGATCGTTTTGGGCCATTGATTTCATCTCTATTTGATCATGAGTCGTTGATCTTGAACTTGCGGTTAGGGTTTCACCCCTTGCATTTAATGGGGTAGGTGACATCTGACCATGATGGTTTGCATTGATTATTGAGATCGATCTAAGGACGTTGATCTTGTGTCCTTGATGCTTTGCGATCATTGATCCTTGGCGATCGTGGTCGAGTTAGAGTTAACCAACTTCTTGGGTTTAGGTGGTAAAGGGAACTCGACCTAGAATGATCATCTCATTTGGTTTTCTAGTATGTGGGAGAATCCCTGGCAAAATTTTGTTAATGCCATTGTTGGTAACTTGAAGCTCGACTCCTATTGCATATTGGTTCTCTAAACTTCTCTTGCATTTGTATTTCATGTTACTTTTACTCTGTTTGAAGGTTATGAGAGAGGTGATCATGGGTTTTTCCCTCCATTGTCATGAAATACCGAGCTCGGTCCATTCTTTCTGAGCAAGATTCGAGCTCATTTTCTGTATTGGATGCCATTGTTGAACCTTGAAACTCGGTTGTGTGTTATTTCTTTTGAAGGCCACCATGGTTTGAAAGCTTCAAGTTCTCTACAAATTTGAGGGTTTTCGTGAATGCTGGAAAGGGTGAGCTTCTTTGTCCTCGAACATGAAAATTACTTCATTTTCATTTTTGTTGTGACCATGCATACTGATACTTAGTTCTTCTTTGCATTTTCTTGGTTTTGTGGCTTGAACTTGATCATTCTCGAGCTTTTCTACAATCTGATTCTCTGTGAATCAAGGGTTTGAAGAAATTAACTTGAAGCGGTAAGTTCTTGCTCATTTTTGTGTGTGTTGGCTGTTCATGTTTGAGCTTGAGACTTTTCCTCTTTTGTTGGCATCTCTATTATAAACCTCTGCCCGAGCTTTCTTAGATCTGAATCTTCATCATTTTGCCATTTGATTTTTGAGACACTGATAATAAGCTCCTTGCTGTACAAGATCCTCTGTGATTTCTTGCTACCATTAATGGGTCTTCATTCATTACTAGGATTTGTGCTTTCATGACATGGGTACTCGCAGATCTCTGTTTTTCTTGTATCTTCACGCCTTTGAGATTGATTTGAGAGCCATTTGTGTGCAATATTTACTTTGTATTCTCCTTCATTGAGGACTTGGGTCTGAGGTGTTTGTCACTTTTACTCTTTTAAGTAACTGAGCACCTTGATATTTATAATTCCTGGATCTCATGGGGATACTAGGTCTGCACTGTCATTTCTTAACTTATGTGATGACAACATTTTTCAACTGTATTTCTGAATATTCCTTTGACCTGGATATGTATGAGTTTTTGGTTAAAGTTATTCTTGGATAAACCACAGGATTTTTATGGAAACTATTGTAGAATTTTGTACACTTAAACTTTCTTCATTTTTGAAAGTTATACCTATGCTTGTAAAATTTTCTTCTTTAGTTCACTACAATCTTGTTAAAGTGCTTCTTACTTTGATTTTGAAGATGATTCTTGTCACTTGTTAGAATACTGCAATCTTGTTTGTATCTCAACACTAAATAATAATCTGATGCACAACTTATTTCTTCTACTTTGAATTTGATCCTTTCCTATAGCAGTTAGTATAATAAGTTCTTGCTGAGATACTTAGAGAAAATCTATTTTTCTAAAAGTTATATTGAACTTCTTTCTATATTGAATATTCAAAACTAGAGTAGTTGATGTTGTTGTATCATGTTTCTTTTACTTAGATGCTTTATTTCCTTGATAGTAATCTTCCTGGCATTCAGAAAAATTTAAAATGTTGATTTTTATGGTGAAGCCGGAAAAAAATTCAAGAATTTTTTCTTCCTTCCATTTGAGCATAGTAGTTGTGTTTTTTTATTCGAATATAGAAAATAACACTTCATGTTGAAGCTGACTGTAATTGAAATCTAAAACATCATAACTGTTCATTCTTGATCATGCAATGCTTTTCTCAGATTACTTTTACTTAAATGATAGTTGAAAATAGTATGATGAAAAGTTGTAAATGTCCATTTTACATGGCGAAGCCCTGTAAAAATTTTCCCAGAATCTTCTTTTCATTCCTTTTCAGTTGTAATCCTTTTTTAGTTAACTTCAGCTTCTTGAAATCTGATTTTTCTCCCTTAGTTGCAAACTGAAGTATTATTCTATTTGTCAGTCTCTTTTCTGTATTGTAACTTCTTCCATTTTAGAACAAGTTACTGAAACTTTGAGTTACATTTTTCCTTTTTATGCATGCACTTATGACTTGTCTATTTTTCCTTGGCTACAACCTCGTACTCACACACACTTAAGGAAAATAATTAGGCTTTTTAGCATCTCTTATGTCCGTGTCTTTATTTTCTTTTCTCTTCCTTCATTCTTTCTGAGTGAATAAAGCATGTTTGCAGTTTGATATTCAAGTAAATTACATCTCTTGTTTGAAGAGATTTATATGCATGAATTAGGACAGTCTAGGAATATGATTTAATCCCTGAGCTCGTAATTGATAGTTATGCTTTTCTTCTTTTTGGGTAATATGGCTTCTACAATGAAGATGAAGAAGGAAAAAAAGATGGAAATAGAGATGCTTCAATAGAAGAAAGAAACCCCAAGGAAATGATGGGTTCACTCATACTCCTTTACTTTCTCTTTCATGCATGTGTACCTTTTATTTCAGTAGCTATACTTTACTTTTCAGTTACATCCCACGGCTTGTGTGGGAAACATTTAAAAATTCCTTATGAATAAAACATTTAATTTTGTAAATGAGTTGTATATTTCTTTATGCATTTCAGCTTTCTGTATGGATTGTATGATGAACTAAACAACTCAGTAATTTAATTGAATGTCTTAAACATGAAGGAAAGAACATTAATGAGAACCTATAACATTCAGTAATGAACTCTAATTTCTGTAATCTGCACCTATGTTTGTTGTCCCAAAACTTAACACTTCACCTATTCTGCAATCTGGTGTCTTCATCAAGACAACACAACTGTCCTTCGGGGCCCTTGTGTTCTTTTTCTAAAGGTATCATGAAATTTTAGACTATGTGATCTATTACGTTTTGTAACAACACACATAGCTGCAGATTTCACTTAATCATTAATTAATTCAATAGTAACCAATAACATCAAAAATTCCTTAGCTTAGGTATACTTCACCCATGACTTTCATTATGACAATGAAGTTTTGAGTTGCCCATTTTTGCAAAAGTGAAAAAAATTGTCAACATTTTTAGCGATCTTGCGGGGAAAGCTGCTGCTAGCTTATAGATTAGTGCCTTACTCTTGTCCATTGGGCATGGAGTCTAAACATGCACCCAAAATCTTCCCTTCTAAAAGGTCCAACCCTTCCAAAATGGAACTAAAACTGGGAAAGGATATGGTAAACTAGATCACGTGCACAACTACACTTATTGAATTAAAAAAAATGCAATGTGCAGGGACTACACTTATTGAAGGGAAATCCTACTCTAAAAATCACTATGATATTTTCAATAATAGTGTTTGAGAAACATACCATTCATAGGAATGGGAAGTTCCTCTCCATTCAGCTTCAAAAGCTGAAAAGCATTGTGTTCTTTGCAAGCTAAAATCATGTAAGGGCCACTCTAGATTGTATCAAACTTTGTGTGTCTTCTTGGCTTTACACGATCAACATCCCACTTTAACACAATATCTCCTTCATTGAAGACTCTGAATTTTACTTTCTTATCAAAAGTCTTCTTCATCTGCTTCTAATTCTTTTCCATATTTGAATGAGCTTGATCTATTAGCTCTTGTAATTCCATTAACTCTACATAACGAACCTGCAATGGTTCATTCTCAAGTAGCTCCATTTGATGCATCAAATCTAATGTAGGTAACTTAACTGAAATATACATTCTTGTTTCTTTTCTATACACAAGTTTGTATGGTGAATTGCCAACTGATATTTTAGGAGTCACTTTGTCATCCCAAAGTGCTGAATTCAACATTAGATGCCAAGCTCTTTGATTATCTTTGAGTGTTCTTTTGATTATACTTAACAAATTCTTGTTAGTATGTTTAGCTAATCCATTACCTTGTGGGTAATAATTAGATGAAGAACTTAGATTCCATGGTTGACATCCCAATCTGTTATCTTTGCACCAAGGAATGCTAAAGCATTATCTGATATGATAGTTGTTGGAACACCAAATCTACAAACTATACCTTCTCAAAATGATAGTATTGAAGTTTCATTAGCATATTTCAAGGCTATTGCTTCAGTCCATCATGTAAAATAATCCGTAGTAGTTAATATCCACTTATGTCCTTGTGAAGAAGGCAGGTTTATCATGCCAATAAAATCAAGACCCCACTACATAAAAGGTCATGAGGGCAACGAAGCTAAACGTTCTTTTCCAACAAAGAAAGCACACTTTTTACACTTCCTTATCCATTAAAAATAGTCCTTGAATATGCTAGGCCAATAGTAACTAGCTTTCATAATTTTTAAGGTTGTGGTATGTGCTGAGAAGTGACCTCCTACAGGTCCTTCGTGGAATTCTGATAGTAATTTCTAAATTTTATCATAGTCAACACATCGCAACAAGATTCCATTTATATCCCTTTTGAACAACACACTATCAACAAAGAGATAGGGAACAACTTGTAACCTGAAATATCTTCATTTATTTTTGTCCATACCTTCCAGATAGGTGCCATGTTGTAAGTAATTAACCAAATTAGTCATCCACCTTGATTCATGAATCTCTTGAGAAAGTTTAGGTTGCTGATTTTCTGGTTGGACCATGGTGTTTGATTGCTGATACGTAATTTCAGCATGCTATTTTGAATCATCTGGTTATATAGCTTGTTGTTTTTCCATATCAGCAATTATATGTTCACATAAACCTTTCCCTTGAATCGTATTAGCAACCTGAATATCAACATCATACTCCATGACCTTCGTTATCCAGTTTTATCTTTTCTCATTTAATTCTTTATTTAGTAAGAATGCTTTCACACTTGGATGAGAAACAAGAACATGGATTTTATTGTTTGAAAGCATGTACTTAAAATTATTTAGTCCTCTGACTACTTGAAAGTACCTATTTTTCAAGAAATGTGTACCTTGTTTCGTAATCATGTAAACTCTGTCCAAAGAAAGCAACATGCTACTCAATATTTTCATCATTGACTTGAGTTAATATAGTTGAGATTATTTCAGCTCTTGTAAGTGCATACATTGTAAAATCTTTATCAAAATTTGTATTTGTAAGAGTAGGAGCTTGAGAGATAGCTGCTTTGATTGATTCAAATCCTTCTCTCCCTTCACTGGTCCAAGAGAAGGTTTTCTCTTTCTTTAGCATAGCTATCAGTGGTTTAACCAATGCTGCAAAATCTAGAACAAATCTTCTAACAAAGTTGATTTTTCCCAAAAACTCTGTAATGCCTTCTTATGATGAGGCAATGATAGCTGTGATATGGATTCGAGCCTGAAAGGATCAATATCTAAACATTTCTTAGAAACAATATGACTGTAACATTCAAGAATGAACTGTGATTTCGTAATCTACACCTATGTTTACTCGTCCCAAAACTCAACAGTTCACCTATTCTACAATCTGGTTTCTTCATCAAGAGAACACAACTATCCTTTGGGGTCCTTGTGTTCTTTTTCTTTGAAGGTATCATGAAATTGTAGATTATGTGATCTGTTACATTTTGTAACAACACATATAGTTGTAGATTTCACTTAATCCTTAATTAATTCAATAGTAACCAATAACATCAAAACTTCCTTAGCTTAGGTATACTTCACCCATGACTTTCATCATAACGACAAAGTTTCGAGTTGCCCATTTTTGCAGAAGTGAAAAAATTGTCAACATTACAACTGTAAGTGGGGCTGATGTGAATCGAGTAGAAATCCCCATAAAATATGTTTGAGAAATAGGAAATGGTTAGCTTTAGACTTTGTGGGTAAGAGAGCTAAAATTAGGTCAATAGGATCTTGGAAGGCCAATGGAGAATGGTCACCTAAAGGAAATGGTGTTTCTACAGGATCCTCTATGGGTAAAGTGGATGATGGGAAAGATGAGGTAGAATCTCCTTGTGATGGTGTAGGGAGTGGACATGTGTCCCCTATGAGTAGGAGAGGTGCTACTGACGATTGCTTGGTAATTTGAGAGGCAAGAGGTAGAGTGCTAATTATGGGATCTTTCACGGGTGAAGGAGAAAATGAAGGGGGTTCCTCTGTGGGTGGAGGAGTAGATGAAATAGGTTCCTATGTAGGTAGGGGAGTTTGGGCTAGGATTTTGTCTATGGAAGGAACAGGGAGAAATTGGGAAGCAACTAGTATGTCATCAAAAATAGCGTGGACTCCGAGGGAAATTGCTATCATTCGTTGAAGTATCACCATTTTGGTTGGAAGATGGGGCATGATTAGGGAATGGTTTTCTAAAGATATGTAGGTTTTGGTTGGCCGGTGTGTTTGGGTTATCCAAGACTAGATCTCCATTGTCTAACATTTCTTCGGCGATATTCTTGATGGTGATGTCGTTATCATTTATGACCTTTGACACGATAATTGTTGCAAAAGTCATGTTCTTTTTACCATGTGGGCATGGGGTGATCAGGGTCAAAACCAGTGTGTAGTTTTATGGGTGGAAGGGTAATGGCACTAGCCTTAAAAATATTTTCCAAAATAGAAGAATATGGTTCCCATAGTGGGGTGTACTTTTGTTGTTCTCATCTGAACTAGATATTTTGGACGGGAGAGAGATTTGAAGAAGGCTTGGCTTGGTTTGATGGGTGAGAGGGTCCAACCTTGAGAACCATAGTGTTGCTAGATATTTTGGATTTTGAATAGTTATTCTGGAATTTCAAAGATGAAGATGCATCATTTGATTTGAACACGGTGTTTTTGTTATGTAGCTGAATTTTCTTCTCTTCGATAACATGAATATCATATTTTCATGCCATGGTGAATGCCTCATCAAAGGTGGGGAAGGTATGCACCTATAGGTTTGGTGAAATGTGTTTAACACAAGCCCGAGTAAAAATATCTATGAGCTCAGTTTGAGGTGATTGGAATGTGATCTAATTAATTAGGCTGCACCAATGAGTGAAAAATTCAATGATAGACTTGTCGTCATACTTTCGAGTGGAATAAAGATCAGTCATGGTGACCTTCTTAACAATGTTGATTGAGAAGTGGTATAAGAAGGCTTGGGATACTTGATTAAATGAGTAAATGGAATGTATGGGTAGCCCACTGTACTAGTCTAATGTAGGTCCTGTCAGGGACATCGGAAGGTTCATAGGAGTAAAGCATCATCATGGGAAATCAAGTAACACCCATGTTTGAAGGACCGCAAATGTTGCTGCGGGTCTTCTTTACTATTGAAGTGGTTGAATTTTGGAATTTCCTAATGTACATGGTATGGGAAAATAGGAATGGATGGATGAATGGGATCATTATAGATTTCATCATAGGTGAGGGAATTGCGTGAGCCAAAACTGATGTTTCTAATGTCTACATCTTTTCCATCATTAAATTGATGAGATCATTGGTAGGTTGTGATAGAAGCACACCTCATGTGGTGTAAGAGGGATGGTGTTGAACATGTGATGTGGGTGCATTCCAGTGTATGGTGATGCTTAATAGGAAGGTTGAGAATGGGGGAATGATATGGAGGGCATATACCAATAATGAATGATGAATGAGATAGGGGGTCTTTGATAATATGTATATGTAGGTGGGACAATTGAAGTGACTCTAGTAGTAATTGGGGTAAGAGATTGCATAATAGAGAGGACAAGATTCTAGAATAGGGTAAGGGTCACTTGAAACCATGATTTGTTGTGTTGAAATTGTTATATGTGAGAGAATGGGCATGGATGGGGTTATGCTCGGGTGGTTGATGAAGGAACAACCAATATTACGGGTGAGATAGATGTTGAAAATGTAGTGGTCATAGTGGGTGTGGGGCCTAGTTATGAAACCACTTGGGTAAAGAAGGTGAGGGTAACGCCGAAATAGTAGGGGCTAATGGAGAAGTGGGTAAAAGGGTAGGAGAGATGGATAAATGCATGTCATATATCAACTAAACTAAGGAATCCTATGTGGATGATTGGGAAGGATAGAATTGTAAGGTCAGGCAGGATTCGATCGAGGAATTGTGTGAACTCCTCATCACCTATAGTAATGGTGATAGGCAGAGTCAGATCCATGGGTGATAGGATAAAAGGTGGTGAGGGACTAGGTGGGAGTGGTTGACGATGACATGGAATATAAGAGCGTTAGTTTGGCTGCGAGTCAACACCATGTGAATAAGTGTTGACACGGTGTAAGATCGTATTCTCAGTAAATGACATAAAGAACAATAGGAACAGAAAAATGAGGCTGGGAGGGTGAATTCGGTCAAGGTTTGGATTTTTAAAACCAAACATGAGACATCGAGCGATGATCAAAGCTAACCAAAGATGGTTAATGGGGAACCGATGTCGGTCACAAAAACCGATGTCGGTTACTATGGAAAAACACTAGTTTTAGAAAGTGAAATAGGACTGATGAATGTGTAAGGAAGTATTTTTGTATGACAATAATACCAATAGGAGGAAAATATGTTGGTTCCCTAAGGGCCAAAATCATAATAGAATGAGTGAATGAAGATTGTCCCAGAAAAATACCCAAAAAGCTAGAAGCTGACACTAGTTATGGTTAACCGACGATGGTCAGATGAAAACCAATGATGGTCACTAGACCGACATCGGTTACTATGAAATTTAGAGAGAATGAAGAAAACTGGGTTTTGTGAATTAAATTAGGTGAAGAATCAAACTCAAGAATTTGAGAATGAGAAGATGGGGCCTGACACACTCAGATAAAGTCAGAATACTCCAACTATGATGGTGGAGTGTGCAAGGAAAAAATAAAATGTAGAATCGTAGCCTCACACCTCAAAACGTAAGCCAAGAAGAAATCTAAGAAAAACACAATCCTAAGAGTGATTTTTCTTTATGTTTGTTTAGCTTACACTATTTAGAATTGACCTTGTGCATTCAGAACAATTTTTTTGTTGGGAAGGAATCCTACGAAGGAGATCTAGAAGGTGAGGTTTCAGGTTATGTTATGGTGGGGGTGGTCCTTCCTTTGATGGGGTAAGATAACTAGCTAGGGATTACTTATCAATCTCTGATTATGTGATCATTGAAAGGCGTTCCCAGGTAAGATGTCATTTAAGAAGGTGTGTATATTCAATTTTTGTGTAGTTTGAGAGAGAGAGAGAGAGAGAGAGAGAGAGAGAATGTGCTTTCTACAATTCTTTTATGTCAACCATCAGCTGAGCATGACTTCCAACATATAGGTTTCCCTTATTTTTATTGTGAGCTAAATGTAGCATATAAGAAATGCAATGTGAGTGTTTTAAACCCAAATCAAAATATGATATTCAATGAAGAAAAATGATGAACAGGAGAGAGGGTGCTCTTTCACTAAATGTAGAAAGCAAGAAGAATGATTCTTTTTAAATGCACCAAAAGAAATGTTTCATTTAGAGAAATTAGAAAGAAAAAGAGGATTACTAGAGAAGAATATTTAGTGAATAACGATTTAGAAAGGAAACACACAAGATGTAACCTATATGAAAAGAAAGGGAACCCACAAATGAGGGTCCCACCGGGCGTGCCAAAATGTTTCACCATTTTCTTTACGTTTTGAATGTGATGAAATAGATAATGTTATGGGTTAAGGAGGAACAATTGCGACGGTTGGTTTGAAGGTTGTGTGCATGCTATGACTTCTATATCTGATGTTGATTGTGAGAGCTTCCTTTTGGCTAGGAGGAACTACCTAAAATAGAAAATAAGACCACAAAAGAAGAGTTAAATAATATATGATAGTGGACTGCCTAGCGAGTGCTAGATCCAAGAAGTGTGATACTTCCTAGATGGCTATCAATCCACTATTTAATACAACTTAATGCAAGAAATAACGTAAATAAACAAAGTCCTATTGTAGTTGATATGATTTAGGTATCTCATTCAAATAAAATAAGAAAATATAATATAACAGGCTAGGTTATGATCAGATCTGGAGGTAGGGTAAGGGGTCAAAGTGCTGGAATAGGTCAGTTTTAGGTTCTGGGTCACTTAGGTTGCTTGGATAAAGATTATTAGGTTATGTTATTGATAGGATGGCCAAATACAGAGATAATGGCATCGATCACTGTATGACCGATCACATTTTAGGAAGAACCGACAATGGTTATGGGTAACCGGCATCGGTAGAGGCGGGATGATAAAAACTCAATAAGTTACGTTTGTGGAGTTTGAGCTAAGGTCGAAAAAGATGAAAAAGGGAATGACAAGGTATGTGGGGATCTTAGGAACACTCAGAGATATGTAGAAGTTGGGTATAGGTGGTTTTATGGTGTGGGTGGAGGAATGGTTAAGTTTACAAAAAGAGGAATAATGGGGGAATGGGAATGCAAGTTGTAAATAACAACAAAGATGACAAAACCTTATAAACAAAATAAAGATGGAATGAAACAGGTGATAAACACACTTACTGATATAACAAGTCCAATGGTTGGGTGGTGATGGTGGTTGATTGGTGGAATGGTGCTCAGTGTTGCAGCAGTGCTTCCTAGAATGCTACCGTGAGAGTGATACCTATGGATATGTCTTGATGTAGGCTATGGCTACTTGGATGTGTGAAAGAGATCTAGTTCTTGCTTGCACGAAGATATCCGTTTCCTCCAAAATTCAAGAATGTGGCCAACCTCTAAAAAAATGTTACCAAAATGGTTATATGGTAATTGACAACAGTTCCTAGTTAACCGACATCGGTTTTGGGATGATCCGATGTCGGTTAAGGAGGGATTCCCTAGGTTTACTAAAAATTACAGATCATCTACTCATTTTAGCAGTGTCTGTCCATTTATCACGATCAAAATGACGTTATTTTTTTATGAGAGAGAATGTGGTTAGAGGAATATTAAGAATTGATTTTTAGGGTTGAACTAAATCTTAGTTATTTATGGAAACATGCTATGAATAGGTCTATAGTGAGGTGTCTAGGTGAGGTGTGCATCCATTTAATTAAAGTAATTAAATTAATAAATGGGGTGAGGATGGGTATTAATTTAATTATAGATAATTAAATTAATATTAAGGTGTGGTAAAAAGGGGCCATAGTTAGGTGAATATATGTAAGTTAGTTATTCAAAAGGGGACCAAGGGGAGTGTGACCCAATTTTGGTGTCTACACAACCTGTCGAGGGTTTCTACTCAAATGGACCTTTCCTAGATGTGACATGTTATCATACCACATTCATTAGACTAGTGACCAATGCTCTAGCCTATATCATCACCCACACTCATCATCACATCATGTAGTGGTATACACCTTAGGTTAAATCACCACTCTTTTAATCAATTTATCATTATCCTCTTACATCCTATCATCACATATTCTATTATCCTACTCTAAGTCATTCTATTACATCATCATTTATCCTAATCAACACTTCATGGTATACGCTTTAGGGTAAATCATCCTTGCTTTCTTATTCATCAAGTAGTGGTCTACGATTAGTGCTAAATCACCACCTTCTATTATCCACCACATACTCATATATACTTCATACACCCTCATCACCCATCTCGTAGTGACATATGCTTTATAGGCTAAATTGTCACCTTCTTCTTCCATCATGTAGTGATATACGCTTAGGGATAAATCATCACTCACACCTCCCACAAGTCGTGGTATATGCTTACGCTATAGGGTCCACACACACCTTTCTATATGACACATTCCCATCCATTCACCTTATAGTGATATATGCTTAGGGATAAATCATCACTCTTCCATTCAACAAGTCATGGTATACGCTTAGGCTATAGGGTCCACACACATATTTCCATTCATCTCACCACCATACACTCATTCTAGTAGTGATATACACTTAGGGCTAAATCATCACTCATCTATTCTACCAAGTTGTGGTATACGCTTATGCTATAGGGTCCACACACATCTTCTCCCCATGTCACATCTCATCACCACTACATATACACATTCATCACAACATGCTAGACACAACCAACACTACTCGACCATTTCCTAATGACGCACTCTCGTTTATGGTTCATTATTGAATGCTGAAGGGAAAAAAATGAACATCCACTTCCATTCACTCGGGGGCATGTTGCTCCTATCATTCCATCTTGCATTCCATTACATCCATCCACAACATACTACATTGTCTTGGTAACATTTAATCTTGCTTACTAGTGTTTTACATGATCACTTTATTACACATGTTAGCTTTCTTTATTATATGTGTAACGTCATGATCATGACTGTTACTATGATGAATTCCACTTTTGACATTGCAAAAATTTACATGTGATTTGTTTTAGGAAGGTGTATTCTTTTGACGTTGAAAATAATGTTTGAAATGGGTAAGTTATTAGTGTTCGGGATTCATGCTTGATGTAATTTCGCTTACTTGAACTGAGCCATTCGGTGTTATGAATTGTAAATTGTAAATTTGTACTGTTGTTTTCACATTTTCCTTATGTTAATAGCACACCTTGAATCAATTCCATTGATCCAAGGTATGCTTCAGTTCTTCTTTATTGTCATCTTGTTAATTGACATCCGGAACCAAAAAGGTAATGAAGAACTGAGTCTTATTTTGGTTATGATTACCTGAATCTAGTACAGGTGTCCTTACTTGGCATCATGCTGTAAATGCTAAACACATACCTCCTTTATAAGTGTTTTAGAATGTTGAGCAGCGTAAGGAGATTGAGGATCTGTTAAGGGGATAATAAGGCAAATGCCTTAGCCTTGGTCGGAATGGTTGGTGCTATTCGGATCTGACCTAAATTGTAATGTTTATCCTATTTGGATTTTTAACCTAAGGTAACAATACTTACCTAGGACCTATTACTAAACTATTACGGTTGACGCCTAAACCTATGTAGTAGTGCCCTACCCTATATGGATTCCAATCTAAGGGGTTATGACCTAACCTAAGATGGTATGTTATATGGTTATGAATCTTGAAATAACCTAAGATAAATTCTAATGACCTAAGAACTAAGGTGGAAGCCTAACTAATGTTAAGGTGACCTAAACTATTACTAAGCCTAAAGGGGACCTAAGGGTTACATGGCAAGTAGGAAGTTGGTGGTGATGGTTTCTAAGGTATTAATGAGGATTAAATTTTTGTCCTCACATCTTAAATTGCCAAGTTTGGTGGAGGCAAGGGAAGATTGGTAGGATGCTTAGCTGACACCATTGCTAATTTTAAAAAGGCATGGGAATTCTTGAAATTAACTTTACCAAATTTGAATTGGAGGTGGCATAAGGAAAGAGGAGTGAATTTTCATTCAATGAAATTAATGGCATCAATTATGACAAGGAAATTACCTAGGAAAGATGAGAAGTGGGTTTTGTGGAAAGTTGTTAGTCATTTTGATCTTTCTAGTTTTTTTTCTCGCATGAAAGTTTAGGTTCTTCGAACCAGCAAGTCTATTTTTGATCCATTGTGATCTTGGGTATCTTCGAGTTGTTTCTAAACCTGTGGAAACATAGAGGAAGCTGGGAGATTTGATTGTTGGCGTCATTTTGGAAAGAAGAGGTTTTTGGGAGGCTTGACTAGAGATCTTCTGCAAAACAAAAGAAAACACTATCAGGCATGATAGGCTCTTCTTATTAAATAGTTCTACTTCTTTCTAATCGTCTTCATTAAAAGAACTCTGCTCTTAGAAACAAATGGTTTTGTAGAAATGCCTTGGTGTATTTTTTTTGTGATATTCTGTTGAGTTTTCTGTTTAGAAAAGATTCAATATGGGTATTTTTATTGATGCATGTTTGAGTAAATTGTGTTTATTTTATTTGAAACTGGAATTTTTCTTAAGTTGTGTGGACTTCTAATCTCCTGTGCTAAAATGGTTTAAGGAAAAATAATGTTTGTTTTAAAATTTGATCGAACTATCTTTCCTTGTTAGGAAGGTAAGAAAATTGATGTTTCAGTTAAAATTTGAAGTGGCTTCAATTTTATCATTGTTTCTATAAGTTATGTTGAAATGGGTCTTCAGATTCATTGTTTTCTTGTGGATTCAAACTTGTTTGAAAACAATAGTGATATGTTGACACCTTCTGAGCTTAAAATTTTTTGAATTTGTGAAAATTTTGGGACTGTTAAGAAAGGATTTCATTCAGTTTTGTTCTTCCTTGCTTGAAATATGGTAAATTATGATTTAACTTCTTCTCTTGGGACTGTGTGAGGATATTGATGTTTCTCTCTCCTCCATGTATGAATTGTTTTGTGAATAACCTTTTGATTTACATCTGTAGAAGTTGTTGAAAGAATGGATTAGTTCAGTTTTAGTTAATTGAAGGATATGAGTTAGAAAGTTTTGATTTTACTCTTCTCCTTCTTTTGGGTTTGATTTTGAGAACCTGACTTGGGGTTGAATCTCCTTTTGATTTTCCTTCATCTTGTTCGAATCTAGGATGGATTCCTTTCTTTCTTACGTATTGACTATTTCCTTGATTCCTGTTAAGTGGGTACATGGTTGGCTTGGTTGTAGCTTGTATTCATTTCTCTTGAGCACATAGGAATACCTTGTAGGTTTCTCTCTATTTGGAAAATGAGGAAACGTCTGGGCAGAGGATATCTTCATTGAAATGAAGCTAAGGAATTAGTTGTTGAGCTTGTTTCTTTGAAAAATTGTATCAGTTTTGTGTTGCTGTGATTGTTCTCTTTATTTGATGAGAAGCCCTCTCTTTGGCCCTACCTTGCTAGATTCAGTTGCTTATCTTATATCGATTCAATTTTGACTATGTTGTTTGTATGGCGGTGGTTGTTGAATTTGGATGTTGTTAGGTAAGGATCAGTTTGGTCTTCTTGGGATGTTGAATGTGTTTAACATTTTAATAGGATGGATTATTGGGATCTTCTCTCTATTTTTGAGCTAGGTATGCATCACTTTTTTTTCTTCGAAATGTAAAAAGGATTTACATTCGGTTCTTTCTCTTCTCTGAATTGTTGAATGCAATGTTGTTTTGTTGAACACTGAAGGATGACTTAAGTTTTTTTCTTTTCAATTATTTTTGCCTTTCATCTGTATTAACCATGTTGAGGTTGAATGGGTAATTAGGCGGAATCCTGCACTTCTTATTCCCTTGAATTGATAAATTGGAATTGGATTGATATTGATTCAATGTTGGAAAGAAGGGAATTCTTGTGTAGAATATTATTGGTTCATCCTAAATTCCATCCTTTTAGATAGAATGAATTTGGCTTCTAATATTGCATGAAGAATTATGTTAGTGCTGTGGATTATGATTAATTGCTTCTTTAAAATAGTTCATTTTGAGAACTGTAGGGTTGGTACCCTTCTTGAACATTTGTTTGAATCAAGAATGAATTACATACATCTATAGTATGATTCGATAAGTAATTGAGATGTATTATCACTTATCTGTTGTAATCCTTCTTGTGAAATTATTGATTGAAGAGTGTTGCTTTGATCATGATCCTTACATAATGTATTGTGGATTGTTCATTTTGACCTTCCTGTTAGGATCCTTATTCCTTTATGAGATATCTATCTAATTTTCTTTAATGTTTTATAAAAGCGAGTTCTTTTTATGAGACAGGCAATTGAAAGCACATCGTTTTAATGTTTAGTGCTTATCATGCTCAGTTGATGAACTAACCTTGTGCTAGCAATTTTTGTAGATGGATTCCATAAGTGATAAAAGAAGACAAGTTCTTTTATGATGCTTCTTGTGTTTACCTAAAGGCTGCATCTTTTATGAGGAATTATTATTCTTATTGAAATGTAATTGAAAAAGGGAAAATTTGTATTCTTGTTTGAGTTTATCAATGTTGATTGGCATGAGTGAAGTCTGAAATGTTTAGACTTGTAAAATGTATAATTTACTTGAGGAATGGGAAAAAGGATTGAGTGTTATTTGTATTTGATGTATCATTCACTTTGGGTTTACTGTAAAGGAAATTTTGTAAACTTGTCATTATTCTCTCGTGAACCTATCTATTTTGAATCATTTCAGTTGAACTCAAATGAAATTGATAGGAAGGGAATTGATACTTTATTCCTTTATCAAATGCAACTTCTAAGTTGGCATGCATAGATGAAAATACAACTAGGTCATTATGGTTTACTAGATGACATAAATAAAAGAGAAATTTACTTATGACTCTTGTATAAAGTAAATGGCAACAATGAACCCTAAAAGAATATAATGTTAAAGAAAATCATTCTAAGGGGATAAGAATTTTGTTAATACCTTATGAGAATCATACTCAAATGAAGTTTGGAAGGAAGAAAACATACTTCCTCTTTTTAAATCAAAATCAGAATAAGGTATCCGAAATGAAATAAATACATATGTAATGAATAGAATCATCTTAATGACATCTATTAATAAGGAACCAGAATCTAAATTTAATCATGCTTAAACTTGGTTAAGAAAAGTAATATAATATTATTTTGGTATACTGATTATGTTTATGAGCCTGAATCTTATGATAAGATACCATGGAATGAACAAAAACCTTCAGGAATAGGGATTTATTGTATATTTATTTGCATGGTAACTATCAATCATTATGGTTAGAAACCTTGATGAAAAAAGAAATTAAGGATTCAACAGGGTTGCTGAAATTAAATCTTAATTAAGAAGATAAGTAAGTGTTTAACTTATTAACTGGATATGTACCTCCAGATGAGGTGATTCTGTAGGATGTTGGTACATGCCAACTACAGTACTATGACATCATGAAGACTAGGGTCTTCATAATGGCACAGTGTTGTAGCTGACACATCACAACACCCTTCCGAATTGGATCATCTAGATCTACATAAACTTAAAATTAACCTTAGTTTTACTTTAGGTCACGTTAGGGACATGCCTTCGTATAGGGAAACTCACGATGACTAAAGGTAACTAGACACATGCAATCGACTTGGGTCGATTGAGTATGTCTATGTACCCTTAGTCACTATGAGTGATTCTCTATACCTTTCCATGTTGCTAACTCTGGGTTAAGGTTAAACCTCGACAAGTGGATTGACAGGAGTCAGTGAAGACCATTATAGATAACAGATGAATTTGGGGTGAAGGATGTATTCCTTTTGACGAGTATGCCGTCTAGGAATATGAACATGCACAACATCTGAAAATATTTGGCCAAAGTATTGCAAGCTGCTGGTTGCGTTTTCCTATGTCACCTAGTTTAAGAAGCAGGATTTCAAATGAATATTAGTAACAAATATTCAGATAGGCCTCTTAAACGGAACACTTCCATACCCAGAAAAGGGTAAGAGAACCAAGTATACTTAGTATATGATACATTGAATTAACATGAGAGATCGGTAAGAAAACCGAGTCATGAAATGAGAGATCAACAGTTCACCGAGTCATTACAGCTACATATGGTTATCTGTTATGAGATTTATTGGCATGGAATGTGTGTTCTAAATCATGATCATTTAGAACAGAGAACATTATTTAAAAAATTGAAACGTGTGTTCTAAATTATGATAATTTAGAACATAGAACACTGTTAAAAAATAAAATAAAATAAATCCCTTGTTTCTAAAGCTTTAAAATGGGAATTTCACAATATGTCATTATCATACACACATGCGTGTTCATGCCTTTATCTAGTGTGATCACGAGATACATGAATCTACACGTGACATTGATGCTTGCCTTCTACCCTTCCTATACTAGTTGCTAGGGGTATCCACATTCATCTTTTATAGGTGTTATTGTTTCATTTTGTACCTAGCATCTTATACTACTTGTTCATAAATGATTTGACATATTGGTTATCACTCTAACATGCTAAGGGGTATTCCATGTACAAAGCTTATTCTTGCGAGGATTACATGTTCCCATGGCTACTTGTTGTTTCTACTTGTTTTCTTTATTTTCCATTGTATGTGGGCTTTACCCTTTTCTTGTGTGCACAATTTTTTGTTGTTTGTGGCTTTGATGATCTTGCGTGTCTTGTGACATCGTGAGTGATGTCCCATCATTGAAACCCAATTTGTGTGGTCTATTTTTTTATTACATGACTACACTACTTTAATTGATAGTTTCTACATTTTCTACGTATTTTACAATTGTCTTATTGCATGTATGTTTTTTCATACTAACACTTGTATTTGCTAGCCATCCCCTTTTGTGTGTGCCTTGTTATCTACCAAGCACTTCCCTTTACCCTTGCGGGAAGAGTTCTATAGGTAAGAGTGTGGTTGGTCCTCCTTTGGGGCCACGTTCTCCTTCGGGGTCATCACATGCACCCCCAAAGAGGGGGGGAGGAATCATTGAGGGTTTTATACTAACACAACATGTTTACACTAGTTCAGATACAATGAGTGAGTTCAAACCAATCTACGAAGTCCACACACAACAACCTTAATAGAACATGGTGTCCTTCAAAAATTATATAGAGCGGTTACATGCTTGGGGGTTACAATGGGTGTGCACCTCTACACTTCTCCGTCTAGTGGCATCAGGTCACCCAAAAAAACTAGGATAGTACAAAGATCTCTTTAACAAATTTCAGCAGAAGCAGTTAGAGTTGAAGGACACAGAGCATTTCCTCCCTACACTTCTTCAGCCAGAGTGGTGTGAGATCACCTGAGAAACTCATGACAGTACACAATATCCTTTTATACCCTTTTTCTCGACATGGATCAGGTTCACATGTTCCATTTACACGTTTTCTAGTGTATTTTACATTTGTGTACTTTACACATGCGTATTTTACACAACAGTTTTACATACATACATATTTGACTACTTAAAATTTTCCTCCTTGTAGGTCCGCCATATGAGAAACAAATAGTAAAATTGATGGCAACAACAACAATAACAATTGAAACAACACAACACACCATGATGGTACTTACCATCCTAACCATGTAGGTACACTGCACACCACAACAACTACACATGCATTCCACCCTAGGTCCACTCTCATCACCTTTTATACGCATTTTTGATCTTTAGAATCCACGCTCCTCCACGTTTTTATTTTTGTCATTCCACACTTGAGTTTAGTCCATCAACACGTCTTCTTCTACACTCTACATGGATATCAGGTACGCATCTCTATCTACTTTATGTTACCGAGCTTTCCGCTCACCAACATAAAGTGGGGAAAAATGTAGACAAAAAATTATGTACTTTACACATAATTTGGCCTAGTCTTATACTACTATTTAAAATGTTCTCAAGTGTACAAAGTACTAATTAATCCCACATTTTTGCCATCTTTATTTTACATTTTATTTCGTAGTTCCCGTGTATTTTCCAGCACTTATCCATCCATTTCACGATTTCCCGACATTCTATCCCTAAATAAGGGCACCCTGACCTATATAAGGGTGCCCTAGTCCCACTCTAGGTGCCCCGATCTATGAAAATACCCTTTCACTCCTTTTTGGGTCATTTCTAGTTGTTGGTCATCTTTATCTTTTTCTCGTCGGCCTTATTAGGATTAATTATGAAATTAAGCTTGAGAGCCCTATAAATATAAAGTTATAAGACCATAATGAGGGTCCTAGGTCATAACATTACACACTACTATCACTCCATCTAGAGTTGCATCCATTACATCACTTGCATCCACATAGTTCCATGCATTAAGGATAGGAGATCTACATCACACACACTTCATAGGGGAGGGATTCTATTCTATTCCATGCACACATGCTATTTACATTTTCTATAGTTACTATTGCTCGCTACTTCACAAAGTGCGACTGACATGAGAGAACCTAGGGCATGACATGCACACACACACCAGAACTACATCCGGGTCCAAAATGTAGTGCAACGCTCAGTGATAAGACCAAAAGTTTGGCGGTTGAGGTCATTCCAACCCATTCATATGCATATTTTATTTTTCTAGGGTTTGATACTTATCTTTGCATTACAGGTCATTTTCTAGCTCATCCGATAGATCCAATGTGACAAATAGGGAAGGTTCGGAACCAACTTATGACCATACCAGTTGCATGTTTTGAGCATTTACAATATTTAAAGCGCCTGATAGCAGACTAAGGAACCTAGGGGTGCCCGAGTAAACTCCCAGTGCCCTAATCACTTTAGATATGCCCTTCATAGGGTCACTACATGTTTGTTAGCATTTCTTGATTTCATTCTTAGACTTGTGACACTGTGCAACCATCTACAACAATCAGCTAAGCCTTTTCTCCCGAATCTCTTGTACATATAGGGTTTCATTTTACTCAGCATATTTATTTACATCTAATTTATTTTATTTACTAC
This sequence comes from Taxus wallichiana var. yunnanensis, assembly GCA_018340775.1. NCBI lineage: Eukaryota > Viridiplantae > Streptophyta > Pinopsida > Cupressales > Taxaceae > Taxus > Taxus wallichiana. The sequence continues at coordinate 423,026,699 of CM031240.1, read as the reverse complement.
ATTTATATAGTTTTTTAGTCATCCTAATTAGATTAATTAAGGTTACTACTTCCTTACACTTAGTTATAATTTTAGTTGATCACATATGTCGCTAGTAATCCAAGATGAAAGGAAGACCTAAAAGAGAGCACAAGAAGCATAAAAACTCTAAAATATAAGAATGCAAATGGATGGGTCGACTGACCTCAGCTCAACTACCACAATAATGAGCTTACTAATTGAGTCTTGCACTACATTTCAGACCCAAATGTAGTTCTAGTGTGTGTGTGCATCATGTTCCTAAAGCGCTTTTGTGTCATTCACACTTTGTGAAGTAACAACAATAACTATATGTAGAATGTAATAGAATGGTGCATGGAATAAAATAAAATCCCCCTATGATTTTTGATGTAGATTGAACCATCCTTGTCTTTATGATGGAGCTAATGGATGTAGATGATCTCTAAATGGATGCAACTCTAGGTGGATGATAATAGTGATTAGTGCTTGGTCCTTCATTATGGTATGATAAATTTATATTTATAGGGTCCTCTTGATCGATATCGTAATTAGCCCCAAATGGCTAACCACCAAAAAGATAAAGATCTCAAATGGATAGAAAGAGCCCAAAAATGGAGGGAAAGTTCAAAAAGGATCAAGGCGCCTGGTAGGACCAAGGCACCCATGGGAACGCCAAGACTAATTTGGGCCTCCTAGTCAAGGCTAAAATAATGTGAAATGAAAGAAGCATACTGGGCATATCAGATTAAGAGGTCGGAATGAAGAAAGAAAATAATATAAGATGACCGAAAGATGGGGGTTAATTAGTACTTTCTTCATTCAAAACCTTCTAAATAGTAGTACGAGACCGAGACTAAATAATGTCTAAATTTTATGATTTTATGTCTATAGTAACCATTAGAAATTAGGTGAAAGTGAGCATCCTTATTTGACACCAATGTCACTTCCAAAACATTTTGGCATTCCTTCAAATGTTCTAATTTTGGCCCTGACTTGGTCACATAACTAATGTGTTACTAGCCTATATTCATCTAGAAATCCAAGCTCCTTCACCATGCTCCAAAGTTTGTTTCTAGGTATCATGTCAAATATTTTTTCAAGACAACAAAGCAACACAAAGTTTATTCACCTTGGTTATCACATAATTTTTGAATAAAGTTCCTAAGAGTGATGTAGTGGTTGATAGTGGAATGCGCCAACCTAAAAATTGCTTATCATTTTTCTCTTTAAAATTATTTTCGTACAAGATGTTAATTTTTTGCTCTATCATGTGTAAATGTAAATATTACATATATTTTAAGAAAGCATTAAACAATGTGTAAATATGAAATAATATCATATTGTAATAAATCATAGAAAACATTCAAATCTTAAATCTTGTTCATATTATAATTATAAATTTCAATATCATAGATGAGATAACTAAGGAAATTAAAAACTAGGGTTAGAGAGAATTACCAATTCATTAATGAAATAGAGTAACATTGATATGAAAGTGTGCAACAGGGTTGTGAAAAATGTCATGGAATTATCCTAAAACTCTAGGGTCTGAAAGCTCGTAAGTAGGATAAAATCACATATATTAGACAAAGTCTAGTAGGTGAATGTATTATATTGATGGATTTTTCCTTGAGGATATGATATAGATTTTGAATTTTAAGCAATCTTTGCTTGTATTTTAAGAGTATTGTCATGTTTTTATTTGTCTGCAATCTTATGTTTGTAGTTGATTTAGGGATTATTCTCTATCAAACCCTAGTTTCCCTCTTTAATTAAAAATCTAAAAAGGGGGTTAGTTTGTAATGGTCGAGCGTCTTCAACCCCCACCGAGTTGAGAGCATCTAAATAACACAACTTTGAAGACACCTCGACCAATTTAGTTTTCCCTCCTAGTAGGCACGTGAGAACATGTGATATAATGTGAATACCCTCCAAAACTATTTTACTAATCACAACAATTTAACTAGAAACGGAAACAAATTACAACAAATAAATAAAGAAAAAGAACTCGAAATGATATTAAATCGCAGGCCTCTTCGAGGGGGCAACCTCCTTTGAGCAAGCTCAATACAATATATTTGTGGATGCTTCATTGAGCCTCAACACCTTCTTATATACTAATTCCTATTGAAGAAACTACTGCTTCCCACACACGTGGGATTGTTAAAATATGCCGAAGGGATGACTTACAAAGCATATGCATCCAAAGTAACTAATCTGCTATGAAGCAAATAGAAGGGTAGGAACATGGGTTCCTAACATTCCCTCCCTCTTAGAAAAATCTTTGTCCTCAAATCTTTAGATGTGGAAATTATTATTGAATATGGAGAAGTTGTTCCCATGTTGCATCTTTTGGTGGCATGTTGTGCCACTAGATTAGGAATTTTGTGATGGAATGGGAGTAGATTTAGTGGGTCCACTTGTCTAGAATGGATTCTAGTTATGGAGCATTCATTATTGAGTTGTGGTAAAATAGTTTTTCCTTGGACAAAGGGTTCCCGAACCTTCTTTAAACATGAGACATGGAAAACTGGGTGAATTTTGGAGGAAGGCGGAAGCTCCAGCTTGTAAGTAACCAAACCAATTTTCTAAAGGACCTTATATGGTTGGTAAAACTTTTGAAAAATCTTATGATGCCCTTTGAGCTTCAAGGATGACTACTTGTAAGGTTACAGACGAAGGAAGACTATATCACCTTGTTTGAAGGTGTGCTCAGAGTAGTGCTGATCAATCTGCTGCTTCATGCGGTTCTATGTTGTGTGGATATTGGCTCGTAGAGTGATGAGAATATGAACCCAATTGTAGAGAATAGTGTCAATGACATGACCTCTCAAACTTCCAGGGTGATATGGAATAAGAGTTGGTGAATTTTGACCATAGATTGCTTCATATGGGGTCATTTTAGTAGAAGTGTGGTATGAGGTATTATACCACCACTTTGCGAAAGGGAAACCACTTTTTCACTAGTGTTGTTATGTAAAAAAAACGAAGGAACATTTCCAAACACTTGTTGAAAATTTCTATCTAGCCATCCGTCTGGGGGTGATACCCAGAGCTCATCTTCAGTTGGGTGCCTGTGTGCGGAAAATATCTATCCAAAAGTTGCTGGTGAAAGTGGCATCATGATTAGAGATAATGGAGGAAGGAATTCCATGCAGATGAAAAATATGATCCAAAAAAATCTGGTGACAGTGGAGGCTGAATATGGATGGGCAAGTGAGCATAAATGACTATATTTAGAGAGGTGCTCGACTATAACATAGCTAAATGATTTACCTCCCAACTTAGGGAGACCCTTGATAAAATCCATAGAGATATCTATCCAGATCCTAGTCAAAATTGGAAAGGGCTCCAACAAACCAGGAATTGTTGTTGTCTCACCTTTGTTGCATTGGCAGGTAGCACATTCTTCCACCATCTATTTAATAAAACATTTCATTCTTTTATAGAAGTAGTTTCATCATGCCCACTCATATGTTTTGAGAAATCCAGAGTGTCTTGCTAATGGAGAAGCATGGATTTCATAGAAGATAGCTTGATGAAGGTCTATGCAATGGGGAAGCACTAGATGACCCTTGTGTCACAGAAATGCACCATCCCATGAATAATGTGGTATGGTGGCGAGGTCAGTGGATAATTACTAGATGAGGTGTTGTGAGGAGGGATCAAGTGCATACCCCTTTTTTATATATTCCAACCAGTTTGGGATGGGAATGGAGATGGATGACAAGGATGCCTGGTCCTCGAATGCACGTGAGAGAGCATCAACCACAATATTGTCTTTACCCTTCTTATAGGTTATCTCATAATCATACCCCATGAGTTTTCTGACCCATTTCTATTGTGTTGGGGATGAGACCCATTGTTCTAAGAAATATTTCAAACTCTGTGATCTATTTTGATGTAAAAATGATTCCCCAATAGGTATGGCCACCATTTTTGTACGACATGGAGAATTGCCATCATTTCCTTCTCATATGTAGACGAGGCTAAGTTTTATCCCAAAAGAGCTTTGCTAGTGAAGGAAATTAGGTGACCTGTTTGGAGAAGGACATCACCCAAGCCATTCCCACATGCATCACTTTTAATGGTGAAAGTTTGAGTGAAGTCTGACATGGCCAAAATTGGTGTGCTACACATAGCTTATTGAAGAGCCACAAATTCTTGGTCAGTTGTTGCATTCCAAGTGAAGGAATCCTTCTTCAATAAGGTGGTCAAGGGGAATGCAATATTTCCACATTCCTTGAAGAAATTGTGGTAGTACCTATAAGGCCTAGGAAACCATGAAGGCTTTTGAGAGTTGTTGGCCGAGGTCATTCCTACATTGCAATGATCTTGTTTAGATCTACACGTACTCTCCGTTGGCATAAATAATGTGCCCTAGATATTTCACTTCTTTAAGGAAAAAGGAACACTTGGACTATTTGACACATAATCTATTGTCTGCCAGAATTCATAATGCCTTGTCAATATGCTAGAGGTGCTTGGCCCATGTGCGGCTGTAGATCAGGATATCATCAAAGAAAACCAAGATAAATTGATGGAGGAAAGGCTGAAAGATCTTATTCATGAGTGCTTGAAAGGTGGAAGGGGAATTTGTAAGGCCAAATGGCATGACCAAAATTCATAGTGACCCTCATGAGTGCAGAACGATGTTTTTCGAATGTCTTCAGGATGCACTCAAATCTGGTGATAGCTGGCGAAGGTCTAATTTGGAGAAAAATTTACTCCATGGAGCTCATCCAAAAGTTTGATGCAACCTAGAATTTGCAAGATAACACCCTAGTCATGCTGACACATCACTCATCCTAGAATGAGTGCTCACTCAAAGCGCACAAAGGTACCAGGTCCCTCTTTAGGGTTGCTTTGTAATAGGATGTTTAACATGATGAAGACAGAAACATATAGATTTATAACTAATCCATCATTCTACAGTGCAAGCTACCCACAGATTTATGAAAGAACAAGCTTAAATAGTAATCATTATTGAATTAATAACATGCACCACTTAGTTACACAGAATGACACTTAGATTCAGCCAATATCTTCCATCTATTAATAAATATAGAAGCTCCTTATAGTACTGATCAATTTATATCAAGGTGCGTATGGATCTGATACACACATTCATACGTCCAGAATCATACATACACCACTCTCTGTGATCTCTCTCTATTATGCACCTAACATCATATATATATATAGGGTGGGGACTTTCCCTTCACCGCTTAACTACTCCAAAATAGGTCGCATGCTATTGATAGCCACACACCATTTACAATTATAGCCACACATGTAAGTGCACTATCTATAGTTCTCTTGTAGTTATCTAAAGTGTTAATTCTATTCTTAGCTTGCCTCCATGCATAGATGCTTTGAACCGCTTCTCCAAATATAGACAATGCATGGCACACACATCTCTACATAGTTGATGTGTTCCACATGCCATCTTCTAAAAATAGGTCTCTATGCCCAAAATTGGCTAAGTCCTGAAATCTGAACTTGCCTTCCATGCCTTTGATCTTGGCCTTCTATCCCGCATGGACTCCTTGTGTGATTTTAGACAAGTATTCTTTGATCAACATTACCCCACACTAATCTCATTGTCATCCCGACAATGGTCATCTCCAAAATTTGAAGGAAAGAATAAGAATGAAGAATGTGGACAAATAAATAATGTATATGAGGTTATTTAAGCAACCCCCTTGGTATCAGTTTGTAGCATCAGCTCTGGATATTCCTCTTTTATTGTTGCCTCCAAATCCTACCATTCAGTGAGTGCTGCCCTTGCTTTTTCTGGAATGTCCACAAAAATGGATTCCAACTCATCCCATAATTTCTCCTTTCTCATTTTGTAGAACCAACACAACACTGGACATTGATGTCATCCTCCCTTCCAAAAGGTCCATCTTCTACGCAATTAGCTTTCCAAGCTCTTCCAGCCAAGTCTTATGTGGCTCTTATGTTGTTGTCAGGGCCTCGCACTTCTTTTTACCATTGACAACCTTTCTACATGACCTAATGTCTCATCTTTCATGGCTTTCTGGACCTCATTGTTCTCTTCCAAGGTCTTAATGTTGATGAGCACCTCTGGAGCTGTGCATATATTCAAAGCTTGGTCTACTTTTTTCAGCACTTCTTGTAATGCCTACAACAACCCTTCATAGGATGTAATTTTTCTCATCACCAACGCTTTCTCCCATTTGACATCCTTCTTCATTCATTCTGGCACTTGCATACACAGAGTTTCATCTTTGAGTACCAAGTCCACCAAATTTCCCACATAGTGTATTGCTAAAGGAAATGTCTGTGGTACCTTTGATTCTAAGTGTGGCCTTGCTTTGATTACAGTGTCCCCAATCTCCTTTACGATGCTTATGAATACTTCATTCTTCTTTTGTGTGAAGTCCCTTTCCTATGTTATGTATGTTATCTCTACATCCTTTGTCTTCATCTCTTCGCGTAGTGCTTTGATTGTGGCAGATTTGTCCATGTTTCTTCTAGCCACCTTCACGAAACTTTTACTAGTGCATTGCTAACCTACTCATCTGACATGATAGTAGGCTTTACTTGTCATGTGTCTAACTCCGGGGTGCCTTCTTCAATCACCTCAAAACACATGACTCTTCACACACATCAAAGTTAGGCTCATCCATGTGGGTGTGCATCGACCATGATATTTTCTCTCTAGTTCGTACGGTTACCATATCCTCGTCCATCAACTCCCAACCGAATAGATCCTTCTACGCTATTATGCTCTAGAAGCCGGCATAAATAATCTTTCCTACATCCTATACATACCCCATGGATGGTGGAATGTGCTCCCCACTTATCCTCGTAGACATTTGTTGTTTAGGAACTCTAGCCCCCAAATTTGGGACTTGCATCTCCATGTCCTGTATATCTTCTATAGCTATTTCCTATGGTCCTTTCTCTTCTACTTCCTTCTCCTTCAACACCTTATCCTTTCCTTTTGTGTGCTATGGAAGTGTAGGAGATGTATGCATGCTCTACTATGACTTTTCATCCTCCTCATTCAACTTCATCTTCCTCCTTATTTTCATGGTCACTTCATTTTTTAGGGAGATTTGGGGTGATTTGCACACAGTGGTTGGGGTAGCACCTTGGGTCCTTGTTCTCTGGGATACTCTTTTAAACCCGTGCTCCCCTTAGACTGCATTCAAGTCTTCTTCATCCCCTTCTTGTGGCTGAGGTGGTGAAATAGTGCACTCAGCTTCACTCTGACTTATAGGATGTCTCCTACCCTTATGCTCCAAACCACCACTATCTTCGTGCTCTTCCTCCTCATCCTGCACTTTGATTTGCTTTGTAGGCTTAGGCGCTAGGATATTCTCCATTGTATGTTTCCCTTTTGGTGGTGTTGGAAGTGTGAACTCACCTTCCACATATTTGTTATTCTCCATTTTTGGCTTCAACTGGAGATATACCAATGCTTCCCCACATCTACTACAACCAAGCTTATCGGTTTGATGTTCAAAACCTCTAAAATGATTCTCTCTCGTATAGGCACTTCTGCTAGGATATACATACTTCTTCCTCAGTGTATGGTAGTCACAGTCTACCTTGTCTGCATTGAAGATCAATCATGCATGTCGGTAAATCTATGAACAAATTCTTGAAAATACCTTGTAGTGAATGCGTAAGGTAACTTACACCAAGGGATCTAGATTCCATCCTTCATTGGAAAACGTGTGATGCCAAAATGTTGGTATATAAAAACTAAACTTGTTTTCCTATCACTGCTGGTAGGTCTTTTGGAATGCGTCATTCTTCCCCAAATGCCACGCAGAGCCTGTCATACCACTTCTCTCCCTTTGCTTTACTTCGTTAGTCATGGTCCCCTTGCATAGGTATTTGCTGAATATTTCAGCTGGGGACTTGTTCTCCATGGGGTATTCCCATATTTTCTCCTTTAGTCCATCTGGTACTCTAATCTCCATGAAGACTAGTGATAGTAGAACAACCCCAAAGCTGATCTTTCCCCCTGTGCACACCTCTTCAACTATCTACTCTGTAATATAGCCTACAATGTTGTAGATCATCCCTTCGACATATTTCATGCCGCATACAACAACATAGTGTTTACCTGTGACCACCGCTCCTGATCATTTAACTTGGTGACAAGGTGTGTTGTAGCTTATACAATTAGATAGTTCTTCAACTTATCTATGTCCATTCCATGTGGACCCTTCAGGTATCCCAATTCCTATTTGGTCTGTAAGATTATGGCTTTATCTACAAGGTCATCTCTTATGTCTTCCCCTATGGCCTTCAGACCTGTGACTGATGAGACAAGCGCAGATAAAATTCTAACTCTGCATCCTGTAAAGTAGAAGAAGTCTTTGTGTACCCTACTCATGAGCCACTGGTATAAGGGCTCATACTTCCCAAAATATGGTAGCTCATACAACTGATATACCCTAATTCTTTTCAAAAAAACATTCACCCACATCATCATATACTGACATGTCATTTGCCATGCATTTGTTTGTTCTAGCCATAAGAAAGGAATCAAGCTCCTTTTTGTTTTCTGATGTCCTATGATTATATTCACTCACTTTTCTTTTTCTAATGGGTGAATCCCATTCTTGGCCGACAATGACTCCTTCTGGGTATTGCATATTTGAAAAATGGCTTTAGAGTTCCATCTCTTCTTCCTTGATGACCACCTTATTCTTTCCTTTCGCTACTATTGTAGATGCCTTCTTTGGTGCCATTTATTCCTTGTAATTTTCTCTTCTTCAACTCTGTGACTCTGCGAATCAAACCCTAACTCGATTCAATTATGCCCTAGGTGGAAACTATGTAACCTAACTCTTATCTGTCTCCCTGCTTCACTCAAACCATTCACTACTTGGGATGTAAGCTTCTTATAACACATATCTAGTTATCACTCTTGGTTTCACACCCTTCACGCCTTAACGCGATCACTCAGCTCTTCGAACTCATCTCTTCTTGCAAATACTCTTAGTTGTAATGGTAAAAATGAATCTGCATTCCTTCCTTATAAATTTTTCAAATATTAATGCATTTATTGATCCTCACCTACCAAATGTCCCTTCATTTATTTACCAAATCCATTCATTCTGCGTAGTGAAACTTTGCACCTAGCTATAACCTTCTAGCATGCCTTCCTATCCTCTGGTTACATACTTCTCTTCGACCAGTGCTCCTTCGCCTAAGTACCTTGTCTTTGCACCTTCTCCTAGTAGCTATAATGGCCTCCGCTTACCTCACGTTATATTGTTCCTTCATCCCTCTCCATTCTTGGTCACCTTTTGAGAAGTAATCTTCTTTTGACTTAAAGCACACCCGTAGCAACTTATTCCTTTCATCTTTCAATTACCTCAATCTTTTTCTGTCTTTTTCTTGGGTCACTACAACCACCCCACACTAAAAGTATGTGTAGTCCTCTACGCATAATGATTCTTCATACAAGAATTATCTTCATGTGCATAAGTGCGTTTATTACACTAAAAACAATTAAATTGATAAAGCATAATGACAATTAAGGAAACAAATTAAGGAAATACAGAATTTAAAACCTAAACTAAATGGAAATACTACTTTAATATAAACAACATGAAGACTTATTTATAGTAGGGCTTCAACCTAATCCCTTTAAAGTAACCGGGTAGCCATCTTCCATCAAGTGCTTATAACTGAAAGCACTGAGTCAAGTATAGAAGTGATAATATACAGCCCCAACCAATGTACTTTGAGCTTTCTGGATGGTGCAATAACTTTGAATCATAAAGAAGTACTATTTGTCTAATCTCAAACTTCTTATCCCTTATGTTTTTGTCATGCCATGCCTTCGCCTGGCCTTTTCCTACTTCGACTCCATTGTGCTATTGCTCGGAGCTCATCCAACTGAATAATCTTTGCAATACATTCTTCTAAATCCTATTCATTAGCTAGACCTCCAGTGCACACAATGTGTAAATAAGGTAACATAAATTCTATAGGAAGAATATCTTCTGCGCCAAACACCAATTGAAATAGTGTGACCTTGTACAATCTTTTGTAAGTTGTTTTATATGCTCAAGTCATAGTTGACATTTTTCATCCATATCTTTTCTTCCAACATAACATATTTTTGTCAAAGTCTAGCCCAAAATTTTGTTGAAAGCCTTAGCAGTTCCATTTTCCTAAGGATGGTAAGGTGTAGTTTTATGGTGTGTAACCATAAAATCATCTAATAAGATCTTGATTTTCTTATTCAAAAAGTGTGTACCTCTATCTCTTGTCAAGCTTTAAGGACATCCATATCATGTAAGAACATTCTCCCATAGAAACCTAGCTACCGTACAAAGTCTTTGTAGGTGTTGCTTACTCTACCACTACGTGAGATAATCTATGAAAGTAATGATATAGTGTGATCCAGATCTTGCTCGTGGATGACAAAATAGGTCCTACAAAGTCAATGGCCCATTTCTCAAATGATTCGGCACTAGTAATCAGTCTTAAAGGTGTCTCGTCTCTTTTCCCTAGTTTTCCTAGGCATTGACAATGATCACATGCCTTACAATAATCTTTATAGTCTTTATACAGTTTCTCCCACCATAATCTAGCAATTAAGATCTTCTGGGTAGTCGCATCACCTGCATAATGGCCTCCAACAATACCACCATGAGCTTCTTCCATGACATCCTTGTGCTCATGCTCTAACACACAACGACGTAATACTTGATATTTTCCTAGCTTGTAGAGGTCACCACTGATTAACATAAATCGTCTTTGCGTGTATAACAAGCTACTTATTTTCTAATGATTTCATTCCTTCTAGTGCCATACCTGTTCATAAAAATACAACAATTTCTTCTAATTCTATGGGCATGTGTTATAACTTTTGTATAATCCGTACATTTGACATTGTTTCTTCAATTGTTTGTGCATCCTCTCTCGAATTGATTCTAGATAAACGGTTTGGTCCGTAATTAATTTTCCACGGCTTCACTACCACCGTGAATTCAAACTCTTGAAATAGGAGCACCCATCTAAATATGTGCCTCTATAATATGGGATTGTTTACCAAGTACTTCAATGCCATATGATCTGTATAAAACAAAAATGGTGTTGCTAACAAGTACTATCAAAACTTGTGCAATGCATAGATCATTGATAAAGCTTCACGCTCTGTAGTTGTATAATTCCTTTCAGCAGGAGTCAACTTCCTACTAGAAAAAGAAACTATATGATCAATAATACCTTCACCAGGTTGAGCTAACAAAATGCTAATGGCCATATCAGAAGCATCCACATGCATATCAAATGGTTTATCCCATGAGGGAAAGTGCAGAATAGGTGCGTCAGTAAGTTTCTCTTTCAATACCTCAAACATGTGTTGTTGCGGTTCTCCCCAATAAAATGTACCTTTCCCCTTCAGCAATTCTTCCAAGGGTGTAACAATTTTGGCATACCCTTTTATGAATTTTCTATAATATCCTGTATGACCTAAAAATCCACGCACCTCACTTTGACTGGTAGGTGCTTCCAAGCCTAAAATGACTACAACCTTGGCTGGATCAACTAGCAAACCTTCCTTGTAGATTATATGTCCTAATAATATCCCAAATGGCATAGAAAATATGCATTTCTTGATGTTCAAAGAGATACTCAATTGTCTAGCATCGTTCAAACATTAAGCGTAGGTTATCACAATGATCTTTCATAAGCCCATATACTGTTCCAATCATCTAGATAGACTGTAAGAAGTTATGAATAAAATCTTTGAACGCTTGAACAACTATGCACGAGAATACAACAGGCGTGTTTTTCAATCCAAAGGGCATCACAATATAGGAAAAACTACCCCATTCAGTAGTAAATGTTGTCTTTTCTTGATCCTCCTGAGTGATCCTAACCTGATGATAACCGAAAATCCATCTGTGAAAGAATATATTTCACGCCCTGTAACTCCTAGTATTTCCTCAGTGAAAGGCGTAGGGAATGGATCTATGATGCATGCAACATTCAACTCCTTATAGTCCACACATATCCTAATCCATCCATACTTCTTGATACTAATTACCATTGGGCTAACCCATTCTGACTCATTAAGGGGCTTAATAATTCAAGATTTCAACATTTTATCAATTTCTTCTTTTACCTTTTCGCAAATTAGGATTCATTCTCAGAAGGTCTCTTTCTAAATGGTTGTGCATCATCATTGAGTTTGATCTTCATTTCCCCAAGTGATTCATACACGCCTTTAAGTTCATGATATCCTTGAGGGAATAAGTCCTGATAATCCCTTAGTAACTTGATGATCTTTTATATCTCCGAGTCGACCAAGTAGTCTCTAATTATGGCCTCATTAGGCTCACCTCCGAACCTATATTCACCTTTGTTGTCTTCATGGGTTCATGGTAGGTACATGCATATTTTTCTACACTTTCCAATACCTCATGCACCCCGTGTGAATGTTTAGTATCCAGGTTCTCAACTTCCTCATCATCCACAATGTAGACCATCTTTCCTTTCTCTTTCTCAAGGCAAGTGCGCTCAAGTAGTTTGGAGTTTATTTCCTCATCCATTTCAAAATATACTCTGAACTCTGTCTCACCGAATAATTCCTAAATATGCTCTTCTACCTTTGCACTATCTCCCATAGTTAAGTGCTTGACAAATTTTAATGCCTCTAGTTACAGGAGGTTGAGTTGAGAAGTAGTCAAATGTCTGGGTCATACCTGCAGCCAACTCCTACCAATTCCCAGTTTCCCTATGTAGTTCTGCATATACATACCATACGTGTGCACATCCTTGGAGCGTGGAATACAATCTATGCACCCAGAGTGAAGGTGGTAATATTTCCTGTCCTTGTCAGTTGTCTAGAGTCTCTCACACTGTTGAATGTGATGCTGAACAGGTTGATCACCATGATAAGTGTAGATTTGCATAGGTGCATTATTTCTTATAAACCTGGTGGACAAAGCTATTCCAATCTCTTCCTAGTTTATAAGATTATCTCTATGGACTATCCACCAAAGACACTGCTGTTATCCCCCGCATTGTGTATACTAACATATCCCTCCTTGTAACTAGATCTTCCCATTGTGTTTCCATGGCCTTCAGAAAGGTAGGAAGATCTTCTGTCCCTGTATACCAAGGTACTTGTGCTTCCTATCCATCGAATTGAGTGAAATCTACTCTTGCACATAGCCACACTTTTCACCTCGCACCCTACCAATTCGGACATTTATTGCGAATGCATACCCCATTTTTACACAACAGGTTATGAAAATCCTCGAATTTTGCTACCTTAGGATAGTTATAGTTATGGATCTCCAACCAGAACCCACAAGATGAGAAGGGGGATCTCGCAGAAAGTTTCTCTACGCGTCGGGAGAAGCGAATCAAGACCCCCGGGCGAGTACTAGGTTGATAGACAAATAAATCATGGTATAAATTTATGTCCTATTTCTATCTACCCGAGATGTGATCTAAGCAGGTTCCCAATTCATATGTACCATGAGCTCGATTTTCACAAGCAATACTCATAGTATCACTAATAGAATGTGAATCCTCCCACTGTAGGATGCCTTCCTTTGATGGCTCATTGACCTCCGGGTCCTGAATAACACGTACATAGACTCTGTTTAAGTCCTCCTCACTTAGAGGCTCAACATATGGCATAGAATTCCCATCTGTTAAGGGTATCACAACCCTTTCCTTTTGTTTTCAAAACTGATATATCCCTTATTGAATCTCAAGTCAACATTATTTGCATAACACCAAGGAGGTCCAAGAAAGGTTGGAAAATTATCTACTTTTGTAAGTGCTAATACATCAAAATCCCCAATGAACTTGGCCCCTTGTATAGTGATAGATGCATCTTCCAATACTCCTATGGGAGTGACCTTAGTTCAGTTTTCTATGAATAACACATTAGATGATGGCTGCAATGGAGGTCTTCCCATTTGTACCCATGCATCTAATGTCAACACATTGACTTCCACACCTATATCTATCAATATGTTGCTCAAAAGCTACCCATCCACAACATCATTCGAATAAATTATTTGTCATAGTCAATGTTATCGGGGAATATTTTCATGTAGAATCTACTATCTCGGTCTCAAGACTTGCGTGCGGAGTGTTCCATTTCAACTAACTTCCTAACAGTGGAATAATGTTCTCTTGGCGCAACATCTTTCACACCTCCCATATATCATCGGTATCAGTTTGAACTATCTTCGAGGCTTTATTCTACTCCTTTAGGTACTGTATCTCACCTCTGAAGATTCCTTAGCACTTCCATGGTATCCTAGTAGACTTCCTTCTGATGAGCAGGATTTGGGTACCTCGCATGCAAAACCTCCTCCTTGGTAATTATAGGTTTCTGGTGCAATGCCTCTCATGTGGACACAACTTCCATGTGTGTGGTAATATTTACTATCAATGCCTCATAACCTTCTGTTATTTTGGGAATCCATTGGTCTTCTACCATGCATTGGATTCTAACCATCCCAGTGCCTTTGTTTTCTTGCTTATGCTACTTACTCAAATGCTCATATAATTCCGAGCACTCTTCATAGCTATGGTTCTTCCCAGTGAAAATAACATGCATTATTTTGAGGACATTCATTTCTATAGTGGTTAGGAGATCCACATATATAACACGTTCCATGAAGAAATTCTCCTCTTCCTCCACCTCGGACTTGTCCTCCATATCCACCACAATATCCACATCCCCTTCCATGACCTCCTTCAAAACACCCCTCATTCCTATCACAGCATGTTTGATTATGATCCCAATATCGGTGTTCATTCCTGCCCTTAGCATTATCTATTATACTTTTCTCTGTCATATTCCAATGCCTATAGCATCCTGGATCTCACTAATCAACCACCAATCCTTAGTATCATGGGTCGTGGACCTGCAAATCTTGCAAAAGCAAGATACATTCTTCCTTATTGCGTGCAGTAACAAAGGACAGTGACTCACATCATGGTTCAAATGAAAATCTCACAGTCCAATAATAATGAATGTACGGATCTGTGAGGGAAACTATCCTTGGTGTGACCTTCCACTTCACAATCTGTACACACCAAATTATGGAGTGTGTTTCATGGGCTAAATTTTCTGATAGCTTCTCTAACTTCTTAGCCACAACTATGATCTGTGCCTCTAGAAATGGGCTAATGCCAGTGTCAATGCTCCCAACTACCTCAGCATGCAAATCTACTTCCAGTGCTTTGCGTGGATCCATGTATGTCTTATGTGATAGTGCCCTCCTAAAAGGTGTAATCAATCCTCCAACAAATCATTGTGCATGCTGACTCGCATGTATATCATATGAAAAATTAGATAGAAGTGTCTTAAAACGAGCATCATACTCACGTACACTCTTAGTAGTGCCTTGCTTGATATATTTGAGTGCACTTATACTCTTCTACTCAAACTCAGGATATGGAACTCTTTCAAGAAAGCATCCCTTAGTGCTGCATAATCCACACAAGTTTGATCAAGGTCAAACTTCCTATACCATCTATGCACACGCCCCTATAACATAGTAGTGAATTGAATTACCTTTCACTCAATAATTGTAATCCCTTTAGCACGCCACAAGATTTCACACATATGCACATGTTTGGTAGCATCCTCTATACCTCTATATTCTAGGAGATGAAGAGACATCTCCATGTAGATATTTTGTGGTTGTTGCAGACCTTGACCACCTTATCCGTAATCCCCAGGTTCCCTCTCCTCTAGAACCACCAAATCCATCGAAACTAGAAACACCTATACCTTCGATCTTCTACTTGTAGTTGGAATAGGGCGTGTAGATGTACTTCCATGTGCTCCAATAATAGTACTATACAAAACCCCTACAGTCTGTGAAGCAGTTCCACTTCTAGAGGTGAGTCTAGTATTCTATGTGCTTACATTCTATGTGGATGATGTGCCCAAGAATGCTCCTCCAAATGACATTGAAGCCATCTGTCTTGCCATTGATGTAATTGATCCCTAACTTACTCTTGCTTTCTTACTTCCAAAGTTAGTTTACTTGGTTACTTGTCATACTAGATATTGAAAAACCAAGTGCAAAGGCTAGGTCACCAGGTGGATTAAGATGCGCGCATGTGGCCCAAGTAGTCTCTCTGCGGCACACTTCTATGTGAGGCCAAGAAGGGATCTCTATCATGCTTTCCAAGATGGGGGAGTTCCTGATGCTCTAGCTCCACGTCTTCTATGTGAGCCGTAAATCCTTCACGAGCCAGCTCTCTCCTCAATGCCATAATTTCTACAACAGAATGCTTCTTCTCTATTTTCCTCTCATGCGCCTCATTACACTTAATTTGACTTTCCTCTCTCTGATTTTCTACCGCTAGGTCTGCCATCTTAATACCAAACCTATTCCTGCCTTCGCACGTGGTGAAGTTTAGTTAGCCATTGACTTACTTTCCAGGTTCAAAGTTACCATTAAGATCTTGATTTCCAGTGGAATACCGTGCAAATATGTTCCTCTTGGATACCACAAAAACTGAAATTTAGCTACCTCCGGGAAAGAGTACGTTGAAATTGAATATTCCAAAATATAACTGTTTAGAACACCATAAAACCACGTATCCACAGCGTGAGTCCAGATCATATTAGCATCATAAAGGTCCTAAAATTGTTCCTACATCTAGACAAGTGTGTGATACCTCCAATTCCGCTGAGATGCATAAGTAGTAAGCCACTTGTATAGTTCTACTAGAAAGATAACAAAAATCTCTCATATAAGCTATCATATAGGTTCTATTCTACCCAAGTGTGTGCATTAAACTCAGATCCACTGCTGAACCATCATGCATATTCTTCCTCCAGATTATGTATCCATTCCTCAATACTTGTTAGAGTTAACCTGGTATGTCTTCATCGTGAACCATCCTGAAAACAATTGAAAAAGAGGTCTTGGCAATAGAACTAATGATGTAGCCTAGAATTTACAAGATAACACCCTAGTCACGCTAGCACATCACTCAGCCTAGACTGAGTGCTCACCCGAAGCATGCAAAGGTACCAGGTCCCTCTTTAGGGTTGTTGTAATAGGATGTTTAACGTGATGAAGATATAAACATATAGATTTATAACTAATCTATTATTATACACTACAAACTACCCATAGATTTATGAAAGAACAAGCTTATACAGTAATCATTATTAAATTAATAACATGCACCACTCAGTTACACATAATGACACTTAGATTCAACCAATATCTTCCATCTATTAATAAATATAGAATCTCCTTACATTATTGTCAATTTATATCAAGGCACGTATGGATCTGATACACACATTCATACGTCCAAAATCATACATACATCACTCTTTGTGATCTCTCTCTATTATGCACCTAACATCATATATATAGGGTGGGGACTTTCCCTTCACCGCTTAACTACTCTAGAAATAGGTTGCATGCTATTGATAGCCACACACCATTTACAATTATAGCCACACATGCAAGTGCACTATCTATAGTTCTCTTGTAGTTATCTAAAGTGTTAATTCTATTCTTAGCTTGCCTCCATGCATAGACACTTTGAACTACTTCTCCAAATATAGACAATGCATGGTGCACACATCTCTACATAGTTGATGTGTTCCACATGCCATCTTCTAAAAATAGGTCTCTATGCCCAAAATCAGATAAGCCCTGAAATCTAAACTTTCCTTCCTCGCCTTTGATCTTGGCCTTCTATCTCGTGCAGACTCCTTGTGTGATTTTAGAAAAATATTCTTTGATCAATAAAGCTCATCAATGACCAAAATGGGGAATTTATCCTTGATGGTGAGGTGGTTGAGGGCATGAAATTCAATGCAGAGCCACCATGAGCCATCCTTTTCCGGACAAGAAGTACCGAAGAGAGAGTACAGTGGTGCTTTGGAGTAAATGACACCATATTCGAGGAGGTATGGGAGTAAGTTTTCAATTTCAGACTTTTGTAGATATGGATAGTAGTAGGGATGGATGTTAGGGGGATGCTTCCTGGGAGGAGTGGGATGCGGTGATCTTCGGGTTGTGAAGGGGGAAAACCCATTGGTTTGATAAAAATAGTAGCATGTTTGTCAAGGATGGCTTGTAAATCCACAGGGTTGCTAGCAGTAGTGGGGGGTTGGAGTTGGATGGAGTGTAACTAGGAAATTATACCATGGGAGCCTTTCTTCAAAATATTTTCCATGTGATGGGAGCTGATGATGGAAGAAGATCCTAGAAATAATCCCTTTAAGGTTTACTTCTATTCATTAGTTGTGAATTGCATCCAAAGCTCAAGTAAAATCCCATATAATGGGTCCCAAAGTGTGGAGCCATTATGCACCTAAAACCACATCACATCCACCTAGAGGGAGGGAAAACATATCCAATTACAGAGTGTAGTCACCTATCACAATGTGTACATTTTGACATTTCCCTTTACAAGGCAATTTTCCCCATTAGCAATCATCACTTCAAAGCTAGAACAAGGGTACACAAAGTAGTCTGCCTACTTAGCAATGTGGGGATCAATGAAATTGTGTGTATTTTTAGAGTCAATGAGGATTATGAGAGGAATATTTTTGAAGCACCCTTGACCTTCATAGTTTATAGGGTGGTAACACCAGCTAGTGCATGTAGAGAGATCTCTGGTTGATCCTCCTGGGGTGTGAAATCCTCTACGGAGCTTGGTTCATCTGGAGCATCATGGAAGTCCTGGCTATTGACCTCACTATCCTACTCTGGTGGTGATTCCACATCGAGTAGGTAAATATTTTATGTGATGCACCTATGACCCTTAACCCATTTATCATCACAGTTGTAACATAATCCCTTCTCCTTACAAGCCCACATCTTAGCCTCGATGAGATGCTTGATCTGGGTGTTGGATGTTGGCCACTAGTTGGTTGGGTTCTTGACTATTGATGATAATGGGAGTCGACGTTGCATTGAGATTTTATCTTTAGCCAACTTAGCCAGGCCCAAGGCTTCCATCCCGTTTGTGGGACAAAATATATTTACCTCTAAGTGGATTGGCTCCTTGAGGCCACTAACAAAACAAATCTTGAAGAAGTCTTCTGTTAGCCCTTCAATATGATTAGCCAATTTCTCAAACTCATGTTGATACTCCCAATCAAGTACCTATCTAGCGGAGTTTGGTGAGAGCTCCGGTGAAGTCCTCGAATTCAGAGGGACCAAATCTACCCAAAATGAGGGATGTAAATTTCTTCCAATCGGGTTCATCATGTGTTATGAGATACCAATGATACCATTGTAGTGCGTCCTTTTCCAAGTGGTAGGAGGCGATTGGAACTTGATTAATAGAATAAGTGCCATGAATGTTGAAGAACTACTTGGCTTGATAAATCCATCTTGTAGGATCTGTACCATTGAACTTTGGAAATTCCAGCTTGGGCCCATGGGATTGGGTGGAGAAGGAGTTGTGTGAGGACTCCTCCTTTTTCCATTGTTTGATCAAAATATCATTCTGCTTGATTCAATCCTTGTAGCCTTTGAGCCAACTCAGTGACCTGGGATTTCAATGTTTCAAGTTCTTCCTCCATGAATTTTGTGCTTGTATGGGTGACAACCATAACCATGGGTTTTTGGAAATGGATAGAAAAAATCTTTCTAAAACATGTTTAGTAATGGCAATTTGGGATTTGAGCTCAAGAAAATGAGGAGAATGGACTTGGACGGGGTTTTTGGCACTTTCTAGGCAATTTTGATGGAGGAAAAATGTAATTTGGGGGCTGTAATGGTAAGAACTGGAAATTTTTTCCTTGAGGAAAAAAGGAGTGAAATAGTGAAAGGAAGAATGTGTGTGAATTTTGGGGCAATCGGTAAAAAATAAAGAAGTTATGGAAAACCCTAAAAAAATTTAAAATGATGATTTCTAAGTGATAGAAGTGGAATTGGGTCTTGGAACCTCAATGTATGAAATGTGCGGACTAGGATTTCAGGTGTTCTAGGAAATTTTTAGGGAAAACAGAGCTATAATATGAAATATATGGCTAAAAAATAGAATTTCCAATGTTTTTTTGTATCTATTTTTATAAATTTAATTTGTGTTCATGAGTAGGAGAACTTCAAAGCACCCATCGAATACCCTACACACAATAAAAAAATGAAACCATACTTTAAATCAATAGAACATAATGATTTTGGCCCGATTTATTTTTTCACAGAGAAATGGTATTGAGCAAATGATGAAGGATGGTTTCTGAAGCTTGTGGTTTGGAAATGGAGAACCACCTGGAACTTTCAAGGTTGCCTAGCTCTAGCCAATGCTCGTGCTAGGTTTTCATGTGAAATTTAAGAAGTTCCTATGCCCGTGAATAGAATGTGAACTGAATGCAATATTTCTAGAAATGACACAACTCGCAAATTCTACCCAAATCAGAGATTATAATGCAACAATGCCAATATAATGCAAAAAGACTGACCACTTTCTGATCACCAAGATCCCATTTCGGTGAGGTGAGAGCATACGGTGGGAAGAATTAGATCACCGTGATTCATGTTAGAGAGAGAAATTTTTTTCTATGGAAAGTGATCTAGTACAGTATGTGAAGACCCTACAACACTATTTTACCAATCACAATAATTTAACTAGAAATGGAAACAACTTGTAATAAATAACTAAAGCAAAAGAGTTCGAAATGATATTAAATCATAGGCATTTTCGAGGGGGAAACTTATTTTTTTCAATCTCAATACAATATATTCATGGATGCTTCATTAAGCCTCAACACCTTATAAACTAATTCCTATCAAAGAAACTACTACTTCCTAAACATGTGGGATTATTCAAATATGTTGAAGGGATGAATTACAAAGCATATGCGTCTAAAGTAACCAATATACTATAAATAAAATATAAGGGTAGGAACACAGGTTCCTAACATACAATGTAATACTAAGTGGAGTTCACTAGAACCTAATATGTTGGAGGGATATTGAGGAATAAAACAAACATTTGTATAAATTTGTAATTTGTAAAGCATGTGCACAATAATTGAACATGTATGTATGTATTAGATAAGACAAACTAGAGAATATGTAAATCTCTTAGAGCATAAGTATAGGAAAATGAAGAGATTAGAAGGCCAAAAATCAGATAAAATTATATTGTAGACACCTAAAATTGGTACAAAGGCCAATTCACATGTCACCGTTATTGACTTACATGTATAAGGAGATCAAACAATGAAATATTATTTAGTGGTTCAATGTCTAGTCCTTTTTTATGTCATATATTGTAATTGTTAGTGTTTTATGCATTGGCACATTAAATATGTGAATCATGTAAAATATACATGGATAAAATCATCATGATGTTGCAAAATTGCTTCTAAATACTTGATATCAAAATGGGTAAGATTATGTGGTTGGAAATGACTAAGGAATACATCTTCTAATACTAGATAAATATCAATGAAAACACCGGGTAAACCATGAAACCATACTATTTCTAATAATAGTTTGAGTATGTGGTAAATATTTAAGAAAAATCCTATTATTGTGCACATATAATTTTCAACATTTAGAAAAATGGAAAATGTGTTGAGAAGGGTCCTTTTTTCTTGCGAATAAGATAAACTTGGACCTTTGAAATTCAAATGGGAATGTAGCATTATACATTTTTTATCCCATTGGTTGATTAGACACGACTTAAAGGATAACTATAGGAGTTTCACTTCATCTTTGAATTTTCCTATATATTTAAATATATACATCAATTATTTTTTAGGATACTAGCAAGTTGGGAAGATCTATCACATGGTGGGGTATACCTATAAGGATCAACACAAGTTCTTTGAGGGATAGATGGATTGCTAACACATGAAATCAATAAGATATCACTATAAGAAGATAAAATCATATGTTACTCCAAAAATATATTATTTTAGTCTAACACATAATAATTTTTTTAAAGTAGAATTTTTTTATTCATACAATATACATTCCTAGAAATAATAATCTTATCATTTACACTGATAAATTTCCATTATTTCCAATACAATCATTATGACTATTTATATCTAGATATCTATAGCATGAATTTTTTAAACCCTAGGTGAAATGGTCTCTTTATTAAAAAATGAGTCATCACTACAAGAATTCTCTACTAATGGGATTATTATACTCATATGGAGCTTAAAATTCTAGGATTAGTGGGGGTAGTGCACACATTTGTGTATTTTGTAAGGATTCTATTTTTTTCATGTCTTATTTATAAGGTTTTGAAGAAATAACCTCAATAGAGGTTTCCCAATTATATCCGAGAGACACGATTGATAATATTATGAGAAAAGAAAACCCTAATAATAGAAGGGAAACAATCATGGAATCAAATCTTGAATTACAACCCAAAGAGAATAATATAAAAACCTTGGGTGAGGAAACAATCCCTAGGTTAATGTGTTAAAAAGTGGGTTCACCAAAATGTAATGATGAGAACTAAAGTTCTCCTAATTTAGATTAATTACAATAAGTAAATATGATTTAGAAATATACATTAAATAAATGAAATTTAATAATAGATCCTAAATTCATGTATTAAAATTATACAATATATGTATATATATATATATATATATATATATATATATATCTTTAAAAATTTATATTTAGACATTAGGGTTAGGTTTTGTAACATAATCACCCTAATATAGTCTCAAATGGTGTGATAGTGATTTAAAACCGTATGAACATGTTGTATAGATTGTTGTTGATCTACCTTTAAAATATGGGGATTTTGAACTCGAAGGTAAGATGAAATTTTCTATATAGGAAAATTTACCTAAATGGATTTTTTTGTAATGCTCATTTTATTGTGGTATTGTTCAAAATGTAATTAAGCTAATAATAGTAATTCTTTTTATATTTAGGAATCATGTTTCATTTTGGGGCACAAGGTATTTAACTATATGTAATTTTAAAATTGTTTTGAGATGTAAAACTCTATCGGTGTTATACTACAATTATTTATACATAATTATTGTGCTAGAAACAAACTATAAAGTTCGTGTGTAATGAGATACAAGTATTGGTGTTGTTAATTGAAATGAGAATACAAGTGAACTTTGCAGTTAAAAATATTGTTGAGCAGACATAATGTTGATTTAAGGAGAAGACACACAAAGGATGCACATGGGAACAAGGCGCATTTGAAGGCACAAGAAGATAGGGAAGGAAACGCATGCCAAAACACTTTGGCTCAGGACTTAGCCCTTTTTATGGATAAGGGATATTTTTGGAGATATCATGCATAAAACACATAGAGATGAATACTTTTGTGACACACAATGGTATTTTGGGAAAAAGCGGTTGTTAAGCGCCATGTATGATTTAAGCTAATAATAGGATTTCTTCTTTGAGTTAACTATAGGACATATATTATTAGAACACTTGCATGTTGTGCATGCCATTGTAAAGGAACATGGCTATTATCAGTATGTGACCTATTTTTGAGAAGTGCATGGGTGGTGAAGGGTAAGTCCCAACCTCTATAAATATGTATTGAACTATGTAGTTTAGAGAAATTGAATTATTTTAGAGTTATGTTGCCGATATTAATACACACATGACTAATGGAGATAATTTATAGTGTCATAAGATTCTATGTTTTATAGTGTTTGATGCAATGGAGTGTATTAGATGGATAATGGTGTTAGACATATCTAAATCTGTTCTTGTATGGTTAGCCTTATTATTGTCATTGTTTAGTTCATGATTATATAAGATCTCGATCTAGTTTATGAACCGTGAAATGTTTATGATTAGTTATGGATCTGAATATGTATTATCATCATCACTCTAACATCCTGCATAAGCAAATCTAAATAGGGGCTTGATACCTTTGCATGCTTCAGGTGAGCACTCATCTTAGGCTGAGTGATGTGCCAGTACTCCTGGGTTTTTCACAGTAGATTTTAGGATGCATCATTGGTTCTATTTCCTAGGACCTCTTTTTAAGATGTTTTAAAGATGTTTCATGATGAAGATGTACCACTTGACCCTAGAAAGTGTTGATAAGTGGATAATATATCTAGAGGAAGAATACACTCAGAGGTTAAGCAATCGTTATGAGTTTGATGTACATGTGTGGGTGGAGAAGAACTTATACGAATGTTTATATGATATTTTCTTTACTATCTCTCCGATAGATCTATATGAGTGGCTGGTTGCTTATATATCTAAAAGGAATTAGAGGTATCACACACTTTTTTGGATGCAGGAAGAATTTCATGGCCCTCTATGATGTTGATTTGATTTGGACACATGTTGTGGAAACTTGGTTCTGTGGTGTTCTTAATAGATATATTTTGGAGTACTCAATTTCTACTTACACTTTTCTCGGAGGTAGCTAAGTTCCAATTTTTACATTATCCCACAGAACCTATTTGCAAGGCATTCCACCGCAATCAAAATCTTGATGGTAAACCTGAACTTGGAAGAAAATATGATGACTAGCTAAACCCTACCATGTGCGGGGGAAGGAGTAGGTTTGGTGAAGGATGACAGACCTATCGGTAGAGAGGAAAAGGGAAGAAAGGGGGATTAATTATAATAAGGTGCATGAGAGGGAGATAGAGAAACAATGTGATATTACATAATAGATGGCATTGAGGAGAAATATGACTCATGAAGGATTTAGAGCTCATGTAGAAGGGATGGAGCTAGAACATATAGAACTCCCCCATTTGGGAAATCATGACAAGAAACCCTCCTCAGCCTCATATGAGAGTGTGCCAGTATAGACAGCATGGGCCGCAGGCATGCATTTGAATCTACCTAGAAACATAGAACTTGCGCTTGGTTTTCCAAAGATTCTAAGATGACCAAGAGTCAAAGAAACTAGTTTGGGGAGTAGAAGAACAAGAGTAAATCAAATAGAAATTACATATAAGGCCTAGAAAACATATTATTTATTATTTGAGGTACCTTTCCAGTGCATCATTAGCACATAACTCAAGCACGTAGAATTTTGGAGTAAATTTTGGGAGTAGTACTACCTTACAAACCGTAGGAGTTTAGTTTAGTACCAATTTTTGGACACATGAAAATACATCCACCGGTCTACTTGTAGATATAGGTGGAGGATCGGGGGCATAGGTGGATCTATTTCTAGAGGATCTGGTGGGTCTAGAGGTAAAGGTAACACAGGAGGTTCTAGATCAGGTGGGAATGGTCCTCACCAACCCCGAATATTTACATGGAAATATCACTATGTCTTCCAGAGCATAGGGGAATAGAAGATGTTGTTGAGCATGTGCACATGTGTGAGATATTGTGGCATGCAAAAGGGATTATGGCTTCTGAGCACAAGGAAATTCAGTTTGTAACTATGTTGCAAGGATGTGCTCACAGTTGGTATATGAAGTTTGACCCTAATTATACTTGCATAGATTATGCAGCACTACGAGATGCTTTCCTTAAGGAGTTTTATATCCTTGAGTTTGAGAAGAAGAGTATAAGCATGCTTAAGGATATTAAGTAGGGCACTACTAAGAGCATTTAGGAATATGATGCCCATTTAAAAACACTTTTGTCTAAGATTTCATATGATATCCATGTAATCCAACATGCACAATGGTTTTTTGGGGACTTGATCAAACCGTTTAGGAGGGCGCTATCACATAATACATATATGGACCCATGCAAAGCACTTGAAGTAGCGTTTCATGTTGAGGCAATCAAAAGTATAGACACTAGAGTGAGCCCATTCCTGGAAGCACAAATTGTAGATATGGCAAAGCAGTTGGATAAACTATCATCCAATTCATCACATGAGATATGCACTGGGATTTGGTGTACAGATTGTGAAGTGGAAGGGCACACTAAGGATAATTGTCCCCGTAGGTCAATACATTCATTATTGCTAGACTATGAGATATGTCATTTAGACCATGATGCAAGCCACTTCCCATTATTACAACATGCGATTAGAAAGAACGTATCTTGTTATTGTAAGATTTATCGGTCCACGACTCATAATACAAAAGAATGCAGGATAATCGGTCAGATCCATGATGCCATCGATATTGGTGTGTGACAAAAAGGAGTATCAGATAACTCTAAAAGTAAAAATGAGCACCATGATTATGATCACACCCAAGGACGCTATAATCAAAATGAGGGACGCTTTGAAGGAGGTCATAGCAGAGGTCGAGGATACCATGGTGGATTCGGTGGCGAAAGTCGTGGTGGTGGATGAGGTGAGTTTCCTCGTGGAACATGTTATACATGTAGATCTCATGACCACTACATATGTGAATGCCCTTAGAATATTATTTGTTCTTTTTGTGGGAAGAATCATAACTATGAGGGGTGCCTAAACTTATATGAGAATCTTAGCAAGAAGCATAAACATGAGAACAAGGGTGCATGGATGGTTAGAGTACATTACACCTTGGAAAATCAGCGGATGCTAAAGTTGGCACAAGAACCTGAGGTAGTAGATGCGAAGATTACTACAAGCGTTGATGTTACATGTGCCA
This sequence comes from Taxus wallichiana var. yunnanensis, assembly GCA_018340775.1. Classification (NCBI taxonomy): domain Eukaryota; kingdom Viridiplantae; phylum Streptophyta; class Pinopsida; order Cupressales; family Taxaceae; genus Taxus; species Taxus wallichiana. Next base: position 423,000,202 of record CM031240.1, on the reverse strand, counting down.
GAGAAATGTTACAAAAAAGCCTCGCTATTACCAAGGAGGAGGTTTTACATGCAATATACCCGATCCTACACACCGAAGGAGGTTTATCAGGAAACGATGGAGGTACTCATACATCTTCAAGGTGAAATACTATGTTTAAAGGAATAGTCATGAAATTTGGAACAAAAGAAGGCAACAGAGACAATCCAGTCAGATGTTGATGATTTGAAAGAGGTATGAAAGATGTTTGCGCTTGGGAATATTATTCCATTACTAGGGAATTGGTTAAAGGAAAAACTCTATGTTTAGGTATTGAGAATTGATGGTGGATCCTACATGTTAATCTTCCCCCTCATAGCTTGGATTACAAAAAGGAAATCACTCTAAATACTATTGTGGATGGGTGGCTTTTAAGCAATATATTGATTGACATAGGCATGAAAGTGAATGTGGTTACTTTAGATGCATGTGTATAGATGGGAAGACCTCCATTATAGCCATCTTCTAATGTATTGTTTATGGCTAATCAAACAAAGGCCACTCCAATAGGATTTTTACAGGATGTATCCATTACTATACAAGGGGCCAAGATCACTGGGGAATTTGAGGTTTTAGCACTTGTAGAAGTAGACAAATTCCCAGCTCTACTTGGATGCCCTTGGTTTTATGAAAATAATGTTGATCTATGGTTCAACAAGGGGTATATAAGTTTTGAGAACAAGGAATAATGAGTTATTATCCCTTTAATAGATGGGAAATCTGCACCTAATGTTGAACCTTTGAGTAAGGAAGATCTGAAAAGAATTTATGTGTGCACCATTTGAGATCCGTATACTACAACCATCTAGGGTGGGAATTCTCTAGTGGGAGGATGCACAGTCTATTAGTGATACTACAATTATTTATTATAAAAATTGGATGTATGACACCTATGAGATGGTTGGGCATAAAATAAGAAGTGCCTTTACATGGAGGAGAAAACACCATTGTATTAGGAAGATAGGTAATAACTTTGTACCCGATACACTAGAGAAGAAGATCCTACAATATTCCTACGCGTCATGGAGGAGAAGAGGACAGATCAAGTGGGGAGAAGAAATATGTTAGTGTATACCCTACACAGGATGGTAGCACATTGATGGATGGTTCACATGTATAATATCATAAAATGGAATGAAGTAAGAATTGCTCTAATAACCCGGTTTCTTAGGAGCAATGTGCCTACTAAGATATGCACATATAATGACAATCATCCTCTTCAACACCATGTCCAAAATTTTGAGAGACTCTAGACAGAGGGTAGGAAGCTTTACCACCTTCACTTTGGGTACACAAACTTTATTCCACTATTCAGATTGTGCAAAGGTTTGGTATGTTTATGCGGAATTTCATTGGGATACTCGGAAATTGACAAGAATTGATTGCAGGAATGGTCTAGACTTTTGAATACTTCTCTAATAAACCTCTAGTGAGAGATTCATTACAGTTATGGAATGCTTGAATATGGGAGATAGTGCAAAGGTCAAGAACTTGTTTAGGATTTATTTGGTGAGGAAGAACCATGAGCGTGTTTTGATGAAATAGATGAGATAGATGAAATATTTAAGTGAACTTTCTTTGAGAAGGAGAAATGAAATATGGTCTACATAGTGGGTGATGAAGAAGTAGAAAATTTGGACATTGACCATTCGGAAGGCACACGTGAAGTTTTAGATAGTGCAAATAAAAATGCACGTGCCTATCATGAACCTATGAAGACCAAGAAAGTGAACATTGGCACAAATGCTGAACCTAAGGAGGCCATAATTGGAGATTATTGGTCTAATTCTGAAGTGGAAAATATAATTGAGTTACTACGTGATTTCCAAGATTTATTTCCTAGGGGCTACCATGAGTTAAAGGGGGTGCATGATTCATTAGGCAAGATGAATATTAAGCTAAAGGAAGGTGCGTGCCCAGTCAGGAAGAGACCTTACAAGATGAACCCTAACCTGTGTGTAAACATTAAAGAAGAAATTGAAAAAATGTTGAAATATGGCATCATTAAGCCCTTAGAAGAATCAAAGTGGATTAGCCCCATGGTAATCAATATAAAGAAAGATGGAAAATGTAAGATTTGTGTGGATTACGGAGGTGAATTCTACATGTGTGATTGATATTTTTCCTATGCCTTTCACTAGGAAATATTAGAAGGTATTGTAGGACATAAAATTTACTCTTTTACGTATGGATCCTCCGGGTATCATAGGGTAAGAATTACACAGAGGATCAAGAAAAGAAAAATTTCACCACCGAATGAGGAATCTTTGCATATACAAAGTGATTCCCTTTAGTTTGAAGAACGTGCCTGCTATATTTTCACGCATAGTTTTTCAAGCATTCCAGGATGTTATTCGCAAATTCTTACAGGTTTACTTGGATGATTGGATGGTATATGGGCTTGTTAGGGATAATTGTGACAACTTACGCTTAATGTTTGAAAGATGTAGACAGTTAATCATCCCTTTTAACATCAAGAAGTGCATATTTGCTACACCTTTTATAACTTTTCTAGAGCATATCATCTGTAAGGAATGTTTTTAGTAGATCCAACTAAGGTTGCTGTTATTGTAGGCACGGAGGAATCTACTAGTCAAAGTGAGGTGTGTAGATTATTGTGCCATACATGGTATTACGAAAAATTTATTAAAGTATATGCAAATATTTCTGCACCTTAGAGGAGTTACTAAAAGGAAAAGGGACATTCTATTGGGGAGAACTTAGCAGCACGCCTTTGAGGAATTAAATGAGAGACTTCCTACAACACCTATTATGTGTTTTCCTCATGAAACCAACTATTTCACGTACATGTGGATTCCTCCGCACAACCATTGGCGCAATGTTAAATAAGCCTGGAGAAGGTATTATAGATCATACTATCTACTTTACTAGTAGAAAGTTGACTCATGTAGAACATAATTATATAAATACAAAGCGCGAGGCCTTGTCGATGATCTACATGCTACATAAGTTCGAGACAAGATTTCTTAGCAACACATTTTATATTTTATATAGATCACATGGCATTGAAATACTTGGTAAATAATATCATTTTACAGAGGATACATATGTTGATTGGTTCTCTTATTCTAAGAATTTTACTTTACACATGGTAAAATCATGTAAAATTAATTCTAGCCTAGACCATTTATCAAGAATTCACATAGGAGAGGGTGGGAAGAAAATTGAAGATACAATGCCAAATGCAAAGTTATACAGTTACATTGCACACCTTTAGAATTGAAGGATATTGTTATCTTTTTATGCACATGTGTGGCATGAGAAGGAATGAAAGCTTTAGAAAAGAAACAACTTGAATTTTGCACTACACCCTTCATGTTGATCAAAGTGGTGATTTATACAAACTATTCGAGATGAAGTATCGGTGGTGTGTATTAGAACATGAGAATACCGATATCATGGAAGAGGCTCATGGTGGTATTGTAGGTGGGCATTATGTAGGTGACACACCATGCTGAAGATTCTACTCACTAGATTATGGTGGGAGAGCCCATATAAGGATTTTAAGGAGTATTGTAAGGCGTGTGATCACCGTCAAGCACCTTGGAAAATATAGACAAAGAGATGAAATGCCTTTGAGGCCTATTACTAGTACAGAGCCATTTGAAAAATTGGTAATAGAATTTGTGGGTCCTATTTTCCTAGCCATGAATAGAACTATATTGTGCTACATCATCACTTATACATATTATCTTACACGATGGGAAGAATCAACACCTACAAAGGATTGTAAAATAGTTACAACAACAAGGTTCTTATGGGAAAATATTCTTACTAGGTATGGATGTCTCATTGAGTTTGAAAAGTGATAGGGGCACACACTTATTGAATGAGACAATCAAGATATTTTTGGTTGAATTTATGGTCACACACCAAAATACTACACCTTATCACCCTGAATAAAATGTAACTACTGAGGCCTTTAACAAGATATTGAGCCAGACCTTAACAAAAATTTGTGATGTTGGAAGGAAATATTGGGATGATAAATTTTCTACTATACTTTGGGCATATAGAACAACCTACAAAAGGTTGAATAAGGCCACACCATTTTAATTGGTGTTTGGCATAGAAGTAGTTCTTCCCATGGAATTCATGTTACCTTCTTTGTGTATTGCATGCACTGGAGGTCTACCTGATGAGAAAACATTAGAATAAATAATTGACAAGTTAATACAACTAGATGAGAGGCACCCATAGCACGTTGGATTTAGAAATAGGAAAAGGCTAGGTAGAAGGCATGGCATGATAGACACATCAGGGATAAGAAGCTTGAGGTTGGACGATGGTACTTCTTTATGATTTCAAAGTTTTGTGCCATTCAGGAAAACTTAAGGTGGATTGGTTGGGACCATATATTATCACTCACATCCTTGAATCAGATGCTTTTCAGTTAGAGGCACTTGATGGAACATGGTTACCCGGTTACTTTAACGGGAGTAGGCTGAAGCCCTACTATAAATAAGTATTCTTGGTGTTTGTAATAAGGAAGTATTGCCATTTAGTATAGATTTCCCTTTCTATATTTATTTTAATGTATTTCCTTCTTCATCACTATGATTTGTCAATTTAGTTTGGTGTTTTATGTAATAAGCGCATTTGCGCACTGGAAGCTAATTACAATCTGAAGTATTTTTATGCGCAGAGGATTACACATACCATTGGTGTGGGGTGGTTGTTATTAAAAAAGGGGTACACATGAGAACATACTGTTACAGGTGTTATTCAAAAATGGAAGGAGCTACTAGAAAGAAGATTGCTCCTAAGGAAGACCATAACTAGAAATAAATGAATGAAAAGTATAACGTGAGGTAAGTGGCAGGCAAGAAATTACTAGAGGAAGGCACGGTGGTGAGGTAACTTGGTGGATGGATGCGTACAAAAGGGGATCTCTAGCCGTAAGGTAGGAAGGTACACTTTGAAGGTTATAGCAGTAGCACATAGGTGTATCATGTGGAAATTGGGAAAACATTCAATTAATGAGGGGATCAGTGGTAGGTAAAGGATAAATAAATGTAATAAATTTTAGCAACTCTATATAAAGATGTGATGTAGGTTTATTTATACCTTTCAGATCACAAGTATTCGAGTGAGCTAGTTGTGACCAAACCAAGCGAAATGTGTTGAGGTGCGAAAGTTGTGAAACCAGGTGTGGAGAGCAGATTTATGCACATAAGTAGTTTGCGTCCCTATTGGAGAAGGGTTTGAGTGAAGTAAAAGCATTGAGAAGAAGCTAGGGCACATGATTTTGAGATAGGGCACATGGTTTTGAGCTAGGGCACGAGAGCTTACTCAATAGAGGAAAAGGTGATATTTTTACCATGGCACCAAGGAAAGCACTGAAGCAGGAACGAAGGGGAAGAAAAAGGTGGAAATCGAGGTTGAAGATGCTCCCAAGAGTAATTTTTCAGAAATGCAATATCTAGAAGGAGTGATCATCGACGGGATTGGGATTCCCATATCCACAAATGCAAAGTAAGTGACTATAACCACCACACCACCGATAACAAGGGAGAGTTGGATGCATTGTTGAATAAGAAGACCAACAAGTGCATGGTGGATGACATGCCAGTATATGATGATGTTGGGGAGAATTTTCTTAATAAGATAGGGGTATATCAGCTATATGAACTCCCATATTTTAGAAAACTAGAAAGTTTATACCAATGGCTTATGAGAAGAGTCCATGAGGACTTCTTCTATTTTGTTGGATGGTGGGTAAGGATCACCACACCTTTGATTTCTACATTGACAGGATGAAGGGCACATGGATAAAGGTTAGTAGTGATCTAATTAATAAGGAAACCGTGATAACTACAAGTAAGGAGTTGGGATATGCCAAGGGTTCACACGGAATGGACATCTATAGATTAAGGAAGTACCCTATGGTATAGGAAGTTGCACATCTACTCACTAAGTTGAATGATCGGAGAGATGGTCACAAGTAAATACCATGTAGCTACATATTGTGAAGAAAATGTCATAAGGAGAAATGTATAAATTAGCTAGCTACATAGCAAAAAAATTATTGAGGAACTATGCACAGTTGAGAAGATCAGTTTTATTGTTATCCTATTATCTCTTGTATTTATAGAAATTGGAGTGCCCGATGGGCCAAATAACAAAATTTGGGAATACCCCGTGGAAAAGAAGTCCCTCATAGAGAGGTTTGAGAAGTATTTGTGTGAAGGAACAATGAGTGGCCCATTCAAACAAAGGGAAAAATTATGTTATGATTGACTTCATGTGACCTTTGAGGAGGAATGACACATTCCAAAGGAGTTACCCTCAGTAGTGGAAAGGCAAGATCAGATTCATGCATGTATCAACATTTTTGCATTGTTTGGTTCGCAATGAAGGATGAGACATGGAGTCCCTGGTGCAAACTGCCATATTCCTTCATAGTGTGCTACTTCCAAGCAACAATACAAAAGTTTACTGATGCACATCGGTTGAGCTACAACGTGGAAAAGGTAGACTATGACTACCATACTCTAAGGAAAACTTATGTTTATCTAGGTCAGTCTACCTATATCGAGAGGCTTATTTATGATGTTATAAGCATGAAGCTAGTAATTTTGGATATTGGGGAAAATGGGGCCGTGCTTATCTATCTTTAGCTCAAGCCTAGGATGGAAAATGGAAAGTATGTGGAGAATGAGTTTATACTCCCAGGGCCACCTAAGGGAAAACACACAAAGAGAAAATGTGGCAGCTCAAAGCCTCCTCGACCAGTAGAAGAGACAAGGAGGAATAAATCGACCAGATAGTGGAGGATTAGACCATAGAGGCCGGAGGAATCCCACAAAAAACCGGAGAGTGAACACACATATACCCCCTCGGACATAAGGAGGAGAGGAGTACTTGGACATGGGTATAGTCAATGAGGAACACCAATTTAAAAGGTGTTTAGAAGAACTAGAACCCAAGGTGCAAGGACATATAAAAATTTATGAAGTTCACCTCAACTCTCCCCTAAAAATAAGTACCCAAGGGAAATAAAAGGAGAAAGCTTAAGCTTAACGAGGAGGAGGAGGAGTCCTAAGAGAGCGCGTCAGAACCCTAGTTTAGCTTTGAAGATGTGGAGGAACCCTAATATGAAGAAATGAGAGATGAATAGGAAGGGGTGAAATAAGTAAAAGAAAATGTGCAAGAATAACCCAATGTGTAGATTGTGACTTAGGTAGGAGAAGGACCAACTCCAAACCTTGGCGCCCAAGTTCCTAAGGGGCCAAAAACAAAAAGAGAAAGAACAAGTGAAGAGTATGTTGTCCCTAGTATGGGCTATACTGAGGACACAAGAAAATTTCCCATGCCCAGTTTTATATTACCGTGGCCTTAAGGAGTTATATGAGTATGAGATGATGAATCTAGATATGGAAAATATGTGCACAAGGAAGAAATTATCCTAGTCCATGTAGACTCATATGGATGAACCAGATTTTGACGTGTGCGAGGAGTCATGTGTCTCATGAAGAGTGAAGAAGGCACCACGGACACGGCACATGACAATAAAAATACTCGATATCTCGATGATCAGGTCAACAATGCAATAATAAAGGTATCTACTAAGGTTTCATAGAGAAATATTGATAAGGATGCCACCATTCGAGCATTGATTGAAGATAACAAGGCTAAAAATGTAGAGATAGTGTATTTAAAGGAAGAGAAGGAACGAGAATGGGAAAATAATGAGGCCTTCATTAGCATGGTAGAGGAAATTGGTGATCACATCCTTAAAATAAGGCCTCATTTAGAATCTCATGTTCTAGAAAATTTTCCTTCTACTATGCATTATGTGTGCACTTTGGTTGATTTGGTGTTAGATGATGGACCAATTTGGATGCCCACACCAAAAGATTCTGAACAAGAGGTAGAGAGAGCAAGGGCCTCTATGGTTAGGAAAATTTCAACTTACGAGGAATCACTCAAAAATTTGAAGGATGAGCTAAAGAAATCTAACCAAGCTCTCAATTTATGTGTAGCACCGATAATAATAAGGACCAGAACTCTACTTGAAGATAATGAAGTTCTAGCAGTGATGAAAGATGAGACACTAGGGTGTGCAAAAATATTGGCACTGGTGAAATAGAAGTGCGAGGCCCTCACAACAGCCCATGATCCACACAAAGAGAGGATTGATGAGATTGGGAAGCTCATAGTGCAAAATATGGACCTCCTAGAAGGAATGATGTCAGGTATGGCCAATGTTTTCCGTGTACTACAGAATGAGAAAAATAATCTTACTCAAGACAAACTGTATTTCATAGCCATAGATATTCTAGAGAAGACAAGGAATACGCCAAGTGACTGGTAGGCATTGGAGGTTGAAATGAAAAATGAATACCCAGAGCTAATCCTCCTAGTTGAAGAAGAGGGTGTTGTAGAGTAAAAATTCATTCTTTTGTACATTGTTTCATTGATTGTTTCATTATTTAATCTTTATTACTTGGGAACATAAAAAATAATTCCCATTTTCGGGATGGTAATGTACTTTAGTATGGGGTAATGTTGAGCAGACAAAATGTTTCTCTAAGGAGAAGACACACAAAGGATGCGCACGTGGGAACAAGGAGTAAAAAGATAGGGAAGGAAACACACGTCATAACACTTAGCTCAGGACTTCACTATTTTTATGGATAAGGGCTATTTTTAGAGATAGCATGTGGAGCACACATAGAGATGAATAATTGCATGAAACACAATAGTATTTTGGGAACAAGCGGTTGTTAAGCACCATGCATGGTTTAAGCTAATAATAGGATTTCTTCTTAGAGTTAACTATAGGACATCTATTATTAGAACACTTGTATGTTGTGCATGCCATTGTAAAGGTGCATGGCTATTATCAGTATGTGACCTATTTTGAGAAGTGCATGGGTGGTGAAGGGAAATTCCCCACCTCTATAAATATGTATTGAACTGTGTAGTTTAGTGTGTGTGAATTATTATAGAGTTATGTTGTTGGTTCTGATGCACACATGACTCATGGAGATACTTTATAGTGTAAGAAGATTATGTGTTTTACATTGTTTAATGCAATGGAGTATATTTTATAGATAATGGTGTTATACATAACTAACTCTGGTTTTGGTATGGTTATCCCGATTATTGTCATTGCTTAGTTCATGATTCTCTAAGGTCTAGATCTGGTTTATGCCTTTGTGGAATGTTTATGATTAGTTATGGATCTTAATATGTATTATCATTATCACACTAACATCCTACACAAGCAACTCTAAAGAGGGTCTGGTACCTTTGCGCACTTTGGTTGAGATCTCGCTCAGTGGGTGATGTACCAAAGATGCCTAGGTTTTTCACAAGTATATTCTAGGTTACATCAAATATGAATCAAACAATTGATCAAACTAAGAATGTTAGAGATGAATTTGGAAACTATGAATAACTCACTATTGCATGATTGATTAAAACCTTAAAATATTTAGTGTTAGGTGTACAATTAAGAACTAGAAGAGTTTGACATTATAGTGTCTTCAATATGGTAAATTAAGGGAAAATATTGTTTTGTAGACATATTGGTTTTAGAGAAATGATTTTTGAAAAATTAAAGGAATTTAAATTAATCACAACGAAGTCAAAATATGTGTGTGTAAAATTGATTTGTTAATGGTGAATGTTGAAATGATAAGTGAATGTTAATCTTGTGTTCAACTGATGAAATTTGATTGAAGTTATACGATATTATAGTAGTCTTTGTCAAGATAAATAGATATGTAAATTATGATAAAATTAATTGATGTTTTGGGAAATTATTATGAAGTGTGTGTATGTGAATTCACATAAAATGAATGTTTGATTGTGTTGTGCCTAGTTATATTTTAAGTTACATATCATTTAAAGTGGGAATGATGTGTGTGTTGAAGTGTGCAAGAGGTTAACTTGTTATTACAAGTCATATTAAAAAGCTAAGACATATAACTGAGGATGAAGTGGGACTAACTCCCACAATGCTCCATGACCAACATAGGTCACCCAGATTGAAAATAGTAGGGTGTTGGGAATGTGTAAAATGACTGTAAAATTTAAATGTTGCATTTTTTCCTTGTTGTAATTGTTTTCCTCCACTTTGAATCTTTAATTTGGTTAATTTGGTTAATTTGATTAATTATTTTGTTAATTTTTAATTTGGATTATGTATAATCATTTTTTTGCCATTTTAAGTTGGTTTTAATTTGTTGGGAGACTTTTCACTTTTGGAAACCTCGAATTTAGGCTTTAGAGGCACTTTTGGGAAGTGTATGGGACAAGTAAACCTTGTCTCATACTCCAAATAATCCTTTGTTACCTACACATAGGATAGGTGTATCTTTTTAGGCCTCTTTGGTCATTTGGGGACTAAAAATGACCTAGTTATTTGATTTGATTTTCTCCTTTCATTTTCTTCATTAATTATGTAAGACCTTTATTATTTTTGCATGTTGATTTGATTTAAGTTACTTGTGATGTGAGTTATAATTTTATGATTTTCAATTCTTGATTTTGACATCCGGGGTTGTTTGTAAGTCAAGTTATTTTGATGTGAGGAATTTTTATTTTATTTTCTTTTATTAATTCTTAATTTTAAATCAATATTTTAGATTTTCTTTGTCAAATCCATGTAAGTGAATTTATGGAGGGTGGTTAGTTTTGTGGGATTATGGGATTTGGCCCATGTGGGTATGTAAGAGACTTAATGTCCATGGGAGATCTTTCCTATTTAAGGAAGCTCTTGCTCTTATTTTGGAGGAATATTTTTGTCTTAAGGAAGTGCTACTAATTTTTGGAATGATTGGGAGTGGTTATAGCTTCAATATTTGATGGGACAAGTTAAGAACAAGGCGAGTTACTTTATTTTATGTTTTTTTCCTTATAAATGGTTGTTATTCCCTATCCATCTCTTAGTGAATATTGTGATTTTATGTCTTACTTGAGCCCATGTTATGATTTTAAATGGTGTTTTTCTACTTGTTATGCACCCAATGTGGGGCTAACAAGTGTGTTGTGTGTTGGGGAAATTTGTTTTTCATTTGGAGGGATAAGTGTGGAAAAAATGAAGAAAACCAAAACATGACTGAAACAAATGATAGAACCAAAGGGATGTGAGATTAACCTTCATGGAGATCATAAGTGGTTGTGGGTTTTGGGAGGCATATGGATTTGGATCTAGGTTATAATTATTTTTTTGTGGAGGAACCAAGGGCTAATCTCCATTCCTTAGTGGATATTATAAGTGGGTATAAGGGATGACTTACCTTTCCCTTTGCAAGCCTAGTTTGGTTTGATAGTGTGTTCATTGTGCTTTGGATAGTTAAATATTTCTATCTCTCTCTTATGTCCCGAATCAATGGTTTATCTTGTTTTTTTGGTGAAAATTTTCTATGTTGCATGCATGTGTGTGTTTTAGTTTTTTCTTTTTTTTTTTAACCCATGTTGTTAGTCATGGATAATTATTGGGAGTTAGGGGATTTTGTGGGAAAATGGGGATGATATTTTCCCCCATTGTATGGATGAGAGGTGAACATCACCTTCGCCTCTTCTTGGTATGTTCTTGTATGGAGTTGAAGATGGAAAAACTCAAAACATGTTGTACTTGTCTTATGATGTTTTGGGAAACTTGTGATCTATGTGGAAAAGTTTTTTTGTTGCATGGTTGTACTTGAAAATTAATTGCAAGAAAAGTTGTTAAAATATTTTGTCTTGTATTTCAAATACATATTTTTTTGTAAGGAAATAATCATCTTGTTAATTAAAAGAAAATAAGGAATTTGTTGAGCTTATTGGGTTTGTATTGTGTTTTGATGGTTTAAAATGAAGTGGTACTTATGCTTATCAATCTCCAAATTTAACTTATTATATTTGTGTTTAAAAATAAGGCTCTTAACTTAACAATCTATCCCTTTTACTTATTATTTTTACAAAAAAACTTTTTTTTATTATAAGGAAAGAAATTAAATTTTTATATGTATGTATACATACATACATACATACACACACACACACAAACACACATTATATATGTTCTCTATATAAAAAAGGTAATTTTAAGTATAATACGTGTTTATTAAAAAAAGCTGAAATAGATACGACCACTAAATTAGTCATAAATATTTTTATACAAATTAAAATACAAAATAATTTAATGGGTTGTTAGTTGTATACATTATTTTCATATCTTGTCAAAATTTCAATAAAAACCCGATCACATATTTGGAGAAATCACAACTTAAGTATATTGTATGTGTTTTATTTAAGAGAAAAATAGAAATAGATATGACCTCTAAGTTGGTCATAAATATTTTTGACAAATTGAAATATAAAATAATTTAATGAGTTTTTAGGTAAATGTGTTATTGTTATATTGTCAAAAATTCAGAAAAACCTAGATCACATATTTGGTAAAATCATAATTTTAAAATACTATTTTGAAATAAAAATAAAATAAATATGGTGTATATACATATGTATATACACCCATGCCTTTAACCTGGGGAGCCTCCATTAGATCTCTATTGCAACCTCAACCTACAATAAAACAAACAAAACAAAATGAGAGAAAAATAACCAACATGAAATATAACCTCCTTCATAAAGAAGTTTAGGGCTTTGGTCAATCATAAGAGATTGAGGAGGATCATTTTATACAAGGGACCACACCCACTCCTACTTTTGTACTTGCAAGTTGACTATTCTCATTTGAGTTATTGGAATTATTTTTTTACTAAACTAATGTGAGCTTTATTAAATCTAAGTGGAGGTGGAAAAAGTAAGGTTTAATAAGAATTTTAAATTAATCAAGGAGTCACTTAATGAAATTATAATATTTAGCACCTTGCAAAGAGATATATATTATAGTAAGTGATAACTAAATTGTAATTTAAAACACTTTTATTGAGAATTTAGTGTTTTACTATTAATAAATCCCTTTCCCATTTAAGGTGGACCATTGCCACTTTAACATTAACCTTATTTGGATGGCCTTGAACTCATCGAGTTAAGAGGATGATCCCTTTGAGCTCGCAATTATTTAATTAAATCTTGTAAATATTAATTGCTAACTCGGTTTGCTTGGCTTCGCCGATCGAATGATGATATTTTTCGTAGCTGGAAATGTGAATGAATCGTAGTACAAAATCCCAATTTTTCCACATGATGGCACAATGGGATACATTTAAATAACACAAATGTAAAACTTCTTCTCATTAATTATTTTGAAAAAATTATTTTGCAATTTTCACTTACTACTTGGTGTTAATTCGGGCGTCTAATATTGGGGCACTACATTTTCCCTCTATGAATGGATTTTTCTTATGTAAATATGATCTAATTTCTATAAATCTTAATTTGTGAATTAGGATCAATATTTTGTATAAATATATGTCCATGATCTTGCATTTATAATTTGATTTATGGATTATTATTCATCAAAATTATTTATTCATCAATTTCTTGAGAATCTAAAATAGGTGTTAGTATATAATGTTTGAGCTTCAACAACCCCCTGTGAGTTAATATTTTCACACACACACACACACACACACTCTCTCTCTCTCTCTCTCTCTCTCTCTCTCTCTCTCTCTCTTAAGAGGCCTCAAAATTGTGTATGTGTCCTTCCTATTAGGTGTGAGTGAACATGTTATTATAAATACAATTCTACATGTGATTCCCTAAAAGAAAATGGAATAAATGGTAAAGAATGTGATACTAATGATTCAAATTTGTAATAATATTTAATAATTATGTACTTGATCTTGTAAGAGATCTTTTGATATTTGTAAGTGTATTGATCATGTAGGTAATCTTCCCTTTTACAATGTTTTAAGCGATGTGTTTATATAGTGATCAAACCTCAAATTTAGAACATATTGGAACACAATGAACCCAAATTAAAAAATAAAAAAGGCCCAAAATATCAACATGAAGATATTTGTCTTGGAAAATTTTAAGCAAAAATGAGAGGAAAACTTCATTCTGTTTAGGACAAAACTATAATCTAGTTTTGTCAAAGATGGTAAAATATGTCCTAAACATATAATTATGAATATAAATAGATCCAAAAGGTTATAATTCCAAAAAAACATTTGAAATATATGGATTATGATAAAAAAATTGTTTAGGAATAGCTATAGAATAAATAGAATCAGATAGAAGTGTTGAAATACAGATTAATCGACTTTATTTTAGTTAACCAACCATATAAAGAAAATAATCTAAAATACATTATAAAAAGGGATGTGCCATTTTTGGGCATATACATTATATTATGAGACTAAAGGCCACACAAAAATAAATTCACTCAAAAGAGAATACATCCAACAAGTTTATGATATGAGATGCATATAAAATCATATGAAACTAAGAAATTTTTCATCCAAACACTCATGCTATTGTTTACTTCAATTGATTTATGAGATTCATAAGGAAAAGGCACTTGGGTTGAGACAAACTAATATTGCACAAAGTTAGGAATGAGTATTTGAGAGAGAAGGAATATCTTGAGTATGTATATGTACAAGAAGAGGTGGTGTTTATACACGAGGAACTTATTTTGAGTGTATTTCAAACTATATATATATATATATATATGTGTGTGTGTGTGTGTGTGTGTGTGTATGTATGTATGTATGTATGTATGTATGTATGTATGTATATGTATATATGGGTATGTGTGTATTCATACACACACACACACACACACACAGACTCAATATAAATATAAAAGAAGATAGTGCGGAATAAACACAAAAGTGCACACATGGAAACAATATTGTAATTCTAACACTAGAATCCTTAAGGAAACATAATATGTCATGGATAAAACAAAAATATGAATATAAATACTTGTACTAATGTGTATTTATGATGTGGGTGTTGTATGCAAAAAAACAAATGGCTCATTAAAATATCCTCTTTTTATCTCTCTAAGTGGTATGCTAGACTAGGATAATAAATGGGGCCATGCTAATGATTCACACATTATATTGTAAATTTATAGGGACATAAAACTAGGAAGGTGTTAATCCACACTTAATGGAGGTTAGGGCTCCAAATCCTAGACCTAAAGTACGGTAGGGCGTCTTAATATCTACCAAAATTAAAGTGATGATAATAAGGTTGTAAAAATATAACAATAAGATGAAAAAATCTAAGAGATTATGAAAAAGAGTTGCAAGGATTAAGGGAGAGGTCCAATATATTGCAAAGAAAGATTCACAATGATCAAAGTTTGTGCAAGTTAATAAGGTAAAAAATGATAGAATAAATAATGCAATAGATAAATAATATGTTTCCATATCCTAATCTATGCATGATCACATCGGAAAAAATATAAATATAAAATAAAATAAACAAAAAAGAGAGGTTAGATATACTTACCTTCATAAGTACACTATCAACACATTAACTTCATCTAGGGATGACATAACCTTATGATAAATTTGATGTAGGGTGCCAAAATGAATAGAAAAAGACCTAGGAATAAATATACTTGAAGACTCGACTACCTCAAAAGGCTTGGTAGATCATGAAACTATAAATCTTATTCTTGTGAATAATATGTGCCCAATGCTCCATTTTTGAACTTTGAATTAAAAAATAAGACCAAATTCAAGACCTTATACTATTTAAGAGTATATTAACAAACACTAGTAGAAAAAATGAGTGATGAATGAATAAAGGAATGAGTACTTATCTATAGGGTATAAATATCGTAAGGATAACATTAATTGTTTTTATAGTTAATGAAATTTACCATGGTAAATGTTATAATATTTGATAAACTACTAACCTAATGGAATCGACCATGGTCGAAGTCATTAGCTAAGGAAATATGCTCACTATATGGAATCAATCATATTTTGTGTCTAAGATAGAGAAATTCAAAAATGAAGAGGTACACGAATAAATATAAGCTAGATGGAGAAAAATCAAAGGCGTTGAAAGAGGAAATTAATAATTTTGAGTGTTATTTCAATAGGATGGCAAGGTGGTATCATAAGGAGGTTGTAAAATATTAGTGTAGGGATATAAAAAATGAATATAAAGGTGTGAAAGTGTGTGAAAATGTGATATAATCAAACAACACATGAAATATCTCTCATAAGTATCATTGATGACTAGTCCAATGCATCCCACATGATACATGTAACTATTTAAAGTTACTCCTTGCTACTGACAATATCCCCGAGAACACCACTCCATGGAAGTTAATAAGTAAATGATTCCTACAAAGAACAAAATTTAATAAAGTGAAAAATTAGGTGTATACATATGTTACAACCAAATATCATCATGTGTCACAAAAAGTGTACATAAGATGATGTTTGGGAAAATAATATGTAACATTGAAATAAAAATATTAAAAAATATGTGTAGAAAAGAAATAAAAGTAAACATGAAATTAAATAAATAATACCTACCTTTAAACTTACCTTCATGTGAGTGTATTTCCACAATGATTTTCCAGAGTGTAGAATGGGTTTTATGAGAACCCAAGTAATACACAACTGAAAATAAACATTAGAATATAAATTAGCTAAATAGCCAATAAACCCTAGGCTAAGGGGGTCTTGTGGGAGGATGAGAGACTAAACATGTCATGATGGTTCAAAGGTAAGATATTGAAAAGGTGTAGTTGAGAGTGTCAAACTAACTAACCTATGAGTATGAAGGATGTAAGGTGATAGTCATGAAAAATGTGTCAACCATATTAACTATCCTAGAAATAATAGGCCATTTTAGGTAGAGTATTCATAATCCATAAGCTAAATAGGTGAAATATGAGAGGGGAGATATAAATGATCAAGGAAGTACATTGTAGACACTCAAATTAGGTAATTTATCATTTTGACATTGTTTCTTGTGATTGAGATTCTTGGCTAAGAGAAACACCCACATTATACCCCCACTTAATACATCTTGTTATCTATCTCCTAACTTACTTATTCCTATATATTGGTGTGTCATCACATTTTGAATACAAACGCATAAAATTTATACTTAAAAATATAATTATCATGAAGTAACTGCTAAATTTCCTCCATTGTATCCCTATCCAATACCATGTAGTAAGGTTAGGATGTAATTTCTAGTCTGATTAATTTGTATGGTAGTAGAATAACAAATATTCTAACTCTAATTTTAATTCCATTATCTTTTATATGTATTTTTTATCCTCACAGGTCTACCTTTGCATGAAAATATTCCTTCATAACTCTATATAAGAAAGTTTATATCACCTCATTTGCTAACTAGGAACAACATGGAACTCGATGAGCTCTTGTTATAAACACTAGCACAAAATTCACCCAAGGCTCCTAAATTTTCCAAAATCCAATGCACATGTCAAGGAATTCATATTCCCTCATTTCCAACCACTCAAAGTGCCCAACTCAATGTCTTAGCAAGAGCACAAATCATCTAAATATTTGTCAAAGTGATTCAAGTTTTCAACTAGCTAAATTAATCTAGACATGACATGCTATGTAGATAACTGTGTGTTGTTTGAGGCATCTTTGTATTAGTGTTGATGTAGCTAGTGTACCCATTACACTTTGACCCAAACACTAACCTTCTTGCATGGTATTCCACCCATGGTTAGGGTTTGAGTTCCATTCAGTTCATTTTAAATGGTTTCAAGATTGTGTGTAACTTAGGGTTTAACAATGACACATATTTATAGATCACTTAAGGAAAAAACAATTTAGAACCCCACTCCAAGTAGTTCCAAGACCATACAATAGGTATGGTATCATATATATAATCCTGAAAGACTTGTGTGGTTCCATATTAGAGCGTTTTTAGTCACAATCTTAGAAATGAAGCATTATTAGGTTTAGTATTCCCAGATTCTCTAGGCTTATGCACATATATCTTGTGTATCAATTTTTATAGCTAACTACTTCTCTCCCTTTGTGTTTTAAAGCTCATATCATATTATTATCACTTGTTGTCAGTACTAATACATTATTATGATATTGCATGATTGATGTTGGAAGTTAATTAATTAGAGTAAGCCCTTGTAATGAACCTTACATTATTTTTATTATTTTGCATTCTGTTTTCACCTTTTTAATGGATTGATTAGGGTTTTTACACTATAATCAAACAAAAAATCAAATAGGTGTTATAAAGTGTTATTTTGACTAATTAACTTCCAACATTAACCATTCAATATTAGAATAACACATTAATACTTACAAAAATGTAGATGATGCAATAAAAACTCACAAATACATGGGATTGAGTGTTATTAGCTGATTACAGTAATTATGGGTAAATTTAGGTGATTTGGATGTTGAAATTGGGGTATCCTGACCTAGGAATGCTTCAAAATTGAGATGGTGACTTGAAAAACTCCCTCGGTAGGACTGTACAATAGGGAAGGAATGTCCATATGGTATTAACCTCTTTGTATGGTTTTACACCTACTTAGAATTGTGGTATGTGAATTTTCAGGTTTTTCACTTGTTTGATTCTCTTTATTTCTCCTTTTCGGTCATTTTCAAACACACCGCAAGAGTCTCGAATACTTTTCTCGATCTTTCAAAACCTTAACCATATATGAATCCCTACAAAAAAATATTAGTTGGGTTATGGGAACCCCATGCACTAGCAACATTGACACTACTCAAAAGAGGCCTCAAATCACATGTCATTCTCTAGCTAGCATGTGATATCTAGTTGTAGCGTAATTAGATTTGACATCCTTCCTTTGAAAATGCTTGACTTGAGTTTATCTCTTGTAAATATACTTGAGTGAGTGACTTTGAGTGCTTGTAAATGTGGGAAGTAGTCCCCTAGACCTAGTGGGAAGATTCAGACTTGTAGATGGTGTTGTCTTAGTGAATGTGTAGAGGTATTTTTAGAGTGTAGGGAGATTTGGGTGTCTTTTGTGCTATATTTGGTAATAGGTGTCCATACGATTGCTAAGTTATAAATGAGGCAAGTTTTACTTTCTTATATATGCTTCTAAAGGTGATTTAAGTTACAAAGGCCGAATGAAGAGGAGTAAGTGACCCAAATAATAATGTGTAATGGAAAATTTGGGACCAAAGTGAGAAAGGTAAAAAAACATACACTAGCGTCGGGGCCATACAAATGTTTCTACACATGTTGTACATTTTTTTATCTAAGAGTGATAATCTACGGTGTGAAGTTTTAAAGATGATAATTGGATTTTCATACATGTGTTTCGTGCATTCAATCCTCAAAAACTATTGACAAATGAGTTTTTAAGAGAAATAAAGTTAGACAAGATACCTAGGGATGTGCCGATGAAAATGGGTAAAGTGTTCTTGTTTGAGCAAGAGAGTAGTGGTAAGAATAACATTGTCAAAGAGTAGAACTAAAAAAATAGAGTGTCTACATTTTACCCCCTTTAAGTATGAAATAAAATTACATGCTTAAAGGAAAAGATACATGAGTTTGCATACACAATTTGGTTTTTTTATGTTTTTTTCAGGACCCCATTATATTAGTGTTGGCATGCTCCATGATGAAACTTGCAACATAGAGTGTAGTCAATATCCATGATAAAGAATTGAACTTTAACTCAAATGTAAAGATGTAATGTAAATGAAATATGAAAATGTAAATATTGAAATAAATATATACAAAATGTGGAAGAGAAACTAAGATATATAAGAAACTATTGAAAAATGAGTGTGTAAGAGAAAAAAAACTAGACAATAGACGTGTTCAATTCTCATAAACTATTGAGATAAATGTGTAAGAGCAAACAAGCTAGACAAGAGACCTAGGGATGTGCTGGATGAGAATGGGTAAAGTGTACTTGTTTGAGAAAGAGAGAAATGCCAAGACTAACAATGTCAAAGAGTAGAATTACCAAATTTGAGTGTCTACACTTACCCCTTTAAGTATGAAATGAAATTACACGCTTGAAGGAAAAGATACCTAACTATGTAGACACACTTTATCTTTGATTGATGTTTGTTTTGCAGGATCTGCTATATTAGTGTTGGCATACTCCATGATAAAACCTACAACATAGAGTGTAGTCAATGTTCATGATAAAGAATTTAAATTTAACTCAAATGTAAAGATTTGATGTAAATGAAATATGAAATTACAAATAGTGAAATAAATAGATGCAAACATGGAAGGAATACACTTGTTAATTTTGTGGAGGAAAAGTTTTCGAGTCTTTTTTTGTACTTGGAGATTTGGATTGCTGAAGTTTGCCAAAGAATTAGGGGTGATAAATCCCAAATTGTGCTAAGGAGATGTCGAGTCTTGGGTGTATGGAACCCAAAACACTAATGCCAAAGAGAGAGAAGAATATTGAGGATCCAAAGTACCTGTGAAGGAACAAGATTGTGCACCAAATTCATTTAACAACTATGATATCTTCCCCTTTAGGTGTAAGAGGAGAAGAAGGACTACCTATAAATAAATTATATTCTTTGATACCTTCCATGACCCCATGGACCACACCACTATAGATGGATCTAGGCCCAATTTTACAAATTAGGACACATAATACAAAAGAGAATGAATTTCCCCCATATTCTCCCCATGTGCTTTGCATAACCGAGTAAAACTAAAATGTGTTGAAATGTATCCAGAGAAAGGATACCCGTGCCCCCAATATCCTTGAAACAGAAACTAAAACAAAGTGTTATGGAGAATAAGGAATGAAACCTTTTATGCCCCTTGAAACTAATTGAAATTGAGTCATTTGAGTATGAAATTGTGCTTTGAAAAACTATGTCTCAGTAGGTGAAAATCTGAAATTGCTTTGAGAAATTTTTGTTTTACTACCCCTAGGAAAAACTATAGAAATGGGTTAGGAACGTCTGCACACTCCTAACCACACATTGCATTTTTGACCCTAAGCTTGATTTTATGAGTTTCTGTGTCTGATGTTGTTTCTGAGTAATTTTCTTGTTCTTTCATGTGTCTAAGCTCAAAATTCCGTTTGTGTCTATTATAAGTGCATAACATACCCAAATGAATGCCTCATATTTTTAGGTGCATGTGATAAAATATTTTAAGTACAGAGATCAAAATAATATATGTGTATCCATATGTGATAAGTCTAATAATTTGCATAAAATAACATGAAGGGATGATGTGGTGGACACTGAGAAGAAATTGTATGTAAAGAGGATGTGCATGGTGGATACCATGACACACAATCAAGAGAAATAATATCAATAAGAAGAATAGTAACAATAGTTTCAGGGAGAGAACTATTAGTAATCAATAATAGTAATGCATATGTAAGTGAAAATATAACAATGCAAATAATGTCATGCAAAAGGCTTAATGCCTTACCTACAAACATGGGACACCCACAATGTGTCATAAGACACTCAAGTCCCTTGAGTCTACAAACAAGAGATTAAACATCATACAAGAAAGGCATGATGCTAAAAACATGGGACACCCACAATATCACAAGACAAACAAGGCCCTTGGGCTTATAAACAATAGATGCAATGTCATACAAGAAAGGCATGATGCCACAAACATGGGACACTAATGATGTTGCAAGAAAAAAAAAACCCCTTAGGCCACAAAAAATAGCTACACATACAACTAGTAAGCATGTATAGAAAATAAGAATATCATAATGTGATGAAATGACATAACAAGTGATATATAGAAGCATGTGAAATAATTATCAACACCGCACAAGATACATGTGTTAGTCTTGTTAGTTCAAAAGATAACAAATATACCATGTATGTAATCAAGTGTAATGATAGAATTAAAGGGAACTATAATGAAATAATAACACCTAATTTATGTAGAGGGATACCCCTAGAAGAATTATGTAAGGAACCATGATAACTCCCATAATCATGTATTGATTTGTATGTCCTACATCATGCTCAATATACCTTGTGAACACATATGTGTAAAGAATAAAAATGTTATCTATCAAACTATAAGGATAAAAATATGTATAATGTAAAGTGCTAACAATGTATGCTAGAGAAATAGGTCCTAATTTTTGTATTTTTGAAAATATTTAAATGTTTTTAATTTTTGTGATTATATTAGTGTTTTTGTATTTTCTAGTGTATATCTATGTACAAGAAATGGGGTATCATGAAAGATAACTATACACACCCAAATTTGTACATGCTACATTGATGGAAGATGGTTATAAAGTCCTCGATGATGATTCATATCCTTTCTAAGGTGTTCAATCTCTTAAAACCTACTTACGAGAATATATTTGTAGCCTAGTATGTCTTACTTAGCCCCACATGATTTTCCTTAGCTTCTTGATTCATTTTCCTTTGTTTTTATTTTAGTGTCAAAACCACCGCCCTTCCCAGGTATTAGTTTTGTAACCACCACCGAACAAGGTGGCGGTGTTATAATTGCCACTCTGCATTAGGGGCGAGTCTTGTGCAAATTTTTAAGAATGTTTTACTCGTTCTTTGAACACGTGTAACTCAACTTAATTTCAGTTTTAGAACGTGTTTCTCACCCAAATTTTCTAATTTTAAGCTTGATTTTCTCATGCTGATTCCCTCTTCTATTTTTAATAGTGATTTTCCGATTAATCCTCTTCATCTAGTGATTTGGCATCCCATTGCTGCCAAGTGTGCTTGTGCACTATACAACTAACTTTTTATAAATTGAATTCTTATTTTCAAGCAAAGGGCTGGAGAATTATTTTTTGCATCCTTGCAAATGCTAAGATTCCTTAGTTCTTACTTTGGAAACTACATAGCTAATCTTAGTTCTATTGTGCTATCTTTCTTCCACTTGCATTGTTCCCATATTTCCAATTCAAGCTACCATTTCTCCAATGCTTTCCCTCTATTGCTGTCACTACATTCCCAACCTCTGGACTCACGTGGACATGAGATACTAAAAAGATAAACTGAGGGGACCAAGTACCACACAACTAGATTGCCACTGTTCTATATTCCAAGTTGGAGTTGTTATTTGATTTCCTTCATTTCGTGTTTTATTACTATTATATCATACCAACTAGAGTAGAAATCGATTTTATTTCATTTGCAAGTAGTTAATCAATTTCCAAGAGGGTTTAAATATTTCATAGCAGTCCCCAGTGACAAATATTCTTCTTCCTATCCTTGTGTATTTAAAGGAGAGAATATCTATAGGAGGTTGTCTACATATAATAGGTTATTTGGAAAATTTCTTGTTTTAAGTTAGTTTAGTTTTAATACACTTAGTAAGGTGAATAACCACACCGAGTTATTTTTCTTGTTTAGTTTTAGTTCAAAAGTAGTTCAATTATTTAGAATAAAATTAAATTGTTGTCTGTGATTGTAATATTTCAGTTTTGTGATTTGTTTAGATTAGTTTCCTTTTCAGTATTATATTAGATCATTAATTTCATCTTAGTTAATTTGGACACTTCAAACTAGTTTAACATTTAGATTCAATAAATTAGATCAATCCATAGGGAATTCATGCTACTCACTCATAACCACTAAATCTCCCTTTGCTTGACTCAACTACTAAGAATTCACACTTTGCTAGGTCTTAGTCACCGATTCTCATATAGTTCTCCATTCACATTTCCACATCGATTACCCCAAAGACAACCTCGGGGGTCAAGTGTTGGTGAAGGTCGCATGTTGATTTCATATGTACAATAACCAATGAAAATATATTGAGGAGGTGAATCAAATTACAAAGACGATGGAGGCCTTAGAATTAGATGTTCTATAGAATGCAACCCAATTGCCAATGGAACTATAGTAGTAATATGTGCCAAATAGGGGCTATAAGAAGAGTAATGTATTATACCACAATGACCAATATGATGTATGCGATATGTATGTTGGACTAGAAGAATGATCACTCCTTCAAGACTGAGGAGGAGATGTATAATGTCATTGTGTAGTAAAGGATCAATGGGGAAATATATGAAATTTGATGATGTGATGTATGCATTACGTAAGATTTGGATGATGTATGTAATGTAGTGATATTTGATGATTAGGGAAAAATATGTGATGTAGTGTAGGATATAGACATGGTTGTGATACAAGAGAATTATATGTATGTGCTTAAGTGTTTGATTTTATCGTACTAGTGATATTCCTATAGTCATGAGAGAACACATTACATGGGCTATGCATAACCCTTATATAATTCCCCGTGAGCATATAAGATGAGGAAACCTATTCTTAAGAAAGAAGGAAGGGTGATCCTCAAATATTCCCATAAGAAACTTAGGTGAAAGGGTAATGAACATGAGAAGTATGGACTAGGGATGTAATGAGTAAAGTATTGGATGTGAAAATACTATGTGTGCATAATGTTGAGTAAGCGAATAAGGTGCGAGAATACACTATGATATTTAAACATGAAGATTTACCTTAATGGGATGCACAACATATCTAGTTGAAGGGTTTGTTGAAGTTACATGTGCAAATTTTGGGACAATCCCTTGGTCCTTGTTGATCCATTTGTAGATGGGATTAGATTTCCCCTATGTAGGAAGAAATTCGATGTGAGAAACATCACCAGATGCAATAGTAGAATAATGCTCATCAAATGTAACACTTTATGAAGTATTAAGTCATGGAGGAGGTGAAGTAGATATATCTGAATGTTGTTTCTCAAAATCTACAATGCCTTTACCTTCTAATAAATTGATTTTTTAATCCAATGCATAACAATCCTTGTCCTGGTGTCCACTAGTATGATGGAAAATGTAAAAGGGATGGACTTTTTATCACTCAAATTGATGAGGGGTGCTGATCACTGGGTGACAAATAAATTAACATCCTTTTTGTTATTGTTTTAAATTTGTCGTGAGGATGATCAATAGATTTTTCAAAATAGATGGGTTTCCTTTTTGGAAGGTGTGGTGACTGAAATTTTGGTTTAGGACCAGGATGGTAAAAAGTGTCACCATAATGCAAGACTTTGACTATGTGGTCATTGGGTATAGATTCTGGTTGTATGTCATAATCATGTGTAATAGGAGGGGTGACAATATTTGTATCCAAATGTTGAGGATTTTGTGGTTGCCACATATCTTTCTCTAAATCAAGAACACATAAGCAAAGCTCATTAAATGAGTCACATGTATCATAAAGTAATTGCTCTTTGAGGGACCATGTGAGGCCTCTACAGAATATAAATTGCATTTCTAAATCACTTGGATGATATATAAGTAAATGCATGTTGGATTTGAAGCATAGAATATAATCAACTATAGGATCGGTCTCACCTTGATGTGAATAATATAGATACTCATATGTATCCTTAAGGTCTCTATTGCAACTAAAGTTTGCTAGAAAATAATCTTCAAGGTAAACAAAATTACTTAAGGGACCACTAGGTAGATGTTAAACCAATAGAGTATCACCTATAATACTTTGGGAGAAGGATTTTAGAAGGAGTCTATCAGTGTTTTACAAAGCCATAAGTGTCCTATAATGCATGTGATGCTTATATGGAAATGAAGTGCCATCAAAAAATTGGAATGTGGGAATGAAAAAATTATTAGGGAAAGGAGCTTAAAATATTTTTCATGGGATGATATTGTCATAGATGGTATTAACATCAACACTAACATAATAGGATTTTCTTTTTAGAGTCAATGTATTAAACTTTCATTGTACATCACCAACCATGTGCATAAGAGAAAGCACCTCATGAGGTGATATGACATAGACATTTAATCAAAGGTTGGA
Source organism: Taxus wallichiana var. yunnanensis (assembly GCA_018340775.1). Taxonomy (NCBI): domain Eukaryota; kingdom Viridiplantae; phylum Streptophyta; class Pinopsida; order Cupressales; family Taxaceae; genus Taxus; species Taxus wallichiana. Next base: position 422,974,502 of record CM031240.1, on the reverse strand, counting down.
ATTTTTCATTAAGGGTAGCCATGGGACCACTGGTTGGTCTAGAAGCTATAGTGGGCAATGTCTCGTGTGAAACCAAATTGGGTAAAACTTGAGGCTTTAACGATTGAATCTTATGATGAGATTCCAAAGAGATATTACCATTATTAATTAAGGGTAGGAAAAACAAAAGTATGTTAATTCATTTGAAGTATTTCATCATGGTGATTATCACTATAATTGATTCCTTTAGTTTTTTTATTATGGGTAAATAGTTTTGAAGGGACTATACCTTGTGTACAAAAAGGCTCAAAAGCCAGATACCAAAAGAGGAAAAACTGACCCTAAAAATGCAAAACATCCAACATCAGGGGGCTCAACAACCAGATAATACAATATAGTAACAAAATAGGATCAAGACAGATAGTGATCCGAATAAAAGTAGAAGAGACAAAATACGAACAAGAGATAACCACCACTGGTCTTCCCAGCCAAAAAACAACACCAAAAATGCCAGTCAACAACAACTTCACCACCAGTAAATAGCAACAGAGCTCCGCATCACTTGATAGCCCGGTCAATCTTGGCTTTAATCATTTGGAGTGAGACAAGAATGTAATGGTGGTGGCCTGGGATGGATCTTTCAAATCCACCTGGGAAATTACAAGATCTTTGTTCTCCTTGGAACCCCAAATATCCTCGGTAATACCATTGAGACTACAAATACTATGCACATGTTGCTCGATAAAATTGTAGATGCTTTTAAGAGCTGAGAGGATACAATCATTACGCCCTTTTGCATTGCCAAGCCTGGCATCCAGAGATAGAAGCTTCTTGAAAACTTCAGCAGTGATATCATCATCTTCATCATTTTGTAGTTTCCTTTTGCCCTTAGTTTTATCCATATCCCTAATAGCACTCTTTAGGTCCTGAATCTCCTTTTCCATCTTTTCTACTCTGACCAACAAGTCCTCATCTTTAGGCTCCTCCACCGATTACTAATGTGCAGTAAATTTGCAGCAAGCTCCAGGTCTTTATGACTTCTAAGAACCCTCTGAGAAGCAGGGACCTTAGTTTTCATCTCTTTCCTTTTCCTGCTAGTGGTAGCAATGTCAAGTTTCCTATCGGGAAGGGGAGGGATGGAGGCAGGGGGAGGAGCAGAATCCGAGTGGGGCAAGGTGAGTAGTGGCGATGAATGAGAAGTATTAACCCTTGATGAAGGGGAACAACCCTAGTGTGGTTTTGCACTTCCAGAATAGATTTCTCCAGAGAATTCAACAAGTAATGAGGAAAGTTTATGGTGAGGTTTCTACAGAAGTGATTAAGGAAGATTAAGTGCTTTTGGGGAATAGTGACAAATCTCCCCTCCAGAGTAACGTACCTTACCACCATCCTTGCGATCTCAGAAAAGGCTCTGGAACAGAAGCAATTTTGATGCTAGCCATCACAAACTCTAGATTCTCTCCCTCATCTAGAAACTTCTTAGCCTCCACCTCTCTGTCCACGTGCTTGTTGAAGAATTTGGTTCCGTCTAGACTGAGCCCGGTGACCTGGGCAATAAGCTCCTCGAAATCTCAACCTTGATATTACTGTACTCAACCACGCGATTCCTCCATCCATGAGAAAATTTAATTGAGAGATCCTGATCAAAACCTTGGACTTTTTCAATAAAGTTCATGAGACCCCCTTTTGTAAATAGTTCCAGAGAACTGTATCATCTTTCCATGTTGGATTATGGGTGGGCTCAGTCTTGCAAGGTGGTCCCCCCATTTTTCCTGTGATATTACCTCTTCCCATGCAACGGTAAAAATTTGAAAACTATACGAATCATCCTCATCTATGCTTTTGAAGCCCTCCCAATCGTGTGGAGAGATGTAATTATTAATCCTCACTTTGTAATTAATTAACCACTCCTTAGCATCTGCCCTATATCTATTAATGATGACACTCCAAGTCATGCAAATCTTTGATGATGTCATCACTTTGCACTTAAAAAGCCACTCCTTAGCATCAACACTACAACTATTAGTGATTACGTTCCAAGTCATGCAAATATTTGATGATGTCATCATTTACTTTAGTAGGAAGAATGTCACCCCTTAACCAAGTTTGAAAAGTATTATTTACCCCAATATTTTCCAAACCATCTGCCACACTATTGCCTTCACGGTAGGTATGTTTGATTTCAAAATTTTCAAAACTCTTGCAAATATCAGTAGCTTCAGCAATAAAGTCCCTGATTGACCAACTGGGGGTTGTTTTTGGTTTAAAAGATTGATAATGTTTAGCGAATCACCCTCAATTATAATATTGGAAATATTACAATCTCTAGCTAGCCTTATTCCCAAAGAGCAAGCAAGAGCTTCAGAGTAGTGATTAGTTTGCCTACCCATTTTACTAGAAAAAGTAGCAAAAAAAGCCTCTGTGATCTCTAATGACTCCCCCACCTCCAGAATCCCCAGGATTTCCTTTTGAGGCCCCATCAAAATTCAACTTATGCCAAACACTGGGAGGTTAATCCATCGACAAGGGGATCTATCAATACTATTGTTATTCTTGTTCAAAATAGTGCCAATATTCCAAGCAGCTAGAATGTGCTCTTCTTCCTCAGGGTAAAGTCTATTTTTGGGGGTTTAAATCTTTCAATGTTGTCTTTCACAGCAATGATAATTTCTTTGTAGACTTTTTTGCATAACTTTCTGGTATTCCTAAAAATGACATCATTATGAGCTTTCCAAACTCGCCACATGGTGTGAGGGAGAACCAGTTGCCATAATCTCCTCACCACACAATGTTTGTAAGGAGAGTTCCATTGTTCCTAGGCCTGAAGACAAGTATGGGGAAAGATCCATTCCTGATTGAAGTTTTCAAAAATGAGATGCCAAATTTTGGAAGTGTACTTACAATGAAGAAAGAGGTGTTTGATGTCTTCTGCTTCTTCCTGACACATGCAACATCTATTAGGCATGATGAATCCTTTCCTAATGAGATTTTCATTAGTTAGGATCTTTCCTTTAATGATAAGCCACCAGAAAAAAGTTTACTCTAGGGGTTAGCTCGGGCATCCACAACTTATGCCACTCAATATCACTTTCAATAGAGGCAAAGAAAGAGTTGTAGCCAGATTTAACCGAGTACTCTCCATCAAAGGAATATTTCCAAATGAGTTCATCCTTATGATTTTGAGGACTGATATGAATTAGGGAGAGATGAATCTACATGGATGAAACATCGACTACACATTATCCTCATCTACTTTGATCTGTTTCCATTTCCTTTTATTTTCAACCACCTCAATATAGTCCTAGACTTTGTGCCCATAATTTCTAATTAAGTTGTCTTTAATGTGACCATAAGAGGAAATCCAGTTAATATCAGACCATTTTTCAGTCCAAAAATCAATGTCTTGTCCATCCCCAAGCTTCCAACTACATCCCTGAGAGAGAATATGTCTGATGTGGAGAAGATTGTTCCAGAAAATAGAACCATTCGAAGTAACTGATCAAAAATAAAGGAATTCATGCTTTGATTGGAAAGGTATTTGATTTTGATCAACTTGGTCCAAGGCTTGTGCTCTTTTATAAGTCTCCAACCCAACTTTGCAATAAGAGCAACATTCATATGTTTGATATCTTTGATTCCTAAACCCCCAATCCTCTTTGGTTTACAGACCTACTCCCAAGCAACTAAATGGTACCTAAACCTGTCTTCAGTACCATGCCATAAAAAGTTTTTTGAATTTTTTCAATGCTATTCATCACTGTTGTTGGAATGTTGAACATTGACATGATATAAATAGGTAAGTTCTGAAGAGTGCTTTTTATCAATAAACACTTGCCTGCACTTGAAAGTAAAGCTCCTTTCCAACCAACAAGTTTTTTTGAAATCTCTTAAGAAGATCATTCCAAACCTCATTAGAAACCTTACTAGTACTCATAGGGAGCCCTAAATAAGTAGCAGGAGGGAATTAATAGTACATCCAAGAATGAGAGCAATCTTTCTTTGCCTTTCAATAGGAGTATTGAAAAAATAGATTGAGCTTTTGTCAAAATTAACTTTCTATCCTGAGGCTTCCTCATAAAATCTAAGGATAGTTTTGATAGCCTTCACTTCAATTATTGAGGCCATCAGAAGTAGGAGAGTGTCATCAGCAAACTACTGGTGAGAGGAAACCTGATTACCAGAAGTAGGTTGAAATCCCTTTATCATACCAATATGGATAGCTTTTGAAATAGATCGGCTTAAACTGTCAGCCATTATAATGAACAACAAAGGGGAGATGGGGTCCCCTTGTCGAATTCCTCTATTGCTGGCAAAAAAAACCAACCGGTTCACCATTAACAACCACTGAGAATCTAGATGAAGATATGCAAGAATGTATAATTTTCCTGAATTTATTTTGAAATCCAAACTTGGATAAAACCTCATCCATGAATTTCCAGGAGACTCTGTCAAAAGCCTTATGCATGTCTAACTTGATAGCCATCCCAATTTTTTACTTTTATCCATTGAATGAATTGTTTCATGGACCATAATAACTCCATCCTGAATAATTCTACCTTGTATGAATCCACTCTGTTGTTGGGAAATAATTTCCATTAGAATAGGTTGCAGCCTAGTGGTTAAAATCTTTGTGAAGATCCGATAGATTACATTAACCAAACTGATTGGCCTAAAATCTTTGAAATCCTTTGCATCCAACTTCTTAGGAGCAAGCACAATATGTGTATTGTTTAACTCTTTTATGAGATTTCCAGTTCTATAGAACTCATTAACAACTTTCAACAGATCTTCGGAGTAGATTTCCCAACATCTTTGGAAGAAGTTTGCAGAAAAACCATCAGGCCCGAGCCTTATCCCCTTCCAGAGCAAAAATAACTTTTTTCAATTCCTCAATGGTGACTATTTTGGAAAGACTCTTAAACCTCTCGGTAGGCAGTAAATTATTAGGAATGGAGTCTAAGAGAAAGGAGGCCACTTGCTCATTGTAGGAATTATTCTCTGTGAGTAGATTCTTGTAGAATTTGAGGGCTTCATCTTTGATGTCTTCAGAATCCATAGTAATGGTCCCATTACCCTTTGAGACTTCAGTAATTCTGTTACAAGCCCTATGTTTGAGGGTTGTCATATGAAAATATTTTGTATTTCTATCTCCTGCTTTTAACCAGAGGGCTCTAGACTTCATTCTCCAAAAGGATTCCTCACAGCTGTTTATATTATGCAGGAAGAGAGAAGCTTTTTTCCTGTTGATGATCCTCGAGGGTCATACCTTTCAATGAAACTTTAAGCTCAAACTCTTCCAGTTGTTGTTTAAGCTCTTTCTTTTTTTCAAAAATATTCCCAAAAACCTCTTTATTCCAGATTCTAACCTTTTGTTTCACATTTTTCAGCTTCTGAAGAAGCTTGAATTGAGCAGTTCCAGTCCCTTCCCAAGACCACCACTCTTTAATTCTGTCCAGAATGTCCTCATGTTCAAGCCACATCTTTTCAAATTTAAAATTGCAGTGGAAAGGTTTTGACCAATTGAAGAAATTAAGGGCAATAGGATTGTGGTCTAAACCCGTTCTGGGAAGGGAGGAGAGATGAAAATTCTGATCTAAGATCCAGTTAGCAGAAATGAGAGCTCTATCCAATCTAACCTGAATTAGATTTTCCCCAATTATTCTGATTAGACTAGGTGTATTGATTACCATGAAGTTTAATGTCCATAAGATTAAGATTCGATATGAAGCCAAAAAAATCTTCCATGCTGATAGAGAAATCAGAGTTCCCTCCAAAATTTTCCCCGATTTAAAGGAGTGTTAAAGTCCCCCATTATCAACTAGTTCATATCCTCAAAGTTATTCTGAAACAAGACTAACTCTTTCCATAAATTTCTTCTACCAACAATAGTATTAGGGGCATAAATATTGGAAAGAATCCAACTAGAATTATTCTCAAGGATTTTAAAAATTATAGCTAAATGATTCTGGGAGGATGAAAGCACATTACCATGAATAGTTTTAGTGTCCCAGAAGACCGCTAAGCCTCCAGAAGCACCTTGAGAATCAATAAACAAAAGGCAGCATTCTCCCAAAAAGATCTTTTGCAATCTTCAACAACTTTATTTTTCATTTTCATTTCCTGAATTAGAAGGATGTTGGGCCTACTTGATCTTTTGATTTCCTTAAGCATTCTTTGTTTAGGTCCCCCATTGAGTCCTCTGACATTCCAAGAAATAACCTTCATTAAAAAAATTTGGGGATGTAGTTGTCGGATGGTTCAAAAGCCTTTGAGTACCATCTACAATTTCTTTCTCAGTCTCTTTTTCTCTTACTTCTCTCTTGGAGAGTCTACCTTTTCTATAGGTGACTCCAATATTTGTAGTTCTCTTGGCAGTAGCCCTTGTGATTCTTGAGGTGGAAGCTTCCTATCTATTTCTTTTTATCACTATAGAGTGATTCCAGAATTTCTTCAAATCCTTTTAGTCTTCATTTCTTACTTCTCACTATGATGAATCCATCTTTATCACATTCTGACAGACTTTTCTTTAGAGTAGGAGTAATTTCCCCTTCCTCTTTTCCTTTATCAAAATCAAGTTGTTGAGCTATTTTAGGAGTGAGCTCCTCCATATCTGCAAACTCTTTATCCTAGTTTAGATCTCTTGCTATGGATTCCAGAATATCTTTGGCTTTTCCTTGTCTCATCTTGTGCAGCTCCAGAGAGTTGTTCTTAGTTATCAGTTCTTGATGAGGAAAAGGAGTAATTTTTTCCATCTCTTCTTCCTTAGAAGTGGTTAGATGAATGTATACTTTTTCATTTTCTTCATCCACTTCCATGTTCAGCTTTATCAGATTTGATTTCTCAAGTATCATTGTTTGATCTACTTCCATTTCCCTCTTGATTTCTTCACCCTTTGTCGGTTCAGGATCTTTTTCCTTTTGGGCTTTATCATGCTTTTCCGACTGGTGGATTTTGGGTCTCCACAGTTTCCTATAAACCGGTGGCCTCTTTATTATGGTCTTAAAGCCTTTTTCTGGTCCTTTATCCTTAGGTTCATCTGCATGCAGTGATCCCTTACATTCTAGTTTTGTCCATCAGTTAGAGAGACTTTATCATCCTCATCCATCTGCTTCTGCCCTTGCTTTTCAAAATGATCCAAGGGTTTTTCTAACTGTTGCTTCATTTTCTCGGAACATTTTTGGAAAAATTCCTAATTTATGACATTTGTTACATCTTAGCTGGAAAGCCTCATATTCTATTAGTTGTTTCCATGCCCCAAATTTGGATTGTAGAATGATGTGTTTAGGCAGCTCCTGATCCATTTCAGATGAGACACAGAACCTTGCAAAGGCAAGTCTAGATCTATTTTTCATAGGTCCATCTAGCCCAATTGGTGAACCAATCAATCTAGCTACATGAAGAAGGATCTCATCATCCCATAGATGCAGGGGCAGCCCTGGGAGTCTACACCAGATGGGTATGGCATGAATGTTCTCAGTATTTGGGTTAAACCCGGATACCATTTTTTCAAAAAAAGCCCCATATTGCCAATACACCAGGGACCACCCAATAAGACAGAGTCCACATCATCTTGTAGATTGAATCGGGCTAGAAAAAAACCCTTGGCCATGGTGGTGATAATCAAATCTCCTTTTGGTTTCCATCTGCGTATGGCCCATTTTATTATAATATCGACATTGGGTCTAGATCCCAAAACTTTCCAACTAGGGCTAGATTAGTTTTCTCAAGATCTCTATGCAGACATCCATCAAGCACTTGTATGTGGGTCACCCCCTCATTATCTTTTGTACTTTTAAAATTCAGTCTAGATGCAGGAGAAAGAGGACCCACATTTTTGTCAGGAGGTACCTTAACAATATCATCCCAGGCTCTAGATCCAATACTAATACCTTTATTCAGGTTCTCCCTCTGTTAACGACACCTTATCAGCTTGTTCGCAGCCTCTTGAAAGACATTCAGTGGCCAGAGCGGCTGAAACCACACTCTCAAAACCCTCCCACAGTCCTCCATCAATATCTTAGTAAGAACATAAGAAAGGTAATCATCAATCATCAAATGATGACCCTTATGTTTCATTAGTTGAAATATAAGGATCATCATCAATCAATGTATAAATGGAAGGTATATCACCTATATGTAAGCTATAAAAAATTTCACCATCACTAGAATCTAAAGCATCTATGACATCATCATCTACTAATGGAGAAAATTTTGTTTGTTCCGATCACTAATCAAACCATTTACATGACACAAAAATTTAGGATTAGCATCCTAGTGATGATTAGGAAGAGATGGTATACACTTAGTGTTTTCCTTCATAGAAAAGTGGTTTAAGGCACCCCTGTAGTAGGGGTAGGGCCAAAAGGGGAGGATAGTCTATAAAGACTAGAGAATTGGGATCTATATCAAAATTAAATACTATGTCATCTCGAGGAAAGTATGAAAATGGAGTAACATTCCTTGCATCCTTATAGGTGGTATGAACTGATTAGTGGGATAATAACCATGTTATGATTCCACAAGGCACGAAAACAAGTCATGATCACATATAAACAATAAATTCACACAAACCGACCACATATGCACTCTAAGGTATCTCTAGGGTTGTGAAATTAGTAGACCTAACCTATAAAAATTAGAAAGATATTAGATTAGGTGAAGGATTTGATCTATAAGGTTCACAAAATGTTTTCACCTTTTTATGGTTTGATTAGGATTTTACACTATAGTCAAACAAGGATTGGAATAGAAGCTAGACGGGGTTATTCTAACTAATAAAACTCCAACATTGACCATTCAATATCAAAATAATGCATTAATACTGCAAAAAATTTACATTATGCAATAAAAACTCAAAAATACATGGGATTGAGTGTACTTAGTTGATTATAGATGATTCTAGGAAAATATGGGTGCTTTATAAGCTAAAACAATGGTATTTAGACATTAGAATGCTTTGAGAATGAGACCGTGACTTGAGAAACTCCTATGTAGGAATGTATAGTAGGGGTAGAAATGTGTGTATGGTCTTGATCTCTTGGTGTAGTTTTGCACCTACTCAAAATTGTGGTCTTTGAATTTCTAGGTTTGTTACCTATTTGATTCTCTTTTTCATTCTATGTCAATCATTGTTGAGCATATTAAAGGGCATCTGAATACTTTGTTGAGTTTTTCAAATCCATAAACATGGATTAAGTCCTATAAAAAAACATTATTTATGTTGTGGGTACCCTATGCACCACTGATATCAACACCTTTATGAAGAGGCCTTAAACCACACATCGCTATCCACTTTGTTGAGTTTCACTTTCTTATATATGCTTCTAGAGATGATTTAAGTTATAAAGGACAAGTGGGGAGGATCAAGTGCTCTAAAGAATAATGTGCAATGAAAATTTGGGAGTAAAGTGAGCAAGGTCAAAACCATACACTAGGGTTAAGAACATACGAATGTTCCTGCCCCTAATGTACATTTTTTACCTAAGCGTGATAATTTAAAATGTGAAGTTTGGAAGTTTACAAGTGAATTTTCTTACTATGTTTCATGTATTCAATTCTCATAATTTTTTTACAATGAGTGTGTACTTGAGAAAGTAAGTTAGACAAGAGACCTATGGATGTACCAGATGAGAATGGGTAAAGTGTACTTGTTTGAGAAAAAGAGAAATTCCATGCTAGTCTAAGAGTAGAATTAAAAATTTTGAGTGTTCACACATTCCCATAACATAAATTCTATTAAACTTTAAAATGGTGTAAACATTTGGTGAACCTAACTCTTGCATCAACATTTTGGATAAAACCTTACTTTTCATAGGGTTCCCTTTTATATTTTATACTAATTTATTCTTGGAGTTGTATTTATCCTTATATATCATCATGATTAATCCTCGACTCCTCTATCTTCTTTTCCTTAATACTAGGGAATTTTTTTCTCCTTCTAGTATAATATTCTATTCCTCTTATGTTGGTACACAACATGGAACTATCATCGCCATTGTTGGCTCATATTCTATAACTTATGTCTTTAATAATACCATTTTAATTGTCATCATCGACCATGTATAAGATGAATTCTCTAATACCAAATCTAAAAAACAATCCCACGGCCTTCTCAAGGATGAGGCACAAATTATTGCAAATTTCCTATAAGAAAATCTAACTAATATTGATATTTTCTATATGCTTCTCGGGATCAAATTAAGTCTTCTTCATAATTTAATATGGAGACATCTACTATTCCCACCTCTAAAATGTCCAAATTTTTGGAAGCACCTCATATTTCAACACATAATGTATCTATGCTCATTACCACATCTAATATTGTCCCTACATGGAATCATAGTGGGCCACATGTTTATTATTCTAACACACATGCCCTAGAAAACCTTTTTCATATTTTACAAGCTCAAATCTTACTATTACAACAAGTTGCATATGTTTCTTCTCGTAATATGGATTCTAATAAATTGCTTCATAATAACCTTACAACTAAAGTGGTTTATTTTATTTTTCCTCTTGGTTTTGTTGCTTCTAATATTCCTATCTACGATGGAAAGAGTGAGCTTATAGAACACCTTCGATCATTCCATATTGTTTACTTTGACTATGGATATAACAATATCTTACTTATAAATATATTCCCTATAAGTCTCAAGGAATTTTATTTACAATGTTTCTATGATATCCCCACATGTTTTTTTGTGATATTTCACTCCTTTGGATAAATAGTTTTCTATCAATATTAGTAATGAAATATCTTATGCTCATATTTCTAAAGTATAACAAATGTCTAATGAGCACATCGATGAAATTTTTCATGCTATAATAATTTTCTCACTAAAATGAATAATATCCTATTTGATATCAAAGTACATGACCTATTTACACAAATTTTTCTTTTCCTTTGCAAGAATCACTATATTTGATAAATTCCACTCATTCAGTCATCTATGTCATACAATCAAAGAACCTAAGGCTAATTTACTACACATGAATAAGCTTAAGTATGTTGTTAACTCTTCTACCACATATAGTGTTAAATTTCCAAATAAAGATACATTTAAAGGAAAGACTAATGACAATAAGCCTACTATTATAGATAATGTCAATGTTGTACCCCAACCTACTAAACTAAAGTTATAATGTGCACAACGACAATTCATGCATTTACCTTGTGCGCCACCCATTATACTAAAAAAATTACTTGAGTGCAATCATATGTATCTCCCTCCATTGCTTGAGGTTGATGTGAGAAATCCTCATGGTAATAATTTTTATGTTAATGCCTATTGTGACTATCATAGATACAATGGTCACCTCTCTAATTGATGTATTAAGCTTAAACATGTTCTAAAAGATCTTATCGATACAAATATAATTGAATGGGATGATCCCACTAAATCATCTAATTATACCAATGGTAATGGAAAGTTGAAAATAGTCAATGATCCACTTCCTAATCATCACACTAATAAATCTACTTTGAAAGCACATAATGCTCATCATGTAATACTAGCTCTGTCTTCTTATGATCACCCATTAGATGCAATGATTGAAATTGTTATTCCTATGCCACACCTTCCATTAGTTATTACATTTGATGACTACGATATGGATGATACTCTTGTCTCAATAATTTGCATAAATCAAACATGATTATAACTCCAACTTTGGATATATTATTCTACCCATTATTTTAGGATCAATAACTATAGAGTTCCCATTTCTAGTGTCCTCTACTCTTAGCTTAGGCAACATGCATTTAAGTCTCCTTGGTTATGTGATCTTAGGGTTGTCCCATATACCAAAGACCAATGTGTCAAATTTATTAATCAACAATAATTTTTCACACTTTGAGGTATTCCTTTTGAGGATCCTCTTCCAATGTTGCCTTTTCATAGTTATATATCTCATATTTCTATTCCTAGGTCTCTAGATAGACCTTATACTTCACAAGATATCTCCAACAACTCTTTCCATTCTATTCCTCCTCCTCGTTATTCTAGTGCAAACATTATATCTAGTTATTTACATCTTAGGTATGTAAATAAACCTTCATCTTCACAATATATCTCTAGCATCTCTTTCCCTCATAGGTTTCATCATTGACCTTCTAGTACACACATTATCTTTAGTGGTTACCACCCTTCTAGTCTTCCTTATCATTCTTCTATTGTACACATTGTATCTAGTGGATTTATATTCTTTATTCCTCTGCATAGGTTTTTCCCACCATACACTATTTATTGTGGATCTAGTTCACCTAGTTCTCCTCTCAAGAATTTTATAGAGCATATTACAAATTTTGTACCACTCGTATTTGAGCATCATTATTTGGCACAATTGAGGACCAAGCATACCATTTATTTTGGCTATTATTTTCCTCCTCATGAGGATCTCATTGGGTAGTTATTGTGTTACCCCTCTCCCTATACATAGATTAAGTTCAAAAACATAAAAAAATCACATATTTGCAAAAATACAAAACCAAGATCTAAACAAATACCTTGCATTGTTAGCACTTTACATTCCATACATTGTTTTTTACTATGGATTGATTTATAACTTATCCTTTCAAATTTTTACAAAAAAACATTCATGAGGTATATTGATCTTGATGCAAGACACACAAATTGATACATGCTAATAAGATCTAGCTTAGTTCCTTACATTTTTAGGAAATATAAGATTTAGTTTTACACATGGTAAATATTTTCTATGGTAAAATGTAAAAGAGTGGTAATTGTGGTAAATGTGAGGTTAAAATATAGCAACCATAGTTATATTATTTTATATTATTTAGGTTATTATTTTCGGTATTATAATCACTTAAGTTACATTAGAAGATAAAAGTTGTTGAGATTGTTGATGTATTCTCGCTATATATATGGGAGCCCATTTGATTGTAATAAAGATTGTTTTATATTGTGTTAATTCCTCTCTCTCTCTCTCTCTCTCAATTTTACGGGTCTGCGGTATATTTCTAAGAAATTAAGATTTTTTATCAACATTCTTCTCTTGGGGCATTCCTTCGCACTATATATGAGCCAATTTTTTATTATATTTCCTTTCTACTTCCTCATTACACTTAATTACATATAACATTCCCATTTTAAGACATTAGAACAGGGAATTTATATATATATATATATATATATATATATATGTATATGTATATATATATATATAACATTCTACATTCAATTATGTAATTCAAAACACACGACCAAGTTTTAATAATTGTTCTCTCATTCATTAATGTAATTTAGAACACACAATACTTTTTAAAACCAATGTTCTCTATTCACATTTTTTTATAATATGGAACACACATTCAATGCCATTTAATCATATAACAGATACCATATGTTGCTGTAATGACTCGAAGAACTACTGATCTCCCATTTTATGGCTCAGAGTTTCAACGATCTCTCATTTCATGACTCGGCTACTTACCGATCCTTCATGTTAATCCATGCATTGTATACTAAGTATACTTGGTTCTCTTTACCATTTTTGGTTATCGAAGTGTTCCATTTAAGAGGCCTATCTGAATATCTGTTACCGATATTCTTCTGAAATCCTGCTTCTTAAACTAGGTGATTAGGACAACGCAACCAACAACTTGCGATACTTTGGCCAAAGATTTTCACATGCTTTGCATGATCATATTCCTAGACGTTACACACATCAATGGAATACGTCCTTAACCTCACTTTTTTTACCTAGAATGGTCTTTTCTGATCTCTGTCAGTCCTCTCGTCCAAGGTTAAACTTTAACCCAAGATAGCAATATGAAAGAGTATAGGGAGACACTCATGGTGACTAAAGGTACGCAGACATACCTTGTCAACCCTAGTCGACTGTGTGTGTCTAGTTACCTTTAATCTTCCTGAGTCACTCCATATACAAGGTCATATTCCTAACTTGGTCCAAGCTTATGTAAACTTTGATGATTCGATTCGGAAGGGCATTGTAACATGTCAGCTGCAACATTGTGTCATCATGAAGGCCCCGCCTTCATGAAGACACCAGATTGCAGCTGGCGTGTGCCAATGTCCTACGGAATCCTCCCATCAAGGGTTACACATCTAGCTAAAAGTGTGATTAGATTCTTATCTTTAGTATTTTAAGAATAGGTTTCAACAACCGTGCTGATCCTCTAACCTCACTTTGCGTTACAGTTGCATAGCTAAGAAAGACTTAAATTGTCTTATAGCTTAATATACGTTTACTCCTCCTTACCGAAGGATTGCATATTTCCATCTTGGTTCTTTAATTTAAGCTTCAGACTAACAATCCACTATAGCTTAACGTAGTAAGATCAACTTACTAAACTTAACCAAGTTTTATTCACAACCGAATTTAAATTCAGAATTCCATCTCATTAGACGTCATTTAAATGAGGCCTAATCCCAAATGAATGTATTCATTTATTTACTATAACCTTACTTCAGTTAAGGTTTGATATGAGGAGGTATGATTCCTCATACCGAATATCCTTTTGATCAAAACGTCCCAAGGATATTAACAAAATCAGAATACAGAATTCGATTGTCTCTTTATTAATATTCATTAGTTTATATACTAATTCTGAATATCATTCATTTAAGAGTTCATATTCACTTTACTCTTTACAAATGTCAATTTAAAATCCATATTGACCTAAGTATGAATTAATTGCACATTCCAACTTAAAAGTTGTATTCAAGTAAAGAACAGATATTATGTCCCTATAAATCATCAACCATCATTTGAATAATCCAAATTCAATGAATAAAATTATATTCTCAATCTTATTCAAACAGTTCCAAGGTGGTACAACCATTAAAATAACACACCTTTCCTTTGTACTCAATCCTCAAGATTAAAATTTATACAATTTACAAGTCCATACAACCAGACTTCATTCATGCCAAACAACATTAACAACTCATAAAGAAGAAGAATACAACTTTCTCTTTTTCCATTTCCTCGTAGAAGAATAATAAATTCTCAGATACGATCCATCCTTAGCTAATCAGAAGAAGCATCATAAAACAACATGTCTTCATTTTTACTCATGGAAACCATCTACAAAATTTACTTGCATGGGTCAGTTCATCGAACTGAGCATATTAAGCACTTATCATTAAAATGAGGTGCTCTTGATTAACTGTCTCAATAAAAGAACTCTGCTTTTATGAAACGTTTAAAAATTGAGATGGACATCATCTACGAATTAAGTGCTGATAAGGATGAACAACTTAACAACCCAATCCCATAATTACCATCACAATCAGACAAAAATATTTACTAACAACTTTCTCCCAAATAATTACTGTAACCCACAACACTTTATTCACATTTCCTTACTATTTTCTTCCAATAACGCAAGGAGTTCATTCCATATTTAAACAATTACTACCAAAAGTATTTTCCTAAATAGTTCCAGATTAAAAACATCTGTAAGAACTGATACACATATGTATATAATGTTGTTCTAATGCAATTACTATCAATTCCATTCCCTTATAATAGTTGAAATTTCAAGAGATGAATTTTAATTAAAAATTCAAATAGAACTACTTCCCTTTCATACTACTCATTTAATTTCAAACAAATCAAATGCAGAAGAGAAAAGTAGTCATTCACCATGACAACACTGGTGTCATTTCTCAGAATTCAACAAGAACATAGTACTTCTTTCAAATCAGAAAAGAAGAAAAACAACAGTTAAATGCAGTTGCTTACGCCTAAGGCAGTAAGAAATTCATTCAATATCAAATATAGAATTTCAACTGGATAAGAGAAGAAAATAATTATTACTTCCAATTACCCATCCAATATTCCCTTTCTTTTCATCACAACTGAACTGGATGATTTAAACAAGAAGTGATAACAATCAATGATAACAGTCAAAGAGAGAACAATTAAGGTCAATAATCGAATGAAAGGAAGAAGAATCATATTACCTCTTCTCAATGCCTGGCCGAATATCAACTAGTTAGTACAGACCTGTTCCCATAAGATGATTTCTTCTAACAAGTCTATTTCAGTATATAAAACTTACTAACTACCATTCATGGAAGCATGCCAGAGTTCATTTGCATCTGATTCCACAAGTATCAAGAATAACGACATCTCTAAATAGAATCTGTTTCCTTTAATTATTCACCCCAACGGACATTTCCATCCAGGTATAAAGCAAGTGAGAGTGTACAGTAAACAACGAAATCATGATTTCATCATAATAATAAAAGGAATCATTTTTCAAACACCAGAGTAAGAAATCAACTTCAGTTCAGTTTTAATGAATCAGCGATTTAGACTGCAGTTTGCATATATATATATATATATATATATAAATTCACCATTGAATTCAAAGAAGAATAAAATGATAAGCTCTATTCCATCCAACAATTAACCAGATTACTCTGTTCCAGGTTTAAGTAAATCATTCTTAAAAATCATTCACGATCTCAAACCAAATAAGGAGACATTGAACCATTTTAAATCAAGCAAGGGTAAGATGATGGAACGAATTCACTGTCCCCAAAGAACTCGTATTCTATGCACTGTAATGCTACCAGAAAAATAACTCACACAAACAGTTCCATCAAGCATTCTCACGATTTTTCCAAACCATTTACACGCATAGAACTCAGAAAAACAATATTCACATCACTGTTACTTCCATCAACTCAAACCCATAATGGGTAATAAAACTAAATACCCAATACTGTCAAAACTCCTACAGCAAGGATAAATTTCATTTCATTTACCCCTTTTTGTAAAGAAAATACCCAAATTGTATTCATCTTCAAAAGACAACTCAACCCAGAAATCATATCAAACATATCAACATTTTCATTTTACAAAAACACCCAACATAAGAGTAGAGTTCTTTTAATGAAGACGCTTAACAAAGAGCAAAAACAGTTTAAAGAGAAGAGCTCAACATGCCTGTAAAATTTCTTGTTGCTTGAAGAAAACCGCATCCGTGCCCACAGGAGTTACTCTTTTTCCACGGTGATAACAACAAGGTTTCCCCCAACTATCTCCTTACTCCCACAGGCTCAAAGATAGCCGTGGTTACTCAAAACAACAGCAACAATGACCAGAATGGTTGCAGGTTCGAAAGAACCACAAAAGAAATGCAGAGAAAAAGTCAAAACCCGAATGAATAACAATAACCACAAAATTTCCTCTTTCCCCTTTCCAAGGCGAGCGGGTGTAAAAACCAAGATCAATAAATGCATTGAATGCATTACTTTTTCCTTAATCTCCATGCCACCACCGACTCAGGTTTGGCGGCCCTTTTCTTCAAATTTTTTGCTTGTGATTTCATTTTTAGCTATATTGCTAATTGGTGCCTCTATCTTCTCTGCTCCCACCAATTTTGGCATTTAAAATTTCAAGGACTGTAATTAAAGTCCGTCATTAAATTTCAAACCTTCCCTTCTTATCCTCTTATCGGCATGTATCCACAAGTCCCCCTTCAAGGGTCAGCATTAGTTTAGGTTACATTGTCCATAGCTAGGTATTCACCTAGGTCGCAAATCATTAGGATTTGCAATATTTTACATCCCTTTTAATTTATAAAATCCTCCTAGGATAGTTGTTAGGTCATAGGTTAGAACTTAACCCCGTAGTATTTTAAATTAATAGGTTCTTTAGTAAGTTTTACCAACTTACTTCCTTAACCAACATAATGCAGGACATTTCGTCCTATGCTCAACATATACCTGGCTCACTTGCATCAAGACTCTTACTGCCTCACGCTTTCCGGCATTACAATTTGTATGTAGTTCGGAAATCGAACCTTTTCCATTGGCAGCATGGTGCTGAGTAGTTATACCTGTAACCAGGTTCTAAAAAATTTATAACAACCTCTAGTTTGGTTCTAGACTTTGTCTAATTAGAAAGTAAATCATCAAAGCGATCAAAAAGAAGGCCACAACATACCTTGGATCAATGGAATTGATTCAAGGTGTGTTGTCAATCAACAATAAGAGTTCATCAAACACAAAAGTAAGCTTGCACTCGCACTTTGCAAAACACAAGTTATAATGACCTTCGTCCCAAGTAAACAAGTTACAGTAAGCAAGGGTTCAGATCAGTAACACATTCTTTTTAAGATTAAAAGATATATCTTAACATAATTATCCTCATTTCCATAGTTACAACATCACGAAAAGAGGTTATCATAGTAGCTTCTAAAAATCAAGACACTACATTACATATATTGTGTACATGTTATCTTTTGAGATAACATGACTAAAACATATGTTTTATTACTACTTGATATATTTCTTATATCATTGTTTGACATCACTATTTTCTATATACATGATTTCTATTTAGTTGTTTTACTACTTGTCTATTTCATTATATGCTTGCATAATTTCCTTGTTTTCCTTGCATCATCATAGGTGTCCTATGTTTATGGCTCTATACCTTTCTTGCATGACATTGCTTCTTTTTTCTACCGTAAGTTCCTTGATTGTCTTATGACACCATGGGTGTCCCATGTTTACGGCTTTATGCCTTGATGTGAATATTTTCTACATCTTATTGCTTATGTTTTCTCATTAATATAGTATTAGGACTCTATACTAGTTCTATTACATTTTTGTTACTATTTTCATTGTTGCTCTTGTTGGTATCACTACTATTGTTGTTATTATTACTATGGTTGTTTATTTCTTTATGCACCATGCTCTCTACCATGTGAAACCCATTTTGTAGGCACAAGTTCTCAAAGGTATCCATCAATTTGACATGCCACACTCTCCTATAGGTTACTAGACATACCAAATATGATAATATCACCTTTTTAGTTTTTGATTGACTTATTTCTTATAATAATTTTCTTTTTTGATTTTCCTTTTAATGTTTTTATTTGATAATATAGATCTTAGCATTTTTTCTTTTGGATTTTACTCTTCCTCCTCCATATGAATTTAAAAGGTTGATCAAATGGGTGTATAAAGTGACTAATGAAGTAGATCCAACACCTAACTTATTAACCCTATAATTTTCTAAGTTTGTATGCTAGAAATATGCTTAAGGGATGAGTTAGGCATGAAAAATCAATATTTTCTCGGCAACATGAGTAGTGAGTTGATGTAGCTTAGAATTCAGTAATGTAAGCTCAATAAGACCCTAGACGTGCTTGCACATCACTCAACATAGACAGAGAGCTCACCCAAAGTGTGCACAGGTACCAAGTCCCTCTTTAGGGTTGTTGTTGTAGGATGTTAGTATGATGAAGACTTAACCCATGCAGTTCCATTACTAACACATCATTCTACAGAGCATTTTAGATCCATATCTAAGGGAGAAAAATTAAGTATTAACCATGATGAAATCAAGAACATACTGCATTCAATTACACAAAAAGCTAACACTTAGATCCAACCAATAGCCTCCATTATATTAAAAACCATAAGTATATAGAAGCTTCATCACATTAACGATAGTATGTACATAACATATTTAACAACATAATCTCACTATATCTCTCCATCTATGTATTCATCATGATACATCTCTATCCTACGTAGTTCACTACATATATATAAGGGTGGGGACTTTCCCTTCACCACTTATCTAATCCCAAAATAGGTCGTATGATATTGTTAGCCACGCGTCGTTACAAAAATAGCCACACATGCACCGTTGCACTAACAATAGACTATTGTTAGCTAATTGACAAGATAGCGGATCTATTTCAGCTTTGTGTCCATGTAAAGTGATTCATATCTAGTCATAAAAAAATAGCCAATGTGTGGTGTGCATGTCTCTAACTTGTTTGTGTGCTTTACATGCCATCTCTAAACATAGACCTCTATCGTGAAAATGGCTAAGTCCCAAAAGTTGAACTTTTGCTCCATGCGCATGTTCTCCTTATTCATTTGCTCCTTTAAATATGACCTTCTTTCCCATGTGGACTTCTTGTGTGCTTTTTGTCAAGTGTTCTCTCGATCAACATTACCCCACACTAGTTGCATTGCCACCCTGGCAATGGATGTCTCCATAATGAAATAAAGAATAAAAAGAATAGAATAATAGAAAGAATGTCTTTAACATGTAGTTTCTTCCTCTCGCAACCTCGACAAATTAATTTAGGATACTCCCCCTTTATTTTGGCCTCCAAGGTCTGCCACTCAATGAGTGCTTCCTCTACTTTTTCTGGAATGTCCACAACAATGGAATCTAGTTCATCCTTCACAATTTCTCCTTTCTCATTATGCAAGACCAACACAATGCTGGAAATTGCAGTCATCCTTCTCTCTAGTAGATCCATCTTCTACGCAATGAGTTTTCCAAGCTCTTCTAGCCAATTTTTGTGTGGTTCTTGTGTCTTTCTAGGGCCTCATGCTTCTGTTTAACCAATGCTAATCTTTCTGCGTGGCCCAATGTGTCATCCTTCATCACTTTCTGGACCTCATTGTTCTCCTCTAGGGTTTTTATGTTGATGAGCACCTCTGGAGCTATACATATGTTCAAGGCTTCGTCTACCTTCATCATTTATTTTTGTAGCAATTGTAACAATCCTTCATATGATGCAATCTTTTACATCATCCGCTTTTTCCCACTCTACATCTTGCACGGATCCTTTGGCACTAGCATGCACAGAGGTTCATCTTCAAGCACTAGGTCTACTAATGTACCTACATAGTGTATTTCTGAAGGAAATGTCTTTGGTACCTTTGGCTCTAAGTGTGGCCTAGATCTTATGATGTTATCACCAATTTCCTCTGTGATGCTTTGATAAATACATCATTATTTTTCTACGCTAAGTATATTTCATGTGTTAGGCACGATATTTCCTCGTCCTTAGTTTTAATCTCTTCCTTATAACCCTAATTGTGGAATCCTTTTCCATATTCTACCTTGCCACCTCTGTTGAGACTTTGACCAATGCATTTCTTAGTTTTTCATCCAACATAACAGTAGGCTTTATTGTTATGTGTCTACCCTGAGGTGTCTTCTTTAACCTCCTCGATACGCATGAATCCTCATACACATCAAAATTTGGTTCATCCATGTGTGTGTGCATCAACCATGATAATTACTTCCTTGTGCACACTTTGTAGCCATATCTTCATCCATTAATTCCTAACCATATAATTCCTTTTGTGTCACATGTGCTCTGGAAATGGGCGTGGATAATTTTACCTATGTCCTCTGCATAACCCGTGGCTGGTGGAATGTTCTCTCCACTTGTTCTTCTTGACCTAAGCTACTTAGGAACTTGAGCCTCTAGATTTGGAACTTTTGTTTCCATATCCTAAGCATTCTTTGTAGCTACCTCATCTATTTTCTTTTCTTCCTCTTCTCCTACCTTCATTTCTTCATCTTGTTGTCCTTCTATGTTCTCTAGAGGTGTAGGAGAATTATGAGTGCTTTCCTCTGACTCTTCCACTTCCTCATTCAATTTTATTTTCCTTCTCCTTTTCTCAGTTGTATCCTTTTATGGAGAGATTCTAGGTGATCTCGTACACTATTATTTACGAGTTGCAACCTTGGGTCCTTGTCCTCCCGAACACTCTCTTAAATCAATGCTCTCCCTTAACTACATATAAGTCCTCATTATCCCCCTCTTGTGAATAAGGTGGTGTAGTTGCACGCTTAGGTTCATCCTTATTTAGAGGATGTCTTCTACCTCTATATTCTAAACCTCCACTATCTTTGCGCTCATCCTCCTCATCCTCTACTTCAATTGTCTCTATGGGCTTAGGCACTAGAATGTTCTCCATGGTATGTTTACCCTTTGGTGGCCCTAGAAGTGGGAACTCATCTTCCACATACTTGTTATTCTCCAACTTAGGCTTCAATTGAAGGTATACCAAAGGTTTCTCTAACATCTCCCACAACAAAAATTACTAGTTTAATGATCAATACCTCTCGAAATAAGCCTTTCAACATATGCACCCCATCCTGGATACACATATTTCTTCCTTAGCATGTGGTAGTCACAATCTACCTTGTCCGCATTGAATGTCAGTCGTCACCCATCCGAGAGCCTATATCGACACCTAGAAGTACCTTTTTGTGAAGGCATAAGGTAACTTACACCAAGGGCTCCATGCTCCATCCCTCATGGTAAACCGTACTATGAAAACGTGCTCATATTCAATGAAATGGACTGCCTTTCCAACCACTGAAGGTAATTACTTGGGGATACGACATTCTTCTTCAAAGGCCACGTGGAGCCTATTGTACCACTTCTCAACCATTTGCTTTACCTTGGTTCTATCATGAATCCTTCACATAGGTATTTTCGAACTTCTCTACTAGTGACTTATGCTCCATGGGATATTCCCATATCTTCTCTTTTGGTCCATCAAGTACTTCGATCTCCATGAACACCAGTGACAATGAAGAACATCTCCAAAGTTGATCTTTCCTCCTCTACGCACTTCTTCTACTATTGTCTCTATAATGTAGCCTAAAATATTATAGAATACCCCTTTAGAAATCATCCTTGCAACATGCAACCACATGGTGTTCACTACATTGTGACTATCTTTCCTAGTCATTTAGCTTCGTAACCAAATGTGTGACTACTTGCACAACTAGATACTTATTCAGCTTTATCTATTTCTATGCCACATGCACCCTTTTTATACCCCAACGTCTTTCTGGTCTCCAATATTGTGGCATTTTATGTTAAATCATCCTTCAAATATTCTCCTTTGAGCTTCAATCCTATTACCGTG
Source organism: Taxus wallichiana var. yunnanensis (assembly GCA_018340775.1). Classification (NCBI taxonomy): domain Eukaryota; kingdom Viridiplantae; phylum Streptophyta; class Pinopsida; order Cupressales; family Taxaceae; genus Taxus; species Taxus wallichiana. Next base: position 422,951,814 of record CM031240.1, on the reverse strand, counting down.
GAGATCAACGTGGCTGAAATCCTTACTCTATGTCCTAAAAAGTATAAAAAGTCTTTGTGCACTCTACTCATAAGCCACTGGTACAAGGGTTCATATTTTCCAAAGTAATGGAGATTGTATAGCTGGTAAACTCCAATTTTCTTCAAGATCTTCTCACCAAAGATCACCGTACATTGATATGTCTTCTAAAGTGCATTTATTCATCTTTGTGTTCAATAAGGCATCAAGCTCCTTCTTATTCTCTATGGTACGGTGGTTGTACTCACTCACCTTGATTTTCCTTATGTGAGAATCCCACTCTTGGCCTATGATAACCCCCTCTAGATATTACATTTCAGAAAAATTTATTTCAGGAGCCATCTCTTCTTCTTCTTTGACCACCTTCTTATTTCCCTTCACTCCTACTATAACTAATTTCTTTGGTGCCATTTCTACCATGAAATCCTCTCGTAACTACTCACCTTTTGAATTATGTAATGTGCAAATTAAACCCTAGCTCGATTCATACTACCCTAGGTGAAATCACATGCCATCACTCCTCTCTGTCTCCTTGTTTTTCTCAAACCCTTCACCACTGGGGATGCAAGCTCTTTCTGCACATAGATATCTTTGTCACGACTTGTTACACCCCTTTGGTACCTCAATTCGATCACTCGGATCTTCACACTTATATATTTTTCAAATACTCTTAATCACAAGGGTTAAAATGAACTCACATCCCATCCTTACATAGATTTTCAAATTTTTTATGCATTCATTGCTCCTTCACCTACCAAATATCCTCTCATTAATTGACCAATTCCATTCTTTCCACACGGTACATCTTCGCGGCCTAGCTATAACCTTATAGTGAACATTCCTACCCCCTAAACACAAACTTCTCTTCATTACGCTTCCTTGCACCCGAGTACCTCATTACCGCACCTTCTTTTGGTAGTTTTTATGGCCTCTTCTTACCTCACATTATCCTCTCCCTTCATTTATCTCCTTCTTTGGTCACTTTTTAGATTCAATCCTTTGAATTGAAAAGCATTCGTAGTAGCTTATTCCTTTCACCTTCTAATTCCCAAAATCTTGTACCTAGATATGAACAACCACCCCACACTAAAAGTATGTGCAGTCCTCTGTGCATAAACATGCTTCATATAGTAATTAGCTTCATGCACATAAGCATGATTATTACACAAGAACAATAACTAAATTGACAAAGCATAACAACAAAGAATGAAACATATTAAGGAAATGTAGAATTGAAAACCTAATCTAAATGGAAATAATGCCTTATTACAAATACCAAGAAGACTTATTTATAGTAGGGATTCAACCTACTCCCATTAAAGTAACTGTATCCGTGTTCCATAAATTTCTTCTAACTGGAAAGCACATGTTTCAAGGATGTAAGTGATAACATACGGTCCTAACCAATGTACCTTAAGTTTTCCAAGATGGCCTTAAGAACTTAGATTCATAGAGAAGTACCATTTACGATCTCAAACTTCTTATCCCTTATGTTTCCGTCATGCCAAGATTTATTCCTAGCCTTTTCTTACTTCTCGACTCCAACGTTCTATGGCTCATCGTTCATCCAATGTAATTATCTTTTAAATTTGTTCTTCTAAAGCTTTCTCATCAGCTAGACCTCCAGTGCACTTAATATGCAAAGAAGGTAACATAAATTCCATAGGAAGAACTACTTCTATGCCAAACACTAACTCGAAATGGTGTGGATTTATTCAACCTTTTATATTTTTTCTCGATATGCCCAAAGTAATGCAGAGATACTTTATCATCCCAATCCTTTCTTCCAACATCATAGATTTTTTCCAATGTCGCCCAAAGTTTTGTTGAAAGCTTCAGTAGCGGTTCCATTTTCCTAAGGATGATATGTTGTAGTCTTATGGTGTACAATCATGAACTCATCAAATAAAATTATGATTGTCTCATTAATAAAATGTGTGCCCCTATCATTTGTTTAAACTCAAAGGACATCCATACCTTGTAATAACATTTTCCCATAGAAACCGAGCTATTAGAGCCATTATACGAGTCCTTTGTAGGTGTTTCTTATTCCCACCTTGTCGAGATAGTTTGGGCAAGTTATGATGTAGTGTGATCCAATTTTGCACGCAACTAGTGAAATGGGACCCACAAAATCTATAGCCTATTTCTCAAACGGTTCTACGCCAAAGAATAGGTATCGAGGCATTTCATCTCACTAACTCCGGTCTTCTAAGATGTTGACAATGGTCACATGCCTTACAAAATTCCTTACAATTATTATAGAGGGTCTCCCACCATTATACAACGAGTAGAATATTGTGCGCCGTGGCATCACCAACATAGTGGCCACCAAATACCACCACGATATTCTTCCATGATATTCGTGAACTCATGTTCTAATCCAAAACAACACAATACCTCATCTTGGCCCAATTTGTACAAGTCACCATTGATTAACATATAAGGTGCGATGCGTATAGCAAGCTATTTCTTCTCTAAGGATTTAATTCCTTCTAGTCTCGTCCCTATTCGTAGAAAGATAAAAATGTCCTCTACTTTTGATGGTGCGCATTGTAATCTATATAAATATACATGTGGCATGGTGTCTTCAATTGCTGGTACTTCTTCTCTTGACTCTATTCTAGATAGATGGTCTCGGTCTAGAATTACTTTTTCCTAGTTTTACCACAACTCGAATCTAAATTATTGAAATAAGAGCACCCATCGACATATGCACCCTTGTAAAATAGGTATATTTAGCAAATACTTCAATGCCATGTGATTTGTATAAAAGATGAATGGTGTAGCTAGTAGGTCCTAGTGGAATTTATGCGGTGCATAGATCATTGACAAATCTTCACGCTTGGTAGTTGTGTTATTATATTCTACAGAGTCATCTTTCTACTAGAAAAATAGATAGGATGATCTATAATACCTTCTCTAGGTTGATCCAACACTGTGCCAATGGTCATGCCAGAGGTGTCAACATGTACATGAACCGGGCTTGTCCCATGAAGGAAAATGCAAAACAGTACGGTATTTTCTCCCTAGTAGAACGTAACTTTCTCTTTCAAGAACTCTTATAATGGTGTGGAAACTTTGGTATAGCCTTTGATAAAAAATTTGTAATATCATGTATGACCCAAAATCTATGCACCTCACTTTGACTGGTAGGCTCCCTTAGGCCTATGATGATTTGTAACCTTTCTTTGGATACACCAATAAACCCTCCTTGTAGATTATATGTCCTAAAATTATCCCAAACGGTGTAGTAAATATTCACTTCTTGATGTTCAAAGAGATACTCAACTATCTACACCATTCAAACATTAAGTGCAAATTGTCACAGTGATCCTTAACTAATCCATACATTGTCCAATTGTCTAAATATACCTGTAAGAAGTTGTGAATAAATTCCTTGAATGCTTGGACAACTATGCGTGAAAATACAACAGGTGCATTTTTTAGACCAAAAGGCATGATAGTATAGGTGAAGCTACCCCATTTAGTAGTAAATGTAGTCTTTTCCTGATCCTCCTAGGAAATTTGAACTTGATGATACCCAAAGAACCCATTTGTAAATGAATAGATTTCGTGCCCTACAACTCCTTCTAGTATTTCCTCGAAATGGTGTAGGAAATAGATCGATTACACATGCACCATTCGGATCCCCGTAGTCCATGCATATTCTAATCCGTCCATCCTTCTTGATATTGATCACCATCAAACTAACCCATTATGACTCATCAAGTGGTTTGATAATCCCAAACTTCAACATGTTATCAATCACTTCTTTGACCTTTTCACAAAAATTGGGGTTCATTCTATAAGGTCTTTTTCTAACTGGGCATGCACCCTCTTTAATATTTATCTTCATCTTCCCTAACGATTTATGCAAACCTTTAAGTTCATGGTACCCCTAAGAAACAAGTCCGAGTAATCTCTTAGTAACTCTATGATTTTTTCCACTTCAAAGTTTGACCAATAGTCTCCAATTATGGCTTCCTTAGGCTCAATATCTATTCCAATATTCACCTACTTTGTCTTCATAGGTTCATGATAAGCGTGCATGGTATTATCCACACTATCCAATGCTTCACACCTCCTTGCTGAATGGTTTACCTCTAGATTATCTAATTCTTCGTCATCCACTAAGTAGACCATTTTTCCTTTATCTTTCTCAAGGAAAACATGTTGAAGTAATGTTGCATCGGCATCTGGTTCTTCATCAATATGCACTCCTGATTCTTATTTATCTAATAAATCCTAGAGGAGTTCTTCAGCCTTGGCACTATCCCCCATAGTTAAGTACCAAATAACTTTCAATGCTTCTTCCACTAGAGGATTCATAGAGAAAATTCAAATGTCTGGACCATTCCTGCAATTAAATTCTGATAATGTTTTAGTCTCTCTATGGAGTTTTGCATATACATACCAAGCACGCGTGCAACCTTGTAAAGTGGAATAAAATGGGTGCAACAATAACAAAGGTGTTAAAGCTTCCTAACCTTCTGTCTTAACTCTCCCACACTTCGAACATGGTGCTAAACGGGTTGATTACCATGATAAGTACCTATTTGAGTAGGTGCATTTCTCATGAAGAACCTAGTAGTAAGAGAAATCCCAATTTCATTCCATTTGACAAGATTATCCCTGTGGGTCACCCACCAATGTGCTACTATCCCACGTAGTGTATATGATAGCATATTTCTTCTTTCTACTGGGTCTATCCACTTTTCTTCCATGGCGTGTAAGAATAACATGGGATATCCTTCTCCTATGTAACAAGGTACCAAGTGGTTTCTTATCCTCCCGACATAACTTAGTTTTGTGCCTCAAGAAAATATGCTCTTTACTTCGTGCCCTACCAAGCCATAAGTGCTTGTGAGCCCAATTATCACAAGCAATACTTGTAGTATAACTAATAGACTGTGCTTCCTCCCACCGAATTAGTCCTTTTGTTGGTTCAATTATCTCCAAATCTTGAATGGCACATACATAAATCCTATTCACATATTCTTCACTTAAGGGCTCAACACAGGGCAAAAAATTTCCATATGTCAAAGGGATGATAAATCTTTCCTCTTTATTTTTGAAAATGATATAGCCCTAGTTGAACAAAAGATCAACATTATTTACAAAGCACCAAGGATGCCCCAATAGAGCTGGGAATCTATTTGACTCTTCCAGTGCTAAAAATTCAAAGTCTTCAAAGTGAACTTGGCTCCTTGTATGGTAATGGATGAATTCTTCAAAACTTCAACGGGAGTGGCCTTAGTCCGATTAGCCATGAATAATACATTAGAGGATGGCTATAATGGGGGTCTTCCCATTTGTACCCATGCATCCAAGGTAAGAACATTGACTTCTACACTTGTATTAATCAATATATTACTCAATAGCCACCCATCCATAACAACATTCAGAGTGATTTCCTTGTCATAATCTAGGCTAGGAGGTGGAAGATTCACATGCAAAATCTGGCATCTAGTCTCAGTACTTACGCATAGAGTATTTCCTTTTAACCAACCCCCTAACAAGGGAACGATGTTTTCTTGGCGCAAAATTTTACGCACTTCCCTCAAGTCATCTATATCAGTTTGGACCATCTCTGATTCTTTCTTTTTCTCCTTTAAGTACTGTATCTCACCCTGAAGATTCCTTAGAACTTCCATGGTTTCCTGATAAACCTCCTTTTGATAGGCAGGATCTAGGTATCGTGCATGAAGAAATTATTCTTTAGTGATGGTAGGTTTTTGCTGCAATGATTCTTTGGCATGTGCCACCTCAGCACGAGCTGTGATCTTTACTTGTAGTGCCTCAGATTTTGCTTCCATCTTAGGCATCCATTGATTTTCAACAGCACGTTGTATCCTAACCATCCCTACACCTTTGTTTTCTTGTTTATGTTGCTTACTCAGATGCTCATATAAGTCTAGGCACTCCTCATAGCTATGGTTCTTTCCACAGAAAGAACATGCAATATTATGGGGGAATTCACATCTGTAGTGGCCATGAGATTTGCATGTATAACATGTTCCACTAGGAAACTCACTTCTTCCACTATCATGGCCTCATCCTCCGAATCCACCGCGGTATCCTCAACCTCTGCCATGACTGCCCTCAAAACACCCTTCATTCCTATCATAGCACACCTGATTGCGATCCCAGTCCCAATGCTCATTCTTTCCCTTAGAGTTATCTAAAACTCCTATCTTCCATACACTAATATCTATAGCATCATGGATCTATACAATCAGCCAACAATATTTCGTGTCATGAGTCATGGACCTGCAGATTTTACATTAGCTTGAAGCATTCTTCCTGATCATGTTTTTCAATAATGGGAAGCAACTAACATCATGGTTTAAATGGCATATTTCACAATCCATCAGCAATGAGTAGACTATTCTACAAGGACAACTATCCTTTGTGTGACCTTATACTTCACAATCTGTACACCAAATCCATGTGCGCGTCTTGTGTATTGAATTTTTGATATTTTCTCCAACTATTTCACCATGGATGCTATTTGTGTTTCTAAAAATGGGCTCACCCCAGTATCTATGCTTCCAACTACCTTAGTGTGCAAGGCTACTTCAAGTGCTTCATGCGAGATCAGTATATGTCTTATGTGATAATGCCCTCCTAAAAGGGGTAATCAAGCCCCAACGAACCATTGTGCATGTTGGCTTGCATGTATGTCATAAGAAATATTTGATAACAATGTTTTAAACCATGCATCATACTCTCTAACACTTTCAGTAGTTCCTTGCTTAATATCCTTGAGCGCACTTATACTCTTCTACTCAAACTTAGGGATATGAAACTCTTTAAGGAATACATCCTTTAAAGTTGTATAATCTACGCAAGTCTGATCAGGGTCAAAATTTCTATACCAGTTATGTGTGTGCCCTTGTAACATAGTAGAAAATTGGATTTCCCTACACTTAGAAGCTATGATTCCTTTTGCACGCCACAATATTTCACACATGTGCACATGTTTAACAACATCTTCTATGCCCCTATACTTTGGAAGACGAAGAGACATTTCCATGTAAATATTATGGGGTTGGTATAAACCTTTCCCACTTGATCTAAAACCTTCCGTGTTTCCACTACCTCCAGAACCACTAGATCCACCGAACTAGAACCACCCATACCTCTTAATCCTCCACCTGTATTTGGAATAGGACCTATAGAGGTACTCCCTATGCTCAAAGTATTACTATACTAAAACCCTACAAGATGTGAAGTAGTTCCAATTCAGAGGTGAATCCAACATTCAATGCGCTCATGTTCTATGCAAGTGATGCACCCAAAATGTACCTCCCAATAATAATGATGCCATCTACCCTACCATTGATGTACTTACTCTCTTACTTCCCAAACTCGCTTGCTGATTACTTATTGTACTAGAAACTGGAAAATAAAGTGCAAGGGATATGTTATCAAGTAGATTCAAATTCGCGCTCGTAGCCTAGATCATCTCTACTTTGGTGTGCTTCCTTTTAAGGCCAAGGATGGTTCCCTATCATGATTTCCCAGATGGGGGTGTTGGTATCAAGATTTAATCTCCTTCACAACTTGAACAACATCATGAAATTGTACAAGACACTCAAGGATAGATAGATGGTTTATATGTCATTTGTAGCCAGGGAAGCACACCTATCTTCTTGTTTGCATTCAAGAATTGAGGGAGTGGATAGCACCTTCAAGAGGGTTTTGATCTAACCCTCACTATTTTAGGTTGTGCCTATCAACCAAGGCAAGAGAACCTATATTTCAGTCCTTAAATGGCAAGGAGAAGGAGATATCCTTATGTTTTGCATATGATATAGAAGAGTCTTTGTGAAAACATGATCAAGTTTCCATTATCCAAAATCAAAGGAGTTGTCACTACAAAATGATGGAAATGTTTAAAAAAAAGCTAGAGCTGCTAAAGACATGATAAAACCCTTATCAACTTTGTGAATTTTAGTGAAGGGATTGAATTCTTTTATGGACATACAATGCAAATGTAGCGGTATTGTAGGTAGGATGAGTTAGTTTAAAGTGAAATTCTGATGAGAGATGTTGGGACAAGAGTAGCTAGAAATCATCACCTTCTTTGGGAAGATTTGTAAATGAATTACAACACCTAAACAAAAAGATGATTCAATGAATTTGAAGTGCTCTTTTAACTAGGATGTGTGCACACATGGATGCCCAAATCTGCACTATTCCATACAAACTTTGATAGCTTGCCACAAAGGCTTGAAGTATAATATCAATGAAGCATTTAGAAACCCTTGTTAGATCATGACCTAAGGTACACCCAAAGGTTTACAAACACCCCAATTTACAAGGAAGATAAGATGAATTTAAATTTGTTTATCTTCACTCAAATGAATGCTCTTCTCGAATGAAAGATCGCAGATGCCTTCAAACCTCTACAAGAAATGAGACCATGTATGACCAAAAATACCCCAAACACAAGATTGTAACATGAGCATGAAACACAAATTGAAAACATACTGAAATACAAGTGTATGCAAGCTTTGCCAAGAGATAAAACCAGTTAATCCAAGAATTTGATCAAATATATCATCAAGGGAATGTTATTTAGACAATCTCAAAGCTTGTTGATGGCTTTACAGCTGAAACCAACTCAACATGATGAAAATTTGATGCAAAAAGGAATAAAAATGGCTCTCAGGCAGTTTCTCCAAAAGAAAATGGACCTCTTCAAGTTTTCCTTGTGAAAATTCTTCTCTCTTTCTCCAAAATTCTCCACACCTTTCAAAATGCCTCCAAAATACATAATATACCCTATGCCAACTTGGATCCTTATATCCCAAGCAAAGACTATGCCAAAGGGATCAATTTTGTTATAAAACCCTATCCATTTGATGAAGAAAGATATTAAATTGTGAAACAACTCATGCAAAATGCCAAGGATGCACAAAAATATTAAGATATTACATGAGCTCGGATCCTTATCCATCCTGTGGTCACTTTTTGTCATTCCACTATGCTATCATGCTTTGCAATCATTTTCCACCTTTTACCTCATCATTTTTAACTCTGTGAACTTTAATTTTTACCTTTCATGTTTTTGCACATTCGAGAAAATTATTTCACAAAAATCACTATAGGGCACCAAATAGCTCAAATGAATGATACCATTACATTTAGAAGGCTGAAGGGATGTAGAATCATATAAAATTTCATGCAATTTGGTGCAAAATGGTGTTTCCAAGTTCTTTGGAGCTCTAATGGTGTCAAAAAAATGAAACTACACAAAGAACCGTTGATATAAAATAAACTTTAAATTTCAGCCCTCCACGTGTCCTAATGAGATTCGACATGTGTAGGCTCAAAATATCTTATTTGACTTTTGGATAAGGTGGACATGTGTCCAAATACCACTTGACTGGAAATTCAACCTTAAAATGCATTTCAAACTTTTTCCGACCTCGGGAAAATTTTGAAAATTTTCCCGCATGCCCCTGGACACACCACGTGTCCCTAGGTGGGCCCTTCTAAAAGTTGTGGGTCAAAATAATGAAATTTGCTTTCTTTTTTGAGAAGAGGAAAATGTCTTCAAAAACCCCCATGGGCCCGAACACCCACTATTTTCTCTACCATGTGGCGGTCTCCCATTCGAGCACAAAGCCAACCTCTCACTTTTTCCACGGTTTCATTTTTCACCTTGAGATTTTTCACCAAAGTTTGGAAAATTTTCCATCTTTTCCCCGCACTCCAAATCTCCATCAAATGTTGGACATGTGTCCATTGTTCATTGGTGGCGGGACTTCGGCCCCAAAAAATTCTTTTACCCTTTGAAGTTAAAAAACTTCAAATTCCTTCAAACTTCCGCCCATCCATTTCAACCTTTTGCATACGTGTCACACTGTGATTTGTTGCGGACCTTCGGGTAGAAATTTGACTTTGAGATTTTGCCTCCGAAGGAAAAAATCCCAAAAACATCCTGAACCCCACTTCTCCTTGGCTCCCCTGGACACATGTCCTCATCTCATTGGGTGCAGGCCCTCGGGTCAAAATTTTCCCATGACACCTTGAGCCAAAAACATCAAAATTTTCTAAGTCCCCCGCCTCTCCACCTATCCTCCGAGCCACGTGTCATCATACCATTTACTGTGGGCCTTTAGGAAAAAATTTGATTTTAAGAAATTTTCCAAAATGGAAGAAAATTTCCTAAGTGCGGCCCGCCACCCGCCGATCCATCAACCAATCAAATCGTGCCACGTAGGCACAACACTATAGCACTGCGGGGCCACGAACAAAAATTTTCCTTTTACAAAAATCAAAAATGACAAGTTAGTAATGTTTTCCCACACATCCCCAACCAATAGAAGCCTACCACATTAGCAATATGTTGTAAAGATAATTTTGATGGGCTGGTGACACACCCGTATTCCCGTCCAAAATGGAAAATGCAGAGGATGCTTTGAAAATTGGATTTTTTCACAAGGAAAGCAGATTTTTGGCTTTTAAAATCAATGAAACATGATTTAACAATGATTTTGACATGGGGCATGAGATTTTAACAAAAATAACTCAGATTCGATCCATTTCGAGTCTTTTCATGATTTTGACAAAGGGAAAACAACTCACTGGAAAAATGAAGAAATTAGGGCAGATTTGGGGAAACACATGGATTTTGTTTCAGATCGGGGAAAAATAATAACTTAAGAATTTTCAAGGTATTCAATTGGAAAAGATGAACTGCATACCACCATCTTGAGCAAATGAACATTTCCTAACAAATTGGGCAAAAATAGATATGGAGAATTAGGGAAAAGTGTGTAAAGTCAATATTTGCACCAACATTGGCTCTTGCTTGGGGATGGGAACTCCTTGCAAGTGCCACAAGATCACAATGTAGACCAAGTGCTAAGAATCCATTTGGCAAGGAGTCTAAAAATGTAGAGCAACCTAAAAAAAACCAAAAATTCACCAAAAAGGACCGAGAAAACCAAACCAACAATGGTTGCCAAGGACAAAAGGGCAAACCAAAAGCCAACAACAGCAAGAACAAAGCAAAGACAAAACAAAAATAAGCACTATACAAAATGTACAACTTGTGCATACCTCCCATGGAGATTTAATCCAAGAAATGTTTTAAATGTCTGCCATTAACAGGTAGCTCCAACAAATCCCCATCCAAATCCTTGAGAAAAAATGTATTTTCTCCAATCCTGATATCAATGGCATAAGGGCCCATCCATAGAGCATAAAACTTGCCATGCTTGCCCTTGTCTTCATGCCTACTATCCCATAGCAAAACCAGATCTCCAACACTAAAGGCTCTAGGAGTGACCTTCTTGTCAAACAACTTCTTCAATTTCTCTCTAAATATGACATGCCTTTGGTGAGAAGCTCTTCTTTCTTCATCTAACTCAATGATCTGATTGATCCTTGATTCATATGGGCCATGTTCTTGATCTTCTAACTACCGAAAAATTGAAAAGTGGATAATTGCAGTGTAAGGGCAAACGCTTGTGTTCCATAGACCAATTCAAATGGAATTTTACCAATTGCTATTTTTGGAGTTATTCTATCAACCCAAACTACAAATTTCAATTGCTCTCCGTAATTCTTCTTATTGATTTCCAAGGTCCTCCTAATAATATTGAGCAAGTTCTTGTTACTTGATTTAGCTTGCCCATTCCCTTGTGGATTGTAATTTGAAGAATAAGTTAGATTTATCCCATATTCATTGCACATTGCCATCAAAGGCTTGGCTCTAAAACACATAGCATTATCGGATACAATCTTAATGAACCCCCAAATCTACATATCATATGATTCAAAAAGAAATCCATTACCACTTGGTGTGTTTTTTCTAGATGGAATTACCTCAACCCATTTTGTGAAGTAATTAGCTGCAACAAGGATCCATTTGTGACCAGCACTAGAAGGATATGATATCTCACCAATGAAATCCATTCCCCATTGTTTGAAAGGGGCTTCAACTGATATAGGCTGCAAAGGAAGGGAGCCTGAATCTTTCAATCTTCCTAAGAAGTGTTGGTAACTATCACATCTTCTAACTAGCTGGTTTGCATCTTTAAAAAGAGTTGGCCACCAATAACCAACTCTCAAAATCTTGTGTGCTGTCACTCTACTAGAAAAATTCCCTCCAAAAACTCCCTCATGGAAATCAGCAATCAAATTGGGAGCTTGATCTTCAGATTATGCATTTCAAGAAAACACCTTCGTGGTTTTTCCAAGCTAGCCAAGGTCTCATTACGATATATTTCCGAGAAGCCAACTTGAGGGATCTTTTTTTATTTTTATTCAAGTGACTAGGATAGAATAGGTACTTAAGGTAGTAGACCACATCCTTGTACCATTTAGAATTCATAAATTTGTCAAGAAAGTCTATCCTTTCTTCCTCTAGCTGATTCACTTCTACATTTTGCAAATTACTCTCGACCATGAGCTTGGCAAGACCCAAACCTCTTACCACTTTGTAGTTTTGATATCTATGTCATATTCTTGAAGTTTGTTAACTCACCTATCTCTTTGCTTGATATTTCCATGTCAGATAAGATGTCTTTAACCATTGTATGAGGAACATAGGCAACAACCTTTGAACTCAAAATGTAAGGCCTAAATTTTTTTGTTTCTTTACCAAAGCAAATGCTTGTTTCTCCATAATTGTATACCTCAGTTCAGCTACTTTTAAATCCTTGCTAAATAAAGCAATAGGCCTCTCAGCTCCATTCTCATCCTTTTGTAAAAATTTGAAGCAATAGTAAATTCAGATGCAAAAGAGAAGATCTGGAAAGGTCTCTTGTAGTTTGGAGCTGCCAAAATAGGTGCATGCTGAGTGCATCCTTTATTCCTTCAAAATCTTGGATGACAACCTCTTCCCACTTAATAAATTGATCCTTTCTTAGAATTCTTGTGATTGGGAGAGTTAGCTCAGCAAAATTAGAAACAAACCTTCTAATGAAATTGATTTGGCCAAAGAAAGATTGAATAACTTTCTTGGTTCTTGGAATGGGCACTTTGCTTATTACTTCTACTCTCTTCGAGTATATCATAACACCTTATTTGGACACAATATGCCCCAAAAGCTTGGCCTTTTGCGTGCCAAAATGACACTTCTTTGGATTAAGGGAAATTCCATACTCTCTACATTTGATCAACATTTTCTCTAGGTGTTGCAAATGGTCTCCTCACCGCCTCGAAAAATAGTCACGTCATCTTGGTAAAATACAATAAACTCATTGATATAACCAAAAAATGCAACATTCATTTCCCTTTGAAAAGTAGCACCAGCATTCATCAATTCAAAAGGCATCCTCACGAAACATAAGTCCCCAAGGAGTAGTGAAGGTTTTCTTTAATCTTTCTGATTCTTTGACAACTACTTGATTGTATTCGGAGAAACCATCCAAAGTTGAAAGCATCTCTTACCCTATTACAAGCTGAAACATATTCTCCATGTTTGGAAATGGGTAGTTGTACTTCATAGATGATTTTTTTAGATTCCCAAAATCCACACAAAGTCTGATATCTCCATTCTTCTTTCTAACTGGGACAAGATTTGCCACCCAAGATGAGTATCTAGTAGGCTGAATGATGCCACCATCTCTCAATTTCTTCAAATCTTCCTACATTTTCATGGAGAGAAGTGGATTAATAGGCCTTTGTTTTTGTCTAAATGGCTTAGTCTTGGCCTCAAGAGGAATCTCATGCTGAAATAAATCTTCTCTATATGCCTTTAGCTCTGAATAAGACCAAGCAAGGCAGTCTTGATATTTCTTTAAAATTTGGGCATAGGACTATTTTTCTTATTTGCTTAGATGGATGCCCAACCAAATCTTCCTTGTTTTGTCTTTGGTTCCCAAGTTGTGCTCTTCCACATCCCTTGAAGTAGACATCTTTCTATTTATGATGTAATCAACATTGTTAAAATTGGATTCAAGTGCAACAAGACCTTTGCGAATGGTGTTTTTCTTCAATTGTATAATATCCTTCTCAAACAAAGTTTCTCTACCTTCATTCATGCATACCATTGGTTCCCAATCAATTTTCAGACCAGAAAACTCACCTTGGCATTGTAATAATCTCAATACTTGTGCATCATCATCAAAAATATGCCAATGTTTTACATTATCCGGACAATAGTGGCCTTGTCGGTACTTTCAATGTTATATTCACAAAAAGGTGAAACGGTGCAATTGTCAAATATAGAACCAAGGAAAACCAGCTTATCAAGTAGCAGCATTAAGACTTCTATCATGGAAAACAATGTTAAAGGAATCAAACATTTCAATCAAGTCCCAAACAGCATGCTTATATTATTTCATACGCTGATTTTTTGTAGCATACAACTTTCTTACTTGCTTGAAAACTATCTCTGAATCCCCCTTGGAAACAATATACTTCACTCCATATTTCCATGCAATCCTTAACCCTAACAACAATGCTTCATATTCAGCAATATTGTTAGTGCATTCAAAATTAAGTTTGAAGGAAAAAGGAAACTCTTCCAAACTAGGAGAAACCAACACTATACCAGCACCATTTCCAACTTTGGAGCAAGCTCCATCAAATAGTAATGTCCATGGAGAACCTATCATACCAAGGCACTCTGATTTTTCCATCTTATTCTCATTTCCATCAGCAAAACCAATGAAGTTGTCAACATCTACATCAGTAAACAACACTTCATAAGAAGCATTGTTGGGATCTTCAATCAAGTGCAACATCTTCTTTTCACCATAGAGTTTGACAAGGCTGCCCTCAATAGGAATGGTGGAAAAAGACATGTCCATTTGAACACTACCACCAACACTTGTAGCCCATTTTCTTGACAAGAGCATACCCCATTTGGTAGGGAAGTCAACAATTATAACATCAAGTTTTAAATTCTTACCCGGATAGGCTACAAGTTGCACTAATAACCCCTTCACACAACCAACAACTGGAACTTCCCTTGAATGAATGGTCTGTACACTTCCCATATGCTACTGTTGTCACTTTGATATCCAACTCATTCATGACTTCTAGAGGCATGACATTAAATGATGCACCGAATCAAACATGTAATTGTGAAGAAACCTATCTTTTATGAGAAAAGTTGTGAAGAATGGATCAACATTCAATTAGGAATCAACCAAGAATGTCCCAAAATATACTTCAGGTGCCTCTCCAAGATATTCCATTGGTGATGGTGTTTCAAGGCCAATAATGCTTTGAAGAGGATTGTCAACAATATTTATATTTCTACTTGGGGTAACCTTTTCTTCTTTCAATCCCAAGTACTTGAATGCTCTCTTCTTATGCTCAGGAATTCTAAGCAACTCAATAATTGGAACACTCACTTTAATTTGGCTCAAAACCTGGGCTATATCATATGGAACATTCTTTGGTAAAATAGAATTGGAAGGGAAATAAGAAGGTTCATCAGATGGAGAAGTATTCTTGGTAACCTGGGAATGAAGAGGACTGATATTTTTGCATGGGACAACAGGGTTCTTGCAATTGTTTCTTTTCTAGGATTGTCTTTGGGAATGCTTGTGAGCAAGAGTGTCTTTGGTTTTTCTTGAGGACCAGCTCCTCTAACAACTTTACTTCTAGTATTGTACTCTTTCTCTTAACCAACCACAACATTCATTAACAATTGTCTATCTTCCTCTCAAGGAATACCACCATCATACTTCTTGATCGTTAAAGTCCTTAGATATTCAAATTCATTATTAGGAATTTCAAAGGCCTGAACTACATCTACATCATGAGTTTGAGGAAGAGAAATAAATGGTACCCTCTTTATGCAATCCCAAAAGGTTGCTGCAGTTCTTGCACTTATCACATCTGTTGATGTTGCTTCTTGTTGTGAGCCCAAGAGCTGCCCATCGTACAAATGTCATCATCCATTTCATTATCATTATCATCATCAATAACTTGCTGGTCCATTTCACATGGAGGATGAGGAACAAAACATCTATCATACCAATCCATATGAGCAATTTCTTGAAAAACAACAACTCTTGTAGTCAAAGGGTCAAGCACCACTCTATTTTCACATGCTTGGGGTTTTCTACTTGTAGATCCAATAGGCCCTTTACCTCTATCATCTTGTCTTTGATCACCCCTAGGATGATTTCCAAATCTATCATGGTTTTGAGTTCTTTGCTGTCCTTGTGAACTTTTCCCAATTCCTTTCTCAGCCCGGCTAGCTTGTAAGAAATTTCTTTGACAACCCCTGCCAAAGTCTTGAAAACATCTTCCAAATCAGCACCCTTGCTAGCTTGAGGTTTCTCAGGGTTTATCAGCTTCACACCATCCCTCTTAAGTGGTTTACCAATAGCTTTAATATTATTTTCAATTTGAAGTGCCATGGTGAAAGCTTGCCTCAAGTTTGTAGGATTTTTGTCTCTCAAGTAATAGGCTGCCTTTTTATCAAATGCATCTGCATATTTGATCAAGCAAGATTCATCACAAGGCCTCAAAATGATAGGCAGCCTTCTCAATGTTTTATTAAATCTTGTATTAAAGTCATGGAATGTCTCATTAGGGTTCTTCTTGATGTTCTCAAATTCATATAGAAGGAACCTTGGATTTGTTTTGTCTCCATATTATAATCTGAATGCATTACTAATCTCTACCCATGAGTCAATAGAGTTATTAGGTAGGGCTTTGTACCAATCCCTTGCATCTTCCTCAAGTGTGAATAAACAACTTAATATACACATCCTTAAATTCTATCTCAAAATCTTCCATCATGTTAACAAAGAGTTTGAGATGCTGATCTCCAGTAATGGCATTGTTACCTTGGAATTTTGGTAACCTATTTCTCACATCTTGTGGGACAGCATTTGGATAACCATCCATTCCTCCAAAATTTATAGGACCAAAGGTGTTAACAACAAATGGAGGTCTAGGTTGAGCCATATTGTTTGGTGGGGGTGATCTTGGAGGTGAAACAAGATGATGAGGAGTAGTGATGGGTCTAATTGGAATAGATGAATTATCTCTAAAATGACAACCCCCAAAGGCTTTCTCTCTTGATAAACTTTAGCAAACTTAGAAACCACATGAGAAAATCTAGGAGTAAGTTTTTTAAATACACAAGAAGGTCCCTCACCTGATGGAGAATGAAAATCAACAAGAAGATTGCCTGAATCAGATCTACTTGAAGAAGAATTATAATCTTCAATAACAGGTTTCTCTCCTTCAAATTCAACTATGGGGATTTGTTTTCTTGTAACCAATTCACCAACCACTTTCCACACTTTTCTTCCTTCTAGTTCTAAGCTTCTTGATTCGGTGAGCAACTTCTTAGAAGAGTCCTTGATAAAGAGGGATCTCCTTCCTTCCAACTTGATAGATTTAAACAACAAGTTTCAAATGATAGAAATGTGTAAGACAACTGGTATTTCAAGATCCAAACAACATGAATTTGCCACTAAGGATTTCCACCTTAGTTGTGCAAGAAAGCACTAAAATATTCTCATCAAATGTATGCTATGACTAAAAATTTACAAGGGTTTACAAATCAGATCTTCTTCTTCTTGATTCAACCAAAAATAATGCATTCAAATCATATAAACTACTAGTACATGAGAAGAGAAGACTGAGCTTGAAATATTTTTACCCAAAACATGTAGATCTGAAGTATGAAATGATATCTCAAGAATGTAACAACTCAAATACTTAATCACACAAATGCTCAAACCTCTCAAATACTTCAAAAATAACCAAGAAATTGCAAGAAGTCCCCGCAACGGTGCCACTCGGGTGTTGGTATCTAGATTTAATCTCCTTCACAACTTGAACAACATCATGAACTTGCACAAGACACTCAAGGATAGATAGATGGTTTATATTTCATTTTTAGTCGAGGAAGCACACCTATCTGTTTGTTTGAATTCAAGGATTGAGGGAGTGGATAGCACCTTCAAGATGGTTTTGATCTAACACTCACTATTTTAGGTTGTGCCTATCAACCAAGGCAAGAGAACCTATATTGCAGCCCTTATATGGCAAGGAGATGGAGATATCCTTATGTTTTGCATATGATATAGAAGAGGATTTGTGAAAACATGATCAAGTATCCATTATCCAAACTCAAAGGAGTTTTCACTACTAAATGATGGAAATGTTTTCAAAACAAAGCTAGAGCTGCTAAAGACATGATAAAACCCTTATCAACTTTGTGCATTTTAGTGAAGGGATTGAATTCTTTTGTGGACACACAATGCAAATGCAGGGGTATTGTAGGTAGGATGAGTTAGTTTAAAGTGAAATTCTGATGAGATATGTTGGGACAAGAGTAGCTAGAAATCATCACCTTCTTTGGGAAGCTTTGCAAATGAATTACAACACCTAAACAGTAGAGATGTTTCAGTGAATTTGAAGTGCTCTTTCAACTGTGATGTGTGCACACATGGATGCCCAAATCTGCACTATTCCATAAAAACTTTGATAGCCTACCACAAAGGCTTGAAGTAAAATATCAATGAATCATTTAGAAACCTTTGTTAGATCATGACCTAAGGTACACCCAAAGGTTTACAAACACCCCGAATTCTGAGGAAGGTAAGATGAATTTAAATCTGTTTATCTTCACTCAAATAAATGCTCTTCTCCGAATGAAAGATCAGTAAATGCCTTCAAACCCTCTACAAGAAATGACACCATCTATGACCAACAAAGACCCCAAACACAAGATTGTAACATGAGCATGAAACAAAATTGAAAACATACTTAAATACAAGTGTATGCAATATTTTCCAAGAGATAAAACCATTTAATCCAAGAATTTGATCAAATATATTAGCAAGGGAATGTTATTTAGACAATCTCAAAGCTTTTTGATGGATTTATAGCTGAAACCAAATCAACATGATGAACATTTGATGCAAACAGGAATCAAAAATGGCTCTCAGGTAGTTTCTTTAAAATAAAATGGACCTCTTCAAGTTTTCCTTGTGAAAATTCTTCTCTCTTTCTCCAAAATTCTCCACAGACCCTTTCAAAATGCCTCCAAAATACATAATATACCCTATGCCAACTTGGATCCTTGCATCCTAAGCAAAGAATATGCTAAAGGGATCAAATTTGTACAAAACCCTATCCATTTGATGAAGAATGATATTAAATTGTGAAACAACTCGCAAAAATGCCAAGGATGTATAAAAATATTAAGATATTACATGAGCTCGGATCCTTATCCATCCTAGGGTCACGTTTTTGTCATTCCACCATGCCAGCATGCTTTTGCAATCATTTTCCACCTTTTACCTCATCATTTTTAACTCTGTAACTTTAACTTTTTACCTTTTACATTTTTACACAGATCGAGAAAAATATTTCAAGAAAATCACTATAGGGCACCAAAATTGCTCAAATGAATGATGCCATTGCATTCCAAAGGTAAGGTCAAGGGATGCAGAATCATATAAAATTTCATGCAATTTGGTGCAAAAATGATGTTTCCAAGTTCTTTGGAGCTCTAATGGTGCCCAAAAATGAAATCGCACACTGCAACCAATGTTGATTTAAAATAAACTTTAAATTTCTACCGTCCACGTGTCCTAATGAGATTCAACATGTAGGCTCAAAATATCTTCTTTGACTTCTAGATAAGGAGGACACGTGTCCAAATACCACTGGACTGGGCATTCAACCTTAAAATGCATTTCAAACTTTTTTTGACCTCGGGAAAATTTTGAAAATTTTCCCCACATGCCCCTTGGACATGCCACGTTTCCCCTAGGTTGGCCCTTAAAAGTCGTGGGTCAAAATAATGAAATTTGCTTCCTTTTTTGAGAAGAGGAAAATGTCTTCAAAAACCTCCATGGGCCCAAGAATCTGCTATCTTCTCTGCCATGTTGCGGTCTCCCATTCGCTTGTGGAGCCAACCCCTCACTTTTTCCACGGGTTCATTTTTTACCTTGAAATTTCTCACCAAAGTTTGGAAAATTTTCCATCTTTTCCCTCCAATGCTCCAAATATTCATCAAATTTTGGACATGTGTCCTTTTTTCATTGGTGGCGAGACTTCAGCCCCAAAAAATTATTTTACCCTTTTAAGTTAAAAAACTTCAAATTCCTTCAAACTTCTACCCATCCATTTCAACCTTTTGCATACATGGCGTTCATGATTTGTTGCGGACCATGGGCAGGTGTAAATTTGACTTTGAGATTTTGCCTCTGAAGGCAAAAATCCCAAAAACATCTCAAACCCCGCTTCTCCTTGGCTCCCCTGGACACATGTCCTCATCTAATTGGGTGTGGGCCCTCGGGTAAAAATTTTCCCCTGACACCTAGAGCCAAAAACATCAAATTTTCTAAGTCCCGCCTCTCCACGTGTCATCATACCATTCGCTGCAGGCCTTAGGGAAAAAATTTGATTTTAAGAAATTTTCCAAAATGGAAGAAAAATTTCCAAGTGTGGCCTACCACCCGCCGATCCATCAACTAATCAAATCGTGCCACGTAGGCACAACATCACTTGAAAGCATCAAGGGGCCACAGACAAAAACATTCCTTTTGCGAAAACTCAAAAATGACAAGTTATTAATGTTTTCCAAACATCCCCAACCAATAGGAGCTTACCACGTTAGCAATATGTTGTAAAGATAATTTTGACGGGCTGGTGACACCCGTATACCCGTCAAAATGAAAAATGAAGAGGATGCCCTAAAATTGGATTTTTTCACAAGGAAAGCGTATTTTTGGCTTTGAATCCAATGAAAGATGATTTAACAATGATTTTGACTCGGGCATGAGATTTTAATAGAAAATAACTTGGATTCAATCCATTTTGAGTCTTTTCATGATTTTGACAAAGGGAAAACGACTCGCCCATAAAAATGAAGAAATTAGAGTAGATTTGGGGAAAACATGGATTTTGTTTCAAATCAAGGAAAAATAATTACAACTTAAGAATTTTTGAAGGTATTCAATAGGAAAAGATGAACTGAGACCACCACTCAAGAAAATGAATGTTTCCTAACAAATTGGGAAAAAATAGATATGGAGAATTAGGGAAAAGTGTGTAAAGTCAATATTTGCACCAACAGGGGAGTTCCTAACACTGGCTCCATGTCTTCTACATGAGCTCCAAATATTTGATTAGCCATCTCTCTCCTTAACTCCATCCAATTTGCAATGTCACACTACTTCTCTATCTCCCGCTTACATGCCTCATTATACTTGAGCCACCTTTCTTCCCTTTTCCTTTCCATCACTAAGTCCACCATCCTTCACCAATCTTGTCCCTGCCCACATGTGTGGTGGGGTTTAGCTAGCCATCGGTTTACTCTCCAGATTCAAATTTACCATCAGGATCTTGATTACTAGTGGAATTCTTTACAAGTAAGTTCCCCTTGGATATCATAAAAACTGGAATTCAGCTACCTCTGGACATGAATAAGTGGAAATCAAGTATTCTAAGATATAATTGTTCAAGACACCATGGAAGCACGTATCTAAATCCCAAGTCCAAATCAGATTAGAATCATAAGGGTCCTGGAATTCTTCCTACATCCAAACAAGTGCACGATACCTCCAATTATGCTTAGATGCATAAGCAATCAGCCTCTCATACAATTCTTACCGGAAAGATAGTGAATAAACTATCATACATATTTTGTTCCACCCAAGTGCGTGTGTTAATCTCAAATCCAATGATGAACCACCATGTGTATTCTTCATCTAGATTTCATATCCATTCCTCAACACTCGCTAGAGTTAACGATACGTCTTCATCGCGAACCATCCTGGAAACAACTGAAAAAGAGGTCCTAGAAACATAACCAATGATGTACCCTAGAATTTAGTAATACAAGCCTAATAAGACCCTAGACGTGCTGGTACATCACTCAGCATAGACTAAGAGCTCACTCAAAGCATGCAAAGGTACTAGGTCCCTCTTTAGGGTTGCTTTATTGCAGGATGTTAGCATGATGAAGACTTAACACATGTAGTTCCATTGCTAACACATCATTCTACAGAGCATGCCAGATCTATATCTAGGGAGAACATAACTAACAATTAGATTAATTGAATATCCTCCATTATATTAAATATCATAAGTATACATAAGCTTCATCACATTAACAATAATATGCGTGTAAAAATTTAGCAACATAATCGCATCTATATCTCTCCATCTATTTACTCACCATCATACATCTCTATCCTACGCAGTTCACTACATATATATAAAGGTGGGGACTTTCCCTTCACTACTTATCTAATCCCAAAATATGTTGCATGCTATTGTTAGCTAAGCACCATTACAAAAATAGCCACACATGCCAAAGGTGCATTAACAATGAGACTCTTACTAGCTAATTGACAGTAGTAGATCTATTTCCATCCTGTTTCAATGCAAAGTGTTTCATTAACAGTCCTAAAAAAATCCAATGCATTGCACACATGTCTCTACCTCATTTGTGTGCTTTGCATGCCATCTCTAAACATATACCTCTATCGTGAAAATGGCTAAGTCTCGAAATCTGAACTTCTTCTCCGCACGCGTGTTCTCCTTATCCATTTGCGCCTTTGAATATGACCTGCTTTCCCATGTGGACTTCTTGTGTGCTTTTTTCAAGTGTTCTTTGATCAACATGAGTTTAGGATATGCACACACATAAGGAGTAAAGAGTGTAAATGGATAAGGAACGAGTATTAAAAAAGGAAGAGAGGAAAATCATTTGGAGTGTGTGATCGAATAAGTCAATAGATATGAAAAAGATAGAAGAAGATAAAACAAAATGGTGTAAGGAATGTGAGGGCATGTAGTGGAAGGAATTTCAGCCTAACAATGTTTACAAATCTTTTGATACATCAATACAAATCATAGGATATCGATTCCAATCCTTCCCTTGAATTGAGAAAGTACCAAGTATTGACCTTGAATTTATGATTTTCCCTCTCTGTTAAGTTTTAGGGCATCCTCCAACCACCTCAACAATGAATACTACCTAATTTTGGTAGGAACAAATGTATGTTCAAAATTACTATAATGTATAAATAGGTCAATAACACTCATTAGAATTGTTTCCATGTAAGGACATAAAATGTTTGGTGGTATAAAAGTCCCAAGCTTATGTGGTAGTTATTATAATCCATTAATGATTAATCTGTAACTCTTGATTGAATGAATGAGTATATAGCTCAAGTTTTCTATCTCCTTGTTATGTAATGACATGATAAGAATAATAACATGTGTTGGATTTCCATTTGAGTTTATGAATATTATTATATTTAAATTTATAAGTATGCTCATGTGCATTTTGGTGTAGAGAAAATACAACACATGTTAGAAAAAAATAATCTTGACTACTTTATACAAGGTTTCCAAGAGTGATAAGGGTTGCTTTAGGTCTCCTACTTCCAAATTGTCATGAATGAATGATCTTAAAATTGCTATTCACATCTGTAATTAACTCCCTTTTATAAGACACCTCTTAACTTCAAGTATCCTTATATACTTCTTCCCTTACAAAAACATTCACACAAGACCCCAAGTTATAGCTTGTTTATTCTTAAAGTTTGATATTCACTCCATATAATTACTCATCCAACATCAGCATTATACTCTTCATCATGACACATGAATTTATTCATCAGGTCTATAACATTATACTTGAATGATATCTCTTCACTACATGCTCTATTTTCATGATTTCCTTGATTTAGTGGTAATATTATAACTTTTAATTGGTTATTTTAAACTTCAACTAAGTTATAGGTATGGACTCACTGATTATATATCTCTAAAATTTTCACACTAAGGCTTTACTATGTTTCAATTTCCATAGGAGTATTGTTATCCCCATAATGTTATTTTCTTGAACCCACTACTTATAGTTTCCAATATCTTACTTTGTCTTGCATCTAGATTGGGTTTTATCCCTTAATTGATTTATTGTAACTTTGATATGCATTCCATAACTTCCACTATCACACCTCTATCATCACCATGTTTTTATCTTCACAAGAATCTTTCCAATACTTGACATAAGTGCACATACACAAAAGTGGGATAGAAAATCAACTAGAATTGTCATGCCAAGATTACATTTCTTACCTTCAAAACTATATATTTCTCTAACCCAAAATCACCATTAACATCTCATTGAATTTATATAACTCCTCCTTGAAACACCATCTACCATTACAAATCCTTAACAATTCATTTGTACTCAAATCCTTTAACACTTATTTCTAGACTAGTAAACTATGACTGTTAACTAAGAAACTTCACTCTTGCCCTTTGAAAAAATCCAAGGATACAATATTTTATAATGCTTGTTAACCATCATATAACACCCTACTCTAAATGCGGAACTTCATAAAATGAAGTTATTATATCACTTACTCTCAAAACTATAACTCTAATACTATTAAAAAAGGTTTTAAGACTGATATTCCATATTTTCCCCCATCAAATGTTATATTTTACCTCCAAAATGTACAAAAATTCCCTTGGACACAACTTGAACTTTTTCAAAGTTGATTGATTTTTGTATGTATTGCAAATGTGTTTTATAATTTCTTTTCTAACTCAAACCATACTTCAAGGTTTCTTAGGACAATGAGTAGACTATTGTGTTTATTTTGGCTCTTGGCTCTTGAATGCTTGTCAAATCTACAAGCATATTCTGAAAAGTTCATTTTAACTCCTCCAATGTCCTCATAGGTCTATCACCTCAAAATTCACCAAATTCCTCATGATACAGATTAAGGTTTGATTTGTACATATGATAGTTTCATATATTTATAAACCAATTTCGATCCTTTAATACACAAAAGACTTTTTAACACATAGGGACCTCTCTATAGTCTTCCTAAACATGCATTTACACGTGTTCCAAGATCATAAACTTGCAAAAAGGCTCAATGGATCATTTCCAATTATCAATCATGCCGAAACATTACTATACACTATCGTGTTGCAGTCTAGTAAATCAACACAACATAGTTGGGCACATTGGCACTTCACTTAGACATGAGTCTAACACCCACCCTAAGCACATGAAACTCTTATGAGTTCCTTCTAGGGAGGAATCAATATATGGTTCCTAAAAACATGGTTACATAATATGCAAACATACCATATGAAGAACATAGATTACTATAATATGCGTAAATATAATTATCCATCAACCAAAAGGATATTTGTATTCAATATGATCATGATGTATTACAATATGATAGGCTCATCCATCCTTAATTTACATACTCATGCATAAGGCATAACTCATACATGGAATCGGACTCGTGGAAACACACACATACACACCATTACACTCTTACTTATGGTCATACACACTTATTACATGGAAATCTACACACACACACACACACACACACACAGGGTATGAACTTGTTCATCACTTACATTATTTAATCTATATCTAGATCACTCATATACATATCTTTCATGCTTTCCTAAAAATTTATTTTCTATAATTAGGTTTCATTTGGTGGTTTTCCAAAATAGCTTGATGTGTCCTATAAATAGCCTCTCCTTTAGTCCCATTACATGTGCTATAATTAGATCTGCCCCCTATCTATGCACAGGTTCATGTATATTCTTATCCCCGCATGTCTTTTATCCTATTTTTGTCATGCCTTATCCATGCTTTTGTCTATTTATAGTTTTCTGTGTTGACCATGCTAACCTATGCTTTTCTTATTTATAGCCTTCCTTTGAAATCGCTAACTCTTGTCTTTGTTGCTCTGTGTATAGACCTTTGCATCTACTTTCTTCATGCCTCCATGTTCACCTTCACACACCTTTTTAACTATACACATTCTCCTTTCATGCTTTTGTGTTCGCCCTCACGTTTCCTTATACCTTCATGCATGTCTTCATACTTGGTCATTTATTTGGTCCAACATTACCCCACACTAGGTATATTGTTCGTCCCCGAAATACAAGAATCAAAGAATGGAACAAATAAAGAATCAGATTGAATAAAGAACTTGGCCAATTCCCAAAAGAATATAAGGAATAAATAATGTCTATTTCCGCATGCTAAACTTATGGTATCTGTAGGAGCTTAGGAAATTCCTCGTTAATGGATTCTTCTAGCTGCTTCCATTCCTCAAGTGTAATCTCTGACCTTCCTGGTGTTGATTCAAAAATGTTTGGTGTTTTCTTTAGGGTTAGTCCTCTTTCCTTCTCCTATAGTTCCTTAAAAATTATATCCCATTGAGTAGCGATGTCTTTTAGGATATCTACTCTTCTCATCACCATGGCCTACACCTCTCCTAGCCTTGCCTCTACCATGTTGCACTTGGACTTATTAATTTTTTTGTCCCATACCTCTTACAAAAATTCTTGTATACCACCTTATATACTATATATAATGAGGATTTTAAGTGGTTCAAATCTACTTCATCTTCTTTAATGGGTATTTCTATTATTGAGGCATCCTTAAAATCTGACGAAGATTTTCACATCCCTCTATGTGGCTTCCTTCATCTCAGAGGATAATTCTTCATACTCCTTTATTATCTTGTTAACCTTTTCCTAGTTTGCTTGTGTTGTGTCCTCTCGATGTTGATCCCTACCCTTTATTTTCCTTCTCTATAAAAATTTCATACCCTCGGTCACACAACCCTATGAATTTACCAATCAAATGTGTAATGACGCATGATAATGAGCCTTGTTGATTCTTATGTGAACCCCTTTTTTATTTCATCATTTTTTACTAAGACTAATAATAACATTTTATAAGTAATAATTTAATATATTTAAGAGGAAGTTTTATGCACAAACATTGTTTGTTTTCATCTTCTTTGTACTTCTTCAAATGAGTTTAAATAAACTTGTATATGCACTAAAAATGTGGATGAAGAACATATCTTAAGCCCAACATAGGAATCAGTCACACATTGGCATAGGAATCACTTAGGATCACAGGACTCACCCAAGCATTGGTATGGGACTCGATTGGAATGTAGGATTCACCCTATGAAAGAACATGATTCGTATGAAGGAAGAAAAATACTCTTACAAAAAGGAGGCAAGTTGATCTAGTTAGCACATGAGTTGCATGATGGAAATTGTATTGAATGCATATTATAATATAGTCATCATGTCACTCATGTGTATTTTTGTCGTGCAAATGTGCAACAGGGAAATTGCTAATTTCTGAGCATGACAATTACATCCCAGTGTCAAATTTTTCAAGTCCTATCATTTCAAGACACCCTAGGTCAAATCCGTCAGTATGGTTACCCCCTTTTGTTTTCAAATTGTTCCCCTAGGTGATTTAGGAAAGTCTACTCATTCCACCTAGGTGATTTTAGGGAGTTCTAAAAAGACACTATCTTTTGGCAGTATAGGGAAGGGCTATCACTAGCCTTTGCGGATCGGATTCAACCCCTTGGAGTGGAACAGAGGGAAAAATTCAATATGGAGGTGAATGGAAGACCTTATAACATCATAGAAATTATTTTGGAAGGTTTGGGGAAGTTTTTCAAGACTTGGAGCAGTCTGAGTAAAAAACAAGGTTCACAAGCCGAGGCGGTACACAGGCCTAAAACAAGCTGTTGGGCTTTAGAAGAATATTTTGGGAGCTTCGGATGGAGTTAGAAGAAAAAAATATATATCTAGAAAGAGGAATCTAATACCTAAATTATGGTGAAATAATATTTTTCACAAAACTTTGGCGCATCATGTCTGTAGGTAGTTTTTCTCAGGCACAGGTGGAGTAAAAAATACAAAATTCAAATTTTAAGGGATAAAATGGAATAATAAAGACATGTAACCACCACCATTGGATTCAGAAGGAAATTTACAGTTAGGATCATATAAAATGTTTCCAAAAATTCCATTGGGAGCACACATGTCAACACTAGGAGCTTGGCGGGATTTTGTGTCCCTCACGTCCCCAAGGTCAAAGAAATCAAGGTTGGAAAATTTTTCCCAACCCTCTTGAAGAACTCTCATCCCCCATATGACCTCTTGGACCCTCATGTGACCTCCAGACTTGACAGTTCAGCCCCCAGGTGCATTTTTGGAGCATCCATTCCCTATTGTCGAGATCGGGCACCACGTGTCACCTCCAATCCCATCGTGGCCGATGTTCCTTATTTTCCCGAGGTGGGGGACATTAGACATGGAAAAATTCTCCCAGCCCCTATGGGGAGTCATTTGGACACCCACATGATGACTTTCAGCCCCAGTGCTTATTTGGAACATTCACTCCTGTCATCGATCGGGCACCACGTGTCACCTCTAAGACCACCGTGGAATTTAATGTCCCTTATGTACATAAGGTGGGCAACATCAAAAATGGGAAAATGTTCCCAGTCCCTATGGGGAATGATTTGGACACCCATATGACTAGATTTCAGCCCTAAGGTGCATTTTTCATGAAAATCCCTTGCCATCGGATCGAGGACACATGGCATCACCTTGACCACGGTGGAAATTGATGTCCCTCACATCCTTGAGGTCGTGGACACTAGGGAAAAAAAAAACACAACCCCTCCATGTGTATTTTTTGAAATTTTTAATTCCTTCATTTAGTCATTTCTTCCCCCTCATTTCTCCTTCACAACTTCATACCTTGCCATGGCTCTGTGCATGATTGTCTAGATACCCGATCCACCATTGTTGCTCCAAACCAGCTCTGCCATGGCCACATAAACTCTCCACACCATGAATAAACAACAATATATAGATCTTAGAGAAAAATGGAGTGAAATGACGAAGAACGGGGAAAAAATGAAGGTTTTTTGTGAGATAACCATGAATTCACCCAATCAAAAAATCTTCATATCTCAACAAACAAGAGGTCAAATGGTGCCTAGAATAATTTTCTCCAACAAAACCCTCTCTTTGTGCACTGGCTCACTTTCATTGGATTTCCCATCATTCGCAATGGAAACGAGCTAAAAACTTACACACAAGCTCCAAATGAAAAACCTCTCGCAATGGAGTTTTTTTGTTGCAAACGGAGACAAAAACCAGACCTACAAATTTCAAGCTCCATTAATGGCCATCGTGGTAGCTTCATGCCTGAAGCCACTACTAGGTAAAAATTTCAAAATTTATTTCCAGGCATTATAGGGGAAAAACTATGTGAAATTCGGAGGGTGTGACCATAACGACAAGAAAAATCCAAAAAGTATTTTCTGCCGTGAATCAAGCACTAAAAACACACTTTCTAAAAATAGTAAGTTTTCCTATATAGGCTTGCTATGTTTGGAAAGTCATCATCAAAAGTAGCTGAGACAAAGGAAATGGGCATTGAAGATTACGAGGGAGCCCAAATGAGTATCCGGAGTAGAAAATAGTGATAATGGCCACTTACTAAAAATAGTAAGTCCCCCATCTGGGCATTTACTAAAAATAGTAAGCCACACTCAAAGAGTAGTTTTGGTACAATGGGAGCCGCATCAGAGATTTCCATGAACGGGGACCATTGGACTTCATCACGGGAAACATCTTCTCCTCTTCTCTCTCTTCCCTCTCCCCTAACTTTCTCTCCCTTCAAATTTTCTAATTCTTCATTGGGGTTTGCACTTTTTGATATGCCTTTAAGTCACTTAAAAGTGACTTTAGAAACATAATGTAAATTAAGTCACCTTTATGTTATAAAAAGGGACTTAAAAGTTTCCTAGGAAGTTGAAAAGTTTTAAGTTGTGTGAGGACATATGAAAAGGCATTGGGGGCGGATGAAGAGTCATATTCTATTCTATAAATTGTAAAGCCATTCCCATTTCAAAGGGTTGGTGATTGATCTTGTAGACTCAAGAGTGCATTCTACCTTGAGAGGACAAAGGAGATAGCCAAATTCTTCCATTCCCCTCATTCTCAAATTTCCTCTATTTCTCCACTATGTACAACTTTGGTTTAAGCAATCAATACAAGAAGAAGGATTTTCTAGCTTTCTTTGACTAAGGGGTTTCTTGATACTTTGTGGTCAATAAATTCTATTTGGTCTTGTTGTTATTTGTAGGGTTGTTTCTTCTCATGAATGCATGTGATGAAGTTTCTAACTAGTGTGTGTGCAAGAATATGATTTTCTACTTGCAACATTAGTTCTCCTACCTCTTTTCTCACTCCCCTTTCTGCTCTTCAAACAAAGTCTTCCCTAGCAAGAGATTGCTATCTTTTCCGTAGGGTCAATGGAGTGCCCCTGTTGGATCCCTAATCAAAAGGCCACCATAGAAATCCACCTTTTCATGTGCATGCACATATGGCAGCTGCACCGGTTAAGTAGAGGGACTTAGATTCCCAGAGCGTTGGCAAGAAATCCACAAGTTTGTCCACCCGACAAATTTTCTTGCCAACATGTATTATGCTAGTCTAATTTAGCATTCGGTTCAATTGGAAATGTGGAACAAATGAACAAAACAAATAATAGTCACTATGATTTAAGGATTTGAATGCATGATCTTTGAAATCCTCTGGAATCACTAAATCATCTCATCTGATAGTAAATCAAGGAATCCACTTGGATTTAACAAGATGAAATCTAATCTAAGTGTAGCATGCACTTGTTATTTCAAAGTTGCAAATATTTAACAAGGAGTTATTATTATAGAGATATTTCAGTTAATTAGTAGTTAGTTATTACAAATAATTTTTCCTCTTTTAGAGTGACAAGGACTACACTTGATATAAAACAATGTTTGTAGTAGAATTAGAGGTTGGTTGGTTATTGTTGAAGAAAGTATTATATTACATTCAATAAAGTGCATGATTATGAGTTAAATTGACTAGTGTAATTTGTAATTCCAAACCGGATCAGAGGGAAGGAGCAAGGGCCACTCCTCCCCAATGTGAAGGGCATTGTTTGTTTACTCGAATCTATATTATTTAGCATTTGGTTATTTATGAAATTATAGCACTTTCAACATTTCAATTTGTGAATTTAGTAATCTCTATTTTATCAAAATAAAGGCATTTCTTAAGTACATTTAGAAGTAGTATTTGATTGAATTAAATAATGAATGCATACTTAGAATAGCTTCAATCATTTTCTTTGTTATAAATAGTCGTGGATGCCACCTTGGACTGACAATCATGAAATAATTAAAGTACGAGTATCAACAATGCTCATCACTTTTTGGCACCATTTTTTAGGATATTTTTGAGGTGTTAGCAAAGATGAAGGTACTAACTTGCACACTTCCTGATAGTCTGTAAGTTTTCATTTAGAAATATCTTTTCCATAACTCTTTCTTTCAAAATAAAATACATTAGTGACAACAAGATTCTATTGGGTTTAATCTCACCAGTTGTAAAGATATATTATTCAGATCTAAGAATACAAACAATAAATACGGAAATAAACCAGAAGAAAAATACACAAGATATAACATGGTTCACCTAGTGTGGGCTGCATCCACCAAGAAACAACCAATATTATTATTCAAAGATTTTTAGCGAATATATAATGAAGATCTACAATCTTCCACACCTCCTGGATGTATAGTACTTTCTTCCTCACAAGCTTGTCCTCACAAGCTTGTCCTTTTCTCTTTTCGAATAATTCCTTATTACAATTCTCCCTTATTTTCATCTAACCTTGGTTTTCTAGCTTATATAACCATAGACAAACTTAGGGAAAATTAGCTATGTTATTACAACCATTAGATCAACTTTATATAAAAGGTTAAATCTAATTCCCATGAGTTAAATAAAACAATCACACACAGGAAACCGATTCTAGTTACCCTAACCAATGTCGGTTCCTCTTTTCCTTGACTTATACCAATCCCTAGGTGACCGACATCAGCCACCTAACCGACACCAGTTACTTTGTATTCTAGAAAGTTATTAAAACATGATAATGTGAAGCAATTAATCTCCATAACTCAACATATTATTTTTATGCTTTGGAGTATGTGGAACACAAGTAATCAATTAAGCACTTATAGTTAGGAAATTGTTCTTAAACATGGTAGGATTTTATGTTTATACCTAGATACCATAGAGGTAGATTTATTAGAATAAACTTACAAACCCCCTTAAAATCAACCAATGGAGCAACTTGATCAGCAAGAAAGGATGAATGATGGAGTGGAAAACTCCAATGGTGCAAATAATGGAAACCCCCACTAGGAAGGACATTTACCTATCCCATAGAATTAGACCCTAATGACCAAGTCCCCATGAAAAACACATTTCCTTCAATCTTACAACCCTTTAGGGGATTAGTCTTAGAAGATATTGACCAATTTCTATTTGAGTTCAAAGTGTTGTGCCAAATCTATGACTATACCTCAAACACCTAGAATCTTAAGTTATTTCCTTCAACTCTAAAGGATATAGCCATGAGGTGGTTCATGGGCCTAAACTCTAACTCTTTCTACACTTGGGAGGAAATGGAAAAAATATTCTTAGATAAATACCAAGATTACTTTGTAGGGTTAGGGATAGAAAGGAATAACTCTTTAGGATATAAAAAAGAAGGATGAGAGTGTTGAGGACTATCTTGATTGATTCCTCTTCCTTCACAGGAGGTGTGGTATAGGTATTGATATTACTCTTCTAAAAACTCTATTCCTTAGAGGATTATATGAATACACACAAAAATCCTTTAATTTAATGGGAAAAGGAGACACGAACAAGGTGGAATTCACGTATATCATTGACCTCTGCGGAACTACCGTTAGACTCACCCAAACCTTCGAAAGTAGAAAGACAATATTGTAAATGATGACATATCAAAACTAAGATAAAATATTGAAAATTTAAGAACAAATCTCTTAGTGAAACTTAACACAAATGTGGATAAGGATAAATATAATAATATAAATACATTGTTTATGTATTGTCTAAGATGTAGGAACAAACATGGGCTTAAGGACTATCCTTTAGATAAAAAAAAATGTGCCTTGTCTATGATCTAAAACATGCCACTGATCAATGTGGATGGTTTCCCTTACTAAAGAACCACTTAAAGCATAATAGAAAAAGTGAAGATGAGGTGAATTATGTAGCTCAAAGGAAAGGAGGGTATTTTAAAGAAAATCAAAAGCAGTCCTATGCACCAAAAACATAATGGGTTCTAAACCAGTGGAAAACACCATGGTCATACCCTCAACCTTAGGTATAACAAGTCCCATAGGAATGAAGTACACATGGATTGCACAACTGAAATATTATTTGCAACCATGGAATCCAAACTCAAACACTCCACCATTCCAACAATTTAATCTTGAATTTCAACAACAATGAAATGCACCCCAAGGATTGGGTCAACAATATTATAATCCAAGAAGACTCCATGGACAATAAGATTTTTTAACTGGGCCTACAAATGTTGCCCCATCTAAACAACCTTCCCAACCACAAATTATATTTAAAACCATGGAAAATCCAAAGAATGTGAGGTAGGGTAACCCAATACACACTGTCAAATATAAAAATATCCCTGTAGTGAATTATGTGGACTATAGAAACATATTATTACGGTCAGGGGAATTTACTTCAAAATCATAATCTCTAATTATAGAAAAAGAAAAATCAGAAGAAACACAACCCAAACCTTTTCTTAAAGAAACATCGAACCAAGTGCAAATATACCATTTCTATCCAAACTATTAGAAAAGGAAAATGTTGTAACCCAAGAGAAACTAGAGTTAGAGTTGATTCAAGGATTAAAAAACTAAGTATTGGAATCCCTCTATTACAGGCTCTTAGAGATATCCCAGAGTTGAATAAAACTATCAAAGAGCTCTGTGTTAAAACTCTAGGTAGAAGGAAAAATCAGCCCAGAACAATCCATGTTGATGGAAAATTGGCTAGCATACTAGAAGGGAAGATGACCCCTCCAAAATATGGTGACCTCAGGGAGTCCAATTGTTACAATTTGTATTGGAGATGTGAAGATTCCAAATGTTCTAATTAATTTAGGGGTTGCAATTAACATGATGACTACTGACACCTTGTCCACATTGGCTCTTCCTAAACCACAATCAACTTCAATAGTGTTACAAATGGCTGACCAATCTGTAGCCAATCCCAAGGGGATCATAGAGGATGTGACTATCACCATTGAAGGATGGGATTATTCAGTAGATTTTATGGTTATTAAAATGAAGAATAAGAAAATTGGATATCTATTGTTTCATATGCCCTTGGTTATCCACTACTGCAAACCTTATTGATTATAGAACATGAAACATGATAATTACAAATGGTCATGATTCAAAGAAATTATCCATTTATCTAGCTATAAAACCTTTCACCACTAAGGATAAACAATGGTGGAAGGATAACCCAGAGGAAGCAGAGTACATGGTTTCATCTTTAGTTATGGTCATAATCTAAGAACACTTAGAACAGATCCATAGTTGGGTTCCTTCTGAACTAAAGGCACAATCATTAGAGAAACAAGAGGATGTGATAGATGAAAAAAACCAACCGATAATCTATCCTTTCTAATGAAACATAGATATAATTGAGAATATCTTCCACAACTTTAATGAAATCCACAAATTTCTTCCCCAAAAGTGCCCCTTGAATTCATTACTAAGAGAATACCCAGTGGTAAATTCTCTCTATTAAGATACCAAGTAATTACCTATTTTCCTAGGAAAAACATTGGTAGTCAATAGTTGGTTGATTATTTAAGAGGAGAATACCTTATTCAAGATTCTTATAGACACAAAATCACACACTTAATACTATTTACTATACTACCAAGTATGTTATTTTATGTATGGATCTTGCGTAAGAAAAGTATTGACTTATGACCCATTCCATATTCCATCTATTTGTATTTTTGGTCTTTATTTCTTTTATATTTCACACTTTTCACTCATACACTCAGTTTTGGTTAGGTCACATCGATCCTTGTCTGTCATTCTTTGCTCATTTACCTTCACTCATCTCTAGACACTAGTGCCGGCACTATTTTCCATCTTAGGTGTCCATGTCATCTTTATGTTTTATCTTATTTTTGACAATTGAGGTTGGTATTTTTGGTTTTCCTCTCATATCCCGAGGTACTAGTCAGCATGTCAGGTCATTAGTGTTAAAATCCAAGCAAGAGATCCCTATATAAACACAACATACATATCATTATAAGGACATACAATTATTATAAGGGTATAACTACCTAGATACATCAAGGGAATGCATTTGGGCACATTATTCTATATACACACTTTGCATAGGAAGGGGAGTTCATTCCATCCACATATTTTTATTTTATTTAGCTATCACCTAATATCTTGGCATCATTGGCACTAGGGTGACCTAGGAGTACTATTGCACACATAAGCACACAAAGCTACATTGGGTCTGATATGTAGTGCAACACTTAGTTATAAGTTCACCATTGTGATAACTGAGGATAGTTTGACCCCTCATTTTGCATCTTGTTTTTTAGGATTTGATGTTTTTAGGGTTTTGCAGGAGGATATTTGTGTGTAGTTTTATAGATACCTTCAAAATCCAAGTGTGAAATACAGGTGACCAAATGTGAACAAGTTTGAAACCCTAATGACCAAATAAGAACCATGTTGTGACCTTTTTGCAAACCCAAGCACTCGAAATAGGCCTAGGGTGCCCATGGGCACCCCTGTCCCTCTCTAGGCACCCCAGTGAAGCCATTTCCACCTCTGTTACATTTTTTTGTGGTTCGTTTCGATGGTCAATGCTTCTATTTCATCATATTTTCCATTCCGGACTCACCGCAAGATAAGAAAAAATAAGATAAGTACCTTACCCATGTTATTTTATTTCATAGTTAAACTTAAATAAATTGTTTAACATTATATTTCATTTCTATCATTTAAAGAAGATATTTACATTCATATTTTAATTAAATAATCATATTTTATTGAATCATTTTGGTGATCTCGTTTCTTAGAACTAGTTTTCCTAGGATCCACTAAATCCCCAATGGATAAGGATAGCTCTTCTCCCTCTCGAGATAGTCATGCCTCATGTGAGTGTCAATCCTATTTATGATGAAACAACCATCGTTGAACTTACCACTCTATATGGTGAAGTTATTATTCGGATGTTACTCAAAGACAACTCTTAGCTCATGAATTTAGTATGCGTACTAGCTTCGATCATTCTAACATTAACATTGTATCGATCCAGAAAAAGATTTTTGGATGTAGACCTTGTTATTTAGTCAGCCACACTCCTATTATTTATAATGATAACTTAGATGATGCTATTCTTAGTTTTATGCTTAATCTTGATGAGAATGCTTTAGCTAACAAACAAGAAGACAATAAAAATGTGCATGATTTTGTTTCTCATACTAGTTCGGATGATTCTATAGCTGCATCTCATACTCCTTCCATTTCTAAAAATGTTTCTCATGATGCATCGTATACTAGTCCTCCTCCTTCATTATATGTTGATGATACACTTAACGAAATCCTTTCATCTATATATTTGTTTTATTTTGATGAGGCACCTCATAGTCATGATTCTACTTATTTGCATACTACTGCATGTGAATCCCTCACTCCATTTTTATCTTCTTTTGAGATTGTCTCTAATAACATGCATGATTCATCTTCTTCTATTACATCATCTCCTAATAATATCTCCGATGCTAGTCCTACTACTTCACCACCCATTACTTTTTCAGAACCTATATCTAGTGTTCCCTTAGCATTAATCTCTTCTACTTATTCTCTTGACATCCCTATGATTACTCATAATGGAAAATTGTAACCAATCAATACACTATTTCCATCCTCTACCATTCCTCCACAGAAATCTTATCACTCATGCATGTTTTTGGCCACTTATAATATCTAACACTAGAAAGAAAGGCCATTTATGCTTCTATCAATAATAATTCTTTGCATGGAAATCCTATTCTCAAAAATATTCACAATTCAACATTTCCTAAGGATTTCATCATGCCTACATTTTCCTACTTTGACGGTCTTTGAAATCCTATTTTCATCTCAAACATTCTTGTATGGCTATGGCTTCATAATATAATGATAAAATGTTTCTCAAAGCCTTTTGTCATAGTTTTACTAATGATGATCTCTAATGGTACACACATCTACCCTTCGGATCTATTAGTACCTATTGTGAGATGGAAGAATATTTTCTTCATCACTTCATACTCAACAACATCCCTAGAGTCACATATGATCATCTAATTGGCTTACACCAAGGTAAAACAAAACCTATCATTGATTACATTTTTTGATTCAATGCTTACATGAATCAATTAGTCTTGAACCCATTGAATTAGAGAAGTAATTCATCTTCTTTCATGGTTTGATTCCTGCTTTAAAACAACAATTGCAATATGACACATGTGAATCCTTCACACTCTTATGCTATAAATTCATTGATCTAGAACAAGATCTCATTGTTGCACATGTTATATATCCTCCTCCTATCATTTCTACTATTGCATCATCTAGTTCTTCTCCACTCCCATCTATTGAGTGGCCTCCATGGTCTCCATCTCCTCCACCTCACAAGAAATTTCAATCTTCTCCATTGCATAAGCATCCTTCATCTCCTCCTCCACGTCGGGCTACACCTCATATTTCTACACATGTTTTACAGGATCCATTACACTTTTATCATCATGCTAGACCTCATGATGTGTTATGTACCTTTCTTGACAATAATTTTATTTGCTTACCTTCTAATCAACATCATCCACCTCATCACTTACAATGCCACCATGATAGACATTCTGCAAATATCATTGTATCAATGGACATTCGACATGATGAATGTTGCACCCTTCATGATTGATTACAACAATTAGAAGATAAGGGTGTCATTTCATTTGGATCTCACTCTTGTGAGTGGTCTATGTCTCCACTCCCATGCACACATGATATTACTTTTGTTGATTTATATCCTTCATCTAGTTATAAGGTTATTATTTTTCCACCACCACAAGTTGTTGCTCATGCAGCATTCTCCATCTCATCCATCCACCACTGCACCATCTCATCCACTACATCATGTTACTACTACACATTGGATTCCACAACCCTTGGTATCTCCACTTCCCACTGCTGCATCACCCATCATTGGCACCATTCCACATGACATTCAATTCATCTCATACACTCATGTTGTTTTCATTCCACATTCTTCCACCGCTCCACGTTGACTTGGTCTTTGTAGGTGATTTCTATCACCTTACCCCCGATGACGCACTCATGTTATTACGGTTCTTACATGACTATTGAGGAATTTTTTACAATAATAACCTATCTTCACTCTTGTGCTACACACCTTATCAATCAATCTATCTCACACATGCAATAATATTACTCCTTGATGATGCAATCTTGCTTTATGGTTCATTCTTGACTACTGAGGGGTCTTATATAAATGAACCTTATCATCTATACACTAGGGGAATCACTATTATCCCCCATCTTCATTATAATAACATGCACTTAATCACACTATTACGAACATATCATACCTTTACACATTATTCATTTTTACTTTATCACTCACCACAATTTTTTTCATACATACAATACACTTTTTCACACATACAATACACTTTTTCACAATCAAATTACATGCATAATCTATTATCATATACTCTATATCATTATTTATATATCTATAATCACATTACTCAATCTCAAAATTACCCATTAAAAATCATTTCAAAAATACAAATAATATTTAATGCATCGGGCATCACATATAACCAATAATCAATGAATCATACATCATCATCACATCATTACATCAATGAACATCAAATACAAAAATCATACACCAATAAGCCCATCTATATCTATATATGTATATATATATCATTCACAACCATACCATAGTTACAAAACATCTCAATTCTGGGAGGCAAACTTCCCCTACATTAATACATTTGTGCATATCATATCTCATCATCACTATCACTATGTGCCACTACAAGAGCTATAGAACTAGAAGCTTCACCACTCACTCTACGTTGTTGATAATAGCCTCTATATCTCTCCACCTGACTACACAATAATGTCACCTCATTTGGTGATTAGCGAAGCAAACACCAGTAACTTCACGAAATGTGCAAATACATCATGTGCTAGAGGACCACCACCGGTTTCCTCTCTAGATCACCGCATATCCTCATGTGCATCATCCATTTTTCCTAGTAGCATGGTGCATGTTGTAGGTGCTATCACCATTGTCTTAAACAAATGGGCATGGTTTCCCACAATATCATCTACATGCTCTAACATGCCTCCACCCACGATTAAATCGATGGGCATATTTCACGTCCAATGTGTGGATGGATGTGTCCACAATCAGTGACCAAAATGCATCACCTACGTCCATAGAACAAAAAAATATACAAAAAAATTTACACAAACAAATAACAAATCATAATTATAACTATACAAATAGTCACACTTTGTTATCATTGTTGCTACGCTATCAAAGGCATGTACTTTCCCCACTAATCCTCTTGGAGGTGCTCCCACCACATCCACAAAAATTGGAAAAAAAAACCCACCAATGTGATGCCCACCATGCACGGTAGGCCTCTGTACACCCCACATCATCCACATCTATCATCTCAATCATTGCATATGCATTTTATATCCCGAGAGGTACTAACTATGCTCTTGTGGGCCCTGGTCTAGCTCTAGCCCTCCTCGGTACCCTAATGGCTCTCACTCATACATATGGCTCTAGGGGCACATCCTAGGCCATGCCAAACTATCATGATGCACACTTCACCTAAAATAACTCAGTCACCCCTAAAAATTGATCCTCTAGCCACATAGTTCATTAAAGGCATCATACCTCTATTGTATCCTCTTGCCATCCTAAGTAGTCTTAGTATGGCCTTCATATCACGACTTCCGAACCCATACAATCTAACATCGCTTTATAGGTGTCTGTATCCATCTTTCTCGCCATGAACACATACCCATATACCAAAAATATATATAGCCTTGCAAACTCTCTTTTTGGTCCACCAACTGGCCTCAGTACCACAATATGCTCATAAGACCATACATGTAACAATGTATTAACTCCAATACCACCCCTATGCTCCTCATGTGTAAATATTTATAGATCCCCATACAAGTGAACCAATACACATCATGCCCAGGCATACCTCATTCTTTCCTCCTCTATCTGATGACAGATGTCATGTATCTTATACAAGATGCCTACACCACCACCCTCTACTACAATCAACGAAGTAATCACCACAAAAATAATCTTCCATAATTGAAGAACCCTTGATCTCATACTAGCATCCATACTAATATGGACCTTAGTATGAACTCCAATCCCCATAATACTACCTAACAACCCTCATATACCTCTTTGCATCGTCCACGACCATAACCTCAACCCTCTAACTAACGATAGAAAATCACAATATGTAATAAATGTCCTCCGAGTCACCGTCATCTCCCCGAAGGTAACCAAAAGGTGCATGTATTTGTACACCACCTCTCACACAAGGTTATAATCATAGGCATATTATGGGGCACATCCCCATCCTTGCTATGTGCCACAAACCGAACGGTCTAGAACATCCCACTCATCATCTGAAAACCCCAATCCTAGCAATATACTCAAGTTCTAACCACCACAAAACTATCTCGAATGGATGTCCCTCTGCACACCACAAAAAAAAAAAAAAACACAACATTAGAACATCATACATATACAAACACACCTACCTATAACATCAACACACATTAATTTTCACATCTACATCACTCTAGGCTCAACCCAAGCTTTCTAGGATGCCAACGCCTAGGAGTAGGACTAGGGTGCCACGGTAGGTCACTAGTGATCATGCCTAGGCACTAGTGTCCCAAGGGTCATTAAGCGCCTTCACCACTCTTGTCCATGTCCAAAATGCCGAGAAATTTAAAAATATTTTTTTCAAAAATTCATCAAAAATGACTAATATCAACACATTTTTCAAAAAAATCACACTTACTAGCTTTGTTGTCATACGTGATGCCACAACTACTGCCACCATCTTGAACTAACTCAATCATGGTGCTCTCACTTGAGGCATATTCGCACACCCAGAGCTCACAATCACACTAGCACAATAATCAAATGAATTGCCTATTCACTTTTTCACATTACTATTTATAGTAACTCTCCATTACCTACCTTATTATAGTCATTATTTGCGCTCATTTTCTTAACTAATACACATTACATGATTTC
Organism: Taxus wallichiana var. yunnanensis; assembly: GCA_018340775.1. NCBI lineage: Eukaryota > Viridiplantae > Streptophyta > Pinopsida > Cupressales > Taxaceae > Taxus > Taxus wallichiana. Next base: position 422,910,669 of record CM031240.1, on the reverse strand, counting down.
AATCAAATATTGAGTATCCTTACTATGATTTTTATCCCGTTCATATCATTCCTTTTATAATTCCACCTAATACCATATCGTACAAATTTCACTCATAATATTTCTCGTTGACATTGTTTCCATTCGATACACACACACTTTCACAACATCTATTATAATTTCTCTATTACATCATTAAACGTTTACTTTCACCTCGGTATTGGTTATCATCATCACTCCCCTTTCACCGAAAGGGGGTATACAATTAGGGTCATCTTATAATTCCCCTTGCACCATTACGTGATCAATATACATTTCTAACCCATCATTATCAAACATTTTCTTGTACATCATACGAAATTTCACATCACTTTCTAGTGATTCCCCCTAATGACCTAACTTGGGGAAACAAGCATAAAATCTCTCCATGAGTAACCAATCAATCAATCACATACATTCAAATATCAACAACAAAAATCACATCAATCGGTTGAAACGAAATAAATGTATTTATCCTCCCAGATGACTTAACTTTCGAGTTATATCACCACTTTCCTAGATGACCTAACATAGGAAGTTATTCTATATTTTGCGACTTCTTCTAGATGACCTAACATGGAAGCCATCACATACACATTGCGGCACCACCCATGGATTAGGGAAATTATACAACATTTCCTTTCCTATACTACTCCTATATGGGTTATCACATTTAATAAAAATGGATCCAAATAAAAAAATGTGGTCTTTGTCTATCTCGCAATGGCTAGACCTTCTTAAGGATGTAGTTAAAGTTGGAGGGTAAAACTAGACATCTCTCCCAACACTCTTTCTTTGGAGGAAGAATGCCTAAATCCTTAGTTTTCCACACAATCAAAATTGGGTAGGGAACTCCTGATCACTCCCTACCCCATCACATCTTCATCAATGAAAAAAATTGAAATCTCAATTCATTCAACACTTTGCAATCATCAATCTTGCTTAGCACTCTTCGTAAGGGTCCCAAGTCTCTTGTTACACCACATGGATTAACATGTTGATTCATGGTTTTCCATGCTATATGTTCTTATTATATATTTACTTCAGTAAAATCTACACATACTTCTACAACATGGGAATTTCCATACTTCTCTTAGGTATGCATCTCTATCTACTTTACGTTACGAGATATTTCTCTCACTAACATAAAGTGGGGAAAATATACACACAAAATCATGGACTTACTACTATTTACTTTACCGCTTAAGTATGTTGAATTATATATGGATATTGTGTAAGAAAAGTATTCACGGATGTCCAATTCTATATTCCATCCACTTATCTTGTTGGTCTTTATTAATTTTATCTTTCACACTTGTGACTCATACACGTGGTTCTGGTCAAAGTCACAGGATGGTTCTAGTTAGTACAATCAAATCATGGTGGCACCGAGAAGACCAAGATAATACTACCTTTACCTACCCATGGGGAAATTTTCCTACAGGGTCTTACCTTTTGGCTTATGTAATGCTCTTGCTACTTTCCAAAGTCCATGTTAGCAATATTTTCTGATCTCACTCATGATTCCATGGATATATATATGGATGATTTTATAGTTTATGTGGAAACATTCCAATAGGAAATTGATAATTTAGAAAAAAATAATCTCAAAGTGTGAGAAACATTAGCTATCTTTAAACCATGAGAAATGTATATTCATGATGGAGCAAGGTATAGTCTTAGGCCACCATGTTTTGGTAGAGGGAATCAAGGTAGATCCTGATAAGGTCAGTATCATTGTGTAACTTCCATCCCCCAAAAATCAAATTGAAGTAAGAATATTTCTAGGACATGTTGGTTATTATAGAATATTCATTTTTGATTTTAGTAAGCTAGCTTCTCCACTATTTTCCCTTCTAAAAAATATTCTAAATTTGAATGGACGAAGAATATCAAAAATATTTTGACATCATCAATGAAAATTTGACAAATACCCCAATTTTAAGAGGTCCAAATTGGAAGCTTCCCTTTCACATACAAATTGATGCTTCTAATGAGGTAGTGGGAGTTGTTCTTAGAAAATAAGAGGAAGGAGAGATAATGTATACCATCTACTACATTAGAAAAAACCTCTTCCCTACTGAAATGAATTACTCTACCACAGAGAAAGAGTTTATTGTAGTCATTTATACAATTAATAGGTTTTCCATTACCTTACATGATATGAAGTAATTGTTCATACTTGATCATTCTTCTATCAAGTATCTAATGAATAAACCTTTGGTGCATGGCAAAATTGTAAGGTGGATTTTGTTATTGAAAGAATTTAACATAAAAATTATTGATAAAAAGGGAAATAAAATGTGGTAGCTGAATTTCTCTCAAGGCTAACCATTTCAGGTATAAAGGATCAGGTCAATGATGATTTTCCAAATGAACATCTATTTGCAATCTCAATTGTCTCTCCTTGGTTTGCAGACATGGCTAACTACTTAGCTACAAGGAATTTCCCATCTTTCATCACACATAAATAAAGAAAACATATAATCAAACAAAGTGTGATGTATACATGGTTTACTTTAATGCTTTATAAATGTGGACCTGAACATGTATTATACAGGTGTTTAGCTAAAGATGAGATCTTTCATATACTTAGAGCATGTCATGATGAACCATCAGGAGGACACTATTTAGTCAAAAGGACAGTCCACAAATTTTTGGAAGATGGATAATATTTTCCCTCTTTACATAAATATGTCAAAAGTATGTATAATAATGTGATCAATGTAAAAGGGTGGGAAAACCAACACTTATAACTGAGATTCCACTCCAACCTCAATTAGTTCTAGATTCATTTGAGAATTAAGGACTATATTTCATTGGACCACTTGACCCACCTTCTCAAGGAAAGGAGTACATATTAGTTTGTACAAACTATGTTACCAAATGGGATGAGGTGTAAGCTCTCCAGTATGAAAGGGATGATAAAGTTGCATAATTATTTTATGAACACATATTCCAATAGTTTGGAGCACCTAGATCCATTTTTCCAGATTAGGGACCACAATTCATGTCAAGTGTAATCAGTTCTTTTGTAGAAATATATTAAGGCATAAAAAATCATTTCCATACCACCCTCATCTAATGGACAAGTGGAATTCACTAACGAGGGGTGGAGAACATTATAACCAAGACAATAAATCTCTCAAGGAAGAACTGGGTTAAAAATTAGCTAACACAATGACGGGTATACAACACAACTTGGAAGAAAACCACAAGATTCACTCCTTATGAGTTGGTTTATGGAAAGAAACCTATCTTTCCCATAGAATTTGAAATTTGGATCTTAAGGATAAATGTTGCATTAGGAATTGAATTATCAGAAGCACCAAAATCAATTATTATTTATTTGAATGAATTGGATGAGATGAGGTTAGAAGAAATACACAAAAATGAAATCATCCAACATTAAAAACAATTATGGCAGCATGACAGTCATATCATATAGAGGAAGTTTCAAAAGGGGATTGGGATCTTCTATTTGATTCAAAATACAAGGACTTTAAAGGGAAATTACAAACAAGATGGATGGGTCCATACCAAATTGACGAAGTCTTCAACAATGCATGACCATAAAACTGATTCCAATTGATGGTAAAAGAAGAGTGATGTTGGTTAATGGTCATAGATTGAAGTTATAATTAAAGCCAACATCAAAGTAAGAGTTCAAAATGATGTTACAAGATAATGCAACTGTGAATTTCTTGGACAAGGTTCCCTTGTCCAAGTCAACTCAAGGCTGAATTGATCCTCAATAAAAATAAATAGGGGATGGTTGAAAACTAACAATGATGACCATCCTCCTATAAAGGAGTGCTTAAAAATCAAAAATCGAAATGGTGCCCACTCCTAAAAAATGAAATATTTGAAAATAAAATACAGGTGGTTGAAAACTAGAAATGGCGGTCACCTAGGAATCATGTCATGAATAAATGTTTTGAGACGAGAATATAGAGAGAGAAAAAGGAGAATCTAATTCTATTAGCAGATTTGTCAAGTTATTATTGACAAGGTATGTAATATTACTCTCTTTTAAATATTAAAAAGTCTAATTATAGGATGTTAATTATTTCCCTTGTGTGAAATGATGATTCTCCATTTCTAATGTGTTATCATGCATGCCATATCCTAATAAATCTTTGACATGTCCCTAATTAATAACTCAAACATACCAATTTATTCTTCATCATCACATCGTTTCATCACAATTGGTTAAATTTTACCCAATTGGTGTTTGTATATAAAATTATTTTCTTCCCTATGTTTTTCCCATTTTAACTTCTTCACCATTATCATTCCAATCTTATGCTATCACCATTTTCATTCCTATACTATCATAATTTACATTCCTATGTTATCACTTTCTTCATTCATGTGCTCTAGTTCCTTTCAGTCTTATGTCACTACTTGTTATGTTCCATACCAAAAATGGGAATTACGATTCATCATGAACCAAAAAGCTCAATCAAATTATTCTCAGATAGGAAATTTGTGACAATATTTGAGAAAAAGAGATGGTTGGATTTCATGCTTTCATATAAGGAATTCGACCCTAGGATGATAGAGGAATTTATAGCAAACTTTGTGGAAGGATACTCAAAAGTAAAAGGTAAGAAAATATTATTTAGTTTCTTTCAATTATTATTCAACTCGTTGGTATTCTAGAGGAAGGTAAATTGGTCAAATTTAAGACTCCTTACTCTGAAATTATTAAAATATTTACTGTGGGAAATAAATAAAAATTGGAATTAGTTTTTTATAGTAAAGGGAAATCTAAGGTCATCAAAATAAGAACTTTTCTGAGTCGTGGTAGGCGGATATGGAAAAATGGGTTATCAAATATTTTACATGTGATGGTTAATACGAAGTTATCCTAGGCACAATCTTGAGAATTATCATCCACCTATGCAATGGAAAAAATAAATACCACATCAAAGTTAATCTTCCATAGTTCCTGTTTGACTCTTTTCATCTACTACTAATAAATTCCATTGGGGTTCCCCATATTTAAAGTTCCAAGGCCTCATCCAACGTATAAGTAAGAATTGCTTAATCAAGAAGCGTCATGGGCTCAAAAATTGGGTCAAATTCCAAAATAAATATTCCCTTGAACTTGTTATAGTTCCGGCTTGCAGGGCCCTCCATCTCGGGTGATCGAGGAAAAATATTAGGTCATCGTACCAACCCAAACTATAGAGGAACACCCAACTAAAAATTTTCCCTCATAGGAGGAATAAGAGGTAACAACTATCATGAAAACCTTATACCAAACACCTCCTTCTTCTCCACCTACCTTTGCATTCCCTCCAAACCATGTTTCTAAATTAGACATTGAGAAAATAACAACCATTACTAAAGAGTCACTCCTACTTGACAAAGGAAAGGAACCTATGCTTGAAGGTGAGCCTAGCTCACCTATAGATAATGAAACCCTTATTCCATAAGAGTTGACCATTTCTAAAGTCCAGATGAGCTACATAAATCTCAAGAAATGATTACCCAATTACAACTCATCTTACAAGCAAAAGATATAAGCATTTCCCAATTGAAAGAAAAAAAAAAAGATAAGGAAGTTCATCAACTATGACAAAAATTGGAGCATAAAGATATAAAAATTCAAAAAGTGTAGAGGAAAAAGAACAAATCATTCAATCCATACAATCTAGAACTAAAGCATTGTCTACAAAAATTTCACTTTTACAAGGAGAGAAGTAGAACATAGAGTGCATGAAAACTACCGAGCAAATGATTCAAAATGATTCTTTCCAAAAATGATTCAAGAGGAAAATAAAGTACTTAAGGATAACATGTTTTTTCTATACCATTTATATGACTAAGCCCTTGTTTGTAGAGCACCCTCTAATTTCTATGCTTTATTATTGAAGGATTATCTACTCAAATGGAAAGCTTTTAGAGTTTGCTCCATTGAATCCATAGATTTTGAAAATGATAAAAATTTTACGGGAGCATATGCAACAACCGATATAATTGGTAAAAATTAGCTATGTGCATTTTATGTCCAAATATTTCTACTCCCGAGTAGGTGGAAATACTAATAAACTTGTTTGTAGGGGGAGTGCAATTGAGATATTTTTTTCCACTTTAATACATCAATATATTTGGTGTGATCAAAGATGATATTACATGAGAGAAGAAACTAATTTAGGAATCATAATGAGGAATGATCTTCTAGCACCAAAGATATTGTTTAGGAGGCATCAAGCCCAAATTTATTACCTACAACTTGTGGAAAAATACAAGGAAAATATCTCAACTTGTGTATCGAATTCGGGAATATGTACTCCCAAATTTTAACATGAATTTCATTATTTTTCAACTATGGTATGGATTACTTCTAGAGGTCTAGAAGAAGAAGAAGGTTATATCTCCAACTAACCTTTAGTGGTCATTAAAGAGAGAAAATACCTATGCAAAATCATGCTAGAAATGCAAGAGAAATAGGTCGGTATGATATTTCAACCACCACTGATATTAGAACCTGTGCTAAGATGGAACAACACCCAAGATCATCTAGTAGAGAGAAAAAATTGATGGAGGGAAACAGGTGATAAATTTTTCTAGGTTCTGCAATACAGAAGAAGATGAAACATGGCTCACTTTTATAAATGAGTATAATTTTACACAAATGGTAAAAGACCTGAACAAAAATCCTGTAGTAGAAGGGACTATTAATATTTAATACTGGGGGATTGATGACCCTTTTTAATTCCCATGTGAACCCCCATTTTTTTTCATAATTTTATACCAAGATTAATAATAGTAGTTTGTAATTAATAATTTAATATATTTAAGAGGAAGTTTTGTGCATAAAGATTATTTATTTTCATCTTATTTATGCTTCTTCAAATGAGTTTAAATAAATATGTATATGTGCTAACAATGTGGATAAATAATATATCTTAATCCTAGTATAGGACTCATATATAGCCCGACACAGACTCACTTTGGAGTACATGACTCACCTAAGTATTAGCGCAGGACTCACTAGAGTGCATAACTTACTCTATGGAAGCATAGGACTCATATGAAGGAAGTAAATGAATCATACACCAAGGAGGATAGTTTCTATTGATGTATAAAATATAACCCCTTGGTTCTTGTGACAACTTGTACTTCATTTGGCTCGGTATCAATTTTTTTAGGTTACATGTGTTGCAAGTTTATTTCCTTAGTGTATATGGTTGGTTGCAACTCTTCACGCATACCCTTACACACCCTTTTTCCTTCCTCCCTTGAATTATTATATATCCTTTTATTACCCTATACACACTCTTTGCGTATTGAATTTCACCTTTCGGTCACTTCATATCCCTTTCACGCACCCATGTTGACTTGGATTCCATTTTGTAAGTCTCGACATGTTTCCTCTTACTCACGCCTTCCCGAGTCCTATACATCTCTCACGTGCATTCATTATCATTTTATGTATTTCTCTCGCGCACTTTCCTTGTGCATTTTCTTCCACACATATTTAAATTGCACACTCCTGTAAGAGGGTAAGAAAACCCATAAGAGAGGATCATGAGGGATGACATGCACATCAACGGACGTGTGAACTATAATGTGAAGATATCTCGGGAGGAGCAAGCATCAACCAAATGTGCATGTAAAGATTTGAAACACGGGTAGAACCTGGTTAATCCATAAAACTCTCCTCTATCTCATAAATCAAATGGGGTGTACATATAGGAGGTGATGAGTAACAGAAATGACATCTTTGGAAGTCGACCACTTCACAAAGGAAACTAAAGGCAACAACATGAAGAACTCTAATTCTCGTGCATGAAAGTGTGACATAGGTCTAGAAAGTGAGTGTCAAGGAACCAAAGGTAATGCCATGTGTGTAGAACTGTCAGAGTGAAAAAGAGGAACACCCATAGAAATGATTTCCAAGTGATGTGAAGGGAATAAAACATCCTCCACAATAGAAAAAGGATCCATAGTTGAGGGTAGATTAATGAAGGTCTCTGGAAATGCGAAATGACATGATTCCCGGAAGGGAAATCCCAATAATAGAGATGATGAAATCCTCTAAAATACCTATAGATGGATGAGGAACCTGTAGTGCATCACAAGTAGGCTCTGTGAAAAGACAACTAAGGTCGGAAGATACTCATCCTAATGAGGGGGCTCAACAAACAAGAGCAATGTCGAGATAGGTATGAGTCATCCAATGAAGGTAGAGGAGTGGAAGGGGCCTCACACACTGGAAGTGGAAAGGAGGTAGGTGTAAATAATGTATGAGGTTGAGTAGGATCTGCTTGATATCTGATGAGATGTGGGATGTGTCAACACTCTCTGGAATAGTGAGAGAAATAGGAGAGAAGTCCTCTGTAATGCTCTATGCATCATAAGCTCGGGTACCACAATCCTTGTCATCGAATTAGAACCAAATGATTCTATTCCAATGGAACTACCATCACATGAAGAAAAGGAGACAACTGAATCAACAACAACAACAATGGCTAAAATAGGTGAAGGGTCTCCATAGAGGGACTGAAGAATGCTCCAGACACGGTGAGGTGGATATTAGTTTGCCACGTGAAACCAGAGAGATCTAGAGACATGCATCATCATGTGACCAAAAACATGGTCACAAGTGTCAAGAAAATCCTCCAGATGACGATGATCAATGGGTGTAGGAACTGGCCCAAGTAAGAAGGGTGAAAGACCCTCATGAGTGAAGTAACGTTCCATGGAAGCATGCCAAGCTGAATAGTTCCCTCTCGGTGAGAATTGATGGAGGCTGTAAGGTGATCCTACAATGATCAAGTCTAGAAAGAGAACTCTCCATGATGTGGAATCAAAAGTGCAAGGTGCACAAAAGAAAGACATTGGACTCGGCCGATAATGCATCTGCGTGTGAAAGCCTAAGAGTACTAGTCAACCCCCCAGAATGTGGCACTTTATAAAGTAGTGCTTTTATGAAAATAACAATTCCATCACATAAAGTGTGTAAAATCATGTAACTTTGACTAAAGAAGTGCTAAAAAACGAGTAGCAAATCAAAATTTATGGCATAAATACGATTCCCGCAACTTATGGAAAATGTCAATAAATGCTACAAACACATTTTAAAAATGCCCGAAATGGGTGCAAAGGGTGTTGTGTGGGTACTCATTGGAAATGGCACCAAATTTCAGGCAGGGTTTGTTTTTCTTGTGAGGGGGGATTAGCCTCTTGCCAACCCCGAACCTCGCCCTCCGTCTTTGACATGTGAGTGAATGACATTAAAACAAGCAAAATAGAGCCCGAAAATTATTACAATGCCATACAAGTAATGTTTTGCCTCAAAAAATAAAAAAGGGGGATTGCTTTAACTTGAAAACAATTCTAAAAGGGAATGAGGGGGCCCACGTCAACTAGGGTAGTGTTGACCAGAGGCAAATTGTTTGAGAATGGAGGCCCATGTGGAGATGTGTTCATGAGCGGTATAGCTCGATGTCTACACAAGGTGGTCCACACGCCAAAGGGAGGTACTAGTGGTGCTACTGGTGAGTTGCATGAGATGGAGGAGGCTGTTGAGGATTCCAAGGTAGGTTTGAATAGACCGAGCAAAGGAATGTGGACTAAGCTAGGCATGTATGTGGAGCTGGGAGATCTTGCGAGAGATTCCACGATAGGTGAGATCCAAGGCATAGTGAACAACATGAATGGTAGGTGAGATCCTAGGCACAACGAACAACATGAAAAATGAACATTGAACACCAAGAATGCCGAGTACGTGGCTGAATGGAAAACTAGGAGCTCGTGGGTCTAAACAACAACGCACGAGCATGTGGCAGATGACACACGCTCTTCATTGAGCCGTAAAGTAGTACACACAGAGATAACGTGAAATGCCAAGTTTAAATGGTTCAATGATGTAGCAAATAAAATCACAAGACGAGTGAAAAAATTAAGTCTAAGACACCAAACGATGAGCAAGGCACAACACGGAAAATCCAAAGCCAACAATAATGTAGGTTGAATAAGGTAGGAGCCAAATGGAGGATTCAGGAGCCTTATGAGACATGCAAAGAACACATTTCAAACTCATAGGTCAAGGATCCATAAAGAACCCCGTGATTCAAAGACCAAGACAAAAATGCCTTTGAATGTAAAACCAGATCCAAATCACACACGTTCAAACCATAAATAGATCCAAAATAGAGGTATGAGCCCTAAAATCAATGCAAGTAGAGCACGATCGACATAACCATTACGACACACGCATGAGAATCTGAATATCATTCCAGAAGCTAGAAAACACACAATCAACACCAAAGAGTGCACAGATCCACAAGATCTGCTTTGATACCATGTAAGAGGGTATGAAAACCTGTAAGCGAGGATCATGAGGGATGACGTGCACATCAACGGACGTGCGAACAACAGCGTGAAGAGATATCGAGAGGAGCAAGCATCAACCGAATGTGTATGAAAATATTTGAAACATGGGCAAAACCTAGTTAAGCCATAAAAATCTCCTCTATCTCATAGATCAAATGGGGTGTACATATAGGAGATGCTTTGAGTAACCCCAAAGCTACAATCATGATAACTCAAGTAGAGAGGGGAGTTACATTACCATAATAGAAGTGTAACTCCCAATAACGCATATGATGCACTTGACACACTAATGTACTCGACACTAAGAGAATCTCATAATGACCCCTAAATGACACGTGGACCTACGATCTCACCTAAGTGAGATTACTCACCTAATGATGTGGAAAATAATACACACCAACAACTCCCCTTCTTCCTTGCACATTTTCATACCTTTGTAGATATGCACCTTTTCTTCTCATCCCCATGCACCCCCTCGCATACACTAACAAACCTCTACACTCCTTGCTTTCACACCTCCCACTCTTGTGTATGTGCCAAGTTTGCAACATTCTATGCCAGTCATTTGGTTTCATGTGTCACTTCTGAACTTGTCACATAGAGTGCTTGACACGTAACCTATCGTAACATGCTAGCTACATGCCAAATCCTTATGGTGAGTGGAGTCATGACACATGGTATAAAATACAAAATAAATAGATAATGAGCTGAATCCTTCCACCGATCAGATCGTTCCATGTTTTATGTTTGTTCATATTGTACAACAAAAATTTAAACCATCATAACTTCCTCCAAAAAGCTCAGATTTCTATGCACTTAGTCTTGTTAGAAAGTTGTTGACAAGGGATGTACTCTAGGGTTTTTAAAATAAGATTTTGGAGGGATTTGGTAGTTAAAAATAGGGAAACACAATTTCATTCATTAATAAACACATCTAATCAAACCAACCACCCTAATTTGACTAGATTTGGTCTCCTTCCTTCTTCTACAAGTTAAGCTAACATGGGGAGGTAGATCTGACAATGCTAGAGGGCGGATTTGTAGGCATTCAATATGGGTTGCTAGTGGTTGGATTTGAAAATATGAGTTTCCTTATCTCTTTTCCCTCCTCTTCTATCCTCTTTCTATATATTATTGATTGATTCTCATTTGTAAAGGTTCAACCCTCTTGGTTTGCAAGAGCATTATTCAGAGTAGTGTTCCTTAGCATTTTGAGTTGCAGGCCTTAGATCTAGTTCTTTGCATGTGGATACTTTCCTCTTTCCACCATTGTAATAGATTATGCATACTTTGGAAGTAATTAAAGTCTTGTTTTGTGGCTATACTCTATCATATATTGTATTTTATTGCATTTATGTGCTTTTCTCTTGAAATATTAGTTTGTTGTGCATTATCCATGTCCCTTGTAGGTTCCTTTTCTGATTGTGCTCCATGAAAGTGAGTGTGTGAGTGTTATTACTAACCGTGGAATTCATGACGTCCCTCCTTGTGTGCAATTTCTGTTATTTTTACTCATCTGAGAGTGTTCATCCGCCTCTTTTTGGTGCTATCACCTCCCCTTAGCTTAGGTTTTTATTCCATGCATATCCTTCTCACCCTGATCCTTTGGAATTGTAGAGTAGTGATAGGTAGTTGTATTTCACTTCGTATGAGTATTTTTAGTTGTAGAAATAGGTAGAGGAATCCAAAATCTCTCGAAGGTCTATCTCAAGTGCAAGTCCCATAACTTGGATACAGTCCCATGTTGCCTCAAAGCCCCAGTTCATCCTAATCTAGGATGGGCACAATTTTGAGCTCTAACAATTGTGACATGCTCGGTGAGACAATCTAAAGAGCTATACATATTTTTTTAGAAATTTTTATATGTTATTATTGAGATCTAGCCTTTGGAGGCTTTTTTTAACACATCCGGTGACTCCCAATATATATATTTACTGATTTCAACAATCAACACACCTTTTCATGAGAAGGATATATACTAGATAGAGTGCAACAGTTGATAAATCCTTTTAATATATTTATTTATCTCCAAGAATAAGAAATATAAGAGTCATGTGTGTCTCCATATCTTATGCATAGGGAAAAATCCACCCCTCCTCTTGTCAGACGTTCCACGCACTCTATCGGGGTGTTTAGATCCATTCTATCAATGACACAATAGAGAAATCTACTAGTTGCAATATTCAATGGTGGTATTCCTTTGGATATTCTCACCCAACATGATATACCAATAGATGCACTTAAGAGTATTCCATTATTTGTTGGTGAGAATCAAGTTACCCCTCCTAAGAACATTCAAAAAATTATAAATGTATGTTCTCTTCATCTAGTTACTGAAGATGGTGTAGCTATAAGGTTTCTAGCTTCTTCACTCAAAAGAAAAACACTTTAATGGTACATAAGCTTAAGACTTGCCTATATTACCAAATTGTATGGAATCGGTACTACGCTTTATAATCAATTTGAGGAGAAAGAAGACATAAATATCCTTATTAGAACAACTCACAATGATTAAGAGATCTCTCAATGAGCTCATGGCTGACTTGAACTTCAGATTTTAGAAGACATGTGATAGAATTCCATCCCTCTTAAGACCAACCCCTTAAGGTTTTTTTCATTATTTGTTAAGAGCCTTGAATTCTAACATTAAAATGATGATGTAATATATGCATGCTGCATAGCTTCTTGATTCCTATCCTATAGCCATTAGGGAAAAAAATTATCTAATCCAAGCTAGTATGATAGCCCCTAGATTACATATTCCTTTGTTTCTTGAATTGCCTCAAGCACCTCAACTTTTTGTTGCTCTCATTCCTGAGCATAGTTCACAACCCATTTTGTTGATCAAAGAACACTTGACAAAACTCACATAAGAAGTCCACGAGAAAATAATCCAGGTTCAAGGGCACGAAGGGACAGGAAGAACCCGTGTGTGCAAGACAAGTCAAAATTAAGGAATTAGCCATTTTTTATCATGAAGATCCATTTTTAGAAGATGGCATGTAGAACACAGAATGATGCAGAGACGTATGTGCCATGCATTGTCTATTTATAAAGGATAGGATTCAGAGTACTTTTTCATGGAGACAGTCTAAGAATAGGATTGTCACCTTAGTTAACTATTAATAGTCTATAGATAGCACACTTTCATGTGTGGCTATGCATGAAAACAATGTGTGGCTATTAATAGCATGCGGCCTATTTTTGAATAGATAAGTGGTGAAGGAAAGTCCCCACCCTATATATATGTAGTGAATTACCTGGTAGGAAGATGATGGATATAGAGAGATAGATAATATAGTGTGTGTGAGGGATAAGTATACAGAGACATGTACATGTTTTTGGATTACCGTATCAGATCCATGCATGCATTGGCATAGATTTCCAGTATTGTAAGAAGATTCTGTGTTATTGTGATAATTAAGAGATGGAAGATATTGACTGAACCTAAGTTTCATTCTTGTGTGTAATTGGGTAGTGCATGTTCTTATTTCTATCATGATTATTGTTTAAACCTATTCTTTCCTAGATCTATATCTGTCATGCACTATATAATGATGTATTATTTATGGATCTATATGCTTTAAGTCTTCATCATGTTAACATTATGCTACAACAACCCTAAAGAGGGACTTGGTACCTTTGCACACTTCGAGTGAGTGCTCAGTCTAGGATGAGTGATGTGCCAGCATGTCTAGGGTGTTATCTAGTGAATTCTAGGTTGCATCATTGGTTCTGTTGCCAAGAACTCTTTTCAGGTTGTTTTCAGGATGGTTCGCGATGAACACATACCGGTTAACTCTAGCAAGTATTGAGGAGTGGATACATGATTTGGAGGAAGAATACGCATGAAATTTCAACACTTTGTATCTGAGCTTAATGCACACACTTGGGTAGAACAAAATCTATATGACAACTTATATGAGATATATTTCACTATCTTTGCAGTATAATTATACGAGTGGAATTAGAGGTATCCCGCACTTGTTTGGACACAGGAAATTTTTGATGCCCTTTATGATGCTGATATGATTTGGACTTGAGTTGTGGATGCATGGTTTTTGTGGTGTCTTGAATAGTTATATCTTGGAGTACTTAGTTTTCACTTATTCATGTCCAAAAGTAGTTGAATTCCAGTTCTTATGATATCCAAGAGGAGATTATCTGCAAGGCATTCCTCTGGCGATCAAGATCTTGATGGTAAATTTGAACCTGGAGAGTAAACCGATGGCTAACTAAACCTCACCATGCATAAGGGAAGGAATAGGTTTGGTGAAAGATGACAGACCTAGTGGTAGAAAGGTAGAGAGAGGAAAGGAAACTTAAGTATAATGAGGCACGTGAGAGGGAGATAGAGAAGCAACGTACCATTGCAAAAAGTATGACGTTGAGGAGAGAGATGGCTCATGAAGGATTTGAAGCTCATGTAGAAGATGTGGATCCAGAGCATCAGGAACTCCCCATCTTGGAAAGTATGACATGTATTCCCCTTGTCCTCACACATAAGTGTGCCAATAGAGACTACCTAGGCCGTAGGTGCATATCTTAATCCACCTGCTAACCTAGCCCTTGCACTTGGTTTTACAGTATCTAGTACGACAAGTAATCAACAAGTGAATTTGGGAAATAGGAGAACCACAAAGAAACTCGGAGAGAAAGCACACCAATGGAAGGATATATGACTTCAATGTTATTTGGAGGGACATTTTTAGGTGCATCATTTGCACATATTGTAAGCACATTGAATGTTGGATTCACCTCTAGAAGTGGAACTACCACACAGACTATAGGGGTTTAGTATAGTACTACTATTGAAGCACATGGGAGTACATCTACAGGTCTTATTCTAGCTACAGGTGGAGGATCAGGAGGTATAGGTGGTTCTAGTTCTAGTGGATCTAGTGGTTCTAGAGGTAGGGGAAACACAGGAGGTTCTGGATCAGGTGGGAAAGGTCCGCACCAACCCCAGAATATTTATATGGAGATGTCTCTTCATCTTCTAGAGTATAGAGGCATAAAGGATGTTGCTGAGCATGTGCACATGTGTGAAATATTGTAGTTCATGAAAGGGATCATGGATTCTGAGCCCAAGGAAATTCAATTTTCTACTACACTACAGGGACATGCACATAGTTGGTATAGGAAGTTTGACCACGATCGACTTGCGTGGATTATTCAAAGCATTGAAGGATGCATTTCTTAAAGAGTTCCATATCCCTAAATTTGAGCAGAAGAGAATAAACGTGCTCAAGGATATCAAGCAAGGAACTATTGAGAGTGTATGTGAGTATGATGCCCATTTTAAAACACTCCTATCTAATTTGTCTTATGATATTCATGCAAGCCAACATGCATAATGGTTCGTTGGTGGATTGATTACACCATTCAAAAGAGAACTGTCACATAAGACATACACTGATCTGCGTGAAGCACTCGAAGCAACTTTACGTGCTGAGGTAGTTAGGAGCATTGACACTAGCATTAGTCCATTCTTAGAGGCATAGATTGTAGCTATGGAAAAATAGTTAGAGAAGCTATCAGCAAATTCAGCCCATGAAACACACTTAGGGATTTGGTGTACAGATTGTGAAGTAGAAGGTCACACCAAGGATAGTTTCCTTATAGATTTATATGCTCATTCTTTGTTGGACTGTGAGATATTTCATTTGAATCATGATGCTAGTCACTATCCTTTGTTACAACACATGATAAGGAAGAATGTATCTTGTTACTATAAAATTTTCTAGTCCACGACCCATGATACTGAAGATTTTCAGGTTGATTGGTCAGATCCAGGATGCTATAGACATTAGGGTATGATAGACAAGCGTAATAGATAATTATAAGGGTAAGAATGAGCACCAAGATTGGGATCATAATCAAATGCACTATGACAAGAATGAGGGGCATTTTGAAGGAGGTCATGGAAGAGGATGTGTATATCACGGTGGATATGGAGGATGAGGTTGCGGTGGAGGAAGAGGTGAGTTCCCTCATGGAACATGTTATATGTGTATATCTCTTGACCACTATAGGCGCGAATGTCCCCAAAATATTACATGTTATTTCTGCAGAAAGAACCATAGATATGAATAGTTCATGGAATTATATGAGCATCTGAGTAAACAACATAAGAAATAAAACAAAGGTGCTAAGATGGTTAGAATATAGTGTACGGTATAAGATTAGTGGATGCCCAAGATAGCACTGCAGGACCTAAGACATTAACAAAGAAGATTACTACATGAGCCGAGGTGGCACGCGCAAGAGAGGCCTTGCACTGAGAAGCCTACAATCACCAAGGAGGAGGTTTTACATGCACGGTACCCAGTTATACTCATCGAAGGAAGTATATCAAGAGACCATGGAGGTCCTCGGGAATATTCAAGGTGAGATACAATGTTTAAAGCTAAGAATCAAGGAAGATGGAGCAGAAGAAAGAAGAATAAACATTCCCTTTGATATTGATGACATTAGAAAGGTTTGTAATATGTTTTTCCAGGAGAATATTATTCTTTTGCTAGGAAATTGGTTGAAGGGGAATACCTCATGCACAATCACTAAGAATGAATGAAAAATCCTACATGCAAATCTTCCCCATGATAGCATTGACTATGAAAAGGAAATTACTCTGAATGTTGTTGTGGATGGATGGTTGTTGAGAAACATATTGATTGATACAGGTGCGGAAGAGAATGTAATTACATTAGATGTACGGGTGCAAATGGGGAGGCCTCTATTTTAACCGTAACCTAATGTGTTATTTATGGAAAACCGAACTAAGGCCACTCCCATAGAAGTTTTGAAGGATGCATCTATAACCATACAAGAGGGCCAAGTTCACTGGGGATTTCGAGGTATTAGCACTTGCGGAGGCGAGATAGTTTTCACCTTACTTGGATTCCCTTCGTGTTATGAGAATAATGATGACTTAAGATTCAATAAGGGGTATATCAGATTTTAGAATAAGGAGGAAAGGGTTGTAATACCTTTGACAGATGGGAATTCTACACCATATATTGAGCCTCTAAGTGAGGAAGACTTAAACAAAATCTATGTATGCACTATTCAGGACCCATGAGGTCAATGATCCATCAAAGGAAGGCATCCTATAGTGGGAAGATTCTCATTCTATTAGTGATACTATGAGTATTTCTTGTGACAATTGGGCTCATGGTACATATGAACTAGTAGGGTGTGAGGTAAAAAGCGTGGTTGCGCATAAAAATAGACTTCATTCTATTCGACGGATAGGTAGCGCAGTACCTTGGTATACTGGGGTAGAAGATCTTCTTGTATTTTTGAAAGCCATGGAAGCACAATGGACATATCAAATTAAGAGAAGAGATATGTTAGTGTATACCTTGCGCGGGACAGAACGCGTCTTTGGTGCGTAGTCCATAGAGATAATCTTACGAGAATGGGGAGATTAGAACCATCCTATTTACTATGTTTTTAAGAAGCAATGAACCTACATAGATATGCACTTATAATGGTGATCAACCTGTTCAAAGATCACATCCAAAGAGTAGTGTTAGAGACTTTGGACAACAGGGACATGAAGAATTACCACCTTCATACTGGGTGCATAGATTGTATTCTACCCTATAATGATGCACACACTCTGCTGTATATATATGCATAGCTACATAAAGAGACTAGGAATTTTAGAATTTGATCTCAGGAATGATCTAGACCTTTGACTACTTCTCGACTAAACCTCCACTAGAATAAGAATTAAAAAAATTCAAGTTCTTAACTATGGAGATAGTAAAGGAAAATGATCATATTCAAGAATTATTTGGTGAGATAGATTCCGGAGCATGTTTTGAAAAGGAAGAAGAAATGGACTCCATACTACTTGAATGTGCTTGCCTTGAGAAAGAGAAAGGAAAGATGGTTTACATAATGGATGATGATGAAGCTAAGAAGCTAGATATTGAACACTCACAAGGGGTGCATGAGGTCTTGTATGGTGCGGATAAGGATACGCACACGTATCACGAACCCATGAAGACAATGAAGGTGAATATAGGTTCGGAGGCTGAGCCAAAGGAGGTCATAATTGGAGACTATTGGTAAAAATTGGAAGTGGCAAAGATCATTGAGTTAATCAGGGATTATCAAGACTTATTCCCTCAAGGGTATCATGAACTTAAAGGCATGCATGAATTACTTATGGAAATGAAGATAAAGATTAAGGATGGTGCATGCCCGGTTAGAAAGTGACCTTATAGAATGAATCCATATTTACATGAAAGGGTGAAGGATGAGATTGATAAGATGTCAAGTCTCGGGATTATTCAACCCTTGGATGATTCGAGAATGGGTTAGTCCTATGGTGATAAGTATCGAAGGATAGTAGGATTCGAATATGTGTAGATTACAGGGGATTTGAATGCTTTGCATGTGTCACGTACCCTTTTTCTACACCATTCATTGAGGAAATCTTTGGAAGGAGTGGCGGGGTGCAAAATATATTCATTCACGAGATGGGTTTTTGGGTATCATTAGGTTAGGATTTCTCGGAGGATTAGGAAAAGAAAACTTTTACTACTAAATGGGGTAATTTTGCCTATCTTGTGATGCCTTTTGACTGAAAAATATACTGTTGTATTATCGCAGAGATAGTTATTCGTGCATTCAAATATTTTATTCACAACTTCTTACAAGTTTATCTAGATGATTGGACAATATATGGGCTTGTGAAAGATCATTGTTACAATCATGCTTAATGTTTAAACGATGCGGAAATTGAGTATCTCTTTGAAAATTAAGAAGTTCATATTTGTTACACGTTTTAGAATTTTTTTAGGACATATAATCTGTAAGGAAGGTTTGTTGTTTGATCCACTAAGGTTGCGGTCATTCTAGGCCTGAAGCACCCACCACCAAAGTGAGGTGTGCAGATTTTGGGTCACACGAGGATATTGTCGGAAGTTCAACAAAGGGAATGCCAAATTTGTTACACCCTTGGAAGAGTTACTAAAAGGAAAAGGTACCTTTTATTGAGGAGAACCACAACAGTTCATGTTTGAGCTATTAAAGGTGAAACTTACTATCGCACCCATTCTATGCTTTCCGCATGGAATAAACCATTTAATGTGCATGTGGACACCTCTGACATGGCCATTGGCACTGTGTTAGCTCAATCTAGTGAAGGTATTATAGATCATCCAATTTTCTTTGCTAGTAAAAAGCTAACTCCTACTAAACAGAATTATAAAACTACAAAGCATGAAGATTTGTCATTGATCTATGCATTGCACAAGTTTTGACAGTACTTGTCAGTTACACCATTTGTGTTTTATACATATCACATGGCATTGAAGTATTTGTTAAACAAACCTTTCTTACAAGAGTGCATATGTAGATGGGTACTCCTATTTCAAGAGTTTGACTTCACAGTTGTGGTGAAACCAAGGAAAAGTAACTCTAGACTAGACCACTTGTCTAGAATTCACTCAGGAGAAGAAGCATGGACAATTGAAGAAACCATGCCAGATGCACAATTATATAGGTTACAATGCATGCCATCAAAATTAGAAGACATTGTTGTATTTCTATGAACTAATGTGGTACAAGAATGAATGAAGGGATTAGAAAACATACAACTTGCTATATGCGCGACACTACTTATGTTAATCAATGGTGACCTCTACAAGTTAGGAAGAGATAAAGTATCACACCATTGTGTATTAGAACATGAGTGTAAGGCTATAATGGAGGAGACACATGGTGGTATTATAGGAGGCCACTATGTAGGTGATGTAACTTCCCAAAAGATCCTACTTGTTGCATTATAGTGGGAGACATTATATAAAGACTGTAAAGCATATTGCAAAGTGTGTGACCATTTTCAGCATCTAGGTAAACCAGGCAAAGAGATTAAATGCCTTTGATACATGTACTAGTGATAAACCATTTGAGAAATGGGCCATTGATTTTGTGATGCCCATTAAAAAAACCCACTTGAAACCCAAGAAAAAACCTAGGGTTAGTCAGGAAAATTATGGAATATTTTTTTTATTAAAGTGCCTACAACTTGAGTTACAAGACAACAATTGACACTAACGGGTTTGAACAAGTCTAAAATTTCTAGAACATACTTTACATTTATTAACAATTATCAGAGGTCACAAGGTCCAAATTTTAGGGTTAGAAGTTTCAGTTAGGTTCAGGGGGTAAAATATCACCATACCCATTCTCTAACAGGATTAGAGTTTCAACTTGATTTTTCTCACACTTAACACATTCAAAATTTCCCTAAATCATTCCCATTAGATAGGAAATTTTCTCACCTTTCCAAAAATATAAAGAAGTCCTCCTAACTCCTTGTAAAACTCTCGTTATAGACTGGTGGTGTTTAGGGGTCAAAGTTTCCCCCAAGGGGACACGCATCGAGCGAGGAAGAAGAGAAATTTCTAGGTTGGCGGGTCATGGGGCGGCGTTGGAAATTTTTCCCTCATGTGCAGGTGCAAATTCAATATTTCTCCTACACCTCCTTGGGTCCTCTAAGGACATGTATTGGGTTCCAAGTCCAAGCGGGAAGAAAAGGAGAAAGAGGGCGGAGTGGCGAAGGTTTAGCGGAGACTTTGCCAAAGGGGAAAAATTCCAATGAGCACTCGCATGCCCACGGGTCCACCAGGGACACGTGGTTCTCAACAGGGCATCACAAGGATGAAGAAGAGGGAGAGGCAGGTGATGGAGTTTATTGGTGAATTTTGCCAAAGGGGAAGATAAGGGGAACATTAGACGCGTGGGTCCGCACATCAATGGAGGGATTGACACTGAGGCAAGGGTGGGAGTGTAGGGTCGAGGAAAATTAATTAAAATTTTCCCAAAGAAAAATTTCAAAAAAAAAAGGGTCGTGAGGGTTTTCCCCACACCGTTGTCACCCCATGTTTGCACGTGGCAGCCTCCGGTTAGGCTATGAAATGGTGACGGGTGAAAGATAAACTTTTTCCAAAACTTTAAAAAACCCCAAAGACAAAAATAACACCGCACCTCTGTCGATTCCCTATGAGGATACATGGCGAGACTATTATTGGTTGTGGGCTAGCAGAGGAAAATTTAAAAATTTTCCCCAAGAATTTTAAAAATTTCTAAGGATATTTCGACAGGAAATTTTCGGGCCGTGGGCCCACCAAGGAAAATTTTCCCGCCAAGGCAGAAAACTTCAAAGTGCCATAAATTTTGCTAGAAAGCTCAAGTTTTGGCAAACAAGGACTTTCTAGAAATATCTTGATGCCCTCTTTGCACAAGAATCATAAATTTTACTTTTGGTAAAGTTTAAAGGGTCAATTTTACAAAAAGATCTGCAAGATTTTAAATAGGAACTGGTAATTTCCAACTTATAAATTTGATTCAATTTAATCACCTCCTTCACTCAACATGTCAAACATACATGGAGGATTACTCTAGGAAGGATTTATAATGTTTTAGGAAGGTAGATTTGCTCAATTTATTTCAATTTACATTTTTCCAACAATTGAAAGAAAAATGACTGTAAAAGGGATTGGGTTCGATTTTGCAATGTTTAAATTATTTTCTTAAGTTTTCTTTGTCAATTTGAGTTCATTAATGTCTTAGCATGCTAAATTATATCATTTTCAAGTTGATTATAATGTGCAGTCTGAATCATACATTTTTATTTAATTTGTTTCCCGTTTATATGTACAACGAGATCCATTTTTTAAAAAATATGTATATCAATTTTATCATTTAAGTGTGATATTTTATTTCTAATCTAATCTAATACATTTAAATGACTTAAATAAAACTATTCTAAACCCAAAATGCAACTCTGATTTCAATTTTATATATTTCCAAAGAGGCAATTTACTATATTTTCCTCACATACGTTTCTTTCTTTCAAACAAAGATTTAATTAACTCTTTTGCCATACAATGAAACATTGAATTCAAACCAACGATGCAAATGAGAGAAGGTATTTCAATTCTTTATTGACTTCAATTATAAAACTTTACATCTTTCCATGTTTGAATGCAATAACACATTTCTATTTCTTTCTTTCCAATGTACAGAGCAAAATGTAAATGTCTTTCACATTTCGAATATACACTTTTGTAATCAATTACAACATCATTCCTTTACAAATATACATTATAATTTCATCCGCATCAAGTGGGAAAGGATTAAAAATGATTTTGTTTCACAAGGGACTGTTAAACTGAATTTTCCTTTTCTCTAGAACAGAAACATGCTAGTTTCCTTTTTCTTCCAATTTGATCACAACAAAAGTGGGGGAAAGGCAAAACTCTCCACCCAACCAATACATCCAATAAAAGGAGAAGCCTTCCTTCATCATTGGCCCCCGATCCCCAACCAAAATATAATAAGAGGTGTAATTCAACCCATGGAAACAACTAGCTTCCACAACACACAACATTATTTCAACATGCATAATTCATATAAAACATAGTTCAACACAAAACAACAGTTTACAACTACAATTGAAAACATTCAAATCAAAACTCAGGCTTGATCATGAAAGCCAAAGGAGCAAGGACTTTGGGGGAAGCTACTTATACATCCCAATGGTAATTGGGCATCCAATAGAACAAACCACCAATAAATTTCACCATACATATCCTTATGCCCCCAAAAATCTCACCTTATGCCCCCACAAATTTCCTTATGCCCCCCACAAAGTAATAAATGCAAGCTATTTCTTTTCCATGGTGGATCCCAAACCCAAACTCCCTCCACAAAATTTTGATGCCAAAGGAATTCCCTTATGCCCCCCCACATGGATTCCCCATATCCTTCTCCTATACCATCCCTATTTTAGTCTACCCAACCAGCCAATAAATTAATCAAAACATGCACCATTCACACAACACAACAAGAAAATAACAACATAAAATAAGAGTTAAACTCCTACCTCTCCATGGTAAATTTTGTTTCCAAACATCAAGCTTCAATGCCAAAACACAATCCCAAAACAAAAATCTCCAAGCATGCAAAGTTTCTCCAAACTCCTTCCAAAAGCAAGAGCTCCAAACACAAGAAAAATGTGCCCCAAAGAAGTTTGCAAAATGATTCAACAACCCAAAACAAGCAAAGAGTTTGAATTTTATAGAAGAGGGAAGAGAAGAGGATGATGTGGATCAATGTAGGATGCCACATCACACATCCTTAAATTCAAACACAAAAGACAAATTTAATTCTCCAAAGCACAATAAAGAGGTGGGTGAAAATATGACAATTTACTTGCACACTCCAAAAATCCCACACCCCAAAGGACAGCAATTAAAAAAAATGTAAGAGAGTGCAATCAAAACAATGTAACATGATTAATAGAATGCATTATAACAGTCTAAAATCACCCCTCCAACCATAAGTATTGTTTGTAAATTAAATTGAGAGGTATGGGACAAGTTTTACTTGTCCCAAAAGCCTCAAATCCAACCCCCAAGGACAAATTCGAATTTCTATGGAGGTGGAGTATTTCATACTCCAAAACTAACTTATACACTCTTACACAAACTTACACAAACTTACACATCCCTTACATATTAAATACAAGGAACCAACAACTTCCATTATTACTTTCCATATCCCAATTTAATTTATTTAAATTTTAACCATATGATTTCTCACATTAATCTACCACATTTTAATTAATTAAAATAAAGGGACACATCACTAATAAAATACATACAACAATAATAAAAGGAAACACATTAATAAAATACACAAACCCATGGTCACATATAAGGGTGATCCCCATGGGAATCCCTAACAAAACAACACACATACAAAAAACAAGTTGCCATGGTGACCTTGTCAAATTCACCTAGAATACCATTGTGGTTGGTCTCTAATCCCCAATGTTTATTGTGATATTTAACCTGCGAAACATAAA
The DNA here is from genome assembly GCA_018340775.1 of Taxus wallichiana var. yunnanensis. Classification (NCBI taxonomy): domain Eukaryota; kingdom Viridiplantae; phylum Streptophyta; class Pinopsida; order Cupressales; family Taxaceae; genus Taxus; species Taxus wallichiana. The sequence continues at coordinate 422,886,407 of CM031240.1, read as the reverse complement.
TACCTCATTCAATTCGTGGCCATATCAGAACATCCAAAATGAATATAAATATAATCACATAATCATCTAAGTATGTGAATCACAACAACATCAAGGCAATTTAACATTATCACATACAATTTATATCAACAACTATGTCATCATCATATAATATCCATTTTCTAGATCTACTCATAATATCCAAAATCACATGTCCGAACAACATCCATAAAACATCCATGTCAAATAGTATATCATCATCCACATATGAGTGTCTCTAATAATCATCATGTATCATAACCAAATCAAGATCAACAATAATCCATGATCAAATGTCTAACATCATACTAAATCAAAACATAATAATGTCCATAATGTAATCAACTATATTAGAATAAGTATCGCGGTGTCAAAGGAAGTGGGCACTACTGATTTTCTAGGACCTATTTTTCTAGCCGTGCGTAGGACTGGTCACGCTATATCATTACTTGCACAGATTATCTCACAAGGTGGGCAGAAGCAACACCTATGAAGGACTGTACAATGGCTACAACAGCTAGGTTTCTATGGGAGAATGTTCTTATAAGATATGGATGTCCTTTAATCTTGACAAGTGATAGGGGTACACACTTTTTGAATGAGACAATCAGGATCCTATTAGATGATTTTATGGTTACACACCATAAGAATACATCCTATCATCCTAAAAAAATGGAACTCCTGAGGCTTTCAACAAGATTTTGAGCCAAACATTGACAAAAATTTGTGATGTTGGAAGAAAGAATTGGGATGATAAAGTGTCAGCTGTTCTTTGGGCATATAGAACAACTTATAAGAGATTGAACAAAGCCACACCGTTTTAGTTGGTGTTTGGTGCAGAAGTCATTCTCCCTATAGAATTTATGTTACCTTCTTTGCGCATTGTTTGCACTAGAGGTCTAGCTAATTAGTAGGCTTTAGAAGAGTGTATTTAAAATATGATTTATCTAGATGAGCGACAAGCCATAACATGATGGAGTCAGAAGGTGGAAAATGCCAGTAGAAAGTATGAAATGATAGACACATAAGGGATAAGAAATTTGAGATTGGAAAAATGGTACTTATTTATGACTCTAAGTTCTTGCTCCATGCAAGAAAACTTAAGGTACATTGGTTAGGGCCATATTTTATCACTTACATCCTTGACATAGGTGCTTGCTAGTTAGAAGAAGTCAATGGAACATGGCTACCTAATTACTTCAATGGGAGTAGGCTGAAGCCCTACTATAAATAAGTCTTCTTGGTGTTTGTAATAAGGTAGTATTGCCAATTAGATTAGGTTTCCATTATGTATTTCCTTAATGTATTTCCTTCATTGTCGTTATGCTTTGTCACTTTAGTTTTTGTTCTTGTGTAATAAGCGCGCTTGCACGCATGAAGCTAACTACAATATGGAGCATGTTGATGTGTAATGGACTACACATAATTTTAGTGTGGGGTGTGGTTATTGATATCAAGGTATAACTTTGCTGGAACTAAAAGGTGGAAAGGAATAAGCTACTACGGGTGTTTGTCAAAGTAAAAAGATTGCTTCTCAAAAGTGACCAAGGATGGAGATGAATGAAGGAATAGTATAATGCGAGGTAAGCAGAGGCCATGATAACTACCAGGATAAGGTACAGTGACGAGGTACTCGGGTACATGGGCATGCATTGAAGAGAAGTCTGTGACTAGAGGGTAGGAAGGCATGCTCTAGAAGGTTATAGCTGGGGCGTGAATATGTAATGCATGGAAAGAACAAATTTGGTCAATAAATGAGAGGATATTTGGTAGGTGGAGAAGCAATAAATGCATCAAAATTTGAAAATCTATATAAGGATAGGATGTGAGTTCATTTTTACCATTGCGATTAAGAGTATTTGAGAAAGAGATAAGTGCAAAGAGCTAAGTAATCAATTTGAGGTGCGAAGGGTGTGAAACTAGACATGACAAGTAAATATGTGTGTAGAAGAAGCTTGCGTCCTTGGTGGTGAAGGGTTTGAGTGAAGCAGGATGATAGAGAGGAGCTAGGGCATGTGATTTCACCTAGGGCATGCTAACTCGAGCTAGGGTTTGAGTTGGGCATTGCAGAGTTGAAGAGGCAAGTGTCTACTAGAAGGATTGCAAGGTAAAAATGGCACCCAAGAAAGTAGTTGCAGCGGGAAAAAAGGGGAAGAATAAGGTAGTTATAGAGGAGGAAGAGATGGCACCTAAAAGTAATTTTTTAGAAATGTAATATCCAAAGGGTGTCATAGTCAACCAGTGGGATTCACATATAAGAAAAATAAAAGTGAGCGAGTATAACCATAGGACCACAAAGAACAAAAAGGAACTCGATACCCTGCTCAACATGAAGACAAACAAATGCATGATAGATGACATGTCAGTTTATGATGATGTAGGCGAGAACTTTTGAAAATAATTGGAGTCTACCAATTATATGAGCTTCCATATTTCGGGAAGTATGAGCCTTTATACCGAATGGCTCATGAGTAGAGTACATGAGGAATTTTTCTACTTTGCAGGATGTAGAGTCAGAATCTCATCCACGCTGATCTCCATAGTGATAGGTTTGAAGGCCACAGGAGAGGATATAAATACTGACCTAATAAATAAGGCCACGATTCTAGAAACTAGGAAGGAGTTGGGATACTTGAAGGGTCCGCGTGGTATGGACATTGATAAACTAAATAATTGTCTAGTTGTACAAGCAACAACACATCTTGTTACAAAGTTGAATGACTAGGAGAGGTGGTCATAGGTGAACACCATGTGGTTGCATGTTGTGAAGTGGATGTCAAAAGAAGTAGTCTACAATATTGTAGGCTACATTATAGAATAGATAGTCAGGAAGTGCACATGGGAGGAAAAATCAGCTTTGGAGCTATTCTATTGTCACTGGTATTCATGGAGATTGGAGTACCAAACAGACCAAAGAAGAAGATATGGGAATACCCCGTAGAGGAATAGTCACCAGTGAAGGGTTCAAAGTAAGTACCCATTTAAAGGGTCCATGACAGACGATGTCTAGAAAAGGGAGGAGAAATGGTACAACAGGCTCCATGCAGCCTTTGAAGAAGAGTGGCACATCCCGAAGGACCTACCTTCGGTAATAGGGAAACAAGTCTAGTTTGTTGTATATTAGCATTTCTACATCATGTGATTCTAAATGAAAGATGGATCTTGGAGCCCTCGGTTCAGATGGCCTTATGCCTTCACAACGAGGTACTTTTAAACATCAATCCACAGATTCACAGACATGCACTGTCTGGCCTTTAATGCAGAGAAGGTAGACTATGACTACCACACCCTGAGAAAGAAATATGTGTATCTAGGGTGAAGCATGTATATTGAGAGGATCATTTCAGAAGTATTGAGCATAAATCCCATGAGTCTAGATGTTAGAGATATTTGGCCAACACTAGTATACCTTCAACTGAAGCCCAAGATGGAAAACAATAAGTATGTGGAGAATGAGTTTGCGCTCCCAGGGCCACCAAAGGGTCAACATACAATGGAGAATATACTGAACCTAATCCCACAGATCCAATTTAAGTGGAGGATGAGGAGGATGAACACGTAGATAGTGGTGGTTTGGAGCATAGAGGTAGAAAACATCCTACAAATAAGGATGAAGCTAAGCACACCATTACACCACCTCATCCACAAGAGGGGGATGATGAGGATTTAAATGTAGTCCAAAGAGAGCACATATTTAAGAGGGTGTTTAGAAGAATAAGGACCCAAGGTTCTACTCCACAAAAATGTGCAGATCACCTAGACTCTCTCCACAGAAAGTGGAAACTGTGCAAAGGAGGAAACTAAAGTTGAATGAGGAGGTGAAAGAGTCAAAGGAAAGCACACCTAATTCTCCTACACTTCCAGAGAATGTAGAAGAACAAAAGGACAAGGAATCGAAGGAATGAGGAGAAGAGGAAAAGGGAATAGAGGAGACAGCTGCAGAGAGACTGCTAAGGACATGGAGACACAAGTCCCAAATTTGGAAGCTAAAGTTCCTAAGCAATAACGGTCTAAAAGAACAAGTGGATAACACATTCCACCAGCCATGGGTTATGTAGAGGACACATGTAAAATTATTTGTGCCCTTTTCCAAAGCACGCTGACACAGAAAGACTTATATGGCTGGGAGCTCATGGATGAAGATATGGCCACAGTGTGCATGAGGAAGCAACTATCATGGTCAATGCACACCCACATGGATGAGCCTGACTTTGATGTATGTGAGGATTCATGCATGTCAAGATGGCTGAAGAAGGCACCCCAAGCTAGACATATGACAGTAAAGCCTACTATCATGTCAGATGAATAGGTGAGTAACACATTGGTCAAAGTCTCAACAGAAGTGGCGAGGTGCAATATGGACAAGGCCACCACAATTAGGGTGCTCAGAAAGAGATTAAAACTAAGGATGGGGAAATAACATGCCTAACACAAGAAAGAGACTTGGCATAGAAGAAAAATGTTGTATTTATTAGCCTCGTAGAGGAAATTGGTGATACTATTATGAAGGCTAGGCCATACCTAGAACCAAAGGTACCAAAGATGTTTCCTTTGGTGATACACTATGTAAGTACCTTAGTAGACCTAGTGCTTGAAGATGAACCTCTATGTATGCCAGTGCCAAAGGATCCAACACAAGAGGTAGAACAAGAAAAGGCTTCAGTGATGCAAAAGATTGCATCCTATGAGGGACTGTTGCAAGTGTTACAAGAAGAATTGAAGAAAGTAGACCAAGCCTTGAATATATGCACAACTCCAGAGGTGCTGATCAAGGTAAAGACTCTGGAAGAAGATAATGAAGTCTAGAAGGCTATGAGGGATGATACCTTGGGCCACGTAGAGAGGTTAACTATTGTAAAACAAAAGTGCGAGGCCCTGACAACAACACAAGAGCCGCACAAGGAAAGATTAAATGAGCTTGGGAAACTCATCACATAGAAAATGGATGTACTGGAGGGAAGAATGACTGTAATGTCAAGCATCGTGTTGGTCCTGCGAAATGAAAAAGGGGAAATTGTGAAGGATGAACTTGAGTCCATCGTTGTGGACATTCCAGAGAAAGTAGAGAAGGCTCTCCGAGTGGCAAGCCTTAGAGGCTGAAATAAAGGAGGAGTATCTAGAGTTGATCCTTCAAGATGAGACAAAGGAGGCTGCCACATAAAAGCATTCTTTATTCATTCAAATTCTTTCGATTCTTTCTATTCACCATTTTTTTAAATACCCATTGTCGGGGTGATAATGAGATTAGTGTGGGGTAATGTTGATCAGAGAACACTTGACAGAACTCATAAAAGAATTCCACACTGGAAAATAGGCCAATTTTAAGGGCACAAAGGGACATGAAGAACCTGCGCATGCGGACACAAGTCGGCATTCAAAGCACTTAGCCATTTTTGATCATGAAGATCTATTTTTAGAAGATGGCGTGCAGAACACACCAACAATGCAAAGACGTACATGCTATGCATTGTCTATTTCTAGAGGATAAGATTTAGAGCAACTTTGCTTGGAAGAATCTAAGAATAGGATTCTCACCTCAGTTAAGTATCAATAGTCTATAGATAACACACTTACACGTGTAGCTATGCATGAAAATGGCACATGGATATTAATAGCATGCAACCTATTTTTGGAATAGATAAGTGGTGAAGGGAAAGTCCCCACCCTATATATGTAGTGAATTACCTGGTAGGGAGATGATGGATATAGAGAGATAGATAATATAGTGTGTGTGAGGGATAAGTATATAGAGACATGTACATGTTTCTAGATTACCGTATCAGATCCATGCATGCATCAACATAGATTTCTAGTATTGTAAGAAGCTTCTGTGTTATTGTGATAATTAAGAGATGGAAGATATTGACTAAACCTAAGTGTCATTCCTATGTGTAATTGGGTAGTGCATGTTCTTATTTCTATCATGATTATTGTTTAAACCTATTCTTTCCTAGATCTAGATCTGTCATGCACTGTATAATGATGTATTAGTTATGGATCTATATGCTTTAAGTCTTCATCATGTTAACATTCTACTATAACAACCCTAAAGAGGGACCTGGTACCTTTGTGCACTTTGGGTGAGCACTCAGTCTAGGCTAAGTGATGTGCCAACACGTCTAGGGTGTTATCTAGTGAATTCTAGGCTGCATAACATTTCCTCAACATCTTATTTTCCCTAAAAGTAAAAAGAGAGGATGAAGAAATGAAGGCCTTGATTAGAAACTTGTCCAATAAAGTCATATCTTTAGAAAATAGAAGGCACAAGCCTTTAGAAATAAATCTAATCAAGGATTTAAACAAATCCATCACTGTTTTTAGAAATCAATATCCAAATTAGAGATATGGGAAAAAATAGTAGAATGATAGATGGTAGGGCCATAATACACACCTTCTATTATAGATAATTATTCTTGTTGTCGCCAAATCACTTGCACCCTACGAATGGCCGGGATGTGAATAGGACGTTGAGTGATTGGGACACATGGGATCACCTCTCAAGTTATGGGACTTGGGCTTGAGGTGAACCTCCGGAGAAGGCCGGCTTCCTCTTCCTAAACTAAGTGTTGTACTACTCCTAGTGTAATAAAATGATTATCTAGTCCTATGCTAACATTTTCATGGGTTTTAGGGAAAGAGATTTGCAGAAATGAAACTATACTAGGGATGGTGATGCACCAAATAAAGGGTGTTTTTAGACTCAGGAAGGGTTAATTTGAAGAGGGTGTGTGCACCATAGGTCAACTTCACCTACTGCAACTTAGAGAGGGTACAGGATACCACAAACTAAGAGACACGCGTTCCCTTTGTTAAAATTTATCGAGACCAGAAATATACTAGTTTCCCGAAGAAGAAGGATGAACTCAAGAAGGGTGAACAGACACCAAAACTCAACGCATGCAATACTTCACCACTCAATAAGCACGAGAACTCCAAGAATGCATGAATAGAACTTAAACTTGCACAAAGTGTACCTACAAGTACGAGAAAGGCACAAAGAAGCATAAAAAGATGAAAGGACCAAGACTAGTCACAAAACACACACTCTTATTGCTTCATATACATGCACAATGCATCATACATTCGAAGAGGCAATAGTTGCCGTCACGGTCTTGAAGAGGAGGCTTGAAAGTTCTCTCAACACACAAGAACAACTTGCGAAAAGAGAGAATTCTTGAAAAGTATACACTCTCCCTTTGAGATATCTAACTGTCCAACTTATGCAGCTGTTGGAACCCTTCAAATGAGCTTCCAACTTACATTTATAGAAGAATATGTGAGAAAGAAGAGGAAATGTCATAATTGCATTCCTAAATTGAAGGCCCATGATGTATTTATTGTAGTTAGTTAAACCACCTGAGAAGGTTCCATCATGGGTCATTAATTGCCTGATGACCTAGTCTTCTTAAAAGAATATTTAAATAAAATATTTAAATAATAATAATAAATATTATTATTAAAATATTTAAATAAAAATATTAATTTAATTGAAAATACTGGTGGGACCCCCCGTTTGACCAGTTTGTACTGAGGAGGAGGGATCATGAAGAAAAGGCCAAAAATGAGTCCAACTCGGTGGTTCGCTTACCGAGCCAACTAACCAAGTTGAATTCGAGTTCTTCCATGCCGCACCTAGCTCCAACTATGAACTGAGCTACTTTGCCTACATGCATCAAACAATCTCCCCACGTCGATATTCACAAAACAAACTTTACGCCGAGCTCCATGTGCTGAGTTAGCCCACGACACTTCCAAAGGACATTGAGCTCACCCTAAACACCTTTGAGCTAAACCTAACCATGCCAGAGTTGGGTCACCCATGACTCCCAAAGAATGTGTCAGGTTACTTTACACCACACCGACTGATGCTAACTCGGCTCACTCCGCAAGCTCTTTGTCGTGTCCTCCCTGTCGATCTATAACTCAACTGAGCTTCTCTTATGAGTTGATGTTCTCTTTTTTAAACCCCGCCACCTTTATCATGAGCTCTGGCCTACGAACTGTTCTTAGGGCCTAACTAAATTCCATACTCTAACGCCAAGTTGAGCTCATTCACACTGAGTGATCTCATTTGTATTGAAAGATGGACTTCACTTTTAACGTATAGATTCATCACAGAGCCACCCTTTTTTGTATCACTTCACATGGAGTCAACCTACTCGGCATCACCATACTGCTGAGCTTTCATCACATCTATTTTTCCACCAACGAGCTCCCGTTGAGATCTACACCATAACTACATCAATATTGTTTGTATCGTCACTGATCTACGAGCTCCTTAATGAGCTTTCTCTTTTCCTCCATAATCGAGTCGACTTGATGATTTATTCTCTCTGTGAGTTTCCTTCCCATGACTGAGCTCAGCCCAAAGTTTCATTGTCTCTACCTGCATGACAAGCTATGGTTATGGTTCACTCAAATTCTTCTCACAGACTGAATTCCTTGTATCATGCCCTATGATACAACACTGAGCTCCCATACTGAATGTGCTCATTTACTCCTTTACAATGTCTGACTTACAAATTATGTTTTTGCGCCATACGGTTTTCTCAAACAGACCATTTACAAGTGACAAGGATGTAGCATGCAAAACGGCCGACCAGGTATTTCAGAGTTGACCTTCACATTCAATTCGTTTCTAGGAGAAAACAATGCTGAGCAATATGAATCGTTTCATTATGCACCGTAATAAACTTCCATCTCGACTTGGGAAAATTTTATGAAGCCTTGAATGACGTGACTCCAATCCATTGTATATGGTAGTGAATATTTGTTTCCTACAACTGCTTGTTTAAACGCTCGAAAGAAAGGCTTCTACTGTACTACACATGCCTGCTACCTGTGGTTGATCTGTCTCGCGACCACCGAATGCTCAGAGCCTGAATCGAGTTGGGAGAAGTATCTTTGGAAAAGGAAAAGCGATCAGTCGGACATCCATTCGTTGCATGTTGGCAAAGGCGAACTGATCGGGAGGACATCTGTCTGTTGCTTCGTGAGGAAACCCGTGTCTTCATGGTTTGTGATTATGGTATTCCATGAGAAGGCGTCTCTTTCTTGTGAAAGCATATTCCTGGAAATGCAGGTCTGCAATAGTTGAAGATATGTAGACGGGTTTACAGGGACGTTATGCGTGGTAAGCAGAATGTGTGGAGCTTTGAGCGTAGAACCGTGTCATACTCGATTTTGGCCAGGCTAGACCACCACGTCCAATCCTATTAAACACTTCAACTGCCTCATTCCCACGTTCTCGACTTACCTTCCGTGTGACTCGCACAACGTGCTCCGATCCTGTTTACACGGCCCGTGCGGAATTCTGATCATGGTTTGCCATCTTAATATTTCCCATTTGGCAGTGTTTTCCTGAATCTCCCCTACGTGGAGTGAACAGCTTGGAATGCCATCTTAATATTTCCCATTTGGCATACCAGCTCCGAATCCCGCATAACGGCTTGGCCACATCAATCCACGGGCCCCGGCCTCAGCTTTGCCGCGCAAACTTGGCAATTTGACCCGATTTCTCCACTTCACGGAATCTTTTCAATGGCTTGACATCACGTCATTTCCCTTGGCAATGCTCGCCTTATTTCCCACGTCCAGGATTGGAGTGCGGGGTTTCGTTATCATTTGGCCATATTTCGTTTTGGACAGATGGCCACCGATCTCCACTTTTCCACCAGCGCGCGGGATCTTCATGAATCTTCTCCTGCCGAGTTTTCCTTCAACAGATTTGAGGATAACATTAAACTCTCAGTGCAAACATTTCAGCTGTAGCTTGTAAGGTGTGATAATTTCAACAGAATCCTTTATGCTTGCCAATCTAGTGACTCGTTGAAGATGCTCATATAATTGCAAAGCAAATTGTGCCTCATGAATATTCTGATATGAAACAGTCCCACCTCTATGAGATTCACTTCCCTGAGTTGCATCGTAAAACAAGTAAGGTCTCGATAGAGAATATTTGTATTAAATTTCATCAAGTCTCCCGGTAACATTCTCACTTTGTCACTTCATTGATTTTCATAAAAATAACTTGAAGGAAAATCCCAAATTTGAGGATGCATTCGATCTTTGATCGATAACAACATAGTTGGACAACCTGCTTGTTGGAAGCGCTCAAAAGGCTTCTATTAAACTTGTAACATCCTGCTGCTGCATGCACCTAACACTCGGCCGAGGAAGGTCGAACAACGTCGGTGAATATATATATATTGTATTCACTTTTACCTGGCAGCCGGCATTCTTGTTACCACCTGCATCGATCTCTACCGAGATCCTTATAGAGTTCCCTTCATTCGTCAATTTTCAACGAGCTATATTTTGCATTAACAAGACCTCGTCGAGCTCTTACAACTGAGAGTCTCTACTGAGATGATTTCCGAGATGACTATCAATTTGACACTGGATTCTCTATCAACTCGACCCCGAACTCTTCACTGAGTTGAGATAAACTAGGTGCCTTTCAATGCTAGGTGATCTCTCATATGCAATTTAAGAATTATTTTTAATTTTTGTATCTTGATAATAACCAGAGATGGGTTCCTGGGACTACTATTTCATTTTGAACGTGATAGGACCCCTTGTCCAATCTTGCCAGGTGTGCAAAATTGGATAACATTTCTGACCTCTCGGGGATGATTGCCTACTAAGCATGATTCCAGTAACCTTAAGTCATCCATTGGGCATGGATTCTATGTTGGAATCTGAAAGCAAGATATGATTTCTTTGACACATCCCGAGAATCTCCTTGAACATTGCCGATATCCTAGACCTCCCTGGAATGCTAAGCATGAAGTATACTGAATCTATTGAATGCTTGACATCCATGGAACACTGCAAAATTTTGAATGAAGCAGATTTTGAAACTCTTATGGAAACCTTGAACCTTCTTCTCCTTGACACCTTCCAATGATGAAACAATGTGCAGAACAACACAAAACACAACAACAAGGAAAGAAAAACAACAACACGCAACAATGTGCATAAGCACTTGGAGGAAAACACCTAATTTAACTGTAGGGGTGGAACGCTTCTCAAAAACAAGCTTTGAGATGTATCCCATTCACATGAATGGGCGGTTCTTCTCCATTGAGCCTAGATAGACGAAATGAATTTTCCTCTTTGCAACTTGTGATGATGTATGGCCCACTCCAGAGAGCATCAAACTTGGCATGCTTTCCTGGTTTGGCCCTGTCTTCATCCCATTTGAGAACTAAATCTCCCTCTTGAAAATGCCTGTCGACGCCTTCTTGTCAAAAGATTTCTTAACTTAAGCCTGATGCTGCTCCAAAGTTTTCATAGCCTTGTCTCGTACTTCCTCTAACTCCATGAGTTCAAGCAAACCTTATTGTCAGAGGATCACTCTCTATAACTTCAAGTTGATGAGCTAACTCCAAAGAAGGTAACTCCAATGAGAGCGGGAGTTTTGCCTCTCTTCCATATACCAAAATGAAAGGAGAATTTCCGATGGCCCTTTTAGGTGTGATTTGATCTGCCCATAAGGTAGTCTTAAGCTATGTATGCCAAGTCCTCTTGTTATTCTCCATCGTGCACTTAATAATCCTTATGAGGTTTTTGTTGCTAGACTCAGCCAATCCATTTCCTTGTGGATAGTAATTGGATGAAGTTTTGAGGTATACCTCATTTTTAACAGCCCATTCACTCAATTTCATACCAAGAAAATCCAGCGTTGTCTGAAATGACTGTAAATGGAACACCAAACCTTGTCATTATACCCTCCAAAAAATCTAGAACGCCTTTTCATTTCTCTCTTTTAATGCTACCACCTCTGTCCATCGAGTAAAATAGTCTGTTGCGGTAAGGACCCACTTATGTCCGTCACTGGATGGAGGATTAATCATTCTCGATGAAGTCCAACCCCCATTGAACAAAGGGTTGATCCACTTGAATTGGATGTAGCGGAAGAGCTGCCAACTTCTGCTTACCTGTGAAAAAGGCACATTCCTTACATTTCCTTACCCAGAGATGGGCATCCTTGAATAAATCTAGCCAATAGTAGCCAGCTCGCATGATCTTGGTAGCTGTTGTTCATGTAGAATAATGTCCTCCAGATAGGCCATTATGAAATTCTTCTAGTATCTTACTTGACTTGTTCTGGTCCTACGCACCGAAGGAGGACGCCGTTCAAATCTTTTCGAAAGAGAACGCTATCTACCAAAACATATGGGATAGATTGAAGACGGAAAGTTTGTCTTTGGTTTTTATCCATGTTTGTTGGGTATGCTCCTGAGAAGATGAAATTCTTCATTTTGGATAACCAATCAGCTTGATCAACATCCTCATCAGTATTTAGGAGTGTCACATCCTCATTACTTTTTGATTCCATGTCTGTTGCAAGTTGCTGACATAAACCCTTACCTCTAACAAGTTTAGTGACTTTGATGTGCACGTCATACTCCATTACCTTTGTGATCCATCCAACACGCTTTTCGTTCATTTCTTTGTTCAACAAAAACTCCTTGACACCTGGATGAGACACCATCAGATGAATCTTGTTGTTGGACAACATGTGCTTGAATTTCTTCAAAGCTCGAATAACTGCAAAGACTTACTTTTCAATGAATGAGTATTTGAACTCGTAGTCTTTGAGGATTGACTGAAGAAAGCGATTGGTTGCCCCATTAGGCATTGTTGTTTTGTTGGGTGAGGATCCCTGAAATTCTCTCTTGACCTGCAAAATCATAAAGGATAAAATCTTTGTCAAACCTAGGGTTCACAAGCATGGGAGCTTGAGAAATGGCTATTTTGATGGCTTCAAAGCTTTCTCGTCCTTCCTTTGTCCATGAAAATGGCATGTTTTTCTTGAAAGATGGTGTCGGTGGTTTAGCCAATGCCGCGAATTGAGGGATGAATCTCCGCACGAAATTTATGGTTCCTAGAAAACTCTGGAGGCCCTTCTTGTGACTTGGGGAGATAAGGACATGATTGAATGAATTCGGCTAGATCGATTGATAATCCTTCTGCTGAAACCACATGCCCCAACAATTTTCCCTCGTACACTATGAAAATACATTTCTTAGGGTTAAGTGAAACCCCAAATTCCCTACACCTTTGGAAAACTTTCCTTAGATGCGTGATGTGATCTTATGCATGCTTAGAGTATATAGTTATATCATCAAGGTAAACAAAAATAATATCATTGATTAGTCCCTTAAATGCCATGTCCATGGCTCTTTGGAAAGTAGCCCCGGCATTGGACAATCCGAATGGCAATTTATTGTAGGCATACGTGCCCCACTTGTAGTGAAAGCCGTTTTGAATTGGTTAGATTCTTGGACTAGGATTTGATTGTAACTTGAATATCCATCGAGCAAAGAAAATATTTGAGCTCTTGCCACCGTTTGAAGGATCTACTCCATCGATGGAAGAGGATAATGGTCTTTTAATGATGCATGATTCAAATCCCTGAAATCTACGCATAACCGGATCTCTCTGTTCTTCTTCCTCACGGGCACCAAATTAGCTACCCATGAGGAATGCTTGATGGGAAAAATTATACAGGCCTCGATGAGCTTGGTTAGCTCCTTTCTCATTAGTGGCTCAATTTTGGGATTAATTGGTCTTTGTTTCGATTAAGACAGGCTTAGCATTAGGATCCGATTCGATGGTATGTTGTGCTTTAGACACTGGATCAAAACCATGTAGATCTTTATAGCTCCATGCAAAGATGTCATGATACTCTTGACAAAGTTTGATGAAAACTTCTTTCTCTTCAGAAGTACACACTTTTCTGATCTTAAGAAATTTTTCATTTGATACCTCAACTTCCTCAAAATACTCTTCTCTGACCACCATGTTAGGGCTTTGTCTTGTGGCTTGGTCATCTGAATTGAAAATGGATTCCAAAGTGACTAAACCTTTTGGTAACTTGTTTCTTTTCAATTGGATAATTTGCTCACCATATGACTCCTGCAACTTATCTTGATTCTTTGTAGCAAACTCCGCCTCTTCTTGTAGGAAGAGGACAATTTGTTTGTCACTATCAAACACTTGCCAACTACTCACATTATCAGGGACTACTGGTCAAACCACCATTTTAAAAAATTGCTGCCCTTCTTTCATGATATCAACTAGTATGTTGTATTGTGAACCAATTGTAGCAAGCCTATCTGCATCTTGATTTTGATTTCTAGGGATTGCATGGATTCCAAAAGCTTCAAAATCTTCAATCAGGTCCCAGACTCGATTCTTATATGATCTTAAAAGATCATTTTTGGATGCACTACGTGCCGAAACTTGATGAACAACTAACTCACTATCTCCAAAAATAGTCAAGGCCTTGATTCCCTTCCTTTGGGCTAGCTGAATTCCTTATACAAGAGCCTTGTATTCAGCAACATTGTTAGTGCAACTGAACTGCAACTAGAAAGATGAGAAGTACTTATCTCCCTCTGGAGAAATTAACATAACACCAGCACCGGATCCATTCTTACTTCTTGAGCCATCGAAGAATAATTGCCACAATCCTTTAGAATCACTTGGTGTTTTGACAAGTTGTGGTACGATCGTATCTTCTTCATGGATACAGTAAGTACCTAATCCTGTTTCTTCCAAGACCAACAAACCAACTTCTTCTTCTACCAATACATCAGCGTAGGGATCATATTGATGATCTCTACTTACTTCATCCAAAAAAGTATCAGGAACTTCTTCAACAAGGGTGGTTGGTTCATGATCGGCATCTTCCTCTTCGGGATCGCCGATGGTGTAATTTCCATTTATGGGACTAGCAGTGTAGGGTTCTACATGATTATGGCAGATTGGTTCTACCCTTATAGTTACTTTGGTTCCGTATTGAGTCCTGAGAATCATATGCGACCAATCGGCTGATAGGTAACCGCCCATCTTGGCAGTGAAATCCCGTGATAGGCAGATGGCAAAGAGAGGAGGGAGATCAATGACCGATATGTCTTGGGTGAATGACAAACTTGGGCATGCATGAATGGTAAGTTGAAGTCCTTTGATAACCCCAACAGTCTTAATAGTTGTGCCATCCAGCTGAACAACCCCTCTTGTAACTGGCGCATATTGTATGCCTAGTACATCTGCAATTTGTTTCGATATGATGCAGCTACGGCACCAGAATCGATCATGCAATTATGTACCAGGTGGTCACCAATGATTAGGGAAATGTAGAATGGCGGTGGTTTGTTTGCCGTAGGAATTATTTTCCCTTCCAGTTGACACAAATTTGTAGTATTTGTCACTCCATGGCTTGGTGATCCACTGGTTGTACTAAAATTGTTCAGAGCTTCTCGCAACAGGTTTCTTTGAGAAGGGATCGAGAGTGCGTCCCACATGGTAACACTCAAATTGGTTTTCTTCATTTGTTCTACTATGCTGAAGGGAATTGCTCCAACTTTGATGAAACTTTTTTGGGCATTGGGGTCCTCCTTTGGAAAATGTTTGTTGGGCACCGTGATGCCTGGAGAACTATCTTTCCCTGCGGTGTGGCTAGCCGGTGTTTCTAGTGATTTATTTCCCATTTTTATCAACTGCCATTTGAAACCTAGGTTGAGAAGTGGATGCCAGATCAGCTTTGAGAGGTTGAGGCTCCATTGCTCTCTTTTTGGAACGAGTGTTTGCTGCCACTGATGAAGAATCTATATTCAATCCGTAAAAATCTTCTGCTTACCATTTTAGCAACGTGGATTCTTCAGGTGCCTACGGTTGATCTGCTGCTTCTTGTGTAGATGAATTGTTTGTTAACTCTGAAGGGGCAGATACACTTTGAACCATAAGGGCCTGGCTAAGAACCCCATTGGGACAAAGATTTTGATTGTGAGGTTGAGAGCAAGGATAACACCATTCGTAGTCTTGAACTAGATTATTTTGAACAGGTACTATAGCTCTAGATGAGCTAGCTGCAAGAGGGTTCTGAAAGTTCAAGGGCCTGACATTTGCAACTTGACTTGTAGTTTGATTTCAAGGTTGATTGTTCCCTTGAAAAGGAGAACGGTTAGCTTGATACTGCTGATTTTGTGGCTGATACGGACGATTGTATTGAAATTGTTGCCTTTTGAGTGCAACGAGCTCATTTCCAAAATTTTGTAGTAGTGACTTGACTTCAAATAGGTCATTTGAAGAGGCAGGGGAAGATTGAAACGGTTGCTTGGAGTCTACTGGAATAGGAGAAATGATAGGCTGATGACTCGTAAGATCTGGAGAAAAGGGCATTGGTGGTCGTGGAGCTAACTTTCCAGCCTGAATCAAAGAATTCTCTGCACTTATGGCAACTTTGTAAGCATCAGGAAGTGTAGTCCCTCCCATGGACTAGATCATAACTACTACATCACTATTCAAGGCTCACAAATAGTACAAGAATGCATTATGTGCAGAAGGCTTTACGAGCGCCGGAATCCTATTCCAAGTCCTGTGGAATCGGAAGTTGAAATCACTCATGTATTCTTGGGAAGCTCTCTTTATGGTAGTAAGTTGTTCCAAAAGTGATAGGTGATCACTTTTGTCTTCAAATTGTTTACATAGCTTTTCTCCCAACTCATCCCAAGTGGTTATAGTGCCAACACCTAACCCGCGAAACCATTGAAGCGCTTTTCCCTTGAAAGAGGTAGCAAGAAGTCTAACTGCAACGTTGTCTTCGGTGATATTATGTACTACACAGATGCTGGCTACATCAAAGATATGCTCCACTGGAGTAACGTGAGTTTCCCCATGTAGAAGGGTAAACTTTTGAGTGCCGCAACAGGTATCGGGTCACGTTGAGCCAACATAAGAGGACTGCTTGCATTGAAAGGGGGAAAAACTTGGTTCCTCGCCATAGCAACGAAAGGTTGATTGTTCCTGGGTGGAGGAAATCTTCCGTAAGGAGGAGTTGAATGACCCCTACTAGGTAAATCTGCAACTGGGGATGTGGAAATGCCTCTTCTGCTTCTCTTTGGAGGAGAAAAGGAAAGTTCGATATGCTGATACTTTCCTTTCTTTGAAGAAGCTCTTATCTGAATTCTTCGCATAAGTTACTGCACTAAGATTTGGAATCTAGAGATATAGAGTCACCAGGTACTTTGACTTGTGTAAGTGAGAAGAGAAGTACCAACTTTGTCCCACCGGCATGCCAAAAACTGTTGTGTGTGGTCACACGGTGGCTTAAGATTTCCTATTTGATAATGAGACACCTCTGAAAGATGGAACTCTAACTTCTGTGATGTCCCACTCAGCGTGCCAAAATCAAGTTGTCGCCAAATCACTGCACCCTCCGAATGGCCGGGATGTGAATAGGACATTCAAATTGATTGGGACACATGGGATCACCTCTTAATTTGTGGGACTTGGGCTCGAGGTGAACCTCCGGAGAAGGCTGGATTCCTCTTCCTAAACTAAGTGTTGTACTACTCCTAGTGTAACAAAAATGATTATCTAGTCCTATGCTAACATTTTCATGGGGTTTTAGGGAAAGAGATTTGCAAAAATGAAACTATACTAGGGATGGTGATGCACCAAATAAAGGGTGTCTTCATATTCAGGAAGGGTTAATTTGAAGAGGGTGTGTGCACCACAGGTCAACTTCACCTACTGCAACTTAGAGAGGGTACAGATACCACAAACTAAGAGACACGCATTCCCTTTGTTAAACTTTATCAGACCGAGAAATATACTAGTTTCCCAGTGAAGAAGGATGAACTCAAGAAGGGTGAATGTACACCACAACTCAACTGCATGCAATACTTCACCACTCGATAAGCACGTAACCTGCGATAGAACTTAAACTTGCACGGTGTACCTACAAGTACGAGAAAGGCACAAAGAAGCATAAAAAGATGAAAGGACCGAGACTAGTCACAAAACACACACTCTTATTGCTTCAATAACATGCACAATGCATCATACATTCAGAAGAGGCAATAGTTGCCATTATAGTCTTGAAGAGGAGGCTTGAAAGTTCTCTCAACACACAAGAACAACTTGCAGAAGAGATAGGATTCTTGAAAAGTATACACTCTCGCTGAGATATCTAACTGTCCAACTTGTCTGAACTGTTGGAACCCTTCAAAATGAGCTTCCAACTTACATTTATAGAAGAATATGTGAGAAAGAAGAGGAAATGTCATAATTGCATTCCTAAATTAAAGGCCCATGATGTATTTATTACGATTATTTGAACCACACGAGAAGGTTCCATCATGGGTCATTAATTGCCTGATGACCTATTCTTCTTAAAATAATATTTAAATACAATATTTAAATAATAATAATAAATATTATTATTAAAATATTTAAATAAAAATATTAATTTAATTGAAAATACTGGTGGGACCCCCATTTGACCAGTTTGTACTGAGGAGGAGGGATCATGAAGAAAAGGCCAAAAATGAGTCCAACTCGGTGGTTCGCTTACCGAGCCAACTAACCAAGTTGAATTCGAGTTCTTCCATGCCGCACCTAGCTCCAACTATGAACTAAGCTACTTTGCCTACATGCATCAAACAATCTCCCCACGTCGATATTCACAAAACAAACTTTATGCCGAGCTCCATGTGCTGAGTTAGCCCACGACACTTCCAAAGGACATTGAGCTCACCCTAAACACCTTTGAGCTAAACCTAACCATGCCAGAGTTGGGTCACCCATGACTCCCAAAGAACGTGTCAGGTTACTTTACACCACACCGACTGATGCTAACTCGGCTCACTCCACAAGCTCTTTGTCATGTCCTCCTTGTCGATCTATAACTCAACTGAGCTTCTCTTATGAGTTGATGTTCTCTTTTTAAACCCCGCCACCTTTATCATGAGCTCGGCCTACGAACTGTTCTTAGGGCCTAACTAAATTCCATACTCTGACGCCAAGTCGAGCTCATTCACACTGAGTGATCTCATTTGTATTGAAAGACGGACTTCACTTTTAACGTATAGATTCGTCACAGAGCCACCCTTTTTTGTATCACTTCACATGGAGTCAACCTACTCGGCATCACCATACTGCTGAGCTTCCATCACATCTAGTTTTCCACCGACGAGCTCCCAGATTGAGATCTACACCATAACTACGTCAATCTTGTTTGTATCGTCACTGATCTACGAGCTCCTTAATGAGCTTTCTCTTTTCCTCCATAATCGAGTCGACTCGATGATTTATTCTCTCTGTGAGTTTCCTTCCCATGACCGAGCTCAACCCAAAGTTTCATTGTCTCTACCTGCATGACAAGCTATGGTTATGGTTCACTCAAATTCTTCTCACGACTGAATTCCTTGTATCATGCCCTATGATATAACACTGAGCTCCCATACTGAATGTGCTCATTTACTCCTTTACAATGTCTAACTTACAAATTATGTTTTTGCGCCATACGGTTTTCTCAAACAGACCATTTACAAGTGACAAGGATGTAGCATGCAAAACGGCCGACCAGGTATTTCAGAGTTGACCTTCACATTCAATTTGTTTCTAGGAGAAAACAATACTGAGAAATATGAATCGTTTCATTCTGCACCGTAATAAACTTCCATCTCCTGACTCAGGAAAATTTTATGAAGCCTTGAATGATGTGACTCCAATCCATTGTATACGGCAGTGAATATTTGTTTCCTGCATCTGCTTGTTTAAATGCTTGAAAGAAAGGCTTCTACTGTACTACACATGCCTGCTGCCTGTGGTTGATCTGTCTCGCGACCACCGAATGCTCAGAGCCTGAATCGGAGTTGGGAGAAGTATGCTGGCAAAGGTGAACTGATCAGGTCGGACATCCATTCGTTGCATGCTGGCAAAGGCGAACTGATCGGGAGGACATCTGTCTGTTGCTTCGTGAGGAACAGTATCAATGCTTCGTGAGGAAACCCGTGTCTTCTGTAAGCTGCGATTATGGTATTCCATGAGAAGGCATCTCTTTCTTGTGAAAGCATATTCCTGGAAATGCAGGTCTGCAATAGTTGAAGATATGTAGACGGGTTTACAGGGACGTTATGCGTGGTAAGCAGAATGTGTGGAGCTTTGAGCGTAGAACCATGTCATACTCGATTTTGGCCAGGCTAGACCACCACGTCCAATCCTATTAAACACTTCAACTACCTCATTCCCACGTTCTCCGACTTACCTTCCGTGTGACTCGCACAACGTGCTCCGATCCTATTTACACGGCCCGTGCGGAATTCTGATCATGGTTTTCCATCTTAATATTTCCCATTTGGCAGTGTTTTCCTGAATCTCCCCTACGCGGAGTGAACAGCTTGGAATGCCATCTTAATATTTCCCATTTGGCATACCAGCTCCGAATCCCCGCATAACGGCTTGGCCACATCAATCCATGGGCCCCGGCCTCAGCTTTGTGTGCAAACTTGGCAATTTGACCCGATTTCTCCACTTCACGGAATCTTTTCAATGGCTTGACATCACGTCATTTCCCTTGGCAATGCTCGCCTTATTTCCCACGTCCTGGGATTGGAGTGCGGGGTTTCGTTATCATTTGGCCATATTTCGTTTTGGACAGATGGCCACCGATCTCCACTTTTCCACCAGCAATGGGATCTTCATGAATCTTCTCCTGCCGAGTTTTCCTTCAACAGATTTGAGGATAACATTAAACTCTCGGTCAAAATTTCAGTTGTAGCTTGTAAGGTGTGATAATTTCAACAGAATCCTTTATGCTTGCCAATCTAGTGACTCGTTGAAGATGCTCATATAATTGCAAAGCAAATTGTGCCTCATGAATATTCTGATATGAAACAGTCCCACCTCTATGAGATTCACTTCCATGAGTTACATCGTAAAACAAGTAAGGTCTCGATAGAGAATCTTTGTAATAAATTTCATCAAGTCTCCCGGTAACACTCTCACTATCACTTCATTGATTTTCATAAAAATAACTTGAAGGAAAATCCCAAATTTGAGGATGCATTCGATGCTGATCAGATAACAACATAGTTAGACAACCTACTTGTTGGAAGTGCTCAAAAAGGATTCTATTAAACTGTAACATCTCTGCCGCATGTGCACCGAACACTCGGCCGAGGAAGGTCTGAACAACATCAGCGAAAATATATATACGGTATTCACTTTTACCCTGGCCCGACATTCTTGTTACCACCTGCATCGATCTCTATCGAGATCCTTATAGAGTTTCCTTCATTCGTCAATTTTCAACAAGCTATATTTTGCATTAACGGGACCTCGTCGAGCTCTTACAATCCGAGAGTCTCTCTTGAGATGATTTCCGAGATGACTATCAATTTGACACTAGATTCTCTATCAACTTGACCCGAACTCTTCACTGAGTTGAGATAAACTTGGTGCCTTTCAATGCTAGGTGATCTCTCATATGCAATTTAAGAATTATTTTTAATTTTTGTATCTTGATAATATTCGAGATGGGTTCCCGGGACTACTATTTCATTTTGAACGTGATAGTACCCCCTTTTCCAATCTTGCCAGTGTGCAAAATTGGATAACGATTACTTTGCAAACCACTCTCACACCAAGTTCAAGAAAAACACTAGTTTCGGTACATAAATATATGGTCCAAGAGACAAAATTGTGTTTTCCTTGCAATCTTCCACATAATCAGTACAAGCGCACAAATTAGCTTACACATGTAAGATTTCATGATCCAAAGTACTTAAAATTATGAGCTTTCCACTAGTGCGAGTGAACTAGAAAATGGATACGCGTCATAAGTTATTCCCGAGACCAACCTTATGATTTTGGGTGCTTTGAGGAATTCTGCGTAATGAACCAAGCTATGGAAATCTCAAGTAGACAATGCGTGCGAGTAATTGAAAACACACGGTATAGGAAAATAATGTTGGAAGCTAATGCACAACCACAGTACTTCTTCCATTAAAATGAACCAATTAAAAAGTAGAAGGATACTAATCTTCCCAAAATTTCGGTGCACAAAATTCTACGCAAGAGGTTCCATGTAATTTTTCAAGTGAATCTCCATGTGAAACTCATTTGGTAGTTCAAGCCTCTGTGCAACCCAAGGTGCTTTCTCTGCAAAAATAATCTAGAAAATAGAATGTTGTGCCCCAAATGCAAAATTACTTGGGACTTCCATTCAACATTGTGGAAAAAATGAAGAAAAAATTTGAATGTCATAATTTGGGATGCTCGGCCATTCCATATCATCACAACTGTTGTATGAAACTCACGGAAAAACTTCCATGCACCGATCTAGTTATCTAAAGACCTCAATCTCATCGACATTTGTCAAGTAGAGGAGAAGCAAGTAAACTCGAGTTTTCAAAACCCCACCCTTCTCTATGTCCTTGATGGTAGGAAGACACCTTGTTCATAAATTTATGATTGACTCGGGGGATAGTACTTCTATCATGCCTAGGAAAATTGTTGATTTCCTAGGACTCGAGTACAACCATGTCTCTAAAGGAGTCTTAAAACTTGATGGATCAACTATTAACATTATAATAGTCATCAAGGATATTGAGTTAACCCTTCATGCATGTCCAAGCCTCACTATAACTCAAGATATATCATTAATTGACTTTCTTCAATTTTTTTCCATTTTACTATCAAGATATTTCACTACCAAAGAGGGTGGTTACTTGTTTTCTGATTGGTATCATATGATTTTAAGAAAACAATTATGACACTAGGTTTACTAAACAAGCTAAGTCTATATTTTTCTATCATGTTGATTCATATGAACCATCCCTCTCCAATATAATTGCCTAATCTAAGAAGGCTAAGAACAAGATTCGAGTTTGAAAGAGCAACCCATTCCCCTTTCATACTTGATGTATTATTAAATGAATGTGGAAAAGAACACTATGAGTTTGATCCTCTATGATACAACTATTGAAACTGGTCTTGGTACCTATTGCATCCTTGAAGAATAATCCACTCTTCCTACTCTTCTCAAACAAAAAAATGATTATGATTCTCAACTATAGAAGATGTATTTTGATGGTTCTAGAAGTATAAATGGTGTAGGTGAAGGTGTCATTCTCATCTCTCACAAGGATGAGAAATTATTCTTCGCACACAAGATTCAATTTACATGTACTAACAATATAGCAGAATATGAAGCATTGGTGCATGGTCTTCTTATTGATGAAAGGGGAAAGATTAAGGAATTACAGATATTTAGGGACACTGAATTGGTCATCCACTAGGTCACAAACAAGTGTGAAACAAAGAATAAGCTTCTCAAAGCTTATAAACATAGATTTTGGGACCTATTGGAGAGTTACAAAAACCTCAAGGTGTTATTGAAATCCATACATGAGGATCATAACATCCCACCACGCTTCTATAGAGCCTAACCTCGGGATGGTTTCGCACCCACACTCCCATACGTATGAGCCCGACTAAGTGATGTTAGGCACCTCAAGGACCTTGGTTAAATGGTGTAACCAACTAAGAGGATTTGAACATGAGTGGTCACTATGATACCAAATGTAACAAAACGTTACATCAAAACCTCAAGGAATTAGTGAAATCCACACCGAGGATCATAACGTATAGATTTGAAGCTCTTAATTTGTAGGTAGTGCTAAGGAAATTAAATAAAGAAGTAGATCATATGAAATCCCTTTATTCATAATTCTCACATGTTGAGGATCTTGTCCAAGGAAATGTGTGGCATATCAAGATGGTGGTCAGGCTATCCATTCTAGATAATGAAACTAGCTAGAGAGTATTTAACAAAGGTGATGCGTAAATTGTCTAGCTCATTCGGAGAATGAATTTGATTTCTCTTCAAATATGCAAGATGAATTACATGACAACTATGGTGATCAAGTGATTAAACTAAAGAAAAACAAGTTACCTAAGGGGTTGGTCACCTTAGAGTATATATTTAGTATTGATGATAAATTCAAGGGTGAATAAAATAACATACACGTAGCACAGAATAAATTCAATCACTATTGCATGTGACATAGAGTTCTTGCTCGAAAATCATACACATAGGATGAAAAAAGCCTTAATTTATCTATGTGAGATGTATGTTAACATATTCTCATGGGACTATGAAGGCCTCAAAGGATCTTATCCAAGTGTTTTTCAACACTCTATTGACCTTGATCCTAATACCAAGCCCATCAGACAAAAGAAAAGACCCGTTAATCCCAAGATAGATCCCCTTATGAGGAAATATATATCCAAAATCATTGAGGAAAAGATTATTTTTACTATCAAATACTCTAATTGGGTGGAAAATCTTGTTCCATTGTGTAAGAAGAATGGTGAAATCATACTTTGTGTTGATTTCATATTTTTAAACAAGGCATATTTGAAGGATCACTATCATTTTCCTTTTATGGAGCAAATTTTGCAGACAGTGGTTGGTGCACAAAGGTTCTCCATATTGAATGGGTACTCAGGATTCAATCAAATCATGGTCAAGGAAGAGGATAAATTAATGTAGGCACAACCTTCCGAGAGAAATGGACATTTCCTTGAAAGGATATATAAACAAGTTCAACTTGGTTTACTTTGATGACATAAACATCTTCTCAAAATAGAGTGTAGATCATATAATGTACTTGGAGAAAGTATTTGAGAGATGTAAAGAATTCAAGGTATCTCTCAACCCCAATAAGCACAACTTTTTTATTTCACAAGGAAATATTTTGGGCCATGTGGTCTCTAAGGATGGCATTTCCATTGATCCTAAATGAGTTTCGACCATCCTCTCTCTTTCTCTTCTGGTGCAAAATAAGGCCTTGCAATCATTCATAGGAAAGATTGAATTTTGTAGGAGATTCATTCCTAACTTTGTAGGTTTGGTTAGGCCCATCACCATCACGTTCAAAAAGGACACAATAATCAAGTGAAGAACATAGGGAAAGGATAAATTCAACAAGATCAAGCAAGAGATTGCTTGCGCCCCAAAACTTATAAATCCATATTATTCTAAGGATTTCATCATTTATGCTTATAGATCTGATGTCAGTGTTATTGTTCCCATAACTCAAGAAAATGAACAAGGATTGGAGTAGCCAGTGTATTTCTTCATACAAACACTGAAGGATTATGAATTGAAATACAATCATATGGAGAAATAGGTCTTCGCCATCATGTTTTCTCTTAAGAAATTTAAGAGTATGCTCACCACAAATCATGTTAAGGTATTAGTTACACACTTTGGTGTGAGAGACTTCATCATGGGAGAAACAATTAGTAAGAAAAGAGCTAAATGTGAAACAAAAATCATGGAATATGATGTGAATATCAAAGAAATGAAGATGATTAGAGTAAATACACTCTGCAAGAAACTTGTTGAGGATGCAAAAATGAGAAAGAGACTTCATTTTTTAGATGAAGAGCTCCCGCATGCTAAAGATGAGAAAAATAATGATCCTAGGGTGTGCAAATGGATGCAAGACATGGAAACATTCCTCTCTTTGGGTATATACTCTCTTGGTATGAGAAAAGGAAAGAAAAGACATCTAAGGCTTCAATATATTCCCTATGCACTCATTAATGGGGTTCTCTTCAAAATAAATGTTGATACTATAATGTTGAGATGTATTGATGGTGTACAAGCCAATAAAGTGTTAGAAATATTTCACGATGGATTATCTTGTCGGAACTTTTATGCCAATGTACTAACAAAGAAGATCATTAACATAGGATAATTTTGGCATACCCTATTTTCATATGCACATAAGTGGGTTATGAAATATAAAGAATGCACTTTATTTATAGGAAAAATGAAATCAGATGTGCTTCCCTCTATCCAATCCAAGAGAATCCACCTTTCATGTAATGGGTATTGACTTCATTGGCATGATCAATCCTCCCTCAAGCACTGGTCATAAGTGGGTGTTGATAGCTATGGATTACTTCACCAGATGGACATAAGTTGTCATGCTCAAGGAGGAAACTGAGTCAATCATCCTTTACTTTCAAGAGGGTATTGTAACAAGGTTTGGTGTCCCTCAGACCATTAAGTATGATAATGAAAAAAACTTCCTTGGTGAAATTATTTTTTACTTGGGCTCTCGGTCTTAGGATCTATTTGAAGACTTCTTCCAACTACTACCCTCAAGGTAATGGATTGGATGAATCTACCAACAAGAACCTGATCAGAATCATGAAAGACAATGGATATCAACCATAGGTAGTGGCACACAATGGTATTGTGTGTGTGCTGCGGGAAGACATAATCACAATGAAGAAATTAATATGTACTTCACCTTACAAACTTGTTTATGGTAAGAAGGCTAGACTTATTTTATCACTTTAATTTCCTTCATTAAAGCTATTCCAATAGATGGATCTTGAGGGCATAGACCAAAGAGAAATCAAAATGGAAGAGTTGGTTAAACTTGAAGAACTAAGGAACTATGACATGATCAAGTTAGAACAACAACAACAATTAACCAAACAATAGTTTGACAAAAGGTTAGACCTTAGGTCTTGAGTGGGTGATCTAGTCTTAAAATGAGATGCCTTGAGAGAGATAAACTAGGGTGCCATTCAAAGTTTGATGCACTTTAGAGTGGCCCATTTATAATCAGTTTTTGTAAGAAGGCTAACTCTTTTGAGTCATCTTATATTTATGGAAATGCAATACCAATCCCAGTCAATGGAATTTATCTCAAGTGCTTTCATTAAGTTTCTCTACATCGTGTACATATTAGAGTAATTTTAACTCCTTCAAGTGTGTAATTTTGGGCAATGTTTATGTTGTCTAAAATAACCACCACAGTTATTTTGGTAACTTATAGTTCCATCCTAGTTCTGATTTCAATCTTTTCAGTTACGCACACCACTAGTTCCTTTCCTAGGTATATTTATAGAAATGAAGTTCTTCGTGCACCCTTGTGCACCCTCCCTACTTCTTCTTTGTGCTTCCTTCCTCGGTTCTTTCCGTGTGCTCCGATTCCCTCTTTTTCCTTTATCCCCCTTTATTTTTCCTTTTCCTTATGCGGGCAC
Source organism: Taxus wallichiana var. yunnanensis (assembly GCA_018340775.1). Classification (NCBI taxonomy): domain Eukaryota; kingdom Viridiplantae; phylum Streptophyta; class Pinopsida; order Cupressales; family Taxaceae; genus Taxus; species Taxus wallichiana. The sequence goes on along the minus strand of CM031240.1, from coordinate 422,859,518 downwards.
CCTTATGCACCCACATTCACTCTAAGAGTATAACACACCCTTTTATGTCCGTATGTAGACTTGCCTTCTATTTTTGGCTAATTCCTTAACATACTCTATTTGTGCATGCTCCTTCTTCTTGAGTCCCATGCATTACATCACACACACTTTTATCCTTCGCATTTATTCCTCGGTTACATCGTACCTTTGCGCTCACATTTCTTCATGCATGAGTTTCCTCCGCACGCTTCTTCCTCCTTTAAATACTTCGTCTACTTCCTTTGATCGATTCCTACACCTTCTACATACTTTTACCCATTTTTATATACATTCATCTCTCTTCCACTCTACATGCAATCCTCTTACATGTACTCATAGACCTTTTCATTCTTCCCTCTCACACCTCTTTCTCTTACGCACATTCCAAGTGAAATCTTATCCACAAGTCATTGAATTCCACGTGTCAACTTGTCGATTGGAGTGTGCAACATGCATGCAACCTATGAGAACATGTTAGCCGTGTGATTAATTCTCACATCAAATGAGAACCTGAAAATTGCGAAAAGACAAATTTAATGGGCGACAGGAAATCCTCCAATCAATGAGAGCACGCCACGTATCTTGCATGATTAGATCTTCTAACAATCATAACTTTTGGTATAGAGCTTAGATTCCCATGCACTGGGGTTGTTTGAAAGTTCTGATGTGGGATATAGTCTAGAACATTCAAAATCAAATTTTGGTAGGATTTGGTAGGTAGAAAATAGGGAAAATTCAGTTGGGCCATTAATACACACATATAGTCAACCCAATCACCTAGATTTGGCCCATATTTTCCTCATTCCTTCTCCTACAATAAAACCAAACTTGGGGAGGTGTATCTAATACCCCTGCAGTGGATTAATAGGAACTTATTATTGGTTATTGGTGGTTGGATGTTTGAATCATAGTTTCCCTCTCTTTATCCTCCTCTTATCTCCTTCTTCTTCTATAAGTAGTTGAGCATTTCTCATTATAAAAGGTTATAATCTCTTGGTTTGCAAGAAACATTGTTTAAAGAAGTGATCCTTTGCATTTTGATTTGTAGGTCATAGATCTGAGCCATTTTCATGTAGATCCTTTCCTCTCTCACCATTGTAGTCGATTGTGCATCACTTAGAAGAAATAAAATATTATTTTGTGGCCATTTTCTTCCCTAGTTTGCAATTTACCGCATCTTCTTGCCTTATTTTTCATTGTTGATCTACTGTGCATTTTTACATCTCTTGCAAGGTTTTGGTTTGTTGTGCTTTATGAAAGCTAGTGTATGAATGTTATTGGAGACTATGACACACTTTTATTCCCTCCTTGTGCGTGTTTTTCCTTACTCTCACTCAGCCAAGTCTCGCAATTCCCCTCTTTTTGGTGCTATCACCTCCCACCTCCCCTTAGCTTACGATTTCGCTTTCATGAATCTCCCTCTCACATTAGTCTCTTGGAATTGTAGAACAGTGATATGTAGCTACATTTCCCTTTATAGGAGTAGTTTTAGTAGTATAAATACTTAAGAGGAAACCTACCTTCTCTGGAGGTCTGTCTCAAGCTCAATTCCCATAACATAGATATAGTCCCATGTTGCCTCAAAACCCAAGTTCATCCCGAATCGGGATGGGTCCACAAGTTCAAGATTGATCTAATAAGGTCTCTCGGATGTTTCAAAATAAGTGATGAATTAAAAGGTATAAATCCAAGTTGTTATTTCATCAAAGAGTTTTTATAGATTTCAAATATGTCAAGTGCTTACTCATAAGGGGAGTCAGTCACAACATAATCGAGAAGATTTTAAGGTCCTATAACAACTTGAAGAAGATATACCATTTATGAGTTGAAAAAGAATCATGAAATCTGTATAAATATTTGAGTATGGTTTCTTGGGTCTATAATGATCTCTTAAGATAGGTGTATGCAAAGTCTTGATGGTTTATTAGCCTATACTAGCCTGTAATGAAAATTTCAAACTTGATGAAGTTCTATGGAAATTATGTAAGTGAATCAAAGCCAAGGTATGTATTTAAGTTTCATTACTTAAAGGACTAACATAGTAGTAAGATGAAGAATGTGCTGATGATGACCGTGAATAAATTTTCATGGAAGCTTAATGGTCTCGAGTCAATGACCTTGGAGAAAGAAAATGCATAAAGATCTTATCTAGGTATGCAAATTTCTATTTTGAGTTGAATTTGAAAGATAATTTAATTGGCATAAGATCCTGAAAAACTTGCATGTTAACATCTTCTATAAGACACTTTCTACACCCTTTCCTCATCATGGATTAGGTGCACATGTTCCTTATTCACATTTTCAGCATTTTAACATACTTTCCTTACACATTTTTTTACATATTTTGATCATATACATGTGCATTTGACTACTTGTTAGATTCTCTTTCGCAAGTCTATCTGTATGGGAAGTAGTAGTTAACAAAAACATCACACACACCAACAACAATATTGACATCAAAAAGGTACACCGTGGCATATACACATGTGTTTCGCCGAGGTTCATTTTCATCACTTTTTGCACTTTTTCCTCCTTAACATCCACGATTCACATTTCTATCATTCCACACTTTGTCTAGTCCGACACACCTTTGATCATCGATATACATGGTTATAAAATACACATACCTATCTACGTTATGTTACCGATATTTCCTCTCACCAAGATAAAGTGGGGTAAAATGTAGACACTAAATCACACACTTTGGGTAACTATCTAGTTCGATTACATACTACTATTCATGTGATTTGTAAGTAAGAAAAGTAATAATTAACCCATGTATTTGGCCACCTCTCTTTGCCTTTTGTTTCTAATTTTAGTATTGCACCCTTAATTTCTCGGTCCTCCTTTTTATACTTTGGCATTTGTTATCTAAGACACTAACACTCGACTAGAACACTAGCACCAGTGCCCTCATCCCCTCTGGGTGTCCATATCCTCTTTGTACTTTACTAACACTTTTTGGGTCCTTTTTCTCCATTTGAACATCTTATCTTTTTGGTAGTCATCCTTTTCGAGGTTAATTATGAAATTCAAGCAAAGGAATCATATAAATATAAAGTTATGTGATCATAATAAGGAACCAAACACTAAGCATTATCTATCACCACCTAAGGTTGCATCCTTTAAGTATTTTAAGAGATCCATTACATCCATTTAACTCCACCACAAGGGAAACAAGGGCTAGTTTTATGCATCAAACTTCATAGGAGGGAAGTTCATTCTATTCCATGCACACATTTACTACATTATACATCTATCTACTTGTTTGCTATCCAAGTGTGACATGCAAAAGAGAAACCTATGGCAAAATTCCACACACATACATAAAACTCCATTGGGTCTGATATGTAGTGCAAAAATTAGTCGTAAGTTCACCATTGTGATAGCTAAGGACAGTCTGACCCCTCATTTTACATCTTTCTTTTTAGGATTTGATGTCTATTTGATGGTTTTACAGGTTCATTCTTTATTGCAGGTTTCTAGTGACCTCAACGATCTTGGTGTGACCTCGAAGTGATTAAAGGATACTAAAGGAAAACACCTTGTGACACCTCAGAGGAGGTTTTCTAAGAATTTCCGTAAACCCAGGGAACATAGAAAGCAGTGTCTAGGGCACCCACAGTTACCCCGTCCCTCTCTAGGAACCCCAGTCTAGCCTATCTCCTTGGATCTACATTTTTTGTGCTTGATGTGACGGTCAGTGCTTTGTATTTCCTATTTTTTCAACTCTATGCATTCTCCAGAACTTTGTGAATCATCTAAGGCTTCTTACCCTCTCTTTATAATTAGGGTTTCATTATTTATCGCTTAGTTTCTTGGGTATAATTTATATATTTCATTATATATTCATTTTACTGTAATCTTGCATTCAAATTAGGCTCATATATAAGAATTTTATCTTAATCAAATATAACATACTACTAGGTTGTCCTTGGATACATTCTATGCATTATATCCCATATACACTACATAGGTTTCTACAATATGAACATAAGGGTAAAACCTTTATTGTCCCTACCGACCTTAATCCCTTCAAGGCTTATCACATGACCTATAGAACTAATGACATACTAATTCTATTACCATACTCCACATCTTCGGATCAAGCTTCAACAAGCTCTTCAATCTCCTCATCTAAACTACCGATGATCAATCCTTCAAAGATGTCATAAAATGCCTCTTCTTGAGGAGTATCACCTTCTAGGTCTTAATGCCACTCCCTACACCCAAAATGTATAGGTGACTTGAAAAATAAACACTCTACGAACCTAACATAGGAAATATTATTTCCTTTCCCACTTCCTATGAATATAGTTAGTGTACATAAGCATATACCACCCTTCATTTGATTCCGATGATCAACCACATGCAAAACCATTTTCCTCAGACTTTTCATTCTCGATTACACCTCAGTTTTCCAAAACTTACCTCCACAATGTATATGGAAGGGATTTGGTGTGGGTCAATATGAGAAGGGTCCACATGACTTACCCTTTGAATATTGGAGGAAACCTCATGAGAAAAATGGCCTTAGATTCAAAGCATCTCCTTCTAAACCATCATTATCAATGTTAGAATCTAAAACACCAGTATCACCATTGCTAAACTTACCCTATTATGATGACAACACCATATCTATTCACCCTATTTTTTTTAGTCAATTCCATCACACTTGGACCGCTAAATTTTTGAGCTGATAGAAAAACTAAAAATCTTTTCCTAACATTACCACATATGATAGAGGAATATTCCCCCACTATTAAATTTCTTCATTTCCACTACGACGAAGCTATCCCGACTTATACGGGTGATGAGGACAACCATATTCAAAAAAATGTTCCTCCCGACACACCTACACTTCTCAACGAATTAACTTCCGATGTTAATATTGACACTCCACAAGAGCCAAACATTTTCAAAATAGGCCAAGCCTTAGACTCACATGAAATCCAATAATTCACCAATTTATTAGCCAAAAATAGTCAAGCCTTCACATGGTCCTATAGTGACATGCATAGTATAAACCCTATCCTCATCATTCATAACATCATTACCATCTCGGATACTAAACTTGTAAATAAATACTTCATAGGATGCATCCTCATGTCACACTACTAGTCAAGGAAGAACTTCAAGTATCTTCTTTCATCCAGATTCATACTACCTTATAATTATCCACAACGTGTTTATAACATTGTATCCATCACTAAATCCAATGTAAAATTACACATCTACATGAACTACCGAGACTTGAACTTCACTTTCCCTACAGATGATTTTCCTCTAACCAATGTCAACCAGCTCATCGATTTACCAATAGGCCATGAGATGCTATCTATTGTGTATGGTTTCTATAGTTACAATCATATATTTATCATACCAGAAGATTAACACAAGACATACTTTATCACCCTATGGGGAACCTTATGCTATAGAGTAATTCCATTTGGCTCAAAAATTTAGGAGCTACTTAACAATGTGCCATGACCTACATCTTTTATGATCTCATCCATAAAACTATAGAATACTACATCAATGATCTCTTAGGTAAATCCAAACACTAAAGAAACCATTTAACTTTCCTTGATGTGATCTTTACACATATGTTATAATTGTTTATCCGTATTAATCCTGATAAGTGTATTTTCATTATACTCATAGGAAAACTCCTAGGATTTATAGTGTTTATTAGGGGAAATGAAGTTAACCCCACTAAAGTCAAATCCATTATATAAATTTCCCTACCAAATAATCTCAAAAGCCCGGTATCCTTCAAGGAAAACTTCGTTCTATCCATCATTTCATCTATTAATTATCATACCATTATCAACCTTTCCATCACCTTCTAAGAAAATACACCCACTTTAAGTGGCATGATAATTATGAACAAGCCTTCATCATCCTAAAATAATTTATCTCCTCCAATGTTTATACCTCCATGCAAGGGGGATCTATTCTATCTTTATATCTATGTGACTATCCATGCCTTGGGATCCATGTTGGCACATCAAGATTAAAAAGGAAAGGAAAAATATGTCTATTATGTTAGCCACACCCTTCATGATTATGAGACTCATTACCCTGAAATAAAAAAGTTGTGTTGTGCCTTATACTTCACAACTTCCAAACTCTGTCACTATCTCCTCAATCAAAAAAATTATGTTGTCACAAAATTTAATCCACTCAAATCTATGTATTCCAAACTATATCACAATGATCATATCACTTGATGGCTCATGTTGATGAATGAATTTGACCTTGACTTCATCTCTTAGAAATCCATTAAAGGGCATGTCATTTCTTATTAGCTCACTGAACCTCCAATTTCTACCAATCATTTGTCTTGAAAACACTTTCTTGAAAAATCTATCAACAATTTGGATCATGATAACACCCCTCTTAAAATGACCTTGTTCTGTGATATATCCAAATCTAGGAAGGGGGAGGTGTCCGAATAGTCATAATAACCCTTAGGAAACTCCTATTATGTTATCCTTAAAATTGAATTTTGAGTGCACTAATAACATGGTAGAATATGAGGCCCTTATCATGGGACTTCATACTGCTGCTTTTATTGGAATATAAATCCTTGACATCTATGAAGACTCACAAATTATCATCAACAAATCAAAGGGATCTACCAACGGAAAAATGAGGTCATACAAAACTACAAAATCATCTTTGAAGATATTCTAAAACTCTTTGAACATTATGAAATCAAAACCACCCCTCTCTCATCTAGTAAATTTGTAGACACCATGGCTTCACTTACCTCTCTCATCCCTGTATGACCATAGGATTCCAAACTCTTCGTCATCGTACATAAACTTGATCTAACATCCTATACCAACACTGATCTTCAAACTAGCAGTCACATAAAGGACAACTCATTTGACACTTTATATACAAAGACATATGATTATTTATTTCACTATCAAAGTACCCACATATATATCTAGAAATGGAAAAATATCTTTTCAATAACGTGCTTCCCGCTACATCACACTAGGAGGTATATTGTACAAAAAGAGGATTTTACAAACTCCTCCCGTGTCATAAAATTATGGAGACTCATCTAGCTATCTAAGAATTCCATGATGACATATGTAACGGACACTTCAATGGTTTTGATATCACTAAATTCATATTATGCATGGGCTACTATTATCCTATGATTAATTAAGATTGTTGTTTCTATGTCAAGAAATGTGTGAGTCAACAACATTCCAATCTCATAGATATCTTTATCTAAAATCATCAACCAACACAAGATATATAGACCTTTTCACAATGGGTGTTTAACCTTATTAGCCATATCAACTCCTGTTCATCACAACGACACAATTCTTTCATCACTTTATCTCTCACTTTAGTATACCACAAAAATAATGGAAAATCCTTAAAAAATAAGAAAGTTCAAAAACTTTCGACACTTATAAAATTAATCTTTCCTTTTCCCCACCTTACTATTAGCAAGTGAATGGCCTCATCCAAAAAAAACCTCAACAAAATCCTCATGAAGACTATTGACCATACTGGTAGAAATTGGCATCTATAAATTACATTTGCATTATGGTAATATCGACAAAACTACAAGCAACATTCCCTTCTACTTAGTATACAACACAAAATCCATTCTTCCTCTCGAAGTCTAGATACCATCCTCATGTATTTATCTATAAGAATTTATCCTGAAGAGGATTATTTTCAAGAATGCCTATCAAATATTGAATTGTTAGATGAACATCGTCTAACTTCCCTCGAACCTATTAACATATATTAAGAAAGAATCAAACAAGCCTATAAAAACATCTCAAAAATGTGAATTTAACATTTCTGATCTTATTCTCAAATAAAATAAATGTGTCACTAATATGGAAAGGATAAAACATGGAAATTTTTCTCCAAACCGGCTTAGAATGTATATTATCACTTATAAATATGGGTATGGGGCTTACCATTTAGCCTCCTTGATGGTAAACCTAAAAATGATCCTCTTAAGACCTTGCACTTGTAACCATTATATTGTTAAAAATATCGATTCATGATACCTTAATCAAAATACGGTCTCTATACATTAACTCACGTATCCTATCACTCTATTAATAAATTTGAAGCATATGGTCTTCGGTTAGCATACCTATTATGACCTTGGATACATGCATCATGGACCTACTCATATTGTGTTCTACATTGACAAGTTCCCTATTTATAACTAGAGAACCACATAATCATTATTCTCACCATCCCCTAATCTTATCCTATTTGACGACATGAAAAGGACATAAGTGTAGTTTGGACACTTATTTATCCCGTTCTAAAGTGATTATCTTAGCTTTCCCTTAACTCAAAAATGAAAATGTGCATGGGATGTATATATTCAAAATATAGAATGATCCCTCAAAGTAAATATATCAAAAGAAAAATAATGTCAAATAAATTCATAGACCACTCCCTCGAAGGATGACTACCATAAAATCAAAAATTCAATAAAATCATAGACCAATACCTTGAAGGATGGATATCTAATCAAAATACACAATAAGGACTGCTCGTATTGATGAATCCTCATATTAAAAAGGGCTTCCCACATCAATCAACCCTCATATCAAAAATTAAAAAAATCAACCATCCTAGGTAATCTTCTCGCATTGATCGATTTCTCATAAAAAACAAGCTTACCACATCGATCAACTTGTGTAATATAATAAAGGTGGGTAAAAACCCAAGAACTATAAAAATGAACCTGTTTCCTTGATCCTTCTACAAAAAAACCTTTCCCATGTCAAGAAAAGGATAGATAACTCTATCCCACATCCATCTATGATCCTGGTATGACTAACCATCATAAGCCATATATTAACATTAATTACAAGGCCGTAGGTGTCGTATCATATGTATCAAACAATCTTACCATCATACACACATACATACATATGTGTGTGTGTGTGTGTGTGTGTGTGTGTGTGTGTATAATAGTAAGGAAGTACACATCCCACATTCTATTCTTATCCATCTATAGTGCATTAATCAAACAACAAGATCATCATCTGTCATAGACATATCAAGGATCATCAAAATCACATCACACATCTCTAATATAAAAATATACATTTCACATACATCCATAACTCATCATATCAAAATCATAACTAAACTCATTAAATAAATCATCATCAAATACATCTATATCCATCACATTGCAATCATTACAAAACTCAAAACATAACTCAAACATCAAAATCATGTATATACATATCAAAAGTTTCTATACATCATCAAGGGATTTAAAGTGTAATCACCAACAATTACCTCCCCTTTATCCAAAACATCATTTATTGGCCTTCGAACCTCGCCAAACCATAATTTTATTCATCCTTGTCAACAATTACACATTTTTCAAAAATTTGATTCCTTTTTGGGCCCCAAGACCCTCTAAAAATTAAAATCAATCAATCTATATGTAACCTTCCTTTATCAAACCCAAATCATATTTCATAGCCTTTTAGGAAAAATTGTTTCCTTTTCTGTTGTAAAGCCATACATCTACTGAATGAGAACCCATTGGTTCCCCTATTATTTGACTTCCTAGTTACGAAAACCCATCTTTGTGGTAACATCCTTTATATCAAGTCTGCATTTCCATAGACACCATGTGTAATTTAAGCTTTTGGGAACCTTTTCTCATTGCTTCTTATGATTTATACATCTATATGTTGAGAATCCATTAGTTCCTCTTATCACTTAACTCTTTGGTGGTGTAATCCCACATTTTTGGTGCCATCTTTTAGAAACACATCAACTGCAGTGAATCACTCATATAATAATAACTTCATTTACATTTGCATAACATTAATAATTTAATTAACCATTCATCATACATAACCACATGTGAGCTTATTAGATGTGTATTAACCATTCACAAGATCATGAGACAAGAGAGAGAAAAAGTACACAACATATGAAGTGGGAAACCCTCAAGGGGAAGAAAACCCACTGAAACCTTTGCTAATATTACTCATAACAAAGGACTTGCAAGAATATTACACATCAAGCAAGATTTGTTTAGTGAGACACCAATCCCACAAGGAGCACCCACCCCTAGTTTAGTAGGGAACCCACCCTACAAGGAGGATACAACCCCATAGATGACTAAGCACCCACCTAGCCACTTGAAATGGATGATCAAAGATGATATGTTTCTTTAATAATTGATGGTGATAACAAATTTAGCTCCAAACACAAAAACCTTCTCCAAAATTCTCTCTCTCCTAAATCGTTTGAACCTTCTTCTTCATGGGGTGACTAGGTCTATTTCCCTTGCATATCTGATCCTAAAATCTTATCATCTCTTCATGCCTCTCCTCATATTTTTCCTTTACCAATTCAAGCTCTTCTTCCTTCTTCTCTAGCTCGCTCACATCCCATCTACTCAACTAGTCATAAATGACCAAATACACTTGCTTATTTACACAACACTAGCTCAAGACACCTCTAGGTCGGTCATGAACATATATTTCGGTCATCCAAACACAAAAACACAACATCACCATATTATAAATTAACTCTAGAGACACATATAGGTCGATAAAGGTCAAGACACCTTCAACAAGCACTGTAGACATCCAAATAAGCTCAAAACAATATCTTCAATCAAAAATGAATGCATCATGATCATCAAGGGCATAATAAAACTTTTTAAAGACATAAGAAGCTTAAAAAAATTAGGAATAACCTCTCAACATCACCTACCAAATCAGGAAGAAATGTAACTTCCATTTCTACCATGAAAATATCCAAGAAGCAAGTAACACTAACTAGGTCTTCAAGCACCACGAAAAAGTCTTGAAGAAAAAATGAGATAACATAGAAAACTCATCATAAATACTAAATTAACATACCATTATAAATCTCTAAAAATATACTTTTGGAAAAACTCTCTAAAAGCTCCAACTCATAGAGCAAGACCTCCAACCAAACCAATCTCTAAAACCGCTCAAAACCGTCGACTTAACTTAAGAACCAATCTTGATGTATCATACTCCAAATAAATCCAAAGAAACTTCAAATATTATAAAAATCATGAGAAACATGAAGGGATACTTGTAAAATACCTCTAAGCACTAAAAACATAGCTCATGTGGAGAAAACTAATCCAACACACCTATTCATTCACACCTTCATGAGAGGCCTAATAGAGCTAATTAGGCCACTACGGTTTTAAATTGAAACCACATATTCAGATAAAACCAAGCACTTAAAAAATCATATAACATTTCTATCAACTATCCATGCTCATCAAATGTTGTTCCATGATGCAAAACAATCAAACTAACTTCAAACCAAAAGACTAGCTTTTAGCCCTTAAGGCACAAATCGGTAGTGCTAATTTGAGGACATGTATCTCAAATTTTCTTCATTGTACCTTCCTAAAAAATTTAATGGCCATATATAAAATCTCCTAAGGATTCTGGACTAGTTTACTTTTCATGTCGAAGCTTCCATCTCAACCCTAAAACTGTAAATATCCTCAAAACTAGGGTTTTTCTCTCACTTCCTGAAACATATAGATCATGAAACCTATGCCAAAATGAGCTCAAAAAAATTCTATACAATCCAAAATTATCACATTATCTTTAAAACATCATTTAGAGACCATACCATGCATATCTTCCCAATCGCTCTAGAAGGAGAGTTGAACTAGGGTTTCAAACCACCTTGACTTCTTAACAGCTTATTCATAAATGTATGACTATCAAATCAATCCATTATTTTTGCAAAATCATCTTATCTCAATGAAAAATTATCACCCAAAGAATCAAGGTCCTATGCAGAGAGTGTGAGTAGGTCAACATCTGAAGTTCACATATTGAGCTAGATTTTACTTCACAATAACTCAATTTTGGCAAAAAAACATCATAACTTAAGTAAAATTCATCATACTTTGACTTGAAACTTGACCTGAAGCATCATGATTACCTCCTATATGCATTATAAAAATCACTCATGCTCAAATTCATATGAAAATAGCCATCAACTCATACTTACATGTGTGTTCTCGACTAGTATTCACCTTCTTACTTCACAAGGTCCATGAACATGTATGAAAAAAACTGAGTATTGACCTAAAACTACTCATACATATCTTATTCAATGTCATAAAACTCCTACCATGATTATACATGACTAACCTACTCCATATCTCATACCACCATGCCAAAACCCATGTAGTAGGTCTAGGAATAGGCCTAGAATAACTACTACAACACATGCCATCACATGAACTAACCATGGAGATCCATTGTAGGCAATTAGAAAACATTTACACATCATAATAACCATGTCTAACCTCATACCATATTTATACACCCTTAGGAGGATGAATACTTTCACCACATGCACTAGACCTCTCTCTAAGACACCTTAACAAGACAACATAATTAGACACCACCAATCAACCTTCATGATGGAAAATGAATAACACCTGATGAAGACACATATAACACCTTAAAACCCTTTTCCATCAATGACCTTTGAAATCAATGCCAACCTAAGACATAATGGCCAACACCATCCTTTATCTTGAGCCTGCGTTTCCTAATACATTGTGGATACTATGCACTTTCGGTAAAATTTTCCCATTGCTCCCTATGAATAATATGTATATAGGTTAAGAACCCATTAGTTCCCCTATCACTTGACTTTTTGGTCACACAAGCCCACCTTTGTGGAAATCTATTTCATGCTTGGTCTTGGGGCATCTTAAATGGAAACACAACAACACACAAGCATGTCCCTTCATTTCAAAACCTATTCAAACGAGTGATCATCATACTTTATGGTAATTACCCCTAGTTTAAGGGGGTCATCTATAAAACACAAATTTTAAAATCATTCTACTCATTTTTTCTAATGACTTGTCCATCACAAACCACATGAAAAAAGGGGAAAATGTAGACACTTGTTTTTCAAGACCCTACATTGTTTATCTATACTCACATTCATCCTCAAAATATTAGACTATGTTATTATATTATAAATCACGTCCTCAACCTCATAAAATCACACTTTACCCTCAAGGTAAAAACTATTTCACTCACCCTAAACCAACCAAACCACCTATAAATCATCCTAAACCATTTTACCCTAACCATCTAACCTCCTAACAACCGAAAATCTTCCTAACCATCTTCACTCATATCTATACCAAAATTAACCCTTTTAAAGTGGCTAAAACCAATACCAAGGAGTTTCCCCACTTTTTACAAGTTTCCAATTATTCTAATTTACCACCGTAGATTATATAGTAAACATCAAACCTCCATAGCATGGATCCCCGGACATTTGCGGTGAAGCTTTGATTCTTTGATGACTTAGATGACATACTTTGCAGACACCCTAACATCACTTGCATTCCTATCACATCCTTAGAACCTTCAAAATCTTGTAAGATTACCATAACAAAATTTCTTATCATTCTTCATACAATGTAAGCTCTTGTCATCTATTTTCATAGTTAGTTTGTTAACACATTGTTATCACCTTCCCAAGATTTGTAAATTTTCTTCTCTATTCTTGGGATTTTTTTGGGTTTGGTGACTCTAAATACCCTTGTAGAAGTATCCTAAGAAACAAATCTAGTTCTAAATAGTTAGTCATTTTTCAAAATTTTGAGTTTTGAGGCTTTTCCAGTCTTTTATGGGTATTTTGGATTTTTCTGCCCCTCATGTCCCAAGTTCATCCGGGTCGTCTGTTCCCTAATTTTCCACTTTTTTCGATTGGTCTTTCTTTTTCCTTTGTAGTTAGCTATTTCAGATTTGTGAATCCCAGCTGTCCAAATGTCCCAAGTGTGGTATGTGTCAAATACTTGCGACTTATCAAATTTTCATATGTTGTGGGTGTTTCACCTTTTTCTATCCCGCATGTCTTGAGTGTCGCTTGACTACCTTTTCCCCGCAAAACTACCTTTTCTGATTTCTATTCCTCGCGGGTACTTTGGCTTTGCACGTCCTAGCTAACCCGACATCCCTTGGGACAATTGTGCCAATTTTTTTTACTTTTCCCACAAATTGAATTTTTCATCTTTGTATGTCCCAATTGTCCATGTGTCCCATGGGACAATTGTGCTCTTTTGTTCCACCTTACCCAATTTCCATTGTTTCAAGGTTGGTATAAGTATTAATTGCCTCATTTATTTTACCCCATGACTTACTTGGGTTTAAATGCTTATAAATACTTGGGTAATCAACCATTTTCACCACCTCACTTGCAAATTGCTATTGACCATTCATTTTCTCTCTCCTCCACCATTTCTAGCCATGGTCGAGTCCTATTCCATTATTTTTCAAATCTACAGGTGTAAAAAGAAGCTGTGAAACGTCAAGGTGCTGATCAAGGAACTAAGGAATATTTTCTCACAAGTAATCTTCTGCTCTAGCCGCAAGATGAAGATTAGTTTTAAAGGTCATGAACACATGTCTTCCTTGGAGATGGTTGTACCAAACATTGGTGATAGTGAAGCACAACACCGGACTTGGAAGAATTCTAGGCACGAATCAATTGTCAAAACCCTACTCCTATGGCTCAGTTGATTAAAGACAATGGGATCACAAAGGTAGGGGTTTTTCCCATTTCAGTCCAGTGTGCCGATACAATTCTTGCTTGTAGCTCTTGTTTTGATCCTGATACAAAAGAAATCGTTGATCCTCAAGGTCAGGTGGTGGCACAACTTGATGAAGATTGCATTCGTACTACCCTTAGAATTCCCATGGTCAAAAATTCAAATACTCTCACCAAGGATCAAGCCCAAACTCTTTTTGATCAAGATAGTGAAAAATACAAAAGCAGAATTACCAAGTCTTGGTTCAAAAACCCTAAGAAAGGAGCCTCAAGGCTACCTAAGACAATGTTTAGAGTTGATTTCCATGAAGAATTTTCATACGTCAAGACTATGTTGGTTTCTTCCCTTTAGATGACAAGAAGGATGCCCCCATTTATATGTATCACCCATAGTTGACCTTGAAGATCAATAATCATCACTTTAGGAGGGTGAATGATGTATTCACCATGCATATTTTATGATCGCTAGAAGGATACTTGATAAAATATTTTCGATGAGGTAAAAAAATTGATCACTTTGTCTATGGAAACTTCTTCACCCAATTCAAGAAGTTATATAAGATTGGTTGGATTTGAGGGACAACCCCTAAAACTTCCCATGTATTGTAGTGATAAGATGGCTTTAGTAGAAATCTGCAGACAATTAGACAAGTTGCATAGAACTTGTAGGGACAAGAAGATTGTAGGTATTCAATTCCCAATCACACTGGGTAATTACACTTGCAGGACTTCCCTAGATGCTCAGAATGTTGATAGAACAATTTCTCCTCTCACTCTTCATTACTATAAGCCCAAAACTTTCTTTGACATTAAGGATTTCATTTCCTTCAATTTCAGAATGGGTTATCAACATCTTCCTAATATTGAAGACTACTAGGCAAATTGTTCTGATGAGGAGGTACTATGGGAGGTTATTTCTAGATCAGATCATTGATTTCGATATTTTATCTTCCTGAAGGATTGGAGGATAATGATGAAGAGATAAAATCTCTTTAATATGAAATATCAATCAAACATACTCCTATTGAAACCATTGATTGGGTTTTCAAGGAGAGAGCTGATTTGAAGGAACTAAATACTATTGTCCTAGTGAGAACTAGAATTTAGTTTGATATGAAAATAAAGGGATTTAGGGAAAGGAAATATAGGTATACTTCCCAAGACACTCGTAATCCCTAGAAGGAAATACTTGTGTTAGCTCCCGAGACAGTTGAGAAATCTTTCCCTTCTCCTCTAGAATCCTCAAGTCTAGTGTATACCAAAAAAGGGAAAATCAAAAAATAAGAGAAGGCATCTGATGTTATTCAAGAAGGTGAACCTTCTTCTAAGCAAGTTGAAGTAAAGGAAATGATTGTGGATTTGGATGATAATGATGATAGTCAATAAAAAGAGCAAGAAAATCCTAAAGATAATACACCTTAAGTAAGTAGTATGATGGAAGATCAATAAAAGGAAATGGTTTCAGAGTTTATAGAAATATCTGCCAAGGAAGCTCCTAAATCCACTCAAACTGATACTTCTGTGTTAGAGGTGGTTGTTGTAAAAACTTTGAGTGTTGTGATCGCCTAAAGTTGGGCACATTTCCCCTTCCACTTCTATTTCCAAGTTTGATGTAGCGGAAGCTCTTCTAGGTACTACTCCTCCCCGGCTAAAAAGGCCAAAGTCACATCAAGGTTGGTCTCAGACTCTCAAGGTCAACAATTCATGGAAATTACAAAACCCAAGTCTGATAAAGATGAAAAGGACCTATCAATGGGTGATCTGGAGTTGACTATAATTCCCCTTGGAGAATCAACCCTAGAAAGTGAAGTACATAATTTGAGGGAGACTATGTCTAGGGTGATTGAAAGAGTTGAGAAGGGGAAGAAAACATAAGAGAAGTTGGAGGAGAAGAACCAAATTCTATCTAGTTTCATCAAATCCTTATTGGTAGAAGATAAGGTTCTTGATCCCACTCCCCTAGCTTCCATCCCACCTCCTGCTATCTTTTCCACTAATGAAGTTCAAGCCATTAAATACATCCATAAGCATGCTACTTATGGTAAAGCAATGGAATCTATGGTTGATGATTTAATAATCATAGGCCTGAATTTTATTGAAGAAGCATTCAAGGCATATGAGAAAATTTCCAAGATTCAACTAAATTTCTCTACAACACTCAGTGGTTTAGATAGAGAGTTGAAATTATGGAGTGAGTGCATTCAAGATCTCAAATTGATGAGTGAGACAGATGTGCAGGTCATTTTGGCTAATAAGGTTTTTGATGATGTTAAACGAATTCTGTCTAAATAGTGGGTCTTCAACATTGACTGGAAAATCAAAGTTCTAGAAGAAGCCATTAGAGAACTCAGGAATATGTTGCAAAAAGGAGAATATTTTAAAGCTTGTGTCATATCTTCCTTCTTGGATATACATTTCCAAATCTTCAAAGAGAATTCAAGTGATAAATTCACTATTCAGGAGATCAAATCCCAATTCAAGACTTTTGTTAAAGAAAATCTATTCAAGCAGGACACCATCTCTAAGGAGAAAATGAAATAAATTTGCACACTACATGCTACCATCACAGATGCTAACAAAGAGTTCTTGGAGAATGTAGAGTTTGAGAAGGACATGGAAATTTTTTTGGGAAGTTAGACTCATGCCACTATGAACACAACAATTCCTCGAGGAATAAACATAATCCGCATCATTGAGTGATTCGAAATCAAATACTAAAGGTAAAACTAATTCATACAAGGCTATATGTATTTGAAATAATAAATTTGTGTCTTTCATTTGATAAGTGTATTTGGAACTTTGTGTCTAATATATGCATGTCCTATGTTTCATATGCATAGTCTAAATGTTGTTATTTTATCAAGCATAAGTAAGATATCTGTCTGCACGACTATATGTTTGAAAATGCTCTCTTATCTTCTATTTCTTAATATCATTCCTAAATTTTCCTATTTTCTTCTGTATTGAAAACCTTTTAATAAATGCATCTAAAGATATCAAAATCCTCACCAAAATATTGAACAAATGTTTATATTGTAAATATGGTTTTTGGCTTTCAATAAGGGAACCTCTCCCATAAAGAGGAGGGACTGATGTCCCCTAACTATTGCTTGTTTTCAAAAGATTAAATTCTACAACCAATAGTTTTTGGTGCCCATTTGTGGGCACGTTTTTTATCCCACCAAAAAAATTCAATTGAATCAAAAACATTGACAACTTTGGCAGACAAAAGATATACACAAGGTCAAAGAGCACTTGGTGTTGTGGATCCAGATTTTCTATTTCTAAAACAACATGACTTCTCTTTAACCCCAGAGAAGGAGAACAAGATCCACAAGTACTTCCCCTATCAAAAATAGAACTGTAAGAAACATAGACTCACAAACCCAACTAAGCCCTAGTATTCAAGCATTGGTGTTGGCTGGAGTCACAATTCCTTTACAAACTATTTTTCCAAGAATGGAAACACCTCTACCTTGGGGAAAATGGGTTGGACCTCTAGCCCTTTCTCAACCATTGCATGATCTCCCAAAAGGGAATAGGAAAATATTTCCTAAATTCAGAGGAGATGGAAAGGTACACCTAGATGAGCACATTGCTGCATTCATTGTGGCATGTGGTATACTTGGAGTGGAGCATGAAGATGTTTCAGTAGGATCTTTGTGGAAATGTTACAAGATAATGTTGTTGATTAGTTTTATCATCTCCTCTTTGGGGCTATCACCTTTGTTTGGACCAACATGAGAACACTATTTTAGGATCGGTTAAAACATGCTTGAAGATGTGCATGCTCTCCTTGCCTATATTTCTCAGATTAAGAAGGAACCATATGAACCTATGAGAGAATTTGTGGCCAAATTTAACAATTTTTCAATAATATTCTAGTGGCCACTCGGCCTGTAGATCAAATTCAAAAATATTTTTTTCCTAAATGCACAATTACCAAAAGTAAGTTATGCATTGAGAAGGGCTAATCTGGTGACTCTGGATGTTGATCAACACTTAGCCATAAGTGTTGAAGATGATTTAATAATGTCTGGGAAATTAAAAAAGGAACTTGCTAAATCTAAGGCCTCTTCTTCAGGAAATAACTTAGATCAATTAGTACAAAAATTGGAAAATGATCTCATAGCTATCAAAAAGTAATTGGCCCAAAATACTCCTTACAAGGATATTCCAAGGAGGAATTTTCAGCCTCAAATCATTACCTCCTCTCCAACCAAAACTAGCAATTGAAGGGCCACCTCTCAAAGTTCCTGTCAATGTAACATGTGAAGTTTAGGAACTAGAAGATGAAGAGGACATTGAAGGATATGAAGAACTTGAAGAAGAGGCAGATGAAACACTTGAAGAACTTAGTGATTCGCAGGTTAAATTCCTCAGCACTAAGGGGGTTGATGATGAAACAAATGATTATGATGAAGTAGTGGTAGATATGAACAATGATTCATATGTTGTCATGACTTGAGAACAAATGAGTAAGAAAAAGGAAGTGGTCCAGCCCACAAGAAAATATAAGGAGGTTCCAGTTACCATCCTAGTTGTTGCAAAAAGAGGAGCTCCTATTCCTACCACTTCTACTCAAAAGGTAAGTAATGCTAATACTCCCTCTACTTCATCTTCATTTGCTAATAAGATAACCTCAAATGTCAAAGCTGATAGGCCTAAGTGTTCTCCTTCTAGTGCAGACACCCCATCTATCTTAGGATCCTTTGACATAATTGACCACCTTAAGAAAACTAAAATTCAAATTTTAGAGGCTGAATTTTATTAGACCCATCCTGATGCCTTTTCTCAGGTTTTTAAATTTTTCAAATCCAAATCCATTCCTACACCTATCACTTCAAAATTCCTTTTACCTACTCCCACCTCTACACCTCAGTAGAACCTAATGGCCACAATCCCTTCTGTAACTGAGAAAATTGATCCTTTCTATATCACTCTACTTATAGTAGGTCATAGGCTCAATAATTGTGTCATTGATTCAAGAGCATCAGATAATGTTATGCCTACTAAAGTTTCTCATGATTTAGGTCTAACTTTGACACTGCACATTTGGTTCTTGTTATTCCATGGAAAGTAAGGAGGTGCCATTGGTAGGAAGAATCAAAGATGCATAAGTGGCTTTTGTTGCTTTTCTAGAAAAGAGAGTCAAGGCTACTATTTTAGTAGTAGATATTCCCCATCCTATGGCATGTTGCTAAGTAGGAAATTTTGTAAATAAGTGGGTGGTGAAATTCAAATGGATTGGTCACACGTTCTCATTCCATTGAATGGGAAGATGAATAAATTGTTACCTGAGAGGAAGACTGAATATATATTGTACAGAAGACTAATGATCCTAAAGCACAAATCCTCTATGAGGACATTGGTCATGGGAACTACATGATCATGTCAAATAAGGAGATGAGAATTTCCAAAGGTGTGGTAAAAGACCCTAATGGTGTTTGGACCCTTGAATTTGATGGTAGTTGTTCTTCAACTGGTTCTGGAGTAGGAGTGGTCCTATTTTCTCCTGAGAATAAGTCTTTTCCCTTCTCTTACAAGCTTCAATTTGAAAACACCAATAATACAATAGAATATGAAGCTCTTCTTTTGGGGATATCAATGGCCAAGGAGATGGGGATTAAGAATCTTTGTGCATGAGGGGATGTTGAACTCATCATTAAGAAAGTCAGAGATATTTTCCAAGTTAAGAACAAAAGACTAAAACACTATAGAAATCTGGTATGGGATTCTATTGAATTCTTGGATGCCTTTTCCATAGAAGTTGTTCCCAGAAAGAAATACCAGAGCAGATGCTTTAGCCGTCTCAGGATCCTTATTGATCCCTCACCCCAATTTTTCCAGAAAAGTTCACAATTGAAATGATACATAGACAAAGTGTACCAGATAATGCCAATAATTGGCAAGTATTCAATGATGATCAACACTTTCTTTCCTTTCTCAAACTCCAGGATAATTTTAGTCACTATATTTTGAAGGAAGTGAAGTTGCTCCTCATGAGACAATAACATCTACCATGACTGAAGAAGGAATAGAGGAAGAATATGATAAGGATGGTTGTATTAATTTGAAAGGTAACAAGATACCCAAAGGATTAGTAATTCGGAAGATTTATTTGACAAACATGATAGGTATATCAAGTCAAAGATATCACATGAGGTTCATCAGTCTGCAGAATATGAAAATATTAATATTGGAAGTAAAGAGGAACCCAAGCTTGTCAACATTGGAAAATGTTGCACAAAAGAAGAAAGAATTAAAATGATGAACTTATTAAAAATTTATGTTGATGTGCTTGCCTATTCATATGAAGATTTGAAATCATTCAAGCCAAGGGAGATGCAACATTACATTCCTCTAGAAACCAGGAATCAAGCCTTTTCGGCAGAAGAAAAGGAAATACAACCCCAAGATTTCAGACACCATTTACTAAGAGATTCAAAAGATCTTGAAGGAAAAAATAATTTTTCCAATTCATCACTCAACTTGGGTGGCCAATATTGTACCAATAAGGAAAAAGAATGGTGAGATTCAAATTTGTGTGGATTTTTGAAATCTGAACCAAGCTTCCCTCAAAGATAACTATCCACTTCCCATGATGGATCAAATATTGCAAGTTGTTACTGGCTCTGAAATGTTATCTATGTTAGATGGATTTTCAGGGTATAATCAAATTGAGGTTGATGTTCCTGATCAACACAAGACAACCTTCACAACCCCATGGGGAAATTTTTCTTATAAAAGGATGTCATTCGGTCTAATTAATGTTGGTGCCACTTTTTAGTGGGAAATGGATTTAGATTTTGGGTCCTTGAAAGGAAAATGTATTGTTGTGTATTTGGATGATTTAACTATATTTTCAAAAGAAGGGAAGATCATTTCCAACACCTTGAAACTATCCTTCAGAAGTGCAGAGAACATGGAGTGTCCCTCAATCCAAAGAAGTCTATTTTTGGGGTCATTGAAGGAAAGTTTCTTGGGCACATTGTTTCTAAAGAGGGAACCAAGATAGATCCAAAGAGAGTGCAAGATATTCAGCTGAATTCCTCTCCCCACAAGTAAAAAGGTGTGCATTCTTTCTTTGGGAAGATAAATTTTCTAAGGAGATTTATTCTTGATTTTGCAGAGTGACTATAAGCATAGCTCAGATGATGAAAGGAAAGTAGTCCTTTGGTTGGACTCCAGAGGGGAAGGAATATTTTGAAAATATCAAAAAGGCAATCACCCAAACTCCCATTCTTGCTTGCCCTAATTTTGAGAAGGATTTCTTGATCTATTGCTATGCTACTGAGAATAATTTGGCTACTATTCTAACACGAAGAATCCTGAGGGATGTGAGCTACCCATTTCCTTCATGAGCTATGTCCTTAAATCTCATGAATTGAAATACACTCAGATTGAGAAACATGCCTTTGTTGTGGTTAAGGTAGTTAAGCAGTTTCGTTTCTATATCCTCAGTTCTCACTCTATTGTCTTTGTCCCAGATACAATGGTTAAGTCTATCCTCACTCAACAAGAGTTTGGAACCAAAAGAGGAAATTGGGTGGCAAAGGTGCAAGAGTATGATTTGGACATCAAGCCAACTAAGCTAGTCGAGGAAAGGGTCTCTGTGAATTGATTGTTGCAGGTCTTTGAAGATAACCCTTCTCAATAAAATACACATATTCCAATTGTTCTCTTCATTAGTTCAACTGATGAGTGGTATGCTGACATTGCCCATTTTATTACTTATGGAGAATTCCCGTCTCACCTAAATGCTAAAGAAAAGAGAGATATTAAACTGAGAGTTACACAATATGTGCTTTGGGATAATTCTTTATTCAAAAGAGGGATTGATGGAAGGTTTCTCAGATGTGTGGACAAAGAGCAACAAAAGAGGTTACTTAGAGAATTTCATGATCAAGCTTGTGGAGGACACTTCTCATCCACTGTGACTACTCATAAAATTATTCATGCAGGCTACTACTAGCCAACCATATTTCAAGATGCAACTAAATGGGTTAGTAAGTGTGAAGCTTGCCAAAATTTTGTGGGAAGACCTAAGCTAGCCACTCTGCCACTCAAACCAGTGGTGATAGAAGAACCTTTTCAACAATGGGGTTAGACTTCATGGGTACTCTTAATCCTCATTCCAGTGCTGGGCATACTCATGTATTAACTGCCACTAATTATTTCACCAAATGGGTGGAGGCCATTCCAAGAAAAAAGTACAACTTCTGAGGTAGTATGTAATTTCATCAAGGAAAACATTCTCATTAGATTTGGAGTACCAAGTAAAATTGTTACTGATAATGCCTCCAACTTCTCTTCTTATGAAATGATGGATTTTTTTATGGGTATGGAATTTATCTTGCACATTCCTCTGACTACTACCCCCAAGGAAATGGACAAGAAAAATCAACAAACAAGAATTTGGTGACCATCATTAGAAATCTTGTCAATGAGTCCCAGAGAAATTGGCATAAGAAGCTATATGATGCTCTTTGGGCAGATAGAATTACCCCTTAGAGGGAAATTGGAAAGTATCCTTTTTAGGTGGTGTATAGAACTGAAGCCCACTTGCTAGTGAGTGTGGAACTTCCGTCCTTGCAATTGATGAAGGCCATTGAGGATTCAAACTTCACTAGTTCTCTGGAGAAGAGAATCATGTACCTACGAAGATGGATGAGGACATATTGCAAGTGGTAGACAGGATTGATACGCATCAATAGAAATTAAAGCAAGTGTTTGATAAAAAGGCCATACTAAGAGACTTTAGGTTAGAGAGATTTTTTACTCTAGGACAAGAGGCGGGAGCCTCGGGAAGTCATGGAAAATTTGATTCTCTATGGTTGGGCCCTTTCAAAATCAGGAACTTTGCTGGAGAAAATTATTTCTATTTGGACTATATGGATGGAACCTCTCTTCCATTTCCATATAGTGGGTAGTACTTGAATTTGTTTCATTCCTAGGTTGCTAGGTGGTCCTTTGTACAGTCTTGTATAGTTCTTGTTTTTGTGTTTGTGTATCTCTTATGTATTGTTCCATTTTGTGACTCTATTTTTCCCAATGGATAAGGCACTAGTCTATTTTGGAAACCCTGAGATTCTGGAGTTCATACTATGTCTTATTATCATGATACTCAAACCAAGTCATGTCCCTAGAAAGAGCCAACTGTTATCACCTTCCCAAGATTTACAAATTTTCTTCTCTATTCTTGAGATTTTTATGGGTTTGGTGACTCTAAATACCCTTGTAGAAGTCTCTAAGAAACAAATCTAGTTCTAAATAGTTAGTCATTTTTTGAAATTTTGAGTTTTGAGGCTTTTCCAGTCTTTTACGGGTATTTCAAATTTTTCCCCTCATGTCCCAAGTTCATCTGGGCCGTCTATTCCCCAATTTTCCACTTTTTCCGATTGGTCTTTCTTTTTCCTTTGTATTCAGTTATTTCAGCTTTGCACGTCCTGGTTGTCTCAATGTACCAAGTGTGGTATGTGTCAAATACTTCTGACTTATCTGATTTTCATACATTGCGGTGTTCGGATTTTCATGTCTCGCATGTCCCAAGTGCACTTTGACTGCCTTTCCCTATGCAAACCCACCTTTTCCAATTTCTATTCCTCATGAGTATATTAGCTTTGCATGTCCCATCTGTCTCGACATCCCTTGGGACAGTTATGCCAAAATTTTCCCCTTTTTCTACAAATTGGATTTTTTGGATTTACGTGTCCCATCTCGTCTCGATGTCCCATGAGAAAGTTTTGATCTTTTGTTCTGCCTTACCTGATTTCCATTGTTTCAAGGTCGTATAAGTATTAATTGCCTCATTTATTTTACCCCACCGACTTACTTGGGTTGAAATGATTATAAATACTTGGGTAATCAACCATTTTCACCACCTCACTTGTAAATTTCTATTGACCATTCGTGTTCTCTCTCCTCCACCATTTCTAGTCGTGATCGAGTCCTGTTCCATTATTTTTCAAATCTACAAGTGTAAAAAGAAGCTATGAAACATCAAGGTGTTGATCAAGGAACTAAGAAATATTTTCTCACAAGTAATATTTTTCTCTGGCCGTAAGATTAAGATCTGTTTTAAAGGTCATGAACACTGGACCTTGGATATGACTGTATCAAAACATTGACGATAGTGAATTAAAACACCTAGACTTGGAAGAATTATGGGCACAAATTGATTTTCAAAACCCCGCTCCTATGGCTCAGGTTGGTTAAAGACAAGGTGGTATCACAGAGGCATGGTATTTTCTTATTTCATTCCAGTGTGTTGATACAATTCTTGCTTGTAGCTCTTGTTTTGATCCTGATACAAAATAAATCGTTGATCCTCAAGGTCAGGTGGTGGCACGACTTGATGAATATTGCATTTGTACTACCCTCAAAATTCCCATGGTCGAAAATTTAAATACTCTCACCAAGGATCAGGCCCAAACTCTTTTTGATCAAGATAATGAAAATACAAAACCAGAATTACCAAGTCTTGGTTTAAAAACCCTAAGAAAGGAGCCTTAAGGCTACCTAAGACAATGTTAAGAGTTTATTTCCATGAAGAATTATCAGACATCATCACTCTGTTGGCTAGGATAGTAGGAATTCCCACCACCAATGAGTTTCACTATTGGATGTGCCCCTACATCAATATCATATGTGAGGGTAAGAAAATTTAAACTGGGTAGGAATCATTTGTGATAGCTTGACTGAGCAATTATCAAATGTTCAAAGAACCCAAACCTTCTACATGACCTCCTATCTGATGTACTCTATTGCAGCTTATAGAGAGTGGTTGGGTTTCTCCCATGTGGATGACAAGAAGGATGCCCCCATTTATATGTATCACCCACAGTTGACCCTGAAGATCAGTAATCATCACTTTAGGAGGGTGAATGATGCATTCACCATGTATATTGTCAGGCTGCTAGAAGGGGATACTACTAAAATATTTTCAGATGAGGAAAAACAATTGATTAGTGTCTATGGCAATTTCTTCACCCAATTCAAAAATTTTTCATACATAAGATTGGCTGGATTTGAGGGACAACCCCTGAAACTTCCCATGTATTATAGTGATAAGATGTCTTTAGTAGAAATTTGTAGACAATTAGACAAGTTGTATAGAACTTGTAGGGATAATAATATTGCAGGTATTCAAATCCCAATCATATTAGGTAATTAAACTTGTAGGACTGCCCTAGATGCTCATAACATTGATAGAAAAATTGCTCCTCTCACTCTTCATTACTATAAGCCCAAAACTTGCTTTGACATTAAGGAGTTCATTTCCTCCAATTTCAAAATGGGTTATCAACATCTTCCTGATATTGAAGACTATTGGGAAGATTGTTCTGATGATTATGAAGCCAAGAGAAGGTACTATGGGAGGTTATCTCTACAAGATCATTGATTTTGGTATATTTGATGTCCTTGAAGGATTAGAGGATGATGATGAAGAGATACAGTCTCTTGAGTATGAAAGATCAATCAAACATACTCCTATTGAAACCATTGATTGGTTTTTCAAGGAGAGAGATGATTTGAAGGAGCTAAATAATCTTGTCCTAGTGAGAACTAGACTTTGGTTTGATAGGAAAATGAAGGGATTCAGGGCAAAGGAAATCTAGGTCTACTTCCCAAGATACCCCTACTCCTCAGAAGGAAATACCTATGTTAGCTCCTGAGACAGTTGAGCAATCTATCCCTTCTCCTCCAGAATCCTCAACTCTAGTGTATACCAAAAAAGGGAAAATCAAGAAAGAAGATAAGGCATCTGATGTTATTCAAGAAGGTGAACCTTCTTCTAAAAAAGTTGAAGCAAAGGAAACAATTGTGGATTTGGATGATAATGATGACAGTCAAGAAAAAGAGAAAGAAAATCCTAAAGAGAATACACCTGAAGTAAGTAGTATGATGGAAGATCAATCAAAGGAAATGGTTTCAGAGTCTGTAGAAATATCTACCAAGGAAGCTCCTAACTCCACTCAAACTGATACCTCTGTGTTAGAGGTGGTTGTTGTGTAAAATTTGAGTGCTATGAGTGCCTCTACACTTGGGCCCATTGCTCCTTCCACTTCTAGTTCCTCATTTACCTGGGTACAACCATTACTTGGAAATCAAGAAGAGAAAGGCTACTTCAAGTGTTGTTGTTCCCAAGTTTGATGTAGTGGCAACTCTTCTAGGTACTACTCCTCCCCCAGCTAAAAAGGCCAAAGTCACATCAAGGTTGGTCTTAGACTCTCAAGGTCAATAGGCAATGGAAATTATAAAACCCAAGTCTAATAAAGATGAAAATGACCAATCAATGTAGCATCCCTCCTAATATAACCCAAGAAAACACGTCTAACTTTTTTTTTTACAATGATTAAGATATAACTTCAACTCTTTTGAGTTAGGAAGAACATGTTATCAATGTTTACCTATTTCTACTTTCACACACTCACATTGAAATGCTTACAATGTCCATAATTAGCCTACATTTATTCTAAGTTCATTTCAACTCAAACATCAAATAAATATTTCACTTATTGGTACAATGTGTCTCTACATGATACAAGTGTTCTAAATGTTTAATTCTCAATGTAAAATTGTAATTCAGCACATGTTTATTCAATTACCCATTTTTGCTTAAGCACTTCATATAACTCAAGACAATGAGTTAATAATTTCAAATGAATACCACCATGCATATAAATCCAAATTGGTTTTGAATGACTAATTTGTAAATTTAGATCACTTATTTATTCATTTACACTTACTTTTCAATATAAAAATTCACACAATTTCATCACACGCATTTTTCACATAAAAGCATTTCATAATTAGAGTTCTAATTAAATGGATTTATCCTACATAATATTTCCATATTTTTGTGGAATACAACTTAGCCATTGTTTAGTAAGATCTATTGTATTCATTACTTAGCTCTAATTGATTCAAAATCCATCGTACACATTGGAAGGTATTTTAACATGTTCAAAAATATAGCCATCAACATTAAATTTAAAAGGTATAATTTCACTTCAAATCATTTTACATAAATCACATTAGAAATACATTGGCACAATTTTACCTCAGAATATCAAAACACAAGAAGTAGAGAACAATTTTTTTGTCCAATTGCGAGGAGAGAAAGACCATCATTGAAATGCTTTACCTCCAAGCATGAGCTATACAAATCCTTGTACACCTCTAAAATCTTGAGAGTGGCCCTATCCTTCACGAGAAAAAGATGTGGTGATCAATGAGGAAAGAAAGAGTCTCACGTGTAATTCATTACCCGATCAACTAATAATTATCCATGGGGTAGGAATAATATACATCCTAAAATCATAACCATATGATTTTGTGTTTGGGAAAAAATCTACGGATATTGATAGGTACCCACCTAATCCTTGAAATCTAACTGAATGCTAGAGCATGAATAATCTTTGAGAGATAACTCAAGAGAGTAGCTTGTGTGTCAATCCACTACCTACCCTGTTTCCCCTCTTAGCATTCATCAAGTGTGATTCTATGCACTAGGTTATCTATCACCTTAGTACTATCACCCCCTAAACTTAACACATCTCACATTCCCACTCCTTATCCCAACAATTGACAACAAAACATCATTTTCTTCCAGTTATAACATAGTTAACAAAATATGCTAGAATTTCTAACAACCCTATTTCTTCTGGGAGTCTCATATCACCCGTAAAAAAATAGAAAGAAAAATATGTTCTAATCTAATTTCTAATCTCGGATGGCATAGAAATCCACATACAATATTCTTAGTTCACGTAATATTCACTTTTTCCATGATTATCAATGTTTATTATGTGATAGCTCACTTCTTGGTTTAAATATTATATTTTTTATTTATTCTTCATCTATAGTTGTAATCCACACTTCTATTTAGCTCCTCGTCATGGATATTCCTTGCTCAATGAAATACTTATATTTGATATCTTCTTTTGATTATCTTATTTTATATATATATATATATATATATATATATATATATATATATATATATATATATATATATATATATATATATATATAATATGACAAGTAATTTAGATTACTGAAAGCCCCATCAAATAATTAATTGTAACTATAGTTCCATAAATTGGGTTTGAATAAAATTTAAAGGGTTTGTAAACAAATATGTATTGAGTGAGCTATCCAAAATTTAGCTCCACCTAGTTTTCCAAGTAGGATAAATCTGCATTTAAAAATCAAGTTTGGAGTGATTTTTTAGTTTGTCTCAATTCATTAAAATTTTATAAGATGTTTTAGACTATCCCAAATTTCTCACACCATAATTTATGGTTTCTAGCAAGTATTACTGTATTACATTCGTGTATTACAAATTTTCATTCCAGCGCTTCCTTTTATTGTTATATATTAATTATTTTCACCCTACATTTGTGCAGCAATTAAAACCAATAAGGGCTACTGAGCATACCAGACATTTAAGGATAGATATTTGTTAATACATAGGATAAGTCTAGGAAGAACTATATGGTTTTGGCTGGTCTTGTATCCACATTCTATAATTTTCTTCCTCTAAATTTATTTGACTGTAAATTATACTATGGAAATTTAATAAAAAGGAATTCATTCCAAAGCATGAAAAGGGAAAAATAAGAACCTGATTCAATACTATTGTGTTGTTCCTTGTGCAGGTTCTCTTCTTCTTCCTCTTTCTACGCACTATGCATTCACTATTTGTGTTTTCTTCTCTCCATGCATTCTTTTTTTCTATCAATTATTTTCTTCCTTTGCTTCTATTTTTCCATGCACCCCCTCTTCTTTAAGGAATACTTAGCCAATTCTCCCAAAATTCTCTAGATTCTTTTCCAAATTTATTGGCATGCATTTAGATACTTTCCAAAACATAAGAGTGTTGGTTTTCCATGAGTAAGAGAAGTCCAAGTGGTTGTTTTGTTTGTTTAAATATTCTTATTACCTATTTTGGATGCATAGGTGGAGTTTTACTCAAGTTTCCTTTATTTATATTTATAAATTCATAATTTTCCACTTACTCCCACGTCACCAAATGTTGATTCTTCTAATAATTATTCCACTCTTTCTGGACGCGAGTTCCTAAAGGTTTAAAGTGTTGCACTTTTAACTTAAAAAAATTTTGTGAAAAAAAATCAAATCTCCCTTTGAAATACAAATCCTTTTTTAAATATAAATGTAATTATTTAAATTTCAACATGACCTACTTTTGATATTCTAATTGCATTCCCCCTTTTTTAATTATCCACGTATGAAATCTTAATATTATTCTAAGGAAAAAGTATCCTCTCTTTATTTATTGTTTTGTCTTTAATTATTATTATTTTCTTAATTCGGCTTGATTAAATTTTTAATTATGCAAATCCTTCAATTAGTTAATTACAAAAAAAAAAGAAAAATTTATCGTCATAACAAATGATAATGTGGCCTTCGATATAATCGTCAAAACACATAAGTTTAATTTTCGTCCTTTATATTATGATAATATGTCGTAATTATTTATGCTTCATTTTTTTATTTTTGGAAAAGATGTTTTCGTGACTCTAAAGGATGTAGCAACATAAAGATAAATGAACCAAAATAAATGAATAGGTTCTATCTTGCTAACTTAGGGTTTAACACATTTTCCAAGCACTACATACCCATGTAACTCTTTCTTGCGATACCCATCAAAACATCTTTTCTTCTCTCTTTTTGATGAACTTTCTCATTTCCCGAGAACACCTACACATGCACCGACAACAATACCCAGTGCATTAAATGTTCAAAATAATAAATCAACTTCTATAAAATTAATTACAACATGTTACTTCTAACAATAATCAATCATTGTAATTTGAAATTTAATATTTTTTAAATAATTGCTCAATTATAGAAAAAAAATTCAAAGGTTTTGGCCAAAACATATCTAAATGCAACTCAATCAAGATCAATCAAACAACAACATACTATCTCTATGGAAACCATCGCCTCTCAGTTCTCTAAATGCATCAAAATAATAAATGACTATTTTTCAAGATGTGACATCCTTCCCCTCTAAGAGGAAGCATTATCCCGATGATTATTAATGTCTAAAAGAAAAAACTAATGAAATAAATGCGGGTATGAATTGCAGACTTCTTCATAGTCCTCCCAGGTAGCACTCTCTTCTGAATATTGGTCCCACTAGACCTTGCACTGAGAGACTTCCTTATTTGTAAGCGAAGCTTGCATATCTCAAGCACCCATAGGGGCTCGACTAGAACAACTCTCGGATCCTCTACTGTAGATATTTCCAATCAATAACATGAGACATATCAACATGATATCTTTTCAATAAAGACACATGAAAAACATTGTGCAATCGGGATAGAGCTAGAGGTAGTGCAAGTCTATATGCCACTAGATTGACCACTTTGAGAACATCGAATGGCCCAACATAACGAGGTGCTAGTTTGGAAGACTTT
Organism: Taxus wallichiana var. yunnanensis; assembly: GCA_018340775.1. Taxonomy (NCBI): domain Eukaryota; kingdom Viridiplantae; phylum Streptophyta; class Pinopsida; order Cupressales; family Taxaceae; genus Taxus; species Taxus wallichiana. The sequence goes on along the minus strand of CM031240.1, from coordinate 422,828,427 downwards.
CCAAACTTGATTGAACTCTTATTTGGTCTAACCCTTAGAAAAACCTTATCACCTACCACGAACTCTCTAAGAGTTTGTTTCCTATCTTCATAACTTTTCTACCTGTCTGCCACCTCAAATAAGTGTTTCCTAATAAATTTTACTGCTTCTTCCATGTCCCTAAGCATGTCAGGGCCTATAACCACCCTATCTTCAACACGATCCCAACTGATAGGTGTTCAACATTTTCTTCCATATAAAGCCTCAAAAGGGGCCATACCCAATGTCGAATGGTATGAATTGTTGTAGGTGAACTCAACCAATGGAAAATAATCTTCCCATTTTTACTATTGATCCATACAATACATCCTAAGCATGTCTTCAAGAACTTTATTTACCCTTTCTGTTTGACCATCCGTCTCCGGTGATAGGCACTGCTGAAATTCAACTTAGTTCCTAAGGTTGAGTGTAAATTTTGCCAAAACCTTGACGTCATACGGGTATCTCTATCTGATATAATATTCTCTAGCACTCCATGCAACCTAAAGATCTCCTGAATAAACCTCTTAGCTAAAACTGGTGAATCATCCTTCAAATTTCCAGGAATGAAATGGGCTACTTTGGTGAGTTTATCCACAACCACCAATATAACATCATGTTTGTTCTTGGACATTGGAAGTCCTTGAACAAAATCCATACTTATGACCTACCATTTCCATTCGAGAGGTTCATGTGGGTATAACAACCCTTCTAGATGCATGTGTTCGATTTCATTTGATGACACTCTAAACATCTAGAAACAAAGTTTACAACATCCTTTTTTATTCCTAGCCAAAAATACAATGGTTTGAGATCAGCTAACATCTTTGTCACTCTGGGATGACCTGAATAAGGAGCATTTTGTGCCTCCTCCAATACTATGGTCCTCAATCCATCGAGGTCAGGTATATATATTATGTCATGGAAACGTAGAATTCTATTTCTATCAAACTGATAACCCTCATATCTACGATCACAACTATCAATTCCCAACATAGATTTGACCTTCTCATAAAAAGTATCTAATGAAAGCTTACTTAAAACTTGTTGTCTGAAAGTGGTCCTTATCGAGGCCATGGCTATTATGTGTCATCTCCTACTAAGGGCATCTGCAACTTGATTTTCCTTTCCCTTTATATAGCTTATATCAAATTCATATTCACTCAAAAACTCCAACCAATGTCGTTGACGTGCATTCAAATTAGGTTGGGTGAATATATACTACAATCCTGAATGATCAGTCTTAAGAACAAAAGGCTTACCTAAAAGGTAATGCCTCCACATCTGCAAAGCATGCACTATCGCTTGAGTTCTAGATCATGTGGGCGTAATTCAACTCCCCTTGCTTAATCTTTCATGACTCATAAGCCACTACTTGATTATCTTGCATTAAAACTCCTCCAAAACCTTCACCCATGCATCTATAACCACTGTGAACTCACCATTAGGATCTGTAACTTTTAGAATTGGGGCAGTAGTCAACTTCTCCTTAAGGAGTTGAAAATATTGTTCACACTTTTCTGTCCATATAAAATTCTTCCCTTTCTTTTGCAATGAGGTAATAGGACTACCAATTCTAGAAAATCCCTCAATAAATTTCCTGTAATAACCTGCAAGTCCCATAAAACTATGCACCTCATGCACATTTTTAGGTGTTGGCCATTCCATGATTGCCTTTATCTTGGTGGATCAACTGCAATTCCATCTGTCGATATCACATGACCCAAATAATGCACCTTCCTCTGGAAGAAACTACATTTTGACAACTTGGCATACAACTTATGTTGTCTCAACCTTTGTAGCACTAGTTGTAGATGATGAATGTGTTCCTCTTATGTTCATGAGTATATCAATATGTCATCTAGAAAAACAAGCACAAAACCATCTAGATAGTCTCTGAACACACTATTCATTAAATTCATGAAGGTTGCTGGTGCGTTTGTGAGTCCAAAAGGAAGTATAGTAAACTCATAATGGCCATACCTTGTCTTAAAAGTTGTCTTAGGTATGTCATTTTCCTTTACTCTCAATTGATGATACCTAGATCTCAAATCAATCTTGGAAAACATTGTAGCTCCTCGCATTTGATCAAATAGATCATCAATGCATGGTAAAGGGTACATGTTCTTAATTGTTTCTTTATTCAACATCCTATAATCAATGCAAAGTCTAAGGGTTCCATCCTTCTTTTTCACAAAAATAACCGGTGCTCCCCATGGCAAGACACTAGGATGGATCAATCCCTTAGTTAATAGCTCTTACAACTATGATTTTAATTCAAACAACTATGTTGTGGTCATTTGGTAAGGTGTTTTCAATTTTGGCTCAGATCCTGGAATTAAGTCTATAGAGAAATCAAATTCCCTATGAGGAGGAAGCCCTGACAACTCTTCTGGAAATATATCACTAAAATATCGAAGAAAGGGGTAGTCCTCTAATGTAGGTTCTCTTTCCTCACCCACATCATCAATATGAATTGCATACATCATAAGACCCTTCCTTCGTGCCTTCTTCAACTGCATGGCTGATATTTGTCTCAACTTAGTGGCCTTTTGAACCCCTGTGAAAATTTGATGCTCACCACTATCGTCTTGACATGTTACTATTTTTGCATGACAATCCACCTTAGCATGGTGTTGACATAACCAATTCACCCTAGAATGACATCATAGGATCCCAAGGGTGCAACATATAAGTTCACCTCAGTTGTAAAACCCGGTAGCTCTAATTCTACTATGTGAATAGACATTGCTCTACTCTCTTTTCCATCCGATTTCCATATTATACTGACCAAGTTTTATTCATATAACTATCTTTTCTAGTGATTTTACTCAAAATTTCTGGTGCAACAAAACATTCAGTAGCTCCAATGTCAATTAGAATAGAAACAGAAACACCAAAAAGTTTACCTGACACCTCAATTGAGTGGTCTGAAAATTAGCTTGACGATTATCAACTGCGGCATGAATGTGATGTTGACTCTGAGATTGTATAGAGGTCCTTTTGTGGTGTTTTGGGGACAATTGATAGCATAATGATCACCTCCACATTTATAACATCCTGTAACTAGTCCTTTCCTATGTGGAAACTTCTCTCCTGCATTTCTGTTCTATGTCCGCTTCCACCATTCCCACTTGTTTGGTTCCTCTGATTATTTCTTGCCTTTGGGTGAATTTCCAAACTTGTTTGGGTTCCAAGTATTACCATTTTTGTTTCCTCCATTCTTTTTGAACTTATTAAAGTTCTTCTTGAATGGTCTTGATGACTACTTGATTTGGTCCAACCATTGGTGCCCTAGAATCCTTTTTAGAAGCATAAATCAATTGTAGCTTTTTCTCCTACTTCATTACTTTTTCAAAATCCTCATCCATTGTGTTTAGCCCATGAACATCCACTTACTGGTCCAATACGAGAGCTCAACCCCATAATGAACTTGTAGATTCAAAACCACTCATCTTTCGATACTGGGGCACATACTTGAGAAGTTTAATAAACTTCTCCCAATATTGAGTGACTATTAAATCTCCTTGGACTAGATTCTGAAATTTTGTCACTTTCTTATCAAAATATAACTATGGTAGCCATCTTTTCCTAAAAAGAGTCACAAATAACTCCCAAGTGGTATTCTCAACACTCAAATTCTGTTCAACCTTTTTGTTATTCCACCAAGCGGATGCTTCACCTATCAGCTGATATGCAGCCCATACTACCTTGGTTTCCTCCGAAGTTTTGAATCTTGAAATACTTCTCCATTTCAATTAACCATGCTTCAGCTCCATCTCCTAATACTGCTCCTAAGTACTTTGGTGGGACAATTCTTTTAAGGTCCTTAGCCAGTTCTATCTCAAATTTAGCCCTCTTAGGCTCTGGTTCAACAACATGATCATGAGCATTTTTCATGGCACGCTCATCACCCTGTTCAGTCTCATTCCCCTGATTATTCCCAACAATTGCTCCTCCTCTGAAGCCTTTTGCTCAAGTGGAACGAGCCTATCTCGGGTGTCAGTCAGTAAGGAAAGATCTGATCCAAACTTTCTTGTTGTTACCTTGCCACTTCTTCAGCAACATTTGGAATTCCATTCATGTAAATGGTGTTGTTAGCTTCACCACTTCCTAGATGCTCCTCTTGTTCTTTCCATTTCAAATCCTGACATATTACAAGAAAATTAATTATAACCTCAAAAAATGTAGTGAACACATATAAGGTCGTAGTGTTGAACCTAAGCTCTGATACCAAGATGTAACATCCCTCCTAACATAATCCAAGAAAACACGTCTAAATTTTTTTTACAGCGATTAAGATATAAATTCAACTCTCTTGAGTTAGGAAGAACATGTTACTAATGTTTACCTATTTCTACTTATCACACACTCACATTGAAATGCTTACAATGTCCATAATTAGCCTACATTTATTCTAATTTAATTTCAACTCAAACATCAAATAAATATTTCACTTATTGGTACAATGTGTCTCTACATGATACAAGTGTTCTAAATGTTTAATTCTCAATGTAAAATTGTAATTCAACACATGTTTTATTTCAATTACCCATTTTTTCTTAAGCACTTCATATAACTCAAGATAATGAGTTAATAATTTCAAATGAATACCACCATGCATATAAATCAACATTGGCTTTGATTGACTAATTTGTAAATTTAGATCACTTATTTATTCATTTACACTTCCTTGTCAATATAACAATTCACACAATTTCATCACACACATGTATTCACATGAAAACATTTCATAATTAGATTTCTAATTAAATGGATTTATCCTACATAATGTTTCCATATTTTAGTGGAATACAACTTAGCCATTGTTTAGTAAGATCTAAGGTATTCATTACTTAGCTCTAATTGCTTCAAAATCCATCGTACACATTGGAAGGTATTTTAACATGTTCAACAAGGTAGCCATCAACATTAAATTTAAAAGGTACAATTTCACTTCAAATCATTTTACATAAATCACATTAGAAATACATTGGTACAATTTTACCTCAGAATATCAAGACACAAGAAGTAGAGAACCATTTTTTTGTCCAACTGCAAGGAGAGAAAGACTATTATCAGAGTGCTTTACCTCCAACCATGAGCCATACGGATCCCCGCACACCTCTCAAATATTGAGAGTGGCCCTACCCTTCACGAGAAGGAAGATGTGGTGATCGATGAGGAAAAAAGAGTCTCATGTGTAAGTCATCACCGATCAATTGGTAGTTATCCATGGGGTAGGAATAATATACATCCTAAAATCATAACCCTATGATTTTTCTTTTGGCCAAAATTCTATGGATATCAATAGGTACCCACCTAATCCCTAAAATCCAACAAAATGCTAGAGCATGAATAATATTTGAGAGATAACTCAAGAGAGTAGCGTGTGTGTTAATCCACTACCTACACTGTGTCCCCTCTTAGCATTCGTCATGTGTGATTCTATGCACTAGGTTATCTATCACCTTAGTACTATTACCCCCTAAACTTAACACATCTATAATTCCAACTCCTTATCCGAACAATTGACAACAAAACATCGTTTTCTTCCAGCTTATAACATAGTTAACAAAATATGCTAGAATTTCTAACAACCCTATTTCTTCTCCGAGTCCCATATCACCCGTAAAAAAATAAAGAAAAAGAGTTCCTAATCTAATTGCTAATCTCATACGACATAGCAATCCACAGACAATATTCTTAGTTCACGTAATATTCGTTTTCTATCGTGATTATCAATGTTTATTATGTGATAGCTCACTTCTTGGTTTAAATATTATATTTTATATTTAATCTTCGTGTTATAGTTGTAATCCATGCTTCCTATTTAGCTCCAAATCATGGATATTCCTCGCTTAATGAAATACTTATATTTGATTATCTTCTTCTGTTCGTCTATATATTTACAAAAATACATAATGAGAATATGACAAGTAATTCAGATTACAGAAAACCCCATCAAAGAATTAATTGTAATTGTAATTCCGTAAAATGGGTTTGAGTAAAATTTAAAGAGTTTGTAAAAAAATATGTGTTGAGTAAGGTGTCCAAATTTTAGCTCCACCCAGTTTTCCAAGTAGGATAAATCTGCATTTGAAAATAAAGTTTGGAGTGATTTTCAGTTTGTCTCAATTCATTTAAATTTTATAAGATGTTTTAGACTGCCCCAGATTTCTCACGCCATAATTTATGGTTTCTAGAAAGTATATATACATATTATTATATATATCTCATTCGTGTATTACTAATTTTCATTTCAGCTCTTCCTTTTATTGTTATATATTAATTATTTTCATCCTACATTTGTGTAGCAGTTAAAACCAGCAAGGGCTACGGAGCATACCAGATATTTAAGGATAGAGATTCGTTAATACATAGGATAAATCTAACAAGAACTATATGGTTTTGGGTGGTCTTGTATCCACGTTCTATAATTTTCTTCCTCTAAATTTATTTGACTGTAAATTATACTGTGGAAATTTAATAAGAAAGGAATTCATTCCAGCATGAAAAGGGAAAAAAATTTGAACCTGATTCAATACTGTTGTGTTGTTCCTTTTCTGGTTCTCTTCTTCTTCCTCTGTCTACGCACTACGCATTCACTGTCTATGTTTTCTTCTCTCCCTGCATTCTTTTTTTTTTCTATCAATTCTTTTCTTCCTATGCATCCCCCTTCTTCTTTAAGGAATACTATTCCAGTTCTCCAAAACAGTATCCAAATTCTTTTCTAGATTTATTGGCATGCATTTAGATACTTTCCAAAACATAAGAGTGTTGGTTTTGCACGAGTAAGAGAAGTCCAAGTGGTTGTTTTGTTTGTTTAAATATTATTATTACCTATTTTGGATGCATAGGTGGAGTTTTACTCAACTTTACTTTATTGATATTTTTAAATTCATAATTTTCCACTTACTCCCACGTCACCAAATGTTGATTCTTCTAATAATTATTCCACTCTTTCCAGCATAGTGCTGCACTTTTAACTTAATTTTTTTTTGTGAAAAAAATCAAATCTCCCTTTGAAATACAAACCCTTTTTTAATATAAATTTAATTATTTAAATTTCAACATGACCCACTTTTGATATTCTAATTACATTCCCCCTTTTTAATTATCCACGTACGAAATCTTAAAATTCTTTTAAGGGAAAAAGTATCCTCTCTTTATTTATTATTATTATTTTTAATTATTATTATTTTCTTAATTTGGTTTGATTAAATTTTTAATTATGTAAATCCCACAATTAGTTAATTACAAAAAAAATAAAAAAAATTATTATTGTAACAAATGATAATGTGGCCTTCGGTATAATAGTCAAAACACATAAGATTAATTCTTGTCCTTTATATTGTGATAATATGTTGTAATTATTTATATTATTTATTGCTTCATTTCTATTTATTTTTGGAAAAGATGTTTTCGTGACCTCTAAAGGATGTAACGACATAAAGATAAATGAACCAAAATAAATGAATAGGTTCTATTTGCTATCTTAGGGTTTAACTCATTTTTCAAGCACTGACATACCCATGTAACTCTTTCTCGCAATACCCATCAAAACATCTTTTCTTCTATCTCCAATGATAACCTTTCTCATTTCCCGAGAACACCTTTTGTAAGTAGATGCACCAAAACAATACACATTGCATTATATGTTCAAAATAATAAATCAACTTCTATAAAATCAATTGCAACATGTTACTTCCAACAGTAATCAATAACTGCAATTCAACATTTAATACTTTTCAAACAATTTCTCAATTATAGAAAAAAAAGCTTTTGTCCAAAACATATCTAAATGCAACTCAATCAAGATCAATAAAAAAAAACATACTATCTCTATGGAAACCATCACCTCTCAATTCTCTAAATTAATCAAAATAATAAATGACAATGTTTTGGGATGTGACAATCAATGGGTGATCTGGAGTTGACTAGAATTCCCCTTGGAGAATCAACCCTAGAAAGTGAAGTACATAATCTGAGGGAGACTGTGTCTAGGGTGATTGAAAGAGTTGAGAAGGGGAAGCAAACACAAGAGCAGTTGGAGGAATAGAACCAAATTCTATCTAGTTTCATCAAATCCTTATTGGCAGAAGATAAGGTTCTTGATCCCACTCCCCTAGCTTCCATCCCACCTCTTGCTATCTTGTCCATTGATGAAGTTCAATCCATTAAAGACATCCATAAGCATGTTACTTATGGTAAAGCAATGGAAGCTATGGTTGATGATTTAATAATCACAGGCCTAAATTTTATTGAAGAAGCATTCAAGGCATATGAGAAAATTTCCAAGATTCAACTGAAGTTATCTACAACACTCAGTGGTTTAGATAGAGAGTTGAAATTATGGAGTGAGTGCATTCAAGATCTCAAATTGATGAGTGAGATAGATGTGTAGGTCCTTTTGGCTAATAAGGTTTTTGATGATGTTAAATAGAATCTTTCCAAATAGTGGGTCTTTAGCATTGACTGGAAAATCAAAGTTCTAGAAGAAGCCATTGGAGAACTCAGAATATGCTATAGAGAAAGGAGAAGCTTTTAAAGCTTGTGTCATATCTAGCTTTCTTGGATATACATTTCCAAATCTTCAAAGAGAATTCAAGTGATAAATTCACTATTCAGAGATCAAATCCCAGTTCAAGACTTTTGTTAAAGAAAATCTATTCAAGCAAGACACCATATCTAAGGAGAAAATGAAAGAAATTTGCACACTACAGGATGCCATCACAGATGCTAACAAAGAGTTCTTGGAGAATGCAAAGTTTGAGAAGGACATGGAGAAGTGTTTGGGCAGTTGGACTCATGCCACTGCCAATACAACAATTCCTCAAGGAATGGACATAGCTGCATCATTGAAGCGATTCAGAAATCAAATACTAAAGGCAAAGGGGACTACAAGTGCTTCCACTAGTGTCTCGACTTCCTAATTCTTATTTTCCTTTCTTATTGTAGAATATCTAGTTAAGGTGTCTTTATCCCTTTAAAATCATGTGTTATGTAAGAAAGGGATAAATTGAATTTGTAATATTTAATTAGATATTAGCTTTTGGGATTTAGAGAAAGGAAACTAAAAGGATCTTTGTAACCATTTCTTGAGGTTATTTAAAGAACTCTTCTCATCATTGTAAGGGATCGACATTTTTATATCTAGATGTAAAAAAGAACATTGAAATACTCAATACAGAAAAGAAATTTCACCCTCTCTCATGCTTCTTCTCTTTCTATTCTTTGTTTGATTCATACAAGGCTATATGTATTTGAAGTAAGAACTTTGTGTCTTTCAGTTGATAAGTGTATTTGGAACTTTGTGTCTAATACATGCATGTCCTGTGTTTCATATGCATAGTCTAAATGCTATTATTTTATCAAGCATAAGTAAGATATCTCTCTGCTATCTATATGTCTGAAAATGCTCTCCTATCTTCTATTTCTGAATATCAGTCCTGACTTTTCCTATTTTCTTCTATATTGAAAACCTTTTAATAAATGCATCTAGAGATATCAAAATCTACACCAAAATATTGAACAAATGTTTATATTGTAAATATGGTTTTTTGGATTTCAATAAGGGAACCTCTCCCACAAAGAGGAGGGATTGTTGTCCCCTAACTGTTTCTTGTTTTCAAAAGATTAAATTCTACAACAAACATGCATCACCTTAAAACTCAAATCAACTAATAAATCACCTATTTTGCACCTCATTCGCATCTTATTTGGAAATGAAACGCTTTCCATAGTAATCACCATTGATTAACTCAAATTTCTAATGATCCCTATCTTTTTATCACTTTAATAAAATTTCTCGTATTTTCAATCAATATATCAATTTGTTTTGTGTCTAATCTACATTATTTCAAGTTGTTTCTCTTAGTAGATGACTATACCAAGTAAGGCACATCTAATTACTAGTATATACGACCTTCCTCTTGTTTTAGAACCACTAGTTTGCAAACAATTCAACATTGCACATGAACTCGATGATATCTGTGTCATCTCTTTGACACCAAATGTAGAAGTTATCAAATATTAACTTGAATTCATACGTGAAGAATAAGATGATGTTGAACAAGCCTAGTTGGATTAATTCTTGGATTTTGATCTTACAGTAGCCTTCTCTTGGGCCACCTATCATGCAGAGAAAGATCTATCTTTCCCTTTGGATTTTTAATCATACTCTTATTGATAATTATTCTCTTAATATTATCACTTGATTGTAAAATGAGTTAACACCCTTCAAGGAATCCCTCTGGTTCCTAGGATTTTCCTTGTCCAAGAAAATTTTCATATCCTTATCTAATATCTATATTATCTAGTTATATTTTTGTGTGTGGGTTTCTCTCATTTGCTGGAAGTAGGATTCCCACACTTATTTTGCATCCACACATCTCAACATTGCATTATCAACATAGGTATCACTAAACCATGATGTCTCCGAGTTTGTGGTAATTTGATGTGCAATAAATAAACTGAAATCCACCACAAATAGACTACATCCAATTAATGTTGTTCTAAAATGTGTAAATGTCATGGTTGAGTCTTTTTAACCTTTTAGAGTATAAATTATCATGAATTTTCATATAGGAGATTTTAAGTTTTGGTTTGGCGCTTCTTGTTGTTTTATTATTATGGTTTTTCAAGCTGAATTTATGTTCACTTTATATGTGTGTAGAGTAATATTATTAAAGTCGTGTGGTAAACATAAAAGTGTCATTTGAAATTTTTATCTTAGATAAAGAACATATCTTATTATTGTCATTGTCAAAGTCTAAATAAATTAATTTACATTAAAAGTCATTTTTGTCAAAATAAGTTTTTGGAGTAAAGGTATCAAGTCTATGAGTCAAAAAGTCATTGTGTTTAAATTTGGAGTCATTTTAAAAAAATTATTTTTTCTTGCATTTCAAATAGATGAATTTTTCATGTAACCCAATGTTTGATTCACGGGGGAGTACTTTCTTATAAAATGCACAATTGAGTCTCTTGTTCACATTCTACTTGAGTTAATAACATTTTTATTGGAGGATGCGGATACATGAAGGCTATAGGTCCTTCACGATTTATTATTAGCCACTAGCGATGAGGATGCATAGAAATTTGGTGGCAAGTGTTTAGTGTACTATTAACTCAACGTGTTTACTTTCCATTTTGTTGTGTTGAGATATCCTATTGTGTTGGTTTTTTTAATAAACCCATTTGTTGGCATATGGGAAAAGAAGTATATTACGTGAATCTAGATATTTTTGGATAGGATAATATTTTGGGGTATCTCAATATGGATTATTTTCCATGTAGAAACTCAAATTTAACAATTTAATCTTTGACACCATTGTTGGGTGTGTGTTCACACTAGCTATCGGTTTCATATATTTTGGATCATCTTGGTCTTTGAGTCATGTTCACAACCAAAAAAAAATTAAGATTGAATGGGGGACTTAAGTTGTTATTTTGTTCAAGTAGGTTTTTTTATCTTACTTATAGGGAATTTTCATATTCCCTAATATTAGCTCTTGCGAATTGTTGAAAATAACTACTTATGAAGCCTATTTAATAGGCACTCTCTATTGTATTATAATAATATACACATGAATATAGAGAATTATTATGCATAATTATTCGCATGTGTATGGTTTGATGGCTATGGTAATGGTACTCTATTACAACTGATCCTTTGGTGAGAAGTGTTCACATCTCCTATACAAACACAACCTTTATATTCCTTCTAAGCACATCCCGATGTCTCTTGTCTAGATTGTTTATCCTTGCACACCAATATGCTAACAAATTCTAAGATTTAAATGCATAAAATCCATATAATAACTCAAACTAACATGATGCAAACCTCATTTATCATGTTTTTCATCCCTAGTCAAGGCCATATAGTTTGGTCATGAATTTATATCCAGTCCTAACTTATTTGTATGATTTTACATCGACATATCCTCCATATTTTCTTTCACTTCCACATTCTTCAATGGGTCCTTTATTTCTCTACGGGTTATCCTTTCTTCAATAATTTACATTCGAACCTTACATAAGAAACTTAACACTTCCTCATTTTCTAACTTGAAAATCCTATGGCACTACATTGATAAATTTACATCCCACTTTTGTATAAGACACACCAAGGCTCCATAAATATTACAAAATCTCATGTACATTTATTAGGGAAACAATAAAAATACGTATGAATCTTCTTTCTAGATGAAGACATCAATATCCCTCATCTAAAAACACTTAAACATCCCTTCATCAATTATTTTAGAAAGATCCAAGCTCAACTTTGGCATTATCAAAGAATTTTCCAAATCTAGTTGCATCCATTAAAATATCATGTGATAGGTGGAGAACAACATGCGGTGTTAGGAATCTTAAAATTAGTTCAAATGTTAGTTATACATGCGGATACCCATAACCCAATTAATTTTTGTTTTGCATGGTTTCCCATCGATAGTTAGGGTCTAAGATCTTATTCAGAATGTTCAGAGGGCTTCACAACATGATCAAAAACTATGGTTTATATGCGAAAAATATTTCCAAGTAGTGTGAGCAGCCTCAAATAGTTATTGAGCCAAAACCCAAGTATGTCTAAGACCATCCAATAGGGTCAAGACAATAACAATGGTCATGACAAAGTTATATTTCCCTACCCCATATCATTTTCCAATTACGATTCTAAAAATGAAGCATCAATAGTCTTAGATCCCATAAGGCCAACAATGTACACACCCAAATCTTTCAAGAATCATTTGTAATCAACTAAGTATACTCAATTATATGTTTTCAAGTTCATATATTCTTTTATACATTAGTTGGAATTATTAATGTGTTGTTTTGATATTGAATAATTAATGTTGAAAGTTAATTAATAAGAATAACCTCATGTATCTACCCTTACATCCTTTAGTGTAATTAATTCACTAATATATATTTCACATAATATAATAAGGTTGTGTTGTCGCCCTCAAAATCCCCCCTCATTTTTAAAGTCAAATTCGAAAATTTTGAGCTCATGCCCTCCAGAAGTGTTCAAGTAAAGTTGGAAGTCCGAAAAGATAGAGAAATTCATGCTTTGAAGTTGTTTAAACTCTCCACCAATGCGTTTTCATAATTTTCCATTTTCCTTGTTGTCTAGACGCTTGACAATTTTATTGTTTTCCTTATTTGAATGAAACTGTCATCAATATTTCTATGGACATGGATTGTAGAACCTTGTATTGTTTTTAATTCCTTGGTTTGTGAAAGAAATCTAAAAATCGGGTGTGAAATGGTGGAGTTTTCTTTTTCTCTGCATTTTTCCATAGTCACGAATGATGGGCATTTTCTTCCCCATCAAATTTTTGCCCCTATTATCCACGGGTACGTAGAAATATCTAATTGGATGTAGTAGGATGGGTCCTTTTTATGTTTTGAGATATTTTGGTGAAAGGGAAAAATTCAAATGTTGAGCCCAAATTGAAAGTCAAAGTGGGGAAGTGGGTCAACAGGAGATTTCAGCTTTAGAGCCTTTACGTAAAAGGCTAAAGGTCATAAAGTGACCCATAACCCCAATCATGCTATAAGGGAGAAAGTCAAATATTAATCCTAAATAGAAAGTCAAGGTGGGGAAGCGAGACATCGGGGAGATTTGAGAATTTGAGATTTGTTTTCATTAAAGGGGCTTAAAGTTAAAAAGTGACCCACAGCCCTACCCATGCCAAGGAAAAAGTCAAATGTTGATCCCGCATCAAAAGAGTCAAAGTAGGGAAGCGGGTCGATGGAGAAATTTGAGGTTTTGAGCCTTACTATAAAAAGGGCTAAAATTCATAAAGCGAGTCGTGATTCCTTTGCCAATCAAGTAAAGCCACATGTCGGTCTTATATAAAAAAGTAACCCAGATCCCCAATCATTCTATAAGGGATAAAGTCAAATATTAATCCCAAATAGAAAGTCAAGGCTGGAAGAGGGCCATTAGGGAGATTTGAAAATTTGAGCCTTGTTTTCATGAAAGTGGCTTAAAGTTAAAAAGTGACATGCAGCCCCACTCATGCCAAGGAAAAAGTCAAATATTGAGCCCAAATCAAAAGAGTCAAAGTGGTGAAGCGGGTTGGCAAAGAACTTTGAGGTTTTGAGCCTTTTTGTAAAAAAGGATAAAATTCATAAAGCGAGCCATGATTCCTTTTCCAATCAAGTGAAGCCATGTGTCAGGCTTATATCAAAAGTGGAAGGGCAAACTAAAAATGTAAAAATTCCAAATCTCTATAAAGTCACAAAATGCAAAAGGAATCCTCCACGCCCGCTCCAATAAATTTCTCCCACATGGACGAATCTAGTTTAAAGTTTCAAAGGCAAGATGAACTGCTTCAAATTCAAAATTACAAAATGAGTGTAATAGTTACATTATGAAGATTCTATTTTTTTCGCCATTGACGTTTCTTCGTGAATCAAGAATATGAATGGACGCGAATGATTGAAAATATTGTAAACCATTTCTTGCTAACAAAGAAGAAGTTGTAACCGTTTCTTGTAAGATATTTAAGGGCTTCTTCACGCCAATGTAAAGGGTTGGCAATTGATCTTGTAAACTCGGGAGTGCATTGTACTTAGAGAAAAAAAGGAGATAGCCACTTTCTTCTACTTTCCTCCATTCTCAAATTTCTTCCATTCCCACATTATGTACAAATTTTGTTTAAGCATTAATACAAGAAGAAGGATTTTTAATCTCTTTGATGAGGATATTTTAGAAAATTTAAGTTCACAATCTTATCTCGTCTTGTTGCCATTTTCGTGGTTATTTCTTCTCATAAATGCATGTGTTGAAGTTTCTAACTAGTGCGTGTAGGAATCTAATTTTTTACCTGTAAAATTAATTCTCTTACATCTTTTCTCACTCCCTTTCCCACCTTCATAGAAAATTCCCCCCTTGCAGATAATTGCAATCATTTTCCATAGGGTCAGTGGAATCTCCCTATTGGATTCCCAGCCAAAATGCCACCACAAAAATCCACACTTTCTTGTGCATGCATACACGACATCTGCACTAGTTAAGTAGAGGGACTTAGATTCCCAGAGCATTGGAAAGGGATTCAAAAAAAATTCCACCTGAAAGATTTCCTCACCAAAAATTTTTGACACCCATTGTGGGGAAGATTTAGAAGCATCTCCACCTGAATGTAACTGCAAGGTCAAAAAATTCAAAAAAGAGAAATTTTTTATGGAATTTGAATGGCTATATGAGCCACATGGATTCAAATCATGTCTATTCCAGGAAACCCACCTATTAAAAGACCCAAATTTCTCTTCCACATCCAAGAAGACATTTCTTCATATTTGAGGGAAGCTATCTGGCATAATAGACAAAGTGCCAATCACTACTTCATTACCATGAGAATTCGGACCTTGAAGAAGAACACATTGCTAAATTAGATAGGAAAAGACAAATTCCAGCACCGTAAAGAAGAGCATAGATTTTCAATCGCGATAGAAGATACACCTAGCAACAGAGACAAGGAGGACAAACTGATCCCATTTTTGAGGAACTTCAAAGGAGATAAGAGCTACTCGGAATCCAGAGGCTTCCTTCTCAAGCAACCAGTCACATTCGGAACCTAAGTGTTGCCAATCCTTTGGATGGTGAATTTCCATACATCAATGAGAACCTTGAAGATTTCACCGACGTAGAGACTGAAGAAGAAGCTAGAGAAAGAGAGGTGAGATTTGATGAAGAAATAAGAGCTCAACTCGAAGAAATTGAGAGACTTCAAGCCAAGGCAGATGAAAGAGTAGCAACAGAAGTCGTAGCCTTAGCAAGGTTGGAAGCTAGAAACAAAAATAGAATGGGGATCATGATCATGAATGTGAACGTGATCATGAGGCCCGTATGCCTAATGTACCATGGGGAGGAAACACCAGTCCACTGGATCTTGTTCAACCACTCCATGAGCTACCAAGAGGCTCGAGGAAAAAATCCCAAAATTTAGAGGGGATCATTCTCAACTTGTTGAAGAGCATGTAGCAACATTTATCACTGCTTACGGTGTGTTGGGTGTTGAGGATGAATATGTGTCATTCTGACTCTTTGTGGAGTCACTCCAAGAGAAAGCTGCCGAATGGTTCTACATGCTACCCCCAAGGTCCATCACCTACTAGGAGGATATAAGAAGTGTATTCGAATAAAGGTTCAAGAGCACTGAGAATATTGTCGGGATCTTTTGGTCCAATTGGTAAAAATTAAGAAAGAAAATTATGAGTCAATGAGAGACTTCATTGCAGATATAATAGAGTGATAAGAAGAATCCTTGAAGATATGGTGCCTCCTTAAAATAATTTCAAGAGATTCTTCATCAGCACCTTGCCATCAAAAGTAGGTTTCTTCCTCTGAAGAACCCAACCAAGAACATTAAGGGAAGCTCAAGACCATGCAATAGAAACTGATGATGATCTAATATTTTATAGTAAAGTGAAAGGCCCAAATGGGAAAAAAAAGGGTTAGAATTCAAACTCAGTCACCATGGATCCAATGTTCCAAAAAATGGCAAACGACTTGGTTGCCTTGAAGAAATAATTGTCCTAGATCACAATGTGGAATGCTCCAAGGAAACCAAACTCCCCAAATAGGCCTAGGATTTCTCCACCTCCTCGTCGGCTTGCTCTTGAAGCACCACCAATCAATGTCATCTATGACACCGAAGAACCAAAGGAGGAAGCGGAAATTGAAGAACTTGAAGAAGAAAATGTGGAGGACTATGAAAACTATCTTGAGGTCGAGGAAGTTGATATGCACAATGGCCTAATTGAGTACGTTGATGATGAAGATGAGGATGATGAAGAAGCTCCAAGTTTCTCATGTGTTGTTTTCACTCATGCACAATCCAGAAAGGTGCTTCATCCTCAATGGTTGTGGTAAAGGATAAGAAGAATAAATAATATTCTCCTCCAGAGGTCACACAAAATAAAATCATCAGCAGAGGATCACCATTACCACCTTCTATGGAATCACCAAAGAAAAACCAGACTCACCGATTTTCAGGATCATGCTACTATGCCTAGTAAGTCATCTAATTCTTCTCACAACTCAAAAGTTTCTAAGAACAATTCTCCTTTAAATGTTTTTCCTACAAACACATCTAAGGTTCAATCAAAAGCTACATCCTCATCCCCTTCCAAGCCAATTGCTACATCGTAAAAGGAGAATTCAACACCCAAAGTAGAAAAGACTCTACCATGTAAATATTCCTCCATTTTTGGAACCTCTTCCTTTCTCACCATAACCCCATTTGACTTTGTGGAACATGCAAGCAAAACCAAAGTCCATCTCTCAGAAATAGAATACCTATAAACACACCCTACCCAGTTTGACAATTTCATTATTACAATTCATGGTGGTAACCCTGTCTCCTTGATTCCTAATTCTAAAGGCTTACTGCCCACACCATTCACACCACCTTCCCAAAACATTCTAACCCTCGCCCTCCAAAACCAATATGGTTTAACCTTTTTACTGTCACTCCTCATTAAAGGCTTCCACTAAATAATTGTATCATAGATTCTAGAGCCTCAGATAATGTGATGCCAACAAATGTTGTAAATGACCTAGGCCTCACCTTTACCTGGGTAAATGACAACTTATACTCAATGGAATCCAAATAAGTGCCATTGGTAGGAAGAATCAAAGATGCATAGGTAGCACTAGCTGATTTTCCAAACAAGAAGGTGCTCACAATGATACTAGTAGTAGGCATCCCAACATCCTTTGGTATGCTATTGAGTAGGAGTTTCTGTAGAGACCTGGGTGGAGAGATAAAAATGGATTGGTCATCTCTGCACTATCCTAGTAAAAGGCGTGATGAATAATTTACTACTAGTAAGAAAGATGAAGTTCACAGTATGAAAGTATGATGATCCGAAAGCAAACATTCTCTTTCAAGATTGTGGGCTAGGAAAATACTTCCTCACATCAAGAAAAGAGGAGAACTTTCCACTTCTCATGGAGGAAGAGGAAGATCAAATTTGGATAATGGAATTTGATGGTGGTCATTCCAATGTGGGCTTAGGAGCTAGTGTAGTATTGTACTCTCCTTATAATGAATTGTACCCATTTGCCTACAAGCTGCAATTTGATAATACAAATAACACTACAGAGTATAAAGCACTACTCTTAGGCATGAGTATAGAAGAGGACATGGGAATCAAGAAATTGAGATGCTAAGGTGATGCAGAGGTTGTAGTATAGTAGGTCCACCAACAATATCAGGTGAAGAATCCAAGAATTTAACATTACGAAATAGAGTGGGGACTACATTTAATCTTTTGATGCATTTTCCATCGAAGCTATTCTAAGGGAACAAAATGAAAAGGTTGAATCTCTTACAATGTTAGCTTCCCTAGTGACACCTCATCCTATTTTTGGTAAAGACAAAGTGACCATTGAAATGGCATTCGTGCCTAGTGTACTGCACAATGCAAATCATTGGCAAGTCTTCAATGATGATAAAAATTCTAGCCTTTTTAGAGAAAAGGGAAAATTTTAATAATCCCTTCTTCAAAGGAGGTGAAAATCCACACCGAGAAGTAATCCCCAAAAGAGAAAGAAGGAATTGAAGGGATTGATGATGAGGGAGTAATAAAATTTAAAGGGAACAAAATTACCAAAGGCCTAGTCTCTTTAGAAGACCTCTTTGACAAACATGATAGATTCATTCAAGAGAAAGAAAAACAATCTTCTCAAAGCCTAGTTGATTTTGATAAATAAAACATTGGTACCCTCTGAGGAGCCAATGATATTAAATATTGGAAAATGTTGCTCACCTAAGAAAAAATAAGGTTTGTTGCATTACTCAAGAAATACTCAGATGTCTTGGCCTACTCTTATGATGAACTCAAATCCTTCCAGCCAAAGGAAATGCATCACTCAATTCCTTTGAAGCAAGGTGTTAAGCCCTTCAGGTAGAAACAAAGGCCATACAACCCAAAGATTGTTGATACCATCAAGGAGGAGGTAATGAAGATGCTTAATGTAAGGATCATCTTTCCCATCCACCATTCAATGTGGGTGGCTAACATTGTGCTAGTGCGGAAGAAGAATGGTGAAATAAGGATATGTGTAGATTTTCACAACTGAACCAGAATCACTAAAGGACAATTATCCTCTTCCTATCATGGACCATATCTTGCAAGAAGTCACTGGATCTAAAATGCTTTCATTACTTGATGGATTCTCAGGATATAATCAAATCAAAGTGGTAGAGGAGGACCACACCAAGATAACCTTTACAACACCTTGGGGCACTTTTGCCTGCAGTAGAATGCCTTTTGGCCTAATCAATGCAGGGGCTACATTCTAAAGGGCAATGGATTTGGCCTTCAAAGATCTAAAGCATTTCCTTGTCATATATCTTCATAATCTCATAGTATTTTCAAAGAAGAGGTGAGATCATATCTATCACTTGAACATGTAATTATAAGGTGTAAAGAAACATGGCATATCACTAAATCCAAAAAGTCATTATTTGGAGTCGTAGAAGGTAAGCTATTGGGGCACATTGTGAAAAAACATGGAGCACACATTGATCCTGAGAGGATTAGATCCATTCAAGCATTAGACCTACCCACAAACAAGAAAGGAGTTCATTCATTCTTTGGAAAGGTGAAATTTCTTTGTCATTTTGTGCCTGAGTTTGCTAAGTTGATGAAGCACATCACTTACATGATGAAACCACAAGAAAAGTTCAAATGGAACAATGAAGGGAAGGAAACATTTGAAGAGATAAAGAAATACATTTCCAAGGCTCTGACTCTTGTATCACCATGTTTTAACAAATAATCCATCATGTATTGTTATGCATCGAACATACACTCTATGTCGCTCTCGCTCAAAAAAATGATGAAGGTGTGGAAGTGTTGGTCCGAAAATGCATGCATGCAGACAGATCTATGGATGACGAGCCAACAGTGCGCGAGGCTCAGGCCCTCTTTGAGACAAAGAAAGCGAAACCGGTTTATTGCTATTTCTACTAGTAGGAACCTATGCAAGTCTCACAGATTCGCCTTCGGGGTTGGGATCTCATCCCAGAGAGTATTCCAGTGCTGCGAAAAGAAAGGAATGAAAGAGGGAGAAGAGAAAGAACAGATCCGAAGGTAGAATCTATAAGACTTGCATAGGTTCCTCGCTAGTAGTAGAATAGCAATAAACCGGGCCATTCTTTGTCTCAAAGAGGGGCTAAGCCCTGCACACTGTTGGCTCGTCTATCCATAGATCTGTCCGCGCGACAGATTTTCGGACCAACAGTTTTTGGCGACTCCGCTGGGGAACGGATAGATCTGACAGATCTGTGCTGGTGGTAAGATATTAAAAGCGAAAAATATAAGAAAATCGGCGCGCAGTTTGCAAACCTGAATTTTTTTATAAAAATCCGTAAAATTTGCAAAAGTGCTCAAATCGAAAAATTTCCTTCTGAGAGTCATAGATCGGGCCTAGTTACAGATCTTTAGTTCGCTGAGTTTTTATCAAAATCATTATTTTTCCGTAGATCTGGATTTTTGACTATTTTCCAAAAAGTTTAAAACCCTTTGAAAAAGTAAAGATCAGATCTGAAAATCAGCCTACTATTCTTCCCTGCCATCTTATCCTCGCTGCTTATTTGTCATTAACCGCAATCGGTTTTTCAAGGAGGATTTTTTTTTAATATTCAGAAAAGTATTTGCTGCTGGTTTTTGTCAGAAAAACCAGAAAATCAGCAAGTACACCCAAAAATAAGGTTTAAATCTGCGCCGTAATATTGCAGATCTGGAAGGTACACTGGCGAGTGAACCTTTTACGCGCAGCAGGAGAGCCCGTGGAGAAGCTGATCCTACTTTCGATCTGCTTCAAAGGCACAATTTCAGCGTAACACCGGCACGTTTTTCAGCGCTAAGCTCGCTAGCTTTGTCATCCAGAGTGTCTCACCTTCACGAAGAAAAAAGTCTTTTACAGGGAACATCCACGTCCCTTTGTAGTGCATTGCTGCTCAATGGGACCACCCTCCCAACTCGTGTGCTTTTTCCAGCCTTTCAAATGGCAGTACCATGGGGAAATGCTATGGGCCCTCTCGCACCGACCGCCACATCCAGTTCACGCGCTCCCTCACGGAAATCGAAAGAATTTTCCTAAATTTGACGGAGCGGAAATCAAAGCACGATTCTCACATATCTCGCTTTCATTATGTCATGCAGTATTTTGGACGTGACTCATGAAGATGTGTCACCCACCTTTTCTGGAAACCCTACAAGGGCCTGCAGCTGAATGGTTTCAGCATTTGCCGGCCGGATCTATCACCAGTTGGGCTACCTTGCGGGAAGCTTTTGAAGACAGATACAAGCCTTCAGAGGATGCATTTGCGTTGCTATCACGGATTACCCACCTGAAGAAGGAGGCCAATGAGACCATGCGTGATTTTGTCGCCCGGTTCAATGCGTTAATCAACCGTGTCCCTACTGCCATGCTTCCAACACCGGAGAATCAGAAGTGTTTCTTCGTGAACGCCATGAGCTCAAAAGTCAGTTTCTTGCTCCTTCAAGAGCGAGTAGCTACTCTGCCTCTCGCTCAGGCTGCTGCCATCCGGATAGAAGACAATTTGATAATATCTGGCGAGTTGAAAAAGGAATCATCAAAGTCCAAATCTTCGACTTCGCCCCTACTTTCGCTTTGCCCACTCCGACCCATGCTCAAAAAGATGGCGAACGATTTGCTTGCACCGAAAAAGCAAATGCCCAGCCTCTCCCAGTTCCTCATACCGAGACGTTCCACGAAGGAGTTTTGTTCCCAACAATGTTTCACAAAGACCGCGTCTACCTGCAATCGCTCCACGGTTGGCGCGCTCCTCCTCCTGCTAACGCTTTGGCCGAAATGAAGAGGAAGAGCAAGATTATGAAGAATCTTCGCCTCAAGACGAAGATGATCAAGATGTCGGTGAGCCGACCGGGCGACTCCACTATTGGATACATGGAATTTGATGAGGATGAATCGATGAAGAAGAGGGTACTTCAAGGCTATGCAAGCGGAAAATCATATGTTGTTTTTACCTTTCATGAGGAAAGGAAGCGGAAGTTGCTGCCCATGTGCGTAAGAGAAGGTCATATCAAACGCACCTCCAACCATTGTTAAAAGAGGTAATCCTCTTCCTACTCAACTCCTGTTAAAACTTTTGCAAAGAAGTCTTTTCCGCCCATCTCTCCTCCGAATCAGTCCCCTCATGTTCCTGTCAAGATCAGTAACCCTATCCCATCATCGCGAAGTGAAGGACTCATTCCTTTACCAACGCAACCCTTGGCCGCATTCGATATAATAGATCATGCAAAAAAGACCAAGATCCAAATGTCTGAAGCTGAGTACCTTCAGTCAAATCCCGAACAGCTTGTAAGATTAACTAAATATATTCAGAGTCAAGCTGTTACGTCTAAACAGGTTTCCCCAAAAGGAATCCTTTCCACTCCCCCTGAATCCCACATAAATGTTGCTTCAACATCTGCATCAGGCAAGATAGAACCTTTCTATCTCTCTCTCCTAATCAACGGCCATAAGTTGAGCAACTGTATAATTGATTCCGGAGCTTCCGACAACGTTATGCCGGCGAAAGTCGCCCATGCTTTGGGCCTCACTCTTACCAAACCTTTCGGCAGATGTTACTCATTGGAGACCAAGCAAGTGCCATTGATTGGCCAAATCAAAGACGCGCAATTTGCGTTTGCAGCCTTCCCGGATAAAAGAGTAAAAATGACCGTCCTTGTCGCTGACATTCCGGCAGCCTATGGAATTCTGCTAGGAAGGAGCTTTTGCAGCGAAGTTGGTGGAGAAATTCACATGGACTGGTCTAAAGCTAGAATTCCAGTCAAAGGCGTAATGCAAACTTTGGAACCGGAATCCCAAAAGAAGTACTTGGTCACTAGCTCCGAAGATCCCAAAGCCCAAATCCTTTTTGAGTCATCAGGGATGGGGAACTACTTTTTGTCTACCAAGGCGGATACAAAGGACGTTTTCGTTCAAGAAAAGGATTGTAATGAGATTTGGATCTTGCAATTTGATGGCAGCTGCGCAACCAGTGGATGCGGCGCTGGAGTTGTGCTGATATCTCCCGAAGAGGAGGTGATTCCTCTTTCTTTCAAGTTGCAGTTTTTCAACACTAACAATACTGCTGAGTATGAAGCTCTGTTACTCGGTATGCAAGCTGCAAAGGAAAGAGGAATTAAAAATCTAAAGGTACAAGGCGATGCTGAGCTAGTTGTAAATCAGGTCAAAAGGATTTACCAAGTGAAAAATGAAAGGCTCAGGCACTACCGTAATGCAGTATGGGACAGCATTGAGGAGTTTGACGCTTTTTCAATAGAGGCAATTCCAAGAGCTCAAAATGATATGGCTGATTCGTTGGCCGTTTCAGCATCTCTCATGCTCCCGCACCCGGGTTTGAAAACGAACAAATACACCATTGAAGTGGTTTTCCGCCCGAGCGTGCCAGACAACTCTCAGCATTGGCAGGTATTCAACGATGATAATCACCTCATTGCCTTTCTAGAAAAATCAGAAAATTTTGACGAGTTGTACTTTGAAGGATCCACCTCAACATGCCGCGAATCAATCAACAGTCAAAACCATGAATCAGAGGAGAAATACGGCATATGTCAGCTCAAAGGAAATAAAATTCAAGGGCCTGGTTTCTCTGGAATGCCCGCTTTGTGAGCATGACCGCTTTGTCAAAAAGAAGAAGCGGACGATCCTTGCTCATCCCCGAGAGACAAACTACCAATATAGGTTCGAGGAACATCCGCAATTTGTGAACATCAGAAATCTTGCACGCCGAGGAAAAGCGGAAATTCGCAAGTTCTGAAGAGATATATGGATGTATTGGCATGGTCCTATGCCGATTTAAAGTCCTTCAAGCCAAAGGACGTTCAGCATGACATACCGCTAAGAGACGATGTCAAAGCCTTCCGTCAGAAGCAGAGGCACTATAATCCCAAGATTTCGGGCACCATTCAGGCCGAAATTTAGAAGATGCTGGATGCAAGAATCATCTTCCCTATTCATCATAGCACTTGGGTAGCCAATATTGTGCCAGTGCGCAAGAAAAACGGTGAAATACGCATTTGCGTAGACTTCCGAAATTTGAATCAAGCTTAGCTGAAAGACAACTACCCTCTCCCGATAATGGATCAAGTTCTGCAAGCAAGAATCGGATTAGAAATGCCGCTCTATGCTTGATGGTTTTTCGTGCTACAATCGATTGAAGTTTCGCCTGAAGATCAATTCAAAACAGCATTCACTACTCCTTGGGGTACGTTTGCCTACAGCAGAATGCCTTTTGGCTTAACTAATGCAGGTGCTACCTTTCAACGGGCCATGGACTTTGCATTTAAAGGCATGATGGGAAAAGTCATTGTAGTTTATCTAGATGACTTAACCGTGTTCTCTAAACAACGAAGTGATCATTGTGATCATTTGGAGCAAGTATTGGCCAGGTGCCGAGAACATGGAATTTCCCTTAACCCAAAAAAGTCTGTTTTTGGGGTTACGGAAGGGAAATTGCTAGGCCATGTGGTTAGCAAAGAAGGAACGAAGATTGATGCCGAAAGAGTTAAGGCTATCCAAAGCCTTACTCTGCCTACAAGCAAGAATGGTGTTCATTCTTTCTTCGGAAAGGTGAACTTTCTTAGGCGTTTTGTCCCTGATTTTGCTGAGAAGACCCGCCACATACTGAACATGATGAAAGGGTCACCCACTTTCAGATGGAGTGAAGAGGGGAAAAGGTCGTTTGAGGAGATAAAAACTTCTGTTGCTCATGCACCGGTCCTGGTATGTCCGGATTTCTCCAAAGACTTCATTATGTATAGTTACGCCTCCGAACATACTGTGTCTGCAATCCTAATGCAAAAGAACTCGGAGGATATTGAATCTCCAATCGCGTTCATGAGTTCTCCTCTCAAGCCTCACGAACTGAAAATGACTCAATTGGAAAAGCATGCCTTTGCCGTTGTCAAAGCGGTGAAGAATTTCAGGTATTACATTCTGAACTCGCATACGGTGGTGCTGGTTCCCGACACCGCAGTGAAATCAATTCTAACTCAGCAGGAGTTAGGAAGCTTGAGAGGGAATTGGATCGCAAAGGTCCAGGAATATGACCTGGATATTAAACCAACCAAGCTGGTGAGGGGCAAAGGCCTGTGTCAGCTAATGGCTGAGAACAAGGATTCAGAAGATCCTGATGAAAGAGCAAACTGTACCGACAAAGAGCAAAGCCCTCAGGAGGAACCTGATTCTCTGCGCCTCTAGTTACGTTGCTTGCAGAACTAGTGATGAGTGGTACTCGACATTGCTTTCTTCCTTACCTACGGCGAATGCCCAATGCACCTAACCACAAAGGAGAAGCACACTATAAAGCTCGTGAGCAGCTAAGTATGTCATCCGGGATGACGGTTTATATAAGCGCGGGATGACGGTGTCTTCCTGCGATGTGTTGACAAGCCCCAGCAAGTAAAACTGCTGGAAAGTTTTCACAATTCAGCCTGTGGAGGTCATTTTTCTTCTTCCGTGACAGCACACAAAATCATTCGAGCCAGGTACTATTGGCCAACGCTTTTTCAAGACGTGCGCTACACGGGTGGCAAAGTGTGAACCTGTCAAGAATTGTCGTCAAGGCAGCCCAAATTGGCTGCCCTTCCCCTTAGGCCGGTCATTATCAATGAACCATTCAGGCAATGGGGAATTGATTTTATTGGAGCACTCAATCCTCAATCGAGTGCCGGACATGGCTATGTCCTCACAGCAACGGATTACTTCACTAAGTGGGTGGAAGCCATACCTGTCAAGCACGCCACTTCTGAGGTGGTTTGCAGTTTTATCAAAGAGAATATCATTGTCAGGTTCGGTGTTCCAAACAAGATCGTTGCTGATAATGCTTCTAACTTCTCCTCGCGGGAAGTTATTAGTTTTTGCTATGAATACGGAATAACTTTAGCACATGCCTCGGATTATTACCCTCAGGGAAATGGTCAGGCAGAATCCAGTAATAAGAACTTGGTGACCATCATACGGAAATTAGTAGATGAAAATCAGCGCATGTGGCACAAGTCTTTGTACGATGCTTTGTGGGCGGACCGCATTACCCCCAAGAGATCTCTCGGCATGTCACCTTTTCAAGTGTTATATGGCACTGATGCCGAACTTCCCATTTCTGCGGAACTTCCTGCTCTACGCTTGGCACGAGCAATCGAAGATGAAACTTTTCAGAATTCTCTAGAAAAGAGAATTATGTATCTGGCGGAACTTGAAGAAAAGAGAGTAAGAGTGGTCGACAAGATCACTGAACATCAGAATCAAGTGAAGAGGCTTTTTGATAAGAAGGCCAAGCAGAGAGATTTTCTAGTGGGAGATCTCGTTCTTCTTTGGGACAAGCGAAGAGAACCGAAGGGCATGCACGGAAAATTTGATTCCCTATGGAGAGGGCCCTTCAAAATCAAGCGACTCAATGGAGAGAATAGTTTCTATCTCTCATATCTGGATGGAGCTGAGCTCCCGCTTCCCTATAGCGGGCAACATCTCAAGATCTTCAGGAAGTAGAGCTTGCTCTCTTCTTTGTACAGTTTATTTTAGTTGTGTGTTTGCTTTTGTCGTGTGTTTGCTTTCGGTTTGTTGTGTGTTTCCTTTGTTCTCCCTCCGGTCCCCCTTGTTTTTGACTCCGTACCCAATGGATAGGCACATGTGATCTGGGATTCTCTACCCCCGAGTTTGCTCAGGGATAGTCCCCAGAAAGAGCCAGCTGTTATCCCGTAAAATTGACAAGGGCAATTTTACCGATAACCATACCGAAAATTTTGTTTCGATCCCTCGTTAGGGATCCTCGCGTTCGAAACGTTGCAAAATCCCTCCCCGGGAAATCTAGTTTTTGAACTTAGTCTTTTTGAGCCTTTTTGGCTGGGCGCATGGTTTTGCCTTGCAACATCAAGTTTTGATGCGCCCCCTTAAAAGCCTTTGGCGCATGGTTTTCCATGTTGTCACTCCTTTCGGTGCGCCAAAGGATGTTGAGTCAGTTTTTGGTGCGCCATAGGGCGCACGTAATCTCTATGTTACACCAAGTTTTGGTGCGCCAAAGGGCGCACATAAATTCATGACCGACAACGTACTTCCATGCGCCAAAGGGCGCACGCTTTCCTCTGTCGACAGCAGTTTTCATGCGCCATTTCAAAGGTTGGTGGCGCATTAATGACAGGTTTTCCTATAAATATCAGTGCGCGCCCATGTCATTTTCATTCCTATTTTCGAAGCACGTGATATTTCTGGACTTGTCAGCCCCTGCTCTGTCACTTTCATCGTGTTGTGGACCCGCTCAAGGAATTTTCGCTATAATTTTAAGGTAAGAGGTTCTTCCCCTTCCCTGTTTTATGTTTTCTGTTCTTTGAGCTTGTTTTTTGTCCGGTTTTGTTGTGCGCTTGCTTGCTGGACGGTTTTCATCGAAGTATGTTTATGTTTAGGCTAGCTTCCCCCCTGTGCTGCCTGGTTTCCCGTCTCCCTTTCTTCTTTTCCTCCCCCCTTCCTCTCCCTCTTTCCGGATTTGTTGGAAAAAAGGGGGGCTGTTTTGTAATTTCTTGGTCTGCTGGATCTTTTATAAAAACCCTGTTGCACCAAGCATCCTTTGAAGGAAATAAGAATCAGTTATATTGAGTGATCAAGTGTATTTTCCATGGCGCACTGGCGCGTCATGTTGCACTTAATGCAATCGCGCCCTTTGGCGCATCTACCCGCCATGCAACATACTCAAGATCCGCGCCAAATGGCGCACCTTTCCATCCTGCTGCAGTTGAAATTCATGCGCCCCTAAGCGCACCCTTTTTGCCTGTTACAAGCTTAAAACCTGCGCCTCCTTTAAACCTTTGGCGCACCTATTCTCCATGCTACATAATGTTTTCATGCGCCAAAGGGCGCACTCAGCTTTCATGCAACACAAGCCTTCTGCACGCAAGTACGAAGATTACATAGGCACGGGCGCACCCTCCATTGCAATAACATGATGTTGTGTAAACCCTCCATGCGCCGCGCCATATTCCTTTGGCACACCATTTGTTAATGTTACACAATATTTCCATGCGCCAAAGGCACTTGAACCCAATGTAACATGCATTTCTGTGCGCCCGCTATAAAATGCAACTCGCTTCATCCATGCGCCATGCGCCTTTGGCGCCAATATAACCTATGCAACATTCCTTTTCTGTGCGCCATATCTATTTGGCCTGCCAGTTGCATTTTTCCTGCGCCCTAGGCCTTTAAATATCTAACTCCTGCTAGTTTTCCAATGGAAAATCAAATGACTAATTCAACCTTTTTGGATTGGGTCTCTCTTCTTCTTCATGCAGATCAGCAACTGAGTTCGAAAGAACACATGTCTACGTCAAGCAAGAAACCCACCAAACCAAGAGGAAAGGCTAAGCTAACAGAAGAAGAAATGAAATACAAATATCAGAGGGTCAGGATGCCCGAATCACAGGCTGAGTGCAGTATGGATGTCAGAGACTCTGAATTGGGTCACATCGACATGGATGAGTTCTGGGTTAGAACTCAAAAAGTTACAAGAAGTCCATGGATGGACAAGTTAATAGGCAGTGCTCTGCATTTCGCCGGCGGAATCCCAGTCAGTGCTGTAAACAACGAATTCATGATGGTGGTTGCCCAATGTTACAACAAAGACAAGAGATGTGTCGAGAATGTGAAGAAGGGCGAGGTAGTCATAAACCTCCTTGCCCGTCATTTTGAGTTAATGCTTGGCATCCTCACCACCGGAACTACGTGGTCATGTTAGCCAAAGCAAGAATGCATCAAGGCACAGGAAGATAACGAGGACCAAAGGCATGCGAGTTAATGAATGAGGTCTACCTAAAGAATAAGAAGGTAGTGACCCGGTGGCCTCAGACTATCCACCGAAGTGATTTCTCAGAGGAACTCAGTGATTCTATCACCTTCTTGAGCAGAGTCTTCGGGCTTTCAGATGCCCACTATTTCCATAAGTGGATGCTGCGGTACCTAGAAACAATGAATAAGAATTTGCCCGATCAGCGCTTTTGCTGGGGTGAAATAATCAGCAGCACCATCTCTGAGCAGCTACAACAGCTTGCCACAACTGGAGTATTTCATATGAACTCCTATGTAGTCTACGCTGCAGCAAATCACAAGGGATTACCTGTATCGCTGAAGTGGAGTATGGCCTCGAGGCCAGATATTTGATTACTACCCAGAGCTGAGGCTGGAGAATAGCATCCCTCAATTTGCTAAAATCAATGATGCATTCTTCTATCACGTCATCTGCCTGCTGAGGCCCAACATGACTCATAGCCGGACGACCAAGAACATAGTAGCAGTCACAGAGAAATGGGGAGCCTTGTTCACCCAATTTCCCACGTTCACCTATCTAAGGGCTGTCAACTTTTTGGGAGAGCCAACCAGGCTACCAAGGTATGCTGGACCAAAGCTGATTCTACTGGAGTTATCAAGGCAGCTGGTCACATACCATGAAAAGTGCCTCAAAAGAAAGAAGGGCGGAACTCCTTTCCCCCTCACAGTGGGCCGGTACACATGTTCTTCCTATCACAAAGCGAAGGAAATGTTCGCAGAGCTGGAGTTGCTGAATTTGAAACATGACTTCCCAGCCAGGCCTACCTTCGATCCTAGGGGCTGTCTACCAAGGGCTAAGCTGGATCCGATCCATGTCCCTCAAATTGAGGATATTTACATTGACGTTCTCCATGAGGTGGAACTCAGAAGAAAGGATCACTCGCGCTTGGCATTAACGGAAATCATCCAATACGGAGTGGCCATTGTCCCCAAAGGCTTCCAAACTACGGAAGACGAAACTGACAAGGTGTACAATGACACGGAAGGGGATGATTGGCCTTTCCCGGACATCGACAGAAGCAAAGCTCCTCAAACAATTGAGGAGAGGGTCAAAGAGACTATGCGGAGAACAGAGCATTGGTGCCGCATGAACGGACTAATCTACCTCGGGGTAGATTTCACAACTTCCCCTTTGGGCAACGCACCTCCAAGGTCAAAGAAGCTGCTGAAAGGTAAAGGTGCCGAAGGTGAACCTAGCACCATTCAGGAGGAAGCCCCTGAAAGTCCTCTTCCTTCAGAGCCTGAACAAGTAATAACTCTGGATTCGCCAGAGAAAGAATTGACAGAGGATAGTCCTATACGCCCATCCACCCAGGATGTCGGCGTCGCTACAACTTCAGAGGTCCCTTCTATCCCTTCTTCTTCTCTTCCTTCCCCTCCTCGAGTGACTCAAGCAACCACTCCTTTGGTTGTGTCCTCTGCCCCTTCTTCTACTCTTTCCCCCGCCTCTTCATCTATCTTCTCCTCCCTCGCTGATTTGTCTTCCTCTATTTCTTCCCTCATCTCCGAGCTCCCTTCCCTTCCTATCTCTTCTGCAGTTGCGGTTTCCCTCCCTCCCGTGGACATTTCTTCGGCTGTTCTTTCAATGCCGCCGCCGCGTGTCTCCACGTTTTTCCCCTCTTCTACCGTTGCTGCTTCCCCCTCTGTCTCTGGTCCTTCTTCTATAGGACCAGCTTGGATCTCTCAGCAGCTGAGCCAACAAAAGAGGAAAGTTCCCATCGCTCCGATGGACTTTTCGGTCATTCCGGCTAAAGGAGTGAAGAAGCACAAGCCGGTTACACGCTTCTCAAAGAGCGCTGCAGGTGAGAGAGTCATGGAAATAGCATACCCCAACCCCCTCAAAGAGAAAGAAGATCTGTCTCCAACAGATTTCACCGTGACCCAAGTCACAATGGGGACATCCTCAGAAAGTCTCTAGGGGGAAGCTCTTTCCGCAGTAGATGCACTCTGCAAGAAGCTTCAGGAAACAAAAGAGGAGAAAAGGCTACTAAAGGAGCAGAACAAGTATCTGCTTCAAGCCTTACAGAAGATGGGAAGTGCACCTCCCACAACTGCCAACGAAACTCCTGAGCTGCTCAGTCAGGAGAAGATTAATGAGTATTCAAAAATCGGCGAGCAAGGTATGGCTGTTTCTGCTTGGAGGAGCCAGATCCTCAAGGATAGTGAAAAAGTAATCGCCGAATATATCAGTTTATACCTGAACATCGAGAAGGCGAACAAGGAACTCCAAACATTAGCAGGCCCAATATCAGAAGAGTTAGAACATGCTAGACTCCAGCACGAGACCTTCCAACAAATGTTCGACTGTTCAGTCGAAGATCTGGTCAAGTTCGGAGTATTCGGCCATCCAAGGGCCCTCAACAAAACTATGTCCACTTTGGACTATCGGATAGATCAGCTGGAATTTGTTTTAGAAAAGATAGACAAGGTAAAGGAAGAGGCCCTGGATGCAATGCATCAAATGGAGAAAATTGTCCTTGCCATGACTCCAGGGTTGCTCACTCCTTCCCTTACCTTGAGATCGGTGATGACACTATCCGGATTTTCAAGGAGATAGCCTCTCGGGGGACAGGCGAGGTCACGTTCGACAATCGAATCTATCAACAACCTGCGCTGTAGGGACTTCATCGGGTTCCTTATCGAGGCGAGAAAAGATTATTCCAAACTCCCGGAAAAGCTCATAGACGAGCGGGAAACTTGCGGCAATCAGTGAACGGCACAAGGATCCATCACAGGATCGGTTTGGGCCAATGATCAGCAAGTTTTTGGAATACCGCGCTCAGTTCCACATATCATCACCTGAGCAGCATCAGAAACAGGCAACCCCTTTTCGGCCGCAGGATGATGATGATGAGTAGCTTCTTCTTCTTCTTCTTCTTCTTCTCTCTATTCTCCGACTTTCTTTTCGAAATGTCTAAAAATGTGTTGGCACAAATGATGACATCATCCATGTTGCATCATGGGATGATGTCATCCATCAAAGTTGTCAAAGTCAACATGACTTTTAGATATTTTGTAAATATTTTTGTAAATAAGTGGTTGGCTCCATTTTGCCTTCTCTCTCCCTCATCTTCTATAAATATGAGAATACTTGTTGTATTCGGGGGTGAACATTTTTCAGATAGAAATAGAAGTGAGGAGAGAAAGACTTTGAGCTTTCTTGTAACAGAAAAGAACAGTAATACAATTATTCAGACTTTGTGCTCAATAGTTTGTGTTATACATTAGATCTTTCTTACGTTAGATCTGTATGTGTTTAATCTGTTAGATTCATATCTACTTTTCCGTCATTTGTTTATCAGTATTGCTTTGTTTATTTATGCAAGTAGGTTTGGCTCTGTTTACTACCAAACTAAAAACATAAATCTTCTGACCTTTCTGCTTTGGAATTCATTTCTTTTCTCCCTTCGGATCTGTTCTTTCTCTTCTCCCTCTTTCATTCCTTTCTTTTCGCAGCCTGGAATACTCTACCGGGATGAGATCCCAACCCCGAAGGTAGAATCTGTGAGACTTGCATAGGTTCCTGCTAGTAGAAATAGCAATAAACCAGTTTCGCTTTGCTGTCTCAAAGAGGGGCTAAGCCCTGCACACTGTTGGCTCGTCTATCCATAGATCTGTCATGCGGCTGATTTTCGACCAACAGAAGCACCTATTGCTTTCATGAGGTGTCCTTCAAAAAGAATGAGCTAAAATACATCCAATTAGAGAAACATGCCTATGCAAAGGTCAAGGCTATAAAAACTTCGTGGTTTTACATCCTCAATTCTCATACAGGTGGTGATGGTCCCCTGGCAAAGGTGTAATCAAGTCCATCTTGACACAAGAGGGATCCCCGAGCTAAAAGAGGAAATTAGATTACAAAGACTCAAGAATATGACTTGGAGATTCGACACTCTAATCTAGTGAGGGGAAATGGCTTGTGCAAGTGGATTTCTGAAGATGAAACACTCAAAGTTCAACATGGTGAAGAAAAATGTGCTTGCTCAACTTGTTCAAAAGACAACCCACATGTTCTCTTTGTCACCACTACTGATGAGTGGTATGCTAATATTGCCTATTACCTAACTTATGGAGAATGCCATCCCCATCTTAATTACAAGAAAAGGAGAACACTCAGGCTGAAGGTAGCTAAATTTGTAATATGGAATCATGTGCTTTACAAAAGAGGCCTGGATGGTTATTTCCTCAAGTGCGAAGATAAAGAGCAACAAGAAAAGTTGTTGTTATCCAAAATTCACCCCTCCAGGGTAATTTTGATAACATGCATCAGAATATTCAAGTCCCGAGCAAATAGATTGATTCAGGGCCCAAAATCATGTTTTTTGGGGTCCCTCGGCTTCTCCCAAACTCTCCCATCCAAGAAGGAATCCCAACAGTTGAGAAAATGGAAGAAATGTAGAAAACTAAGCTTGGGGCAGAAAAAATCATGAAAATCAGCTAAGTCCTAGTCTAGGCGGTCCTTGGGACAGTTGGGACGTCGGGGCATGAACCGGCCGAAAAGCCTCCAGTGGTCCGTACAGCAAAGGGACATCCGGCCGTGGGGACGCATGGGATGCAAAAAGGTGAACCAGCCGAAGGTGAAAAAATTGACTAACTGTTGTGCAGATAAGGCTGGGACATCTGGGCCGTGAGGACATGAAGGATGTGAAGGACGTGAAAAGGCGAAGCGGCCGAGAGCAAAGGTAGCCCATTTCGGGTGGTTTGGAAGAATTTGTCCCAGACAGTCCGGGACAGTTGGAACAAAGGGACGCGAGGGACGCGAAATCCAAAGGAGCCGAGAGCCAATGGAAATGTGCCACGTGTCTTCGCCTCAAAGAGGGACAGGGAAGCTGAATCGGTGGATCGAGAGAAATTTGTCCCAAACAGTTTGGGACATCCGGGCCAGAAGTATGCGGTGGACGTGGGGAGCCGAAAGAGCCGTCGATGAATCAGAATGTGCCACATGTCTTCATGGATCGGAGCGGTAGAGGAAAGGGTGAGATTTTTACTTAATGTTTTGCCGAGTTTCCAAAGGTGAAGTTTGGAGCGTTGGCCCGAGCCAATAAAAAGAGGATGTGTGTCCTAAGGAGAAGGGGAGTGCGGAGCTCGGGGAGGACTTGGAGAATTTGGCAAAATTTTTGGCCAAAAAGCTAAAAGGTAAAAGATGCCCCGCACCCCTGTCAACCAACCAAAGCATGCCACGTGTCCCAAGTGGCGGGGGCACGGGGAAAAAATGGAAAAATTTCCAAAGTGTAAGAAAAGTCAAAATCTTCAAGGAAAGCCCATGGAAAGGTGGAGGAGAGAGAATTTCTCATCCAATCAGCGCCCGACACGTGTCATCCAAGTGGCAGAGCGTGGGAAAAATTCAAATATCTGTTTTGGCCTATTTTGTGCCCTAAATCTTCAGATCACCATATCTTTTGATCCAGAGCTCGGATTTGCACGTTCTTTATATCATTGGAAATCTTATGAAATTCTCTATAGGATTCCATGGTCAATCTCTAATTTTGGTTCAGTTTGGAGAGAGAAAATTCAAGAAACGGCTCTGACGCGTGTTCATGGCCAGAAGTGACATTTCAACGACCAAATTTAATACAGAATGGGTCGCACTCTCCTCCCATTTGGTCAAAATGACAGGGTATGGGTTTGTAAGGTCCTCCATGCTGATTTAATGCATTTGTAGTCAATGAGGAATGGGCTCCCACGTTTTTGTACGTTTTCTCTCTCATGGGCTCGACCCATGCAATGTAAAACCCAGATTTGGCTCATTTTGGAAAGGGGATTACAAGTTGTTCATTTTTTCAGCTCTGCCCCCTTCTTTTCTTCTCCAGGGTTGAAAATGGAGTTCGAACCTCCTCCCTTGCTCTGTAATGGCATTTTTGCCTTTTACTATTGAAATGATGTTTTGTGCAAACTTCTGAAGCAACAAAAACGTGTTTTGTGATGCATCTGTCCATCCTTGCTCGTTTTTCATTTGTTTTCTTCTTGCCTCTCTTCATTGCAGGTATTTGTGTACATTTGAATGTTCATTGCAGGTTTAGAGTGTGTTCATGGAGTTTTGGGACATTTTCTCGTGTGAAATCTATCCTTGGGCTCGTGATGCATCTCGTCCATCCTTCCCATTGCTCACCTCTCCTTGTTCCATGGCAGCTTTTGATAGATGTTCAACATTCTCCTTCTCTAGTGTATCACCATTTTAGTGTAGGATTTTGCTATTTTTCCCTTTTCTCTCTCTCTCTGTCTCCTTGGCATGGTTAGATTAGGTTTAGATTAGCTTACCTGCACTGGAATAGCTTGTGGCAGGTAGTTTAGGAGCAGGAACCAGCCTTCTCTGGAGATTCCTTTCTCATTCTTGCAAGTCCCACACTTAGAGAAAGGATTCCATGTTGTGCAATCACACTAGATGTGAGCATGATCAACCTAGAAATATGATCAACATCTAGGGGTGTTGTGATTTTGCACTAATAGTTGCTTAAAGCATACCATGACCAAGCATGTGGTGGACATTTTTCGAAATGGTCACTACACATGAGAACCTTTGAGGAAGGTATTATTGGCCCACCATCTTTGTAGACACTCAAGATTGGGTTTCTAAATGCAAAGCATGCCAATAGTTCTTTGGAAGACCACAACTACCGCATTACCACTCGGGCATGTGGTTATTGAAGAACCATTTCAATAGTAGGGGCTGGACTTAATTGGTGTTCTTAACCCTCACTCAAGTGCAGGGCACACATATTTACTCACAAAAACATAATACTTCACCAAATGGGTGGAAGCCATTCTAGCCAAACAAGCCAACACTGAAACAGATATGTAACTTCATCAAGGAGAATATCATAGTTCATTTTAGAGTGCCACAGAAGATTGTAGCAGATAATGCTACCTATTTCTCTTCAAGAGAGCT
Source organism: Taxus wallichiana var. yunnanensis (assembly GCA_018340775.1). Classification (NCBI taxonomy): domain Eukaryota; kingdom Viridiplantae; phylum Streptophyta; class Pinopsida; order Cupressales; family Taxaceae; genus Taxus; species Taxus wallichiana. The sequence goes on along the minus strand of CM031240.1, from coordinate 422,792,629 downwards.
AACCAAGTTTTTCTATAGCTACGGAATCTCCCTATCTCATTCTTTTGACTACTATCCACAAGGAAACGGACAGGCTGAATCAAGAAACAAGAACATTGTGACCATTTTCCGTAAGCTTGTAAACAAGAATAAAAGGAATTGGCACAAAAGGTTATACGACGCATTGTGGGTGGATAAGATCACTCTAAACAAGGAAATATGTATGTCACCATTCCAACTGCTGTATGGAGTCGAAGAAAAAATTCCTCTCATGATTGAGATGCCAAATCTCAAGCTGCCACAGGCAATAGAAGATGGTTAGTATAAGGATTCCATTGACAAGAGGATCCTCTTTATTGAGAAGCTAGAAGAAAATAGAATCCAAGTGGTGGATTGCATTTAGGAGAACCAATTGAAAGTAAAGAATATTTTTATAAGAAGGCCAAGGCAAGAGAATTAAAATTTGGAGACTTCATCCTATTATGGGACAAGAGAAGAGAACCAAAAGGCAGCCATGGAAAGTTTGATTCATTATGGCTCGGCCCATTCCAGATTTGTGGAGGTTGCAGAGAGAATGATTTTATTTTCTCATATTTGGATGGAATGCCACTAGAATTTCCTCAGAGTGGGAAATACTTAAAATTATATCATCAATGAAAGTGGGTTGTTCCCCGCCTTGTACCATAGGTGTGTTTCCCTTTCCATGTGTGGTTTTGTTTCCCTTTCTATTGTATGTCATGTTTTTCCTTCCCGTTGTGTGCTTGTGTGTTTCCTTCTTCTGATATTTCTTTCTCAAAGTTGTATATGACTCTGCAAGGCCCAATGGATAAGGCACTAGTCAACGAATTATAGGGTCTATAGATTGAGATTCTGGACTCCCATGTCATGTCTTCACTATGCTCATTCCATGTCATGTCCTCGAGCTAGAGCCAGCTATTGATGCTCTCAAAATCCTCCCTTATTTTTTAATTCAAATTCAAAACTTTTGAGCTCACGCCTCTCGAAGTGTTCAAGTAAAGTTGGAATTCTAAAAATATATAAATTCATACTTTGAAGTCGTTTAAACTCTCCATCCTACACGTTTTGATAAAAATTTGTTTTCCCTATTTGGGCGCATGACAATTTTATTGTTATCCTCATTTGAATGAAACTGACAATCTTTCTATGGCCATGGATCATCGAACCTTGTATTGTTTTCAATTCCTTGGTTCACAAAAGAAATATGAAAATCGGGCACCAAATGGTGGAGTTTTATTTTTCTCTGCATTTTTCCATTCAACGCAAATGGTGGGCTTTTTCTTCCCACAAATTTTGGCCCCCATTATCCATGGGTACGTGGACACATCTAATTGGATGTAGCAGACAGTCCTTTTTACATTTTGAGGCATTGTGGTGAAAAGGAAAAAGTCAAATATTAAGCCCACATTAAAAGTCAAAGTGGGGAAGTGGGTCGGTGGGGAGATTTGAGGTTTTGAGCCTTTCTGTAAAAAGGGATAAAAGTCATAAAGTGACCCGACCACGATCATGCAACAAGGAGAAAGTCAAATTTTAAGCTTAAATAGAAATTCAAGGTGGGGAAGCGAGCCATCGGATATTTGAGAATTTTCACCTTGTTTTCATTAAAGGGGCTTAAATTTAACAAGTGACCCACATCCCTTGCCCACGCCAGGAAAAATCCAAATGTTGAGCACGCATCAAAAGTGTCAAAGTGGGGAAGCGAGTCGGTGGAGAACTTTGAGGTTTTGAGCCTTTTGTAAAAAGGGCTAAAATTCATAAAGTGAGTCCGTGATTCCTTCGCCAATCAAGTGAAGCAACATGTCAGGATTATATCAAAAGTGGAAGGGCGGACCAAAAATGTAAAAAATTCCAAATCTCTATAAAGTCATGAAATGTAAAAGGCATCCTCCACGCCCGCTCCAAGAAATTTCTCCCACATGGATGACTCTGTTTTAAATTTTCAAAGGCAAGATGAATGGTTCAAATTCAAAGTTATAAAATGATTGTAACAAATGCATTATGCAATTTCTGTTTTTTTTTCCATTGGTGTTTCTTCGTGAATCAAAAGAATCTAAACAAATGTGAATGATTGAAAAGATTGTAAATCATTTCTTTCTAGAAAAGAAGACATTGTATCCATTTCTTGCACATATTAAAGGGCTTCTTCACACCATTGTAAAGGGTTGACAATTGTCCTTGCAAAATCACGATTGCATTCTACTTAGAGAAAAACAAAGGAGATAGCCACTTTCTTCTACTTTCCTCCATTCACAAATTTCTTCCATTCCCACATTATGTACAACCTCTGTTTAAGCATCAATACAAGAAGAAGGATTTTTAGCCTCTTTTATGAGGAGATTTTAGAAACTTTGAGTTCGCAATCTTATCTCGTCTTGTTGCCATTTGCAGGGTTGTTTCTTCTCATAAATGCATGTGTTGAAGTTTCTAACTAGTGCATGCAGGAATATGATTTTCTACCTACAACATTAGTTATCCTACCTCTTTTCTCACTCCCTTTCCCACCTTCATATAAAATTCCCCCTTGCAAATAACTACAAGAATTTTCCATAGGGTCAATGGAGTGCCCCTGTTGGATCCCTAGCCAAAATGTCACCACAGAAATCCATGCTTTCTCGCGCATGTATACACAACAATGCACTGCACCAGTTAAGTATAGGGACTTAGATTCCAAGAGCATTGGTAAGGAATTCAAAAAATTTCCACCGACAAATTTCCTCGCCAACAGTTATAAACATTTTTGTGAACCCAATGTGTGACTTGATATTTCCATCAAAACCTAGGCTCATCTTGTTATATGATTCTTCTTCTAGGATTGCTTATTCCATTTTTAGTTATAATAATGGCTTCCTCTCCTTATCACACCATCCCATTTATTGAATATATTAAAAAACCCTATTTGTAAGGATGTTGTTTCATAATATTTATATTCATCCCATTACAATTTAGAATTTTAAAGCTATTCTTCAAAAGACTTACTTTCTTTCCCTACTAATCGTCTTATTGCACCTCTTCCTCAAACACCGCTAACAAAAAAATTTCTCTACGTGTTCAAGTCTATACGTATGACTTTGGTCAAGTATGTCTTATTGAAAAGAAAAAAAAGATTAAATTTTGAAATATTTATTTTATCCATGCTTTAATGTTATTTATTAAGGATCTTTTTCCTTCTCATTGTAGAATTTTCATATGTGAAAATATCACTCACCATGTCTCTAGTTCTATCATTATTCGAATCGCTATTGGCCTTAAGACCTTGGAGATTATTTTTATGTTGTTCCCAATGATCCTAACTATAACATCCTCCTCAAACACCCTTGGTTACATACTATAACCATCACCTTTATACCTATTGGTCTGACATTTTATCATCAAGTCTCTACTTATCTTTTCAAATGGACCCTTCACCTTTCAAATTTTATGCTCTCTCGAAAATAGGCATCCACTAATGATCATATCCCATGTCTTCATCTTGTTCCTCATATTGTTTTGATACACTTACTTTTATGTAACCTTGTTTCTTTCCCTCCAATGTTTGAGGTTGATATGGGTAAGTGTTATAGAAAATAATTTAATTCCCATGTTTATTTTCACTATCATAAATAAATTTGGCACCATATTAATTTATGTGTTAAAATTTGTCATGTTATAAAAGATATACTTGATGTACACTCTTTCGAGTGGGATATACTATCTAATTTTTCCAATCATTCAAACCAATCACTTAATTAGGTGCCTCCAATTTTTCCTCACACTTTACCTCCCATAACTACATCTACTGTACTAAATGGTGTTGTGTGTATCTCATATTCCAGTTAAAAATGTTACCTTGACTATGGATTTCAAATCAGTTACTTGGAATAGTTATAGATACACATCCAATTATCATACGCCTCTTGAGTTTCACACCCTAATTAACACCACATTTTATACCCATCTTCCATGTTCAAATGTATCCTATAAATACACATCCTATCATGGTTCCTATACCAATTAAAATGAACACGTGACCTTCATCTACACTCAACCTCCCGATGTCATGCCGGGACAACCGATGTGGAATATTGTATGTATGTTGATGGTTGACTATAGGATAATTAGCGACTAATAGCTAGTAGTGTGAATTCCTAGTAGTTGAATTGGTCAAAGGAGAATTAGAGGCTAAGTATGGGTAGCATAAATTCATTATCGTTTGTTTGATTTTATCTAATTACTTGAGAGGAAATTAATTAAATAAAGGGAATAAAACAAATAAAAGAAAACTAAGTAATCTAATATAAATAAATGAAAGATATACTATTTTTTTGTATTTTGTGAAATAACATTGCATACGAAGGAATTAAGAAATGGATTCTAATTTAATTAATTAATCCTAAAACAAATAAACAATGGATGTAGTTTTCTATCTGTGCAGAAGAAATCTAATCTATTCTAAACAATTAAATCTTCTCTAAACTATGGATATAAATTAAATCCTCTACTCTTCCTCAAAGGCATGGGAAGAAATTAGAGCTTCCCAGAAGCTTTTCTTCCCAAAAAAAAGTAAAGAAGGATTTTATGGAGGATCTTCTAAATGAAATGATGCTTTGGTTGATTTCTAAATTAACACAAAAGCTTTCTTCCAGAATCACCTCTTTGTAAATCTACAGAGATAGGAAAAGGAAGCTATCTATCCTAAGAAATCTTTGTTGAAGGAAATGATCTATCAGTAGCTATTCAATGATTGCAACAATGAAAATGGAAATGCCTTTTCTACTATAGTAAATAATGTGCATACAAATTTCACAAACAAAGAATTAAAGAAATGATGAAACCCAATTACAACCCCAACCTGGTAATTGTAGTGTTGTGGCAATCTAGTTGTGGTGTGATTTTGTGTCCCCTCAGTATTATTTTCCATCCTTTAGTGTCCACATGAGTCTAGGGATTTGGGAATGCAGAGGAAGCTAGAAGAAGGTGCTAGAGAAAGTAATGGCTTACTGGGAAATCTGGTGGCAATGCAAGTAGAGGAAGAACAATGCAAGTGAACAAAGCTTGATTATGTAATCTCTAGCAAGATTGTAACAACATAACATAACAATACATGACAAAATTCTCTGGACCATTTTCTTCTAAGAAGCGATGGTTTTATAGAAGGTTGGTTGGGCTATACACTATCACACTTGGCATCCACAGAGTGCCACATCAACACATGAAGGGGCATTTAAACAATAAATTACAATTCACAAGTGAAAGAAGAGATTGATACAAATATTTCAATCCCGAAATCAGCTAAATTGATTCACAAACATGCACTAAATGTTAATTAGAGTAAAGTAACATGCATTTAATTCAAGCTTGGAAAGTTTCGGACAATTTACACGAAACTCGCCTCTCTGCATAGGGCGATAGTTACACAACCACCACCCAAATAGGGTGGCAATTTTATGTAACTCGCCAGCGAGGCATGACAACGGTTGGGTAACTACCACCTAGTTAGGGCGAGGGTTGCATAACGCCACCTGAGCAAGCGCATTAGTTTTGTAACTAAAGGTAAAATCTAAAGGAAAATAAAGTAGAAAGCTATGGAAAAACATGCAATGTCTAAATAAGGTAATCTAAGCTATATATATGAACCGCAAAGAGTTTAAGGGGCTCGAACACATTTGTAAAATACATGAATCATCATTGGTGACTTTTTGAACCATTTTCCGACAATGTAGAAAGTGTAAATTTGGGTGCATACATATTTCCCCCTTGAGAGGCGTTTTAGGCATGAAGAGGCGTAAACGTAGAGTTCGAGTATTACATTCCCAAAATGGGGAGTTAGAAGTTATACCCGACATGCCCATGTGCCAAAGTAACACCATCAAATATCCTGCTACACTGTAAAAATGCAAACAAAACTCAAGTACAGATAGATATGATATTGAAAAATAAACACCAAAACAAAATGACATGAGGACTTACCATGTGCATGGGGATATAAGTATACTTGAACTAGTGCTCTAGCCTGAAAAGCACACACACTCACCACACAGTTAAAAAAAAACATCTAAAACCATACATTCTCAAATTAATTTGTACTTTCCCTCATAGTGATTTTGGAGCTCTGGATTACCCGTCACTATTTTTGAGCGAGAAGTATGGTTAAATTGGAAAGGATTTGGAAACGATGGTGCCAAACCCAAAGGATGTAGAAGGGGCTCAAAAAGGGGTTAGATATGTGAGACTCGGTCCTTTTTGTTAGGCCTTATATTTTAAATTTTGAGTACACTTGGAAAAAACTTATGGGAAATTTTTAACTGAAGCGGTTGAAAAGGGGCCTCAAAGAGGCGGATATGCAGAGTATATTTATTGCTTAGTCTCATTTTTTCGTATTTATTATTATTTTTGTTTGTATTTTGGGCTCACAGTTGAGCATTTTGACCACACTTGTCCCATGGTGGGATGACATTATTCACAAGAAGCTCAAAATTACAGATAGACATATTTTTGGTTCAGAAATCCTAGCAAGAGTTGACTTCATTGTGGTTTGCTTCATCTGTGTACTCTTATATGGTTTGGAATTTCCAATAATGTTTATATTTTATGAATGCATGTCATGAATGATGATACGAGATGTGTATACATAATGATATCTCTTGTTTTATTGCTGATATGTGATGAATATACAAGTACAATGTAATGTTGAACTTTAGTTTTTCAAGCAATATCTGATACCTCCTTATTCTTTTGCAATATGTGATGATAATGATATGATAATATAAATAAAATTGCTCCACTCCTAACCTTATGAAACCAGTAGAATGCGAGGGCTCAACACCAATATCCATAAGGGATGAAAGTTAAATGGTGTTGTTGAATGGAGAAAATGAGAGAAAGACAAGGTTTTGACAGAAACCCAATTGAGAACCTACAACCTAGTTCTACACAAGTTTGCTACATAGTTTAAAATGTGATTTACTTTCTAGTTTATCTAGACTTAGATCCATAGATGGCCACTTGATTGAAAAATTTTGGTTTAAGGTTTAAAACTCTTTTGGAACTTAGACATATAACTCACTTTGTTGGGATTTATGATTTCAAAGAACTTTTTATTGAATGAATTTTTTTAACTTAATAATTTATTTACAGATTCCCCCTAAACCTTATCCCATGTTACTAGATAGAAGCATGGTCTCATTACCAAGGACAAGACATAGGAAAGTAAGGGCACTTCCTTCCTTTCCCAACCTCAATCTACTAGTAATAGGTGTGGTCTCAACACCGAAGGTTTGGTGGGGCAAAGAAGTGTGTAAATGAAAAATTTGTATTGACTTTGACTTGACATATATACTTTTGTTTTGAAATTTAAGTTATACTCTTGGGAAGGAGAGTTTTCCCCTATCCTCAACCCCATACAATCAGTAGAATGCGAGGGATCAACACCAAAGATTGAGATAGGTGATCAAACGACCCGGGTAAAATGTTTAGAGTGTTTTCATTTCCAAAGAGGTCTGTATGGGATAGATGTGATACCAAGAAGATTTTATAATAGACCTTAGGTAAAGACACCTAATCTAGAATAAAACCATGAGCATAAATAATTATCCAGGCCTTGGTATGACTACATCAAATTCTATCTTAATTTGTTTGAATTGATGAAATGATTCAGAAATGCTTGATGATAATATTGTGAATGTTTGAAGAGATGTGAATGAATGATTTCCAATGTTTTAAGAATTTTTTTAACGTATGTCCCTTGATTACAAATTTTACAGAATGGTGATGCAAAAGATAAATATTATGGATGCAATAATGTACATCATGAAAATGCAAATTAACTATGCGTGGAAGCATTTAGGGTGAATCCAGTTGACAGACATCAAACTCCTCACCCTCAAGGTACACAAATGATACACATGATCTTCAAAGTTTCCTTTCTCTTGACAAGGGCCTACTATCTTTGGTTTAAACTTACAAACCTTTCCCAAAGTTGTTTATATTTGATCATTTAACCTTAACACAAATTCGTTCATTTGAAAGAGGTCTTTGTGAACCTTTTTCACGTTTTTGACATACCATGTGAGCATGGCTACATTACTCAACCTTTTCCCTTATGTAGAGAGTAGTGGTTTGATTTGACGTTTGTCACGCTGTAAAATTATGTTTCATGGACACAATGAGTTTGGTTTCTAATATTTTTGTATCTAAATCAAGGCTAGAAATGCAAGAAGCCCTAGTGATGGCTTTGATGGGTATCTTTTTGTTCTTAACATCCTCTCATTCCTTTATCATTTCTATCATGTTTACGCCTAGATTAGGGTCATCAAAAGGAAGATAGGAAATACCAAGGAGGTTACCCATTCCTTGAGGTTCAAAAGGGAGGAATATCATCTCACCACTCTCTAAGATTTTCATGATGTATGTCATTGTTTTAGTGGACACAGTTTCCACAGATATTGATTTACCCTTTTTTTGTTACCTCAAATGTTTTTGAGTCAACAACTTGAAGTTTTGTAATACTCACATGGTGGTCGTGGATCGAATTGTTTGATGGTGGTGGTTTGTTTAATTTGTTCACAGAATCTCATACTCTGAATGAACCTGGTTTATTTTTGAGATTTTCCAAGTGAACATCAAAAGGTTTAGGATCCCCTTGGGCAATAAAAACCTTCCCCAAGTGGAGAAATCTAACTTCCTGAAACAAATTCAAAGGAACGACCTTCATCCATTGAATCCATAGTCTACCAAGAATCATGTTGTAATTTTTTTCCTTGTCAATGGTGTAGAACTCCATTAAGATCATTTTTGGCCCAAAGGTGACAGGAAGAATGATTGTTCCAATTGAAGTTTCCTACAAATTTTCATACCCTCGTAACATGTTTCTTGTAGAGGAGAAATTTATCTCTCCATATCCTAACTTCTGCAAGAAAGAGAAGGGAACTACACTCACAGAAAACCCATCATTAATCGTGTCTCTCTTAATGCAATTTTTATAAACTCGAGACATGAAGATATAAGGCAAGATCTCCTCTTCTCGTAATTTTAGCATCGATGGCATCTTGTTTATATTGAAAAAAAACCCAATATCCCTATCACTCTGTCCTGGAGAATGTATATTAAATTTAATATGATTTATTTGAGATCTAGGAGGAGGCATAACATGGATTAGATGACCAAGACCCAATGCATTGAGTAATGTAGAATGATGCGTAGGGGAATTCTTCAATAAATATAGGAATGAGATGTGAGAAAAGGTCTTGTTCAAATCTAATATCAAATCATAGGCTCCTACTAGTTTTGAGATTGTAGTAGCGTCATCTGCTAGAAACAATGAGTGAGGAGGGGTTGTGAAATGTATTCCCTTTTCCAATTTTTTGCATTAATTTTTGGTTCAACCTCTAACTCAACTAATCCCAAAATCTTTGTATTGTTGTTTAAGCCAAGGTTGGGAGAAACTTGAGAGTTATCAGAAGTTGAGGCCTCATGGTCATTATTCCCTACAAGAATACCCTTGTTTATATTTTGAGGATTTACCTTAACATCCTTAGGATGTTTAGGGAATGGATCCTAAAAGATGTTAAGGTTTGCATTCTGAGGTGCGACAGGTCCCGTATGACTAGGTTGCGGGGTTGTTTCAGGATTTACTAGGAACATGTCCATAAAGAGTTGTCTTTGATTTTTAGGGAGTCTTTGAATGAACTTGTTGTAGTCCCTATAAGACCTATCATCATGACTAATAACATGATGAAAACCATAATAAATATTAGGATCATAGTTTCTTAGTCTTTGATAGGCATCTTATTGTTGTTGATTATAACCTTGATTGTAGTTTTGAAATTGATTTTTATAACCATGATTCATTTCCCCTTGGCCAAAGTTTTGGTACTACTTTGGGCCTTGGGTTTGATTTTATCGAGGAGGGGGGTGCTTTACATCAACCATGTTGAACAAGGAAATAGTGTTAGGGCCTCTTTAATTTCTTGTGGTGTTGTTGTTACAGTTGTTAGTGTTATTGTTATTTATAAAACTAACATTCTTTATTTGATCAAGATAACACCATTCGTTGTATCACCATGATTGTAATTCACACCCTTATGTTCTTGATTTTTGTCTCCATTATTTTAGTTACTTGCATTTTTTATTAGGGGACACCAATTTCCCATTGAGACCATAGGTCTTATGACCATTATCAATATCAGCTTAGTCAATTTGAAGTGCACCTTCCAACACTTCCTCGTAATTATAAAAGGAAACTTATGTACTTCTTCCTTGGTCTCTCGATTGAGCGAGTGAAGGAAAATATCAAAAAGTTCCATCTGATCCATGTTGGGTGCACTTGTAGAGGAGTAAAGAACTTGACGCCATATCTGGATTAAATGAGTGGTAGATTCATTTTTCTCCTATCTAATATGCATAAACTCCCTTATTCCCATTCATAATAACTTGTTCATGTCAAAATCTCTGATGAATTTGGAAACAAGTTGTTTAAAGGAATGTATAGAAGCTTCCGGAATTCAACAAAACCAATCTAAAGTGATTCCCTCAAAGGTCTTTGGAAATATTTTAGCCACTACAACATCTCAAGGAAAATTTTCTCTGATAGTAGTAGCGTAGGCCTTAATGTGAGCATTTGGATATCCTTATCCCTTAAATTTAGGAAGATTAGGAAATGGGCATAGAAGAATGACATCCCGGATGGTAAAGTCAAGGGGATATTTCAAATACTTGGCGTAAGTACCCATCGCATAAGATTCCACCATTGAATACCCTTGATGAGGAGGTGGAGGAGGAGGGGTTAGATAAGCTGCATTGTAGGCATTGATTGGGACATATGAAGCTCCTTAATATGATGTATAAGGAACATGGAAGGTATACGGGTCTACCTAGGGGGAATTTTAATACATATACAAGTAGGGTGGGATGATACTAGGATATGGACTAGTGGGCGTGAAACTAGGGAACGTCACATTTCCTGAAGGAGCGGCATTCGAGAATGCACTTTTGGCCAACCCTTGTATAGGATAAGCTTGAGAAGGATGAGGACCCATCCCTAGTGTGTCGATCCTTTGAGAATATCACCCAATCTTGGTTAAAATGGATAACCTTATTACATAGGATATTGCATTGGTTGTTCATGGGTAGGGATGTATCCCTTGTTATCAACTAGATACCCCTTGTTCTGCCCTACTACATGAGTTGGTTTTGATGGTTGAGAATTCTCTATTTCTATAATCCTCCCTACTAAAGTGGAGATAAAATCATGAGGCAATGATTAAGTCTCTTGTTTGGGAGCCTGTTGTGTAGGGTTTGGTTGAGAAGGCACATGATATCCTCTTATGAATTGTTTAACGTTTTCATTCTTATCTTCCTTGAAAATAGGAATCTTAGGATAGGTAGTCGATGTATTATTGTTGGACATTTTATATGCATGAATCTTCATCCTATCCAAGGAATCATCTATTTGGCGAAGAGGATTAGAAATCCATGCAAATATTTCATCTTTCAAATATTGCATGGAAATGTGAGGTCTCGACAAGATCCTAGGGTAAGGATTTTTATGCTCATGATAGCAATAGGGTTTGCATTGGGTTGATCGTATTACATGTTTATGTTAGGAATAATTAATATTGTAAACATTATGAAGTTGTTGAGATACTATTAATTAGAATTATATGTGAAGTTGTTGTAAACAGCTTCACGTATTTAGCCTATTGTTTACAACCACTCCTAAATTATAGGAGGTTGTTTTGCTATTTGCTTGGCTATTTATCAGCCATGTATTGTGTGTATGTTACGGATGAATGAAGATCAATATATTCTATTATTCTGATTCGAACCTGTCATATGCTATCAGAGCCAGGTTGATCTATCAGAGACAGGCCGCAGGGAGGCAACACACGGCAATGCATGTTTGAGAGAATGCGTTTCTCTGTGCAGTGTGGAGGTGTCGGGTCCTTGGAGAACGCTGGCTGTGCAGAGTGAAGTGTTGTGTCCACGCAGTGTGGAGGATGTAGAAATTAAACGCAGGGATCTAAAGTTTTATTTGCTACCCATTCTGACCACGCATCGCTGGAGCAGTCGAGGGAGATTGGAGTGCAGTCCACGCAGTTTGGAAAGCCGTGAAGGTGCAGATAAAACGTCCAAGCCTGCAGCCAATGCGTGACAAAGAATTTGGAAATTGTTTTTGGAGTATTCACGGCCCTGTCAGCACAAAAACGTCTCAGGTTATTTCCTGCGAATTTCCTTCTATTTTGCACACGTCCCTACCAGATCTGACATTTTATTAACAGCTAGGCATTCCATTATTCACAGCTGCGCATTCCATTATTCACTTTATTAACAGGTTTTGATTGTATATGGTTTATTTCATTGAGTGTCATTAAATGTTGGGTCAAGATTTATTATGTTAAACGTCATGTTGTTTATAATATTTAAAAAGTAATTTTCTTTTATTACTTTTTAAATTGTCTAAGTTGTCTTCAGTATCGTCATATTATTGTGTTTATAAGAGGGTGCATTTTCGGTTGAAACCGACACTCGTCAACGTGAGGGAAAATATTAAAAAAATATATGGAGAAATTGAGTCTCGTTGAGAAATTCGAAGGACGTGATTTTCACACTTGGCGAATCCAAATGCAGCTGACTTTGATTGAAAAAGATTTGTGGGATGTGGTCAAACCAAATGTGACAACACCAACAAATCCAACAGATCTCGCGAAGTGGAATATCAAGGATCAAAAGGCCTTGGGAACTATTGGTCTTGGTTTGTCTAAAGCGTACCTGCACCACGTAGACTTCACAAAGTCTGCAAAGGAAATCTGGGAGACATTAAATAAACTGTTTGGATCTGAAGCAGAAAGTGCAAAGACAACACTGAAGCAAAAATTATATGGGTTAAAAATGGATGACAATATAAAAATGGCAGAACACATCAGCAAGTTCCGCTCTCTTCTCAATCAGCTTGCAGGTATTAACGAGAAGGTAAAAGATGATGATGCCAAAGCAATTCTCTTGAATAGTTTGCCTAAAAAAATGTCTCATATGGTTTTTACTTTGAGCAAGATTAAAATTGGTTTAGAAGGAGTAGTTTCTACTCTTCTTGATCAGAATGAACCTTCAGAACCAGAAGAAGAGGTTTTATATGTACACAATAAAGCTAGTACATCATCAAAGAAGGGTAAGTACAATTCAAAGCACATTCCTACAAAGGGACAGATCAAATGTTACTATTGTAAAGAAGTGGGGCATGTCATTTTAAATTGTAAAAAGTGGGCACAAGATCTACTGGATGATAAGATTGATCAAAAGGCTTATATTGTTGAAGAAGAAACTGACTGGGAAGATTATGCAACTGATGAAGAACTTTCTTGCCCTAGCGATGAAGATTATCTCTTCTGAAAATAACCAAACTGGAGGTAGGAGGAAATGGAGGATGGAGGCTACTCAGCACCTCTCGTTAGTCACCAATGACGAGGTTGTATTTTGTGGTGGTGACATATTTATTTCCAGTTGTGTGTTTATTTTATCTAGTGTGCAGAATAAAGAGCAACAGTTTGTGTATGGTTGCTTGGTACATGCGAGTATTCCTATATGTTCTCTTGAAGTGTTGTGATGTGGCATGGAAGGTGTCAGTCAGTGAAACAGTTGTATAGGAGGGCAGCTGGTGTCCAGAGGAGAGGAGCAGTATGCAGACCTAAAAATATGCGTAGGCATATGATTCTGGTTTCAACTACACTTTACCCCATGTTCACACTAAGGGGGTGAATGTTAGGAATAATTAATAGTGTAAACATTATGAAGTTGTTGAGATACTATTAATTAGAATTATATGTGAAGTTGTTGTAAACAGCTTCACGTATTTAGCCTATTGTTTACAACCACTCCTAAATTATAGGAGGTTGTTTTGCTATTTTCTTGGCTATTTATCAGCCATGTATTGTGTGTATGTTACGGATGAATGAAGATCAATATATTCTATTATTCTGATTTGAACCTGTCGCTTTAATGGTTGATCAAACTCCTCTATCCTCACACTACTAGTGGGATTTGAAACGTAAATAGTGGAGGCTTACATGTTATTTGTGTAATTTTCATCCCATCCAGAAAGGGAAGGGGATTGTTGTGGTTAAACATTGGTGTAGTATCTATCATAGGAAAATGGCCCACCAAACTCTCTACCAGACATATTTGGGGAGGCATAAAATACCCACCGAAATAGGAGAAGAAATGGAATGGTAAGGTAATAACAATAAAAAAGGAAATAAGAAGGAATTAATCCTTCATGTTGGGTTCACCAATTTGTACGGATGAAAATCAACATGTGACATTTAGCCAAGATTGACCTCCCAAGGTCCTTCCGGACACATTGGTGTGGAATATTGTAGGGATGTTGATGGGTAACTATAGGAGAATCAGGGACTAAGATCTGTAGTGTGAATTCCTAGTAGTTGAATTGGTCAAAGGGGAATTAGAGGCTAAGTACAGTAGCATAAATTCCCTATCGTTTTCTTTATTTTATCTACTTACTTGAAAGGAAACTAATTAAATAAAGGGAATAAAAAAATAAAAGCAAACTAACTAATCTAATATAAATAAATGAAATCTACACTATGTTTTTGTATTTTCTAGAATAATAGTGCGTACAAACTAAATTAAGAAATTGCTTCTAATTTAATTAATCAATCCTAAAACAAATAAACAACTAGATGTAGTTGTCTATCTATGCAAAAGAAATCTAATCTATTCTAAACAATTAAAGCTTCTCTAAACTATGGATATGAATTAAATCCTCTACTCGCCTCTCAGAGGCACGAGAAGAAATCAGAGCTTCTAAGAATTTTTTCTTCCCCAACAAAAGTAAAGAATGCTTTTATAGAGGATTTTCTAAATGAAATTATGCTTTGGTTGATTTATAAATTAACACAAAAGATTTATTCCATAATCACCTCTTTGCAAATCTACAAAGATAGGAAAAGGAAGCTATCTATCCTAATAAATCTTTGTTGAAGGAAATGATCTACTGTAGCTATTCAATGATTACAACAATGAAAATGGAAATGCATTTTCTAATGTAGTAAATAATGTACATACAGATTTCACAAACAAAGAATTAAAGAAATGATGAAACCCAATTACAACCCCAACCTAGTAATTGCAGTGTTGTGGAAATCTAGTTGTGGTGTGATTTTGTGTCCCCTCAGTATTATTTTCTTACCTTCAATGTCCACATGAGTCTAGGGAGTTGGGAATGTAGAGGAAGCTAGAAGAAGGTGCTAGAGCAAGTAATGGCTTACTAGGAAATATGGTGGTAATGCAAGTAGAGGAATAACAATGCAAGTGATCAGAGCTTGATTATGTAATATCTAGCAGGATTGTAGTAACATAACATAGTAATACATGAAAAAATATATCTTTGCATTTTCTTCAAAGAAGTGATGGTTTTATAGAAGGTTGGCTGGGTTGTGCACTATCACACTTGACAGCCATGGGGTGCCACATCAACACATGAAGGGGTAGTTAAACAATCAATTACAAATCACAAGTGAAAGAGGAGATTGATACGAATCATTCAAGCCCAAAATTAGCTAAATTGATTCACAAATGTGTGCTAAAAGTGAACTAGAGTGAAGTAACAGATGTCCAATTCACTCCTAGAAAGTTTCGATAATTTACATAAAAATATTACTCTGCACAGTGGCGGAGGTTACACAACCACCACTCAAGTAGGGTGGCGGTTGCGCAACCTCCACCTAGGAAGGATGGCGGTTGTGCAACTGCCACCTAGTTAAGGCTGCGGTTTTGTAATTAAAAGCCAAAACTAAAGGAAAACAAAGCGAAAGCTATGGAAACGTAGGAAATGGATAAGGTAATATAAGCTATAAATATGAACTACAAAGAGGTAAAGGGTATCAAACACATTTGGAAAATACATGAATCATCATTGGGGACTTTTTCAACCATTTTCTAACAATGTAACATGTGCAAATTTGAAAATTTGGGTGCATACGAGTTTCCTTCTATGGATTTCATGACACTATGTACACTACTACACACTCTATATATATAAGCATAACTATCTCTATTGATTTACATACATTTGAAACCCTTTTTATGGATTTACAATATACATAGCAATCTTTTACACATACAATAAGGCTTCTATGATTTTCCTCATACATTGGTCCCTACTCAATTACTTTATGGAACATATCCACTCATCGAGGGCACTAATATGTTGCATCATACTCCTTTGACATAGGACATGACCCCTCCTTTGATTTTCACATTACGACCACATGCTCTCTTGCTATGAAATATTCATAGCTTCATGTCTTACGTCAAATACCTATTTTTCATAATATGGTGTCAGAGCCATGGCTTATGAGTTTCACTGGGTTACATTCTTCTATTGAAATTTGATAGCCCCGATGCTACCTCTCATCATGTACATATCTCAACATGTGAAAATTCAAATCATTAACATAATTTTAAAATAAAAAATTATTACATGTACACTTAACTTTATTTGTTTACACTTTACATTACATATGTTGTTAGTCTCTTTGGTTTGATTAATAGTATCTATTTTCTACTCTTTACACATATGTGTTCATGTGGTATATAGAGCTTGATGCAAGACATACACATAGTCGTACACGATGAAAAGTGTTGGCAATCCTTTACCTATACTTCCAATACATCTAAGGGAATATATTATACACTACACATAGGTGTTATTGTTCTATTATAGTTCCTTTATACTAACTTGTTACAATTGATTACATATATTGTGTACAAATTATATTTTGATCTAATATGACTAGCACATATGTCTTGTGCAACATTGACACCTCTTATTCAATATGTCTCTTCTTACATTAGTTATCTCATTTCATAATGTTCGACACTCTTATTTTTCATACATTCTTGTTGTGTGTATTACTAACTCATTGCTTCACTAATTGTGGCCGATATGCCTTGTTTTTCTTGTGATGCCATGGGTGTCCCATGTTTTTATCTCTATGCATGCATTTTGTTGTCTTTTTTTCCATCATATAAGCCTTGATTATCTTGTGACATCATGGGTGTCCCATGTTTGTGGATCTACACCTTTTATGTGACATTATTTACATACCAATAACTCGACTTCATTTTTTCTTATACATGTATTATTATTAATAATACTATTATCTATTATTTATATTTATTTCTATTATTTTTATTTCTCTAGGTGGTAATGGTGATAAGAACCCGGACACTAATTAAGGAAATCAAGGTTATCAACTAGAAAATTGGGGATTTATTCATCAAGAGCGATGAATGATCACCTAAAATGTGTGGAGGAGATACTAACAATAAAGGATGATCACTTTTACACATCTCGGTCAATGTCAATAGAATCGAGTATAGCTCGACCCGTGGTGGATGCAAGGGAATTTTCATTCTTCCTTTAAGTATTCCTCTATGAAGAGAGTCATGTAAAAAAGAGAGGAAATGGGTAAAGGATAAATCAATGGTTGTAATTTATAACCCTATCTTCTTGGTTGGCCTAGAATTCTTCCTAAATGTTTGTTTTGTCGTTAAGGGAAATTAGTTGGCCAATAATCTCAAGTGGTACAAGTGTTTCCCTAAAGACTAATTGGCATAAAATTTGGTCAATGTCCACTTGGATTTTATCAATGTTTGGTTGGTTGATGATCGATCAAATATTCTTACACGTGGTTTTGGTGGACCCAGAATGGTCATGTGGGCACCAAATCGACAAGAATGGAAACAAATTAGAAAAATATTATCTAAAGGGACCGAGAGCTAAGTTCTAGCATCATAGACCATTAGGGAAACTGGGGTTGTGTTATTTCCAATTATAAATTACTTTAAGTTCATACCTTTAAATAAATAAAACAAATGAACCTGAATTAAACAAAATATGATTGATTTCTCCTTTCAATTTAATTAAATTTGATTACAAGTATTTAATCAAAGCAAAATAAAGTAAACTATCTAATTATTTTTGTATTTTTCAATGAATATTTTGAATGAAATAAATAAATAAATCTAATTAAACTTCTAAACTATCTTTTTGCATTTTCGATATTCGAAAAATTAATTAAAATAAAATCCACATGCAAAGACAAAGACAAATAAATTAATATAAACAACACAATCTACTTCTACACTAAAATAAAAAAATAGGGAATAGCCAAATGTAGTTATTCCTTTGTTGCAAGGTGTGGAATTAAATATACTTTAACATAGGATGTATTCTTATTTATAATTCTACAAATCTAATTTCATCTAACTACCGCTTTAGATTCATATGAAGAAATAAATATTCTCAAAAGAAATTTTTGCTTTCCTGGAAACTTCACTAGAAAAGTTTAAAATAAAACGTACGTGTAATTAACAATGAAGAAATAAATGAATAAACATAGACACAAATCTTCCTCTAACTTATTTCCTTGTAGATCCATAGGGATAAGCAAGGAAGAAGATATTAGTTGAAGTTTTTTCGTATGTAATAATTCTATAAATGAAGAAATGCTAAATTCTACCTCTTAAAAAAATGTGTTTATTTAATCTAAATAATAATGTTCAGATGAAAGCTTCAAAGAAATGTAAATACATCCCCAACTTGGTTACTGTTGTACTGTGACAGCTTCCCAAGTGTGATGATGGATTTATTGTCTCCTCAGCTTCCTTTCCTTTCTAGAGATGAGTTCCAGATGATCCAAGGTGTGTAATGTTGGCTAGTAGCAAGGTGAACAAAAGAATAGACTGTAGTTGATTGATTTGTAAGAAATCAAGAAAATGTTGGAGTTGGTTAGTTGCAAGCAAACTAGTCACAAATGCAAGACTGGAAGGAACAAAGAAATATACTATGTTGTCTTTTTAATTCTCGACTTCGGTAGGATTCTCAAAACATAACAGCTTTAATACAAATCATAAATCTCCAACCCATCATCCTGGGTAAAAATTTGGTTTTTATAGAAATGTGAGGAAGAAAAGTTTGGAACACATGATAATCAAGAAGTGCCAAATCATCAAGAAAAGAGGGAGTTAACATTCTAAAGATAGTAAAATGAGAAGAATACTTCAATACAAACTCATCAAGCCAAAAATCAAGTGAAATAGTCAAGAAACGTGTGAGAAAATGACTCATGAATCTAAAACACACGCTTTGAACTATCATATCAAAATAGACAAAACTTCCACTATGCACAGATCGACGGTTACACAACCACCACGGTAGTTGGTGACTTAAGATTAAAAAAGAAGAAGGGGCAGAAAGTAGTTTTCAAAGGCATGGAAAGATAAAATACTTAGGAATATGAAAGATAAGTTAAAACAAACATGTTAAATGTGCGGAGAGAGGATATGGATCTCATCATTGTTCTAGAGAAGGATTCTTTCATCATTAGCAAATTTACCATACCCTTTAATGTAGCACATTTGTAAATTTGGGTGCGTATATATTTCCCCCTCAAAGAATGCGTAAAATGTGAATTCTAAGTATGGAACTCCTAAATGGGAGAGTTAGGAATTATACCTTATTCGTCCATGTGTTGAAATCATGCCAATCCAACCTTCCCACCACATGAAAAAGAGAAATGGGAATCAAGTGCAGATATAAAATGAAATTATAAAAATATTTTGAAATGAAATGACAAGATTACTTACCATATCCATGGGGATGAGAAATATACCTGCTCCAATGCACCAGCCCTATATACACTCACTCAAAGAGACATTATAAAACCAAATTTGAGCTATATATATATATATATATATCATTTTTTACGATTTTTAGAAATCATTTTTACACACCCGATTAGCTAAATTTGGATCTCTGGATCACCGGTGACCATTTTTCTTGAGAATACAATAAAATCAAAGAGTACCTAGTCACGATGGCAATGCAACTAGCATGGTGATAATAGAGGGTCATGATCATGTAAGTTATAAGCATTTGTTTACTTTTGCCCTAAAATGTAGCATTTTTTTGAAACTAGCCATAAGAGGGGAGGTTTTTGATGATTTTGTAGTCAAAATGACTAGGGGGCATCTTTTAGGTTTTGCAACTTGTTTGAATATTTTTTGTTTATTTTTAGCATTTTTTGTAATTTTTTACATTTAAGGGCGTGACCTGTTTTTGCAGATACGATCATCGCGGTGGATACTATATGACTAAAAATCACCATGTGACCCTCATATGCACTCAACCTCTCGATATCATTCCAGGATAGCCGATGTGGAATATTGTAGGGGTGTTGATGGGAAACTATATGAGAATCAGGGAATAAGATTGGGTAGTGTGAATTCCTAGTAGTTGAATTGGCCAAAGGGGAATTAGAGGGTAAGTACGGGTAGCATAAGTTCCCTATTTTTGGATTGATTTATCTACTTGAAAAGATATAAACTAAATAATGGGAATAAAAAATAAAACGAAACTAGCTAATATAATCTAATATTTTTGTATTTTATGGCTTTCTGGAAAACAACAAATGCAACTAAAGAAATGAAGAAGTTGCTTCTACAATTTAATTAAAAGATCTTAAAAATAAACAATCGATGTAACTATTTTCCTGTGCAAAGACATTAGATCTAATCTATTCTAATAAAATAAAAGCTTTTCGAACATGTAATTATGGATTTGGATCCTCTATTTTTCCTCAGAGGCATAGGAAGAAATCAAATCTCTCGAAGCTTTTCTTCCCCTGTAACTTCCTCGACAAAAGTAAAGAAGGATTCAACGAGGTTTCACAAATGAAAATATATTACAGCTTGCTTCTAAATTAATGTAGAATATTTCCTCCAAAAATCTTCCTCATAAACCCACAGGGATATGCAAGGAAGTTATCTATCACGAGAATATTTTAAAAATAAATAGAAGCTACAATATTTGATCTATCTATTCGCAACAATTGAAATGGAAATGAATTTTGCTACTCTATTAAATAAGTGTGTGTATAGATTCAGAAATAAAGAATTGAAGAAACTCAATAACAACCCCAACATGGAAATCACAGTGGTCTTTGAGGCAATGCCAATTATGGTATCACTCGGTGTCCCCTTAGTTATCCTATTTCCAATATTCAATTTCCAAATGATTCTAGGAAGTTGGGAATGCAGAAGAAGTAAAGAAGAACAATTCACTAAAAGTGAATTGAAGTGGACTAACACATGTCCAATTAATGACTGGAATTTTTTGACAATTCGTACACAACTACCGCCCTGTTTGGGTGGTGGTTGTCAACCAAGCACCTCGTGCCCGAGGTGGTTTCGTGTGAATTATCCGAAACTTTCTGGGCATGAATCGGATGTGTGTTAGCCCACTCCAATTCATTTTTAGCACATGTTTCTGGTTGATTGAGCTTATTTTAAGCTTGATTGATTTGTGTCAACCTCCTCTTCCACTTCTAATTGTTGATTGAGTGTTAAATGCCCTCCACATTGTGATATGGCACCCCATGGCTACCAAGTGTGCTAGAGCACTGCCTAACCAACCTTCTATAAAATCATTGCTTCTTCTAAAGTAAATGGCCAAAGATTATTTGTGTATCTTGCTTAGTTGAGCTGCCATAATCTTGTTAGAAACTACACAACCAAGCTTTATTCTCTTGCGATGTCTTTCTTCTACCTGCATTGCAACTAGACTACCATCAAGCTACCATTGCTCCAAAGTGCTTTCTTCTTTTTACTTCCTCTACATTCCCAGTTCCCTAGACTCATGTGGACACAAAATATTGGTAAAGATAACTGAGGGGACAAAGTGATACCACAACTGACATTGCCTTTGCACTATAATTCTAGGTTGGGGGTTGTTATTGATTTTCTTCATTTCTTCATTTATCTCTGAATGTATGCACATTTATCAACTAGAGTAGAAGAAATAATTTTATTTATTGCAAATAGTTAGATCATTTCCAATAAGCTTTCACATCTTCTATAGAAGTTTCAGTGATAGATCCTTCCCTTCCTATCCTGTGGATTTGTGAGGGAAGAATATCTGGAGGAAGCTTGCTATATCACCATAGATAATAAAAAATATGTTGCAAATTGTGGTTTCTATTAAATCTTCTCATATTCTATCTAGGAAGTTGTAGGGGAAGAAAATATTCTTAGAATCTTCAAATATTCCCGTGTCTTTGAGATAGGAAGAGGATTTGATAATCCACAATTATTAATTGGAAAAATATTCATTTAAATTAGAATAGATTTAATATACTATTGCATAGATAAATAGCTACATCCAAATTTATTTATTTGTAATAGGATTTGTTAATTAAATTAGAGGTAATTTATTTCTTCATTTCTTCTGTACGCACTGTTATTCCAAAAAATACAAAAAGATTAGTTTAAAGTAGATTAGATTGTTGTTTATTGCTTTATTTATTTTATATCAAAAATACAAAAACATATTGTAGATTTTATTTACTTAGATTAGTTTTTTTGTTTCCAGAGATTAAGTTGCAAAAATGCATACATGACCATTCCTAGACCACAACAAGAAAGAACATACAATTGTGATCATTGTGACCCTCAACCAAACGGGCCCAAAATTCTCACAAAAAGAGATACTTTGAAATTCATGTCTTCAAAACACATCACAATATTCGATTGCATTGCATAACTCAAAATCTTAAAAATTGGGGCCAAAAAGGCTTACGAATATTATATTTCCCATGGAAATAGAGTCTAGATCAAACACATATGACCATATAAGGACCATGACCAAAGAGAGTTTACGATTGTGATCCAATGGTCCCCCAACCAAGGGCCTCAAGACTAATTATACTTAGACACCAGATTACGTGCAATAATCTTTAGAACATCCCCAATTTCCACCAAATATAATCAGAAAATTGAACGTTATGAACAAAGAAGCTCATTGAGCCCTCATTTTCTTGACTAAACTAGTTAGCTACCCATAGATCTAGCAGAACCATGCCTCTCTCATTTATTCCATGACCTTGTCTGACATCATTACAAGGAACTCATTTTTTTCTACATATCCCACAACCATTAGAGAGGATTTCCGTGGAGCTTGACATTGATTGGAGTCTTTGTGTGACTATTCTTTTTGAACCATCCATTAGACCCATTCAGGTTAGAAGGACCTTTCTTTTCCTTGATAAGTAGATCCCGATATTGAGCATGAAGGAAATTATTCCACCTTTATAGCTTATTTATCCCATGTCCACATATTTCGTCCACATATCAAATATTCTCTATATTTATCTACCATAGCCATCCACTCATTCTACATCAGCTTCCCGAAATGATCTCGGAGGTTGAGTGTGACTAAAGGTAACGTGTTGATTTTCGGTTGTAGAGTTACACAACCATTGCTCTATGTAGAGCGGCAGTTGTGTAATCTATGTGGAAGTCACACAAACATCACGGTAATTACATAACCACCTCTCTAAAAATTATCGGTTGTGAAACTACCACCATGATAAGAGTGACAATTACGTAACCATCATGATTTTTTGTGTTTTAAAGTCCAAGTATGTACTTTTTTTGTTTTCATTTACATTTGTATTATTTTGGTGAGAGTATTATACACTTATCGATTCTAACTTTCTCTTTTTCTCTCATTTTTGGATGTAGGGGAGCTACATCAGATGGATTAGAGCTCGAGAGAAGGACTAGTCATTCGGATGCTATAGTTATTGACATAGGCAGGGGGGAATTAAAAGGGTAGACCTATAGAGGATAGCCCAAATATGACTAGTTGCCCCACAAATTCACATTGTATGTGACTTATTTTCTTACTTGAGATATAGACTGGAACACATTCTAGATTCCTAGTGTTTGAGGAGATTAGATGATCAAATTAGAGGATGTTTATAGGATCCTCAAAGTTCCTATCACCGATAGGAAGTTAGAATTTAAGAGAACAAATTTGAGAGTTGGGGCTCGAATAATGGGCTACCTATCTTGGTAATGCATAGGAACCTAAAAAAGTGCAAAACAGGAGTTAGACTTGTTATAGTAGATACCAATCCCATCCCTACTCTATACAAGGCTATCATTGGTATATTAGCCTCATGTTTGATTGGATATAATAAAGCAAGGATAGGTTCTTATTTTTGGGCTTTGATTGTTGAGAGTATTGATATCTACGAAAGAGTATACACATGGCGATTCAAAATACTAGGCTCCACATACCAAAAATTGTATAAGATTGTTATATGTGGGGTGAGGTCTCTTAGCCACCCCACATTGGTGATGTCATGGGTATACAAGTGAGTTATCCCCTATCAGAGGGGTATTGGGATAACATATCCCATAGAGATGAGAGATGTTAGGTTGGTTGACATAGCTTCTCATAGGGGCGCACCACGCTTAGTATGTGGCTTGAATAAAACAAACATGATTGCACAACCATATCATGATATGACCAAAAGCTAGGGAGAGGATGGTAGAACCTTGACTACTTGTGCCACCAATATTTAGTTAGTTGGCATGGAGACTCATCTAGTTCTTGGAGTGCCTAAATAGTTTGGGTTACCCTATTCATATTGTCTTCCTATAGTAGCTATCATTTATAGAGGGATTTGAGAGGCAAGAACTTTTCGAAGGTCCGGATCTATTGGATCATTATAGTGCATGGGGTTCGATTGGATCACCATGAGATTAGAGCCATTGTTGGTGTTGCATCTAGAACAAGGCCTATTTTGTAAATTGGAAAGGGTCCAACTAGGAGTGAAGAGGAGGAAGAGGAATCCAAGATAGAATAAAGCTTAGAGGAGTAGTGAGACTCGAGTGGAAGGGTACTGGAGAGGCCTCAATGGTTTCCAAAGTGGAGGTGGAGTTGGGGGAGGATTCGATGCACCTAGAGGAGACAAAGGAGTGATCAATGAACCTAGAGGAGATAGAGGAGGAGGAGAGGGATGAGAAGGAGGAGGTCATATGAGATCCTATGGCAACACCAATTGCAAACCCGAGATGGGTCCCTAGAGACCCAAGTGAGTGAAAACAAACTTCTCTTACCCTTACCTCCAAGATTATATGTTAGTAGGATTTTATTTTATTTTATGTTTTCTAACTTGTCATTGTTTTTTTTTCTCTTTTCAGCCATAATTGATGGATGACAAGTTATTATTTGATGCACACTCCTAGACCTTTTTTTGATCCCCACTGGGATGACTCGAGAGGTTTTAGAGGTGGACCCTGGACTTCACAAAAATATCATCCATCATAATGATGTGTTCATGCCAACTTGACATGTTACAATAGAGATGACTCAGTTAAGGACGAATAATTTTGTACACGAGGAATTAGAGAGATGACAAGGATGCTCATGCTTTAGAGCTACTACCACTAGTCATTCACATGGAAATTCTCACCGATCGACACATGGAGGCTCTCATGCTACACCCAATAAATCTCAACATAGGATTTGTAGTAATATTCCTCACCCTACTCCTTCATAGGGATCTAGGAGGGATGGCTAGGTCTAGGTCCTTATTGCTTTGGGAGATTTTTTGATGTAATTTTTTTTTGTATTTGTGGCTCATGGTGATAATTTTGACCACACTTTTCCTATGGTGTGATGATATTGTATTTGAGAAATTTTGACACACACACACACACACACACACACACACACACACACACACACACACACACACACATATGTATATGTATGTATGTATGTATGTATGTATGTATGTATGTATGTATGTATGTATGTATGTATTTTTGGCTCGACATTCCTTTGCATCAGTTAATCTCATTATGGTTTGTCTCATCTGTGTACTCTTAGATGGCTTAGAATTTCCAATGCTTTTATGTTTTTTAATGCACGTTATGCATTGTTATGTACTTGTGGTAAACAAAATGATATCTATGATTGTGTATATGGTAACAAATTATAATTTGGATACTTTATTTTTTAAGTAATGTTTAGCATTTCTATTCCATTGGGAAAAATGTGTTGAATATAATATGATGATAAGATAACCTCACTTCATTCTTAACTCCACACAACTAGTAGGATGTGATGGATCACCACTGAGAGCCAAAAAGAATGTGAGATATGTGATTTGAAGATTATGAATGAGAATGATGACAAAGAGACAAGAATTTTGACAAATATTTATTTAGAAACTTATAACCCAACCCCAATAAAAATTAACTAACCAATTTGAAATGAATTTTTCTTGCAAGTTTTTACTATACTTAGATCCATGGATGACCTATTGATTGATAAAATATAGTTTAAATAATGTTTCTATCTCCTAAAATACGCATATAATTCATTTGCTTGGGAATTTTATACTTTCAAGAACTTTTATTTCCTTATTTATTTAGAAATTTTGATTTATTTATGTGACCCCCTACGTCTTGACCCATGCTAATAGTAAGAAGCATGGAATCATCACCAAAGACAAAACATAGGTGAGTAAGGGAACTTGTTCGACCCTAAATATTGGCTAAGTACCAAGAGGCGTGTGCACATGATCAATAAATAGAAGGGCGCTCAGGGAAAAGCACATAGGAAAAGGGTTTAAGAAGGGTTTAAGTGAAACCAAGGCATGCACGAGAGGTAGAACAAGGGTTTAAAGGACTTAGCCATATTTGGCATCATGAAGTCACTTGAGGAAAAATATGAGGACCCGACTAGGTGTGATAAGTGGATAAGGTGCTAGCTTGGAACCTTGGAGGCCAAGAAAAGGATATTCCATGCAGGGAATATTCCCAGAGGCATCATTACAATTAGTGGAAGGCTTTGTAAAGAGGATAAGCATTCGCCAATGGAGGACCACATTGACACTTGGCACATAATCTACTCATGAGAGAAGTCATGGCGGTGGATTTTGATCCTATTTAAAGAATTTATTGGGATAGAAATATAGGAGAGGGGAGAAGGGAGAAGGTAGTGCGAAGGTGCTAGAAGGTATGGGAGTGCTAAGAGAAGGAGGGTAATGAGGTGCTGCAGAAATATTAGGAAATGCTAAGGGTTTGGAGCTCATGATGCTAGGGTTTAGAGTTCTTGGTGATATATGGTTATAAGGGATATCATTAAGCATATGTATGGGTAATGGGGTATGTAAAAAGGGATGTAATGGGGAAATCATAGTTAGGATCTATGATTAGATAAGTTTGTAGGGGTTGGATCTCTATCATTTGATGTATATGGTCTAAGATGACCCTCTTGAATGTAGTGTGGTTACTAGAAACTCTTTTAAATCAATATACATGGATCTATTCTGTACATATTGTTTATGGGTGTAAACCCTCATGTTATTTGACTTGTCATGACTTAGATTTGGTTCATTTTGCTTCATATCATGTTTATCTACATTTTGTGATGCATTGATGTGTAGATCTTTTAGTTATATATTTTTCCTTTTAAGTACAAACATGTACTGCTTTCTACAAATTATCCTCCATTAATGGTGGAACTCTCTTGTAAATCTCACATAAAGGAGGGGATCGGCACCCATGTGCACCTCAGTGAATATCCAACATATGTTGGTTGATATACCAATGCACTTGGGATTAGAAAGAGGTATTGAGGGTAAAATAATGACTACATCTTGGTTCCATTACTCGGGACCTCTTTTGAAGCTATTGTGAGAGAAATGTGTAATGACAGAGTGCTTGACCTTGGATAGTGTCGAAGCATGGCTCAAAAATATGGAGGATGAGTTTTCTCAAAGATTTAACATTGGACCTGAGTTTGATGCACGTAAATGGGTAGAGGATCACCTGTATCATGAGTTATATGAGACCTTTTTTTGTTATTTCCTAGTAGAGTTGTATGAATGGCTATCAACATATGCATCAAGGTCAAGTTGGTACTATATACCTCATGTTTGGACCCAGGAGGAATATCAATGGTTACATGATGCCGATATGACATGGACCCATGTTGTTGATCACTAGTGGAGTAGAGTGCTAACTATTTATACCTTGGAATATACTATTTCTACATATTATTTCCTAGAGATTGCTAAGTTTGAGTTCTTGAGGGATCCTAGAGGATCATTCTTGCATGTTATTCCATTAGCTATCAAGATCCTAGTCATTACTTTGATTTTGGAAGCTTTTCCCATAATCAATAAAATCCTACTAGGTGTAGGGCATGAAAGTTGGCGTGGTAGAGGATGGTGGACCTTACGGCCAAAATGGAGAGAGAGGAGAGAAGGCTCTAGTATAATGAAGCTTGGGAGAGAGAGTTGGAAAGACAATGTGAATCTATAAGAGTGATGGATTTATGGAGGAATACGTTACGGGAAGGATTTGAGGTTTGCATGGAGGATGTGGAACCTAAGCAGTCTGAGCTACCCCATCTTGGAGAATGTGGAAGAGAAACCCCCTCAAATAATGAAGAGAGATCATCATATGAAGAAATGAGGAGAGTTGTAGTCACACATCTTAACCCACATGGAGAATAGACCCTTGCACTTAGTTTTCTAGTTCCTAAGATAAGTTTTGATAATCGAATTGGTATCGGTATTGGTAGTCGAGTGACACTTAGGAGGTATAATTTTTCATTTGGTACATCTATAGTGACACAAGAATTTACTATGTTTAGGGGTGTTTTTTTCCGCACAAAATTTGGGCAAGGTGTGGGATCACAAGGTTTACGTATCGCATCTAAGAGCGGTGTGGGAAATACATTTGGGAGTGGTTTAGTATCATGATCATCGGTGCATAGTTTATCATGATGTTAGGATCACAAGGTGCAACTGCATTAGGCCCCTTACCTACATTAGGAGGAGGATCTGAAGGAGTTGGAAATAGTGGATCTAGTGGGTCTGGTAGTGGATGAAACACCAAAGGGAATCAAGGTCCTAGATCTGGTGGAAAAGGTCCACAACACCATCAATAGGTGTTTTATGAGATATTGCTCCACTTACCTAATTACAAGGGCATTGAGGATTCCATAGAAAATGTATAAAAATGTGAGTTACTATGGCACACGAAGGGAATCACTGCCCTTGAGCGGAAGTCAAGTCATTTTGCAACCAAATTGTTAGGACGCATGCATAACTAGTATAGGAAGTATGACCCACACCAGATAGTGGTGGATTACATTACGTTGCATAATGCCTTTTTGACATAGTTCCACATGCGTGATTTTGAACAAAAAATCATCATTGCATTGAAGGATATTCAACAAATAATGGCGGATATTGTGCAGGAGTATGACACATGTTTTAAGACACTCCTATCTAAGTTATCTTATGACATTTACCCTTCACAAAGCATGCACAATGGTTCTTCGGAGGAATGATCATAATGTTCAGAAGGGAAATTTCATAGAAGACTTTCACATATCTATGAAAATCCTTGAAGGTTGTCTTACACACTGAGGTAGTAAGAAGTGTTGATACATGAGTTATTTTGTTCCTAGAATCCTAAATTTATGTAATGGAAAAACAAGCGGAGAAATTTTCGTGAACTCGGCTCATGAGACTCGTAATGGGTTATGGTGTATGGATTGTGAGGTATAAGGGAATACAAAGGACAATTTTCCTCAAATATCGGTACTCATGATGACAAAGTGGACTGTGAGATTTTCCATAGATATTATGATGCAAGTATGTGTCCACTAATGTAGCATGTGATCTATAAGAATGTGTCTTGCTATTACAAAATTTACACCTCTATTACTCATGAAAACAAGAATTGTAGATTGATTGACCAAATACATGATGCCATTGATACTAGTGTGATCTAGACCGGTGTTGCAAAAAAAACCAAGGATGATGGTCATCTTTAGGAAGGGCACACAGATGGAGGAGGACGAGGTAGAGGATTTTGTGGAGGATTTAGAGGTCAGTGGATCTCTAGAACATTATAAATGTGAGTGTCTATATTTTGGAAGTTCTCTTAGTGAGGTAAAATACACAAGTATGAGGAATTCCTAGAATTATTTGAACACATGAGCTAGAAGCAGCGAAAAGATTAGGGAACTGGGATGGTGATCATAAAGCATGTTGTTCAATAGTGGATGCCAAGGGTGGCGTGTGAGTCAGAGTTATAATCTATATTAGTGACAACGTGAGATGAGGTTACACACTCTAGGGAGATACCAAAGTAGATACCATTGATTACAAGAGAATAATTGGTACATGGGAAGTATCCGGACCCTACGCATCGAAGGAAGTCTACCAAGAAACCATAGAAGTAATCAAAAGTCTTCAAGGGTAAATTCAATGTCTAAAAGAGAAATCCAGGAAGTTGGAGTAGAAGAAAAGTTTCGAGGTCCCTTAGGAAGATATATATGATGTCAGAGAGGTGTGTAAGATGTCACTCCAAGAGAATATCATCCCTTTATTAGGATAATGGTTGAGAGATAAAGTACCAAGTGTTGGAGGAGAGCACGATAGGTAGGTTCTAAACGATGATCTACCTCCTCACATCCTTGACTATGATAAGGATATTATCTTGAATGCAATTTTTCATGATAAGGATATTACGGAAGTTAATGTTTTCACCCTAGACGCATGGAATCAAATGAGAAGGCCCCATTATAGTCATCTTCAAATGTGTTTTATATGGATAATAAGACAAAGGAAATGCCCATTGGTGTTTTAGAGGATGTTTTTATCACTATCCAAGGGGTGAATTGAAATTCATTGGAGACTTTGAATTCTTGGTGCATGCTAAGGTGGATAGACTTCCAACATTACTTGGGTGCCCTTCATGCTATAAGAACAATGTTGACTTACATTTCAATAAAGGGTATATAAATTTTGAGAACAAGGAGAAACATGTTATCATTCGTTTGATGGATGGAAATTCAACGCTCTATACTGAGCCCTTGGGGGAATAAGAACTATACAAAATCTATGTGTGCACTATCAGGGACATTGAGGTTTTACAACCAACAAAAGAAGGCATTATTCAGTGGGAAGATGCTCAATCTATAAGTGGTACAACTAGTGTGGCATGTGCAAATTGGGCATATGAGTTAGTTGAAAGGTAGTTAAGAGGCTATGTGATGAGAGTAACAAAGGTGTGCTCAGTCAAGTGCCTAGGAGGAAAATAGTTGCCAAGTTACACAGGGGATTCAACCCTGATGTTTTCCTGTGAGAAATGGAGACCCAATGGAGATGTGAGATCGAAAGGAGAAGTATGCTTAGCTATACTTTTCTCGGGACCGCAACATGTTGGTGGGTGACCCATCATGATAACCTTCTAGAGTGGTGCGAGGTGAGAATCACGTTCTCTATTAGGTTTCTTTGAAGCAATGCACCTACTACTATACAATATTATCATGGGAAGGAACCCACCTCGGTTCACATCCAGAATGTCAGAAGTACTAGATGGAAGGAACAGAATCATTGTGTCCATCTTTATGGGTGTATAATATTTACTCCACCTTACAAGGTTTTTGCATGCATGGTACATTCACTTAGAGATATGCCGTTAGAAAGAAAACTGCAGGAGGATTTAATGACTGATCTCCTTCAAGATTTAGAGTATTGAAGTACTAAACCATCAGTGAATGAGGTGCTATAGGTTGTTAAGTGCCTAATTATGGGAGATAGTGCCATGGTGGAGGATAGCGTACTGGAGTTGTTAGGTGAACCTGGATTGGAAGTGCACTTCGATGAGGAATAATCAAAGGAGGTACAACTTGAGCGTGCATGCATGGAAAAAGAGAAAGGAAAGTTGGTCTATGTAATAGATGGTGAAGAGGTGGAAAACTTATATGTTAACCATACTATTGGTACACATGAGGTTATGGATAGTGCTAATGAGAAAGCACGCGCCTACCATGAACCCCGAAAACTAAGAAGGTTAACCTTGGTTCGAGAGGGAGAACCTAAGGAAGATACTATTGGAGATTACTAGGATAGAAAGGGAGGTTTCAAAGATTATTGATCTGTTGTGTGAATTTTAGGATTTTTTTCACGTGGGTACCATGAGCTTAAAGGAGTTCACCAATCCTTGGGAGAAATGAATATCAAGTTAAAGGAAGGTGCATGCCCGATTCGGAAGAGACCTTATTGAATGAATCTAAATCTATGCATCAGGCATCATTGAGGTTGTTGAGGAATTGGAGTGGATAAGTCCAATGATCATCAACATTAAGAAGGATGGGAGATTAATGATTTTCATTGATTACAAGGATTTGAATGTGGTGTGTGTTTCATTGATCATTTTCCAACCCCCTTCACCGAAGAGATCCTAGAAGGAGTAGCCAGGTGTGAGATTTATTCTTTCACAGATGGATTCTTAGGATATCATAAGGTTAGAAATGCAAATGAGGACCAAGAAAAGATAACCTTCACCATTGAATGGGGTATTTTTACCTATATGCACCTACACTATTTTCAAGCATTGTGATTCGGGCATTTCATAACTTCATCCATAAATTTATACAAGTCTACCTAGATGACTAGACAATATATGGATTGGTGAGGGACCATTGTGATGATCTAAGGATTATGTTTTAGAGATGTCGGTAGTTTATTATATCTCTCAACATTAAAAAATGTGTTTTCACTACTCCATTTGTCACCCTGTTGGGACATATCATATGTAAATAAGGCTTGCCGGTAGATCCTACAAAATTGTCATTATTGTGGGATTGGGAAGCCTACTAGCTAGAGTGAGGTGGCATGGATTCCTTGAACATATGAGGTATTAATAGAAATTTTTTTAATGGGTATGTCAAGATCTTTGTGCCATTGGAGAAGTTGTTGAAGCAAAAAAAGAACATTTCATTGGGTAGAGGTGCAACAAATGGCATTTGACACATTGAATAATAGGCTTATCACCACACCCATATTATGCTTTCCCTCTTGGGATAAGCCATTACATGTACATGTTGATGCTTTAGGGATGGTGATTGGAGCAATATTAGCATAACTTGGAGAGGGAATTATTGACCATACCTTATGCTTTGCTAGTAGGAAGCTAACCCCAACATAACATAATTATACTACCACAGAGCACGAGGTGTTATCAATTATCTACGTGCTACACAACTTCGATAAGTATTTTCTATTGATGCTTTTATCTTTTACATGGACCACATGGCATTAAAGTACTTGGTGAAAAATATTGTCTTACAAGGGTGCATATGCAAATGGGTCCTATTGTTCCAGGAGTTTGATTTTACGGTTGTTGTAAAACGGTAAGAGTAATTTGGGGCCTAACCATTTATCAAGGATTTACTTAGGAGAGGAAGCATAGAACATTCAGGATACAATGCCAGATGCACAACTATTCAGATTGTAGTGTGCACCCTATGACTAGGAAGATGTTGTTGTGTTTCTCAAAATGGGTGTGGCACCGAAGGGAATGAAGAATTCAGAAAGGAAGTAGTTAGCCATATGCATCGTTCCCTACATGTTAATTATCAGAGACTTATACAAGCTAGGCCACGATGAGGTTTTATGCCAGTGTGGGCTTGAGTATGAGCACACTGTAATCATGGAAGAGGATCATGGTGGAATTGCAGGGAGCACTATGTAAGGAATGTAACCAAATGCAAGATCCTTCTAGTAGGATTTTTGTGATAAATGGTTTACAAAGATTGTATTGAGTATTGTAAGGCATGTGATCAATGCCGCGCTTGGTAAACTAGGGAGGAGAGACAAAATTACATTAAGACCAATTTCAGTGTAGATCCATTTGAGAAATGGGAAATTGACTTTGTAGGCCCTATTTCTCCAGCCACGCGAAGGATAAGTTTGTGTTATATAATTACATGCACAAATTACCTTACAAGGTGGGAAGAAGCGGCACCTACAAGAGATTGCACAATGACAACAAAATCTAGGTTCTTGTGGGAAAATATAATTAGTAGGTATGGATGCCCGCTTAGCTTAACAAGTGATAGGGGTACTCATTTCTTAAATGAGACAGTTAAAATATTATTGGCAAAATTCATGGTGGCCCATCACAAGACTACCCCTTATCACCCATAAGCTAATGGGACTGCTGAGGTGTTTAACAAAATTTTGAATCACATGTTGACCAAGATTTTTGATGTGGGAAGAAAGGATTGGGATGACAAAGTTTTTGTTGTGTTATGGTAATATCAGACTACTTATAAGAGATCTGAAAAAAAGCCACACCTTTTCAATTAGTGTTTGGTATGGAAGCTATGTTACTTGTTGAATTCATGTCACCATTTTCACATATAATGCATGCATGATGGTTAGATGATGAACAAGAAATTGAGGAGAGGATTGACAAGTTGATGAAATTGGATGAGAGGTAGGCTATTGCTCGCTGGAGTTAGAAAATAGAAAAAGCTAGGAAAAAGGCTTGGCATGATAGACACATCAAGAATAAAAAGTTTGAGGTTGGGCAGATGGTTCTCTTGTATGATTCCAAGTTTTTGTGTCATCTTGGGAAATTTAAAGTCCATTGGTTGGGCCCATACATTGTATCCTATATAATTGATTCAGGTAATTTCCAATTACAAGCGACTGGATGGAACATAGTTTCTAGTCCATTTCAATGAGAATAGGTTGAAGCCCTACTATAAATAAGTCTTCTTTGTGTTTGTAAATAAGGCATTATTTCCAGTTAGCCTAGGATTTGCTTTGATGTAGTTTCCTTTCTTTGTGTTTCCCTTTCTTGTTGTTTTGTTTTGTGTGTGTTTGTGTCTTTGGTAACCACTTATTATTTCAAAAAATTTCTTTACGCAGAGGACCACACATCCATTTTTGTGTGGGGTGGAGTGATGTGACAAGTGTTGGAAGCTATGGTTATTGATGGCCTAGGTTGAAAAATAAAAACACGTGGATTGGAAGATCGCGCGCAGAAGATGTGAACATGAGGGAAGGATGGTTTTAAAAGGATTTATAGAAACCATGTACAAGAATGTAAAGTGTAGGAATAACATGAGGTAGGAAATGTCAAGAACCAGGATTAGGACACAAAGGAAGAATGCCTTTGGTGTTGTAAGCATGCACGTAAGGATCTATGGTTAGTAAGGGGTTTTTGTGTGCCTGAAGGTTGCTAAAGTTTTTCACATAGGATTGAGTGCGGAGGAAAAGTGTTGAAGGTTGGTGTTGGAAAAATCTGCCTTTATTGTGAAATTACGGTTGTAGGTGGCATGCCATTTATTACAGAAAAACAAAAATTTGGCATGCCACCTACAAATCACTAATATCAAAGATGCATTATTTTTACCTTGCATTTTAAGTTATCAAAGATCTCTCATGAACTAGGGCATCCTTGCGAAGAAGGTCTAAGGAAATTTATGAATATTTACATGCATACCTAGTTTGATCGGTGAATCGAGTGAAAAGGAGTACATGGTCCTAAGTGGAGAAGGTTTTGGAAGGATCCCATCGGTGTTACATTGTCTTGTGGAAAAATGGGTTATCCATGTTAGGGTTGCATAGCTAGGGCACAATATTTGGAGGGATTTTTGCAAAGGAGTGGAGCCGTAAATTTGAGCAAAGTCAGGATTAGGAGAGAGGAAGAAGTTTTAAGGACCCGATAAAGGAATGACACAAGGAAAAAAATCAAATATTTCACCAAAGAAGGGTAAGGGAAAGGGAAAACAAGACATTTATACCAGTTTCAATGAAGAATGGTACATATAAATGCACTACCCAGACGACGTATTACTTGGTAAGGATTTGGTGTCTAATGTCAGAAAGATGGTCGTAAGTGATTACAACCATCAAAGGAGTACCATAGAAAATGATATGACACTAGAACTGGTTTGACCTATAGATAAGAGGACACCATATGGAATGTCTATCTATGATGATGAAGTAAAGGTGAAAATGGAGAAGATTGGGTTGTTACAACTCTATGAGTTTCCCTATTTTGGCAATCCTGAGTGATAATACCAATTGTTGTTCTCACGTGTCCATGAAGACCAATTCTATTTCACAGTTGAAGGATGCACATAACCCCCCAACTAATTTCTAAGTTCACCGGCCTTATCTACGAAGGATAATCATTAGAAAATGATTTGGGAGACAAAGAATCCATTAAGAAGATCTTTGAAGCTTATGACTACAAGAAGGGTTTACGATACTTTGACATTTCTATAATCACTAACCTTATGATGAGGATGGCCATGCACTTGGTCAAAAAATTGAATGGACAAGAGAGATGGACACAGATCAAAAATTCCTAGTTGAATGTATGACGCAATATCTTGGAGGGGACCATCTATAATCTCTCAACTTTTATTACAGAGGATATTATAAATGTTGTGTGTGATGGAGAGAAGATCGTGTAATTTCATCCTCATCATTATCTTTTTAGAGATTGGAGTGCCCAATGGGTCGGATAAGTTTTTTGGGAATACCCATATAAGAACCCCTCCCCACCAAGAGGTTTGAATAGTATAATTGTGACACCATGACAACCACTCATAAGGTGCGCTTGGAAAAGTGGTATAAGCAGATGTACAACACATTCAGGGTTGAATGGAGAATACCTGAGTAGTTGTCTTCATTAGTACAAGGAGAGGCTTAGTTTTACATATACCAATTTTTTTGTATTAGCATATTTACTTTGATAGATGGCACCAAGAGTCCTTGGTGTAAGTTTCCTTTCTCCTTCACAGACTTCAATACTTATAGGTCGAGGCTAATTGATTCAAAGAGGAAAAGAAACTTAGGTTTGATCTAAGTGTAGTAGATCAAGATTACTGCAAGTTGCACAGGAAGTTAATATACCCAAATAAGTGCACCTATGTGGAGAAGTTAGCCCCCCATGACATGCACATGTTGAAACTAGTAACATTTCCTGTTGCAGGGAGGAAAATAGCGAGGGTGTATTTTCACCTAAGGCCTAAGTATGAAAAAGGTTATTATGTTGAAGATGATGTCTCCATTCCTGAGGACCCCACCACGAGGAAAAATGATGTTCTAAGGAAAATAGAAAGAGGGGAGGATCCGAGAAAAAGGCATCAAGTGTGCGACATCATGAGAAAGTAGGGCATATGAGTTGGGTGAAGGCACAAGAAATTACATCTTCCGAAGATTTCTCCCATTAGAAAAGATTCGCTCAGAAGGAAGAGTCCTTGGTAAGAGAATAGTCACCTGAGAGAGAAGAAAAAGACAAGTCCCCTATATTGGAGTCACCAGTAAGGAAGAAGAAAAGGGTGACAAAAGGGTCAGACTCATGAGAAATAGAAAGCATGGAGGCTGTAAAGGGCAATGAAGATGATGAAGAGTGGTGAGGCTCAAAATCATCATGTGTACAATGTACACAAGTCAGATGAAGAAGGAAATGAAGAGAGGGATGAGAACGAGGAAGGTGATCATGACAAGGGGGGAGTGAGGAAGTAAACATGAAAGATAAGAAGACCCCGACCCCGACCGAGGAGCAGATGGATAACACTATAGAG
This sequence comes from Taxus wallichiana var. yunnanensis, assembly GCA_018340775.1. NCBI lineage: Eukaryota > Viridiplantae > Streptophyta > Pinopsida > Cupressales > Taxaceae > Taxus > Taxus wallichiana. Next base: position 422,755,362 of record CM031240.1, on the reverse strand, counting down.
AGGGAGGTAATGGGTATCATCCAACAAATGTTGGTGGAGCGCAAAGTAGAGAAAAGAACTGAATAATTTCTAAAGGAAAATGAGCGAGCACAAGTGTAGGAAAGGAGTATGGGAGCATTGGTGGAGACCCCAACTTAGCAAAGAACATTCCCAATGATAGCACACAGGTGGAAAGGGAACAATAGTGGTGCAACATGATATGACTTATATTAATGATCTAAGTAAGGTACTATGCACATGATTCCAAAGTACCATGCCCACCAACCAAATCCTCACTTGGTCTTCTTTTGATGAAGAGGGTGTGTACAGCACAAGGAAAATTCTATCTTGGGCTTTTGAGTCCCACGTTGATGAACCCAAGTTTGAGGTAAATCATGATGCATTGATGAAGATATCAGATGTCAAGGGAGTAAACCCTCTTGTAAATGCCTAGAAACTATCAGATGAGAAATTTTGCAATGTGCTCAAAAAACTATCGATGGAGGTAGAAGCAACAATATTTGGCAGAAACAATAGAATAAGGGTCTTGGAGGAAAATCTTGAGAAAAAAATAAGGAGATCATTGAGTGGGACAAGGAGATAAAACAAAGGGAATTGATCAGTGTGTAGTTAAGGCGTGAATTGAGGATGAAAAGGTGAAGGTGCACAAATTCCACAAGAAGATAGAGGTCATATCAAATGTCATTGTCTTAAAACACCCGCACTAGCCTGCTCGAGTATAAATATGACTCAACTATGCACTTCCTGGAATACTTGACTGCATCCTCACCATGGAAAGGTGGCCACTTGCTTTAGATTTGAAATAAGAAGAGGTGATGGCACGCGAGAAGGAGGAATAAAATATGAAGATTGGAGAGATAGTGACTCAAGTACTCGAGCTCCTTCCTACTGATAAATACCATCACATAGATGGTTGAATTCATGTAAAACAATTGTCTTTGATAGAGATAGGGTAGCAAGCATATTGGTTACTACACATGAGGTGGATCAAAAATAATTTCGGAAAAAAAAAGGAATTAGGGTGGATCTTGATAAGAACACAGCCAAGGTTGAGTAGAATTTATAAGCAATCAAAACCCTCGAGGTTCGATTAAGAATAGGCTAAAGTAACTATACCCCCAAGTCACTCGCAAGATGGATTAACTAGGTGATCTTAGCAAGCGCGTTCGAAGCATTGTAGATACACCTGAAAGCTAAGAGTGATAAAATAAGTTTCTATGAAGTAAGCGCATTGGTGGGTGACACCGCTTACGTAGGTGTAGGAGAAGTGGATTCCTAGGAGAAAATTGAGGCATCTGTGAAGGAGTTCCCACTCCTCATGCAGCAGTAGCATATTCTTCCATTATTTATTTATATTATTTCAATTCCACTATTATTTATTCTTTGAAGGAGCATAATGTTTCCAAGGATAGAGAACACACATAGTGTGGGGTGATTTTAGACCATAAATATTGGCTAAGTACCAAGAGGTGCACACACAAGATCAGTAAATAGAAGGGTGCTCAGGGAAAATCATGCATGACAAGGGATTAAGTGAAACTAGGGAATGCGTGGGAGGAAGAATAGGGATTTAAAGGAATTAACCATATTTGGCATCATGGATTCACTTGAGGAAAACGTGAGGACCTCGACTAGATGTGGTAAGTGGATAAAGTGCCACTGAACCTTAGAGGCCAAGAAAAGGATATTCCACGTAGGGTATATTCCTAGAGGCATCATTACAATTAGTGGAAGGATTTGTAAAGAGGATAAGCATTCACCAATGGAGGACCACATTGACACTTGGCATGCGATCTTCTCATGAGAGAAGTCATGGCTGTGGACGTTGATCCTATTTAAAGAAGTGTTTAGGACGAAACAAAGGAGAGGGGAGAAGGGAGAAGGTAGTGTGAAGGCACTAGAAGGTATGAGAGTTCTAAGAGAAGGAGGGTAATGAGGTGTTGCATAAATGTTAGGAAATGCTAAGGGTTTAGAGCTCATGATGCTAGGGTTTAGAGTTCTTAGTACTAGAGGGTTGTAAGGGATATCATTAAGCATATGTATGGGTACTGGGGTCTATAACAAGGGTTATAATGGGGAAAGCATAGTTAGGATCTTTGATTAGAAAATTTTGCGGGGGTTGGATCTCTTTCATTTTATGTATATGGTTTGAGATGACCCTCTTGAATGTAATGTGTCTAATATAAACTCTTTTAAATCAATATACATGGATCTATTATGTACATCTTGTTTATGGGTGTAAACCCTCATGTTATTTGGCTTGTCATGACTTAGATCTGGTTCCTTGTGCTTCATACAATGTTTATTTACCTTTTATGATGTATTGATGTGTAGATTTTTTAGTTATATATTCTTCCTTTTATGTATATGCATGTACTTTTGTTTTTGCAAATAATCCTCCATTAATGGCGAACTCTCTTGTAAAGATCACATAAAGGAGGGGCTCGGCACCCATGCACACCTCAGGTGAGCTCCCAACGTAATTTTGGTGATATACCGACGTTCTTGGGGTTAGCAAGAGGTATTGAGGGTAAAATAATGATTACAACACTTCCCTCCTTTCCCAACCTCATGCTACCAAGAATAAGTATGGGCTCATCACCAAAGGTTGGGATGGACGAAAAATGTAATTATTTATAATAAGAATATTTTCATATATTTTTATATAATTTTTATATCTTGTTTGAATTTAGATTATGATTTTTAGGAAGAAAATTTTTCCCTAATCTTAACTCCATGCAACTAGTAGGATGCAAAGGCTTATCGCCGAAGGTTGAGATAGGAAAACAAAGGTTCCAAATGAAATGTTTAGAATTTTTTTCCATGGAGAGATATTTTTAGGGAAATATTCATCATCAAGAAGATTTTAGGGAAAACTATAGGCAAGAAACATCCAAATTAGAAGAAACCATGAAGAATATTGAGCATGCAAGTCCTTATAAAACAATGTCAAAATTTGTCTCCCGAATGAAAGTGATGATAAGGATTATATAATTTGAATGTGTGAAAAAGTGTAGAATAGATATGATTGAAATATTTTCCAATGTTTGAAATTCAAAGAATTACTTGAACAGTAAGTTTACATTTTACAATTTTAACAAAATGATAATGCATGTAATAATACAATGTGAATGCAAGTGAGAATAGGGTGAAAATGTAAATTACTATATGTATAAACACTTGAGATGAAGTGAGTTAATGGATTCTCTAAACTCCTCACCCTCAATAGTACACATATGATACAGACCATTCTTGAAGTCTTCCACTACTTGGTAGGGCCCTAGATATTTTGTCCTTAACTTGCTACCTTCATTGAAATTTTTATTTATTCAGCTATTCAGTCTTAAAACAAGGTCTCCTTCCCAGATTCCATGCTCATAGACATTTTTTATTTTACTAAAGACACATTATGTCTACATAGACCCAATGATATCACTCATCTCTAATCCATTTTCCATCCAGGATCTCTAAATTAGCTAGACACGCATTTTGGTGCTCATCTTCATCTAAAATACTCTGTAGGGATACACAAAGACTAGGTAATTCTACCTCCAACGGTAAGACTTATTCAACACCGAAAACTATAGAAAAAGGGTTTCCCCCGTTAGTATTCGAACATAAGTCTTATAGGCCCACAACGAGGGAAATAACTTCAAGTTCCAATCTCTCTTATTCTCCTTAACCATCTTAAGGAGAATGGACTTCAAAGTTTTATTTATCACTTCAATCTATTCATTGGCATGAGGATAATACAAGGAGGTTGTGTGATGAGATATTTTAAATTGAGCACATAGCTCACGTACCTCTTCATTCTTAAAAGGGGTTTCATTATATGAAATAATGACTTATGGAACATCGTACCTACAAATGATTTGGTTCAAGATGAATTTAGCAATGATAGATCCAAGTACCATAGTCGAGAGGCATGGAATCAACCCATTGTTGTAAAATATTTGGTGGTCGTGATTTTAAAGTTGTGGCCATCTGATGATGAGGGAGAGAATTTCCCTATCAAATCCAAACCCCAAGTAGAGAAGATCCGGGTGTAACTATTGGTTGTAAAGCGTTGAAGGGGATATGTATAGCGTGTGAGAATTTTTGACATTTCGCACTTTAACACATATTCTACAACATCATGCTCTAGCGTGGGCCAAAAATTATCCCATCTTATGGCTCTTATGAGTGATTGAATTCCCTCCAAATTGGTCACCATAGAATCAATTGTGGGATTTAAAGAGGACATTTTCCACCTCTTCTTTGTCAACACATCTTAATAACATGCCATCAAACAATCTCGATATAAAAAAATCTTCTACAATTATGTAATTAGCAGCTATAACACACACTCATCTCCTTTGTTGTGAATTGTCCCCTTCAAGATATGTCTAATCTATAATGTGGTTTCTTATATCTCGTATATCTTGGGCATGAAGCGATGACATGTTTCTCTATATAACAAATGAATTCATATGGGAAATTCATATCAATTGTTTCACTACAATCTATGGGGTTATCGGCTAGCCAATCGAAATAATTTTTCATTTGATGAAATTTTGATTGATGAGATTAAGATCAAATTCACCCATTAACATTATGAATCTACCTACCTTCTTAGATAAGAATGCTTGAGTCAAGAATTTTTGCAACTTATCTAGATTAATAATTAATGAGTTGTGTTAATTGCCTCTATAAACAACTCATCTTCGTATTTTGACTAAGCCATTGTAGTCATGTACATGTATTTTCCAAGTACCCTACTAAAAATTTCCATGACAACCTTGAACTTGTGGCAAAATTACTAATTAATATAGTTATATCTAGTTATATTTATTTTGTGGTATTTTGTGTGCATTTATTCTTATTATCCTAATAAGTTGTTTGAATGCTTTGATATATGTGATTCCACTCTTTTTTGTAATAAATTTTCCATATGCAAAACTCGTATGTAGTAAAGGAACCATCCATAACAACTCATCCACAACCAAAGGGGATCATCAACAAAAAAATAAACCTCGATATGACGATATTTTGGAAGGCATGAATAACATCACCGAATTTTGTATGTGCCATCAAGAAGAATTTACAACTAGAACATGTAGAATTGGGAGATAACTCAAACTTTTGATTTGATCATTTGTTCAAGAGTTATTGAAGAACTGATTGATTGATTTAACACGTGATTTAAGGAACTAGTCGATTAACTAAATATTAATTGAACACCTGTTATGAGTTCCATTGCATGTGTTAAATCTCTCCTTATTATGTTAAAGTTCTTTCTCTTTTTTTCTATTAAGGATCTTTCACTTAATTTGTGAAAATTTTTATTTTAACTCTTCTTCTTATCATGTCTTATTGTAGATGAGAAGTATAAAAGAAAGGGTTAATTCTAGTAACAAGATATATAGAAATAGAGGAGATGGATATAGAATTCATTTTTAGTATGGTTCGAAAGGGTATTTCTTTTTTATATGGTTCCTTGATGTAATGTTCATGAAAAGTTAATAAAGATATGAGTTTTTTTCATTAGTCTCCAGCATAGTTTAGGAGGAATCAATACCCAAATCGGGGCCCACTTGTGATATGCTAAACCCCTCCATTGTTTTATTGTCTTGTTTCATTTCTTATATGTTTACCTAGGAACAATTTACTTTTGTACTTGTATTTTGAATCTATGGATTTTTCTTAGTGATATCATTTAGAAACCATTCATTTCCAATTATAAGTTTTGTTTACTTTCAGCATTATTATGACAAGTTATGTCTTTTCAACCTACTAGAACTATTGTAACAGTGTATACAAAATTTACAATGTTTCAATTTTATATCCCCTGGTTTGATAATTAAATAATTTTATTTCAATAAACAACATATTAATTATTGCAATTTTATTTGGACTACCATTTTTGGCACCATTTCAGGGGACATTGTCAAGTTGTAGGAGTTTTTATGAGGTTTTTGCATCTTTGAATTTCTTAGAAATAGGTTAGGTTGTAAAGAATTCCACCTTCAAAACCACCCCACTAATGCATATTTATTGAGTTGAGCCATTTGATGTATGCAGCTTCCGAGAGATTCCCATGGTATATTCCTACCCAATCCTCAAAAAAGCAAACTTGCTTCTAATTCGAAGAAGACACATCTTCCTTTGTTGAGGTTTGTTAGTAGAAAATCCCTCTCAAGTGATATTTCGAGGTTGTTCTGATCACCAATCATGGCGTAAGAAGTGAATCAAAATGTTGAAGAAAGGGCAACTACACTTGATTTCCCAATCTCTAATAACAATCAGCCTACTATAATGAAGAAAATTTATCCCTCGGCCCTTCCTAACTTTCATGGACCTATAAATGAAGACACAAAATCTTTATTGTTTGATTTTGACATTTTATGTAGGAGTTATAACTATACAACTGATGCACACAAGCTAAATTTGTTCCCTGCTAAACTCAAGGATGTAGCCTTGAGATGGTGTATGAGTATAGGAAGAGACATTGTGAGTACCTAGCGAGAAGATGAAAGAAAAGTTACTAACCAAATACCAAGACTACTATAAGCCAAGTAGAAGAGGGGAAGGTGAACTCTTCGAGATGGCACAAAAGGAAGATGAGCCATTGGAAGATTACCTGGAGAGATTCCTATTTTGCATTCAGAAGTCAAGACACACAAGGTTACCTCCTGAGTCTCTCAAGTTACTTTTCTTAAAAGGAATCAATGAGGAGGATATGGATTTTTAAACTGATAGGAGTTGGAGACAAATCAAAATCTATTTTTGATGAGATGTTTGAATCCTACAATAATTATACTATGAAACTATGAAAATAACAAGAAGCGATAGATGAAAGGGTGGATCAAATGACAAAGGAATTGGGGAGATATCTTAATAAGAGATTGTAAACATTTTAAAAAACATGAAATATGAGATATTTAATGACATGGCCACCCAACTTGATACTTTACATGAAAAGAAGAAAAGATAGGATGTAGAGGAAACACTTTTAGAGTTTTTCCATGCATGTAAAAGAAATAAAAATGATTATAGATGCAAGGGATTGGCCAACATTACAGAAGGAAAGGAGGTTGCACTATAATTGAGGATGATAGAAATGGAGGATAGAAATTATTCTATGTTGCTCAAAGGAAGCCATCGCCACCAAGACAAGGAGGTATGCCACAAGATCTAATGCCATATTTTCAAAATTGGGCTAATAGTTCATATATGAAACCCCCACCTTGGGCTAATACTCAGTAAGGATGGGCTCCATACCCTATCCAATACCAACTTCCATGGAAACCTTAGTTTTTAGGCCAACTATGGTAGTAACCCCTCATTCATGACAAAAACCTTGGAGAGGATGTCATCAATAGAACAATAAACCTCCTAACTATACAAAAAACCTATCAGAAACCTCCCTATTCATAGCATCAAACTATGATGCCAAACCCCCAATCCATCTCTCAACCCAAGGCTACTCAATTTTCAGATCAACTAATACCTAACCCCAACAATAAAGCTTCTCAGCCATCATACACCAATAAATCAACACAATACTCTTCTTATTCAATTGATTTCAATGATATCCATCTTATCTTAGGAAGAGCACTTCTCCCACCAAGTAAACCCACCATCATGGATATTTAAAATTAACCGTAGTTGCTGTAGATTAATATGAAGTAAAGATAGAAAATGTTGCAAGCTGATCCGTAGCAAAGTGATTAGAGTTGTAGCAAGGGTAAGATGAAAATCAATGAACCCTAATTTCTAAATAGATTGCAAGAGAAGAAATCTGACCCTAAATAAGATTCTGATTTTAATTTTTTCAATCAATTGAAGGATATTTGCGTGAAGATTCCACTTATTCAAGCCATCAAGGATGTTCCTATTTACAATAAGCTAGTTAAGGATCTATGTATCAAAAATCCAAGAAGAAAAAGGAAAGATCCATCCAGAGTTATAGTCATTGGACAATTGGTTGATATCATGCTTGGAAATTGGGTTCTACCCAAGTACATAGATCTAGGCATTCCCTTAGTGAATGTTACTATCAATGGAACTACAATCAAGAATACTCTGATTGAATTAGGGGAAAAATTAATTTCAAAACCAAGCATATTATGGATGACCTAAAATTGGAAGGACTAAGGCCAATATTTATAGTATTGTAGCTAGGAGATAGATCAACAAGTAAGGCCTAAAGGAGTTCTTTAAGACATTTTTGTGGTAGTAGACTCTTGGGAATACCCCTCTAATTTCATTATCCTTTAGCCAAAATTAATTCTATGAGGTTTTCCTATTATACTAGGAAGGCCATGGTTGACCACTATTAATGTATTTATAGGATGAAGATCTGGTAACATGATCATCTCAAATGGAAATGGTACCAAGAATATTATGTTATATCCTCTTGCCCAACCATTGAATGATGAAGATTAAAAATTTGGGTTAAAGAACTAGAATGTGATCGTAACTATGTAAAATAGCACATGATGTTAGAGAAGTCTTGAATAATTAAAGATCGGAAGAATATGTTATTATTTCCAATGTCTTGTAGAACAACTATGGAAGAAATGAAGAATTTTATGATAGATTGAGGTGTTTGAACCTTCCCTTGAACCAAGTCCTATCACGTAAAAATCACCATGTATATTCCGTAAGAATTGTATTCCTCATCAACTTATTCCCCATTACCGCATACTAAATTCTATTAATAGCAACATTTTTTTATGATGGATCTCTCAAGCTAGTAGAAATAACACCAGGAAGACCCTCAATGTAAACAAGATGTTGAATAGACAACAAAAACAATTATTGATTGCTCTTATTCAAAATCATAAAATATATATTTTTTGGGATTATGGTTATATGTGTGGTATTCATACTAGGCTTTGTACTTATAAGATCTATATCAAGGAAAATTGTAAACCAATCAGGAAGACACAAAGGCGGATGAACCCAACAATACAAGAGATAGTAAAAGGTGAACTGAAGAAGTTGCTAGATGTTGGATTTATATACCCCATATCATATAATCAATGGGTATCACCTCTTGTAATTGTGACAAAGAAGAATGGGAAATGGAGGATTTGTGTAGATTATAGGGAGTTGAATTCAACCACAAAGAAATATCACTTCCCATTGCCCTTCATTGATCAAGTGCTTGATACTTTGGCTAGTAAAAAAGTACTTCTCTTTTCTTAATGGATATAGTGGCTATAATTAGATCCAGATTGCACTAGAGGACCAAGAAAAACTACCTTCGCATGTCCATGGGGACATTTACATATTCAGTTCTCCCATTTGGCTTGTGTAATGGACTTGCTACATTCCATAGGGAATACTTGAGAATAGTTTCATATTTGTAAAATGATTACATGGAAGTCTATATGGATGAATTCACTTTGTATATGGAAGAAATTTTGAAGAAGCTATGCAAAATATGGATAAGGTCTTGAAAATATGCAAGGAGCACAATTTTTCCTTGAGTAATGAGAAGTGCTACATGATGATGTTTGAAGGTATAGTTTTGGGACACTACCTTTCCTTAGAAAAATTCAAGTTGATCCAACAAAGGTGTCTGTAATATTCAACCTACCAACACCAAGGAAATGAAAAGATGTTAGAAGCTTTCTAGGCCATGTTGGATATTACAAAAGATTCATACAAGACTTAAGTAATATTGCAATGCCATTTTTTGCATTTCGAGGAAAGGATGCTAATTTTTTATCAACTGAACACTATGAAGGTGCTTTTCAAACTTTGAAACAAAGGTTAACTATTTCTCCTTTGTTAAGAGGACTTGATTGGAAACTACCTTTTCACATCCACATAGATGCATCAGATCATGTTATTGGAATTAGCCTACGAGAAAAAGAATAAATTTCTTAATTGTGTAATATATGATGTTAGCAAGAAATTGTAGCATGTAGAATTGAACTACACAAGTGACATAAAAGAGTTCTTGGTAGTTGTATATGCTATCAACAAATTAAGGCACTATATTACAACATATCTAGTGTTTATTCCTAGTGATCATGTTGCAATCAAGTATTTGATAAACAAACCAATAGTAAGTAGCATAATCATAAGGTGGCTACTCCTCTTGCAAGAATTTGATGTCACCATAGTGGACAAGCCTGAAAAGGATAATTTGGTAGCATATTTCCTCTCTAGGATGGAGACCAACATATATGAGCAAGTAGTTAATGATTCTTTTCCATATGAGCAATTATTTTCTATTTCTACAAAAGAAACCCTAGTATGCGAGACATAGCCAACTACTTGGTTTCAAGTAGAACACCTCCACATTACTTACATTTTGAGAAAAAGTACATATTTTAAAAGAGTACATCTTTCATGGATATATCTGTATTTATATTTCATACACGCACAAGAACAGATAATGAGAAGGTGTATAGATGATGAGGAGATATTTGATTTCCTCAGATCATTCCACAATGAACCTTGTGGAGGTCATTTCTACCGTGAATAGAACAACATTGAAGGTGTTGAATATTGGTTATTATTGGCCAACATTACATAAGGATGAAACACTATACACCAAGAGATGTGATAAATTCTAGAGAATGGGCAAGCCCACTAAATCTGATGAGATGTCATAACCTCAATTGGTCTTACAACTATTTAGCAAGTGGGGATTGGATTTTAATGGCCCTATAGATCCTCCATCTCAAAAAAAAGGAGTATATCATGTTATGCACATATTACTTAGCTAAGTGGATAGAGGTGAAGGGATTTTCAAACCGCAAGAGTGATAAAGTATCTAATTTCCTATATGAGCACATCTTCACTGTATGGAGTTCTAGGGAAAATTTTAACGAGATCAAGGTACACATTTTTTCTTTGATGTAATTTATGATTTATTTAAAGAATATGAAATTAGGAATAGGTATTCTACATCGTACCATCCTTAGTCGATGGCCAAGTTGAGGTTAAAAATAGAGAGATAGAGACCATATTGGCAAATACCATTTCAATCCATAAGAAAGACTATACAGAAACAATTCTAGAAGTAGTTTCGGCATTCAACAAAACGTAGAAGACCACAATGGATTCTCACCATTTGAACTCTTATATGGAAAAATTGATATTTTCCAACCGAATTTGAGCAAAAACATTGAGGACCTTACTTAAGCCGGGCATAGATTTATCATAATCTCAAAGACATAATTCTCCAACTAAATGAGTTGGAAGAATTAATAAGGCAAGAAGTAATAATACAAAGGTCGTGTGCAAAAACAAAGAGTAAAATTACATGCCAAGTAAATCAAGACCGATGCAGCTTCTAGGAAGGTGAATGGGAACTCTTGTTTAATTCAAAATACAAGGATCATATAGGAAAACTTAGAAATTGGTGGCTAGGCCACTATGAAATTGAGAATATCTTTCCTAATGGAACTTTAAAGATCACTATCATAGATCATATGAGGTTCAAGCTATAGGTTAATGGACACGGGCTAATATTATACAAAAATATATTCGACAAATATTCATTCATGAAACTATTTAGAGGACATCAAAGAAGAATGGAAGTAAGTACATCGGGGTTAACCTTAGGGGTTGGTCCTGTTGGCTCACCTTTTGAGATTTTAGAGGATTTAATAGATTTTAGTGGCCTTGGTATATTCAACTTTGAATATCCCAAGGTCAAATAGAATTTTTTTGATCAAACTTTATGGGTGATCATTAGCACTCTACTAACACATTTATTTTACGAAGTTTTTTTACAGGGTTTGGAGTAAAGTGATTGTAGGAGTGCATGATCTCCATCACAAGGAGAGAGTACAATGATTAATAGTTCCACTTGTAACCACATTAAACAATCCCCTATTTTTTCTTTTGCATTTGGAATAACTCATGGTTGCATGATAGAGACCAAGGATGCATAAACGTGTAGGTGATGAAGAAACAATGTTTGGCACCCCAACCAATTGGAGTTACCTCTTCGAGAATTATCTGTTTGTAGTAAGGAGCACCAAAACTAGTTAAAAACACATGCAAATTATCACATAAATGTACATGTAGCCAATACTTAAGTTAAATAAGCATTCACAACCATCATTACACACAAATAATGAGATAAGTGCACTCATCTATCATTGTAATAAAGTATAATTGGTTTAATTATATTTAATTAAGAGTTATTCTGAGTCATCTTTCATGTACAAAATTCAAAGCTCTCCTCCTTTCAAGTAATTGGGTGTCCACTTTACCTCCTCCACATAAGCCAATGTTGTCACATCACTCTGCTTCATATGCTCCATATTGTCACATCCATTAATGATTAGTAATCCTTACACGAATTATTTGTTCCTTTGGAAATAAAGTTCAAATAATGACAAGCCATCAACATGACTCAATTGTGCAAAATTATTTCGAGGAATAATTATATTTTTCCTATTGAACCCAAAGGAATCTACATATCCTCCATGGGAGGTGAATTGATTATGTGAGAGCCCATTTTGAATTTATCAATTTTGAGGCATCCTCGATTATATAGTATTTTAAGAACCATGGATGGATGAATTACATCAAAAAAATTTAGGGTTTCAAGAAGCAATTGTAATGTAATTTTCCAACACACTCAACAATGGAGAAGCAAGGTTGAAATGATTAGCATTCAGCCGAGTGATGAAATTATGGCTAAAGTTACTGGTCTACTAGCTCAAGGAGAACCATTCCCGAGAAAAGGCCAATCTATAATCAATAAGTAGATGGTTCACATATGATGATGATGAGCTCATTATAGAAAGATAAGGTACATTTATAACCTCTCTTAAACCCTTGTGGGCACAAGTGCCACATTTGTTATTCAATACTTTACTTGTGAAGGGAGGTATTCTAGATTGAATACATTATATTTTAAGTTGAATAATCATCTGAAGAACAACCATCAAGTGAATGTACCAAACTTCTTGTATTAAATGTTAAATAAAATGAGTCATGAAGTAAAGAGGGGTAGTGTAACACTATCACATCATTTTATTATAACCCTAGTGGTTAAACACGCCTGTGAAAGGGATCATCTGCAAATACCATGGGAATAATTTACAGGGTAAATAGTCTTGACACATTGATGGGACACATGAGAAACAAAAGGAGAAGCACCGAGAGATCTTCGTGCATGTAACAAAGGTTGCACCATCCACCTCTCAAACTTAGGAATCCCTAACTTCTAAAGGCCTACCTCCTGTTGAAGAACACCATGTACCTATCTCTTTAGAAAGAATTTTTATAGCTGAAACCATAATGGAATTCTCCACTCTTGAAGCCTCCACTTCTAGGGGAAAATGAAAATCTTCTCGTTCTACTCCTACACCACCTAAGAATTCTCCAGAAAAGCATAACACCAATTTATACATCGAATACACATAAATAATAATTCATCTCGTATATTGAATATATTATTTAACCCATATAAATAGGATTTTACATCCCTAGAATATAGGAAACTTCTTGAACTACCCAACCCACAAATATCTCACATTTCCTATATACGTAATTTTTTTTTACTATTGGTAAATAGTTTTTGAAAGGGACTATACCCTTGTAAACAAAAGCAAGCCTATATACGTAAGTTGTATATTAACAAATTCACATATATAATAACAAACATAATAATTAATAATATGAGTTGTTAACCAACTCATATTATATTACAAATAATAATTATGATTAATAATGTTTAAACAATAATATTAATCCTAACATTCACCCCCTTAGTGTGAACATTATTAATCACTAATCTTCACCCCCTTAATGTGAACACGGTGAAGAACCATATTCGAAGAAATTGAACCACCTCCTAAAATCACTTCTTAGACTAGGTACAAACTCCATATATTATCTCTTTACCCTCGTAAAGGCGTAGTGTCGAGCTAAATTATGCAGGAATGCTCCCTTCCTCTTTGGGTTCCTATGGGACTTTCCCTTCCTCCCTGGGTGCCCGAATTCTGAATCTCCAAGATCCACAAGCTTCACACTAGCTGGATAACCATCCCTTGAGTCTACCTCAAAATCTTCTCCTGCTCCCAAAAGTGAGTATTCTGAAAACATGACTCCAAAAATATCAAAAAGGGTTTATTCAACGAAACCATCACACTACAAATAGGAACACTAAAAATGAACTAAAAAAAGAAACCACACTACACACATGTCACCAAACCATCTGTGCAGCCCCATCATTGGCGACTGATGAGAGGTCACTGATTGACCTCCTTCCTCCATTTTCCTCCATCCTCCAATTATCTAAACTCAAAACAAGTAGTCTTCAGAATTATAATCAGGTTCATCAGTCACTCATTCATCTTCTGATTTAGAAGATTCTTCTACAACTATATTTGCTTCATGTGGCTTCAATTTTCCACTGAGAAGATCTTTGGCTCGAGTCATGTAAAATTTAGACATATGTCCTTTTTCTTGCAATAAAAGCATTCTAAGTCCTCCTTTTAAATAACTTTTTGTATTTCTTTTTCACATACATTGTCGTTTCTTCTTCTATATCTTCTTTAGTCCTTTTTTCTTCAGACAGAAGAGCTGATATCATATCTTCCAATGAGTTGGAAGGCATCTGACCAAGAGTGAAAACAACATTACTGTATTTGGGTGGTAAACTATTTAGCAAAATAGATTTTGCATCCTCGTAAATCTCTTTGGAGCTTTTACTTCTACAAGTTGTCTCAGAAGAGATCGTAAATTGTTTATGTGACTAGACATTGTATCTCCATCACTCATTTTGAGCTTGAATAGCTGAAGTTTTAGGGAAAACTTTGCATTGACTGCTTTTGAACAAAATAATTTGCTCAGATTATCCCAGATGTCCTTCGAGTTTTTATCTAGATCAACATAATGTAATTCAGAATCTAAAAGGGCAAGACCAATAATGGCTTTGGCTTTATCATCTCATGTTTCCCATTCTACCAATTTGGTCAGATTTGAAGGTGCTGGTTCTTTTCCATCTACTATCCTCCAAAGATTTTTGTTCATCAACTACATCTGGATCTTGACTTTCCATGTGTGAAAATTGAGACCATTGAATTTTTCTAGTGGAATGTCCATTATACCTTAGAGCATCGGTTTCAACCAAAAATGCACTCTTAGGGGAGTCGACTTCAATCAATATTTCTCTCGATTTACACTATATATTTAAAAAATAATAAGAACAAATTACTTTTTAAATTTTACATGGATATTTCTATGGTATAAATAAATAAAAAAATTGAAATATATAGAAATAACTATCAAGTGAAAATTACATAATACCTTATCCGAGTTTCTGCAATGAGCTCGAGCCACTCGATCTAGATATTATTAAATACTTGCGCCTTTGAAAAGATAACCAAAGTGTGCTAAATCCATGGAGAATTTTGGTGTATTGATAGACATCTTATTTTATGCTACCGAGTTAGGAATTATGAGGAGATCTCCATCTAAAGTCGATGTCCAAGTGAGTATAGATCCAACCAAATTTGTCGATGCAATGTGATTCCCGTATGAGTAGGTAGTTTTTGGAAGCCACAACCCGTAGAGGCCATAATACCAAAGCAAACATGTCTCCACACGCAAGGCATGACCTCTTAGAGTAGAAAAAATGTGGCAATACTTAAATTGATTTGCAGAATTGATACATCTCCACACAGGTGACAACTATTAGGAAGATGTCAATGCACTATACGTGGGCAGATTTCAGGGACGTTTTATTATATCATACGGCATGTTGAAGATCCTTGCATGGATGGATTTGATTACAGATTTGCATAGAAAATCATTCAATCAGAACTATCAGAGATTATTGTCCCTGATTTATACCAGCTCTCAATACATAGTTGCAAACCAGAATTTCTAGGCTTATAAAAATTCCATAGAATATAGTGGCATTAAAACAATATGTGCAGATCAAAGAACAACATTGTGGATCAATGTCGAGTCTGTTGGATACCGAATGTGATTGAAGGATCTGTCAAAGATGTGATATCAAAGAGTAATCATGGCTTTGTATTTCACCCAAGTTGTGTCCATCAACGAATCTAAAACCTCGAGAAAATGTGAATACAAAGTGGACTCCACAAAATAGAAGAACAGACCTACTTTTTAGAGCTTTGGA
This sequence comes from Taxus wallichiana var. yunnanensis, assembly GCA_018340775.1. Taxonomy (NCBI): domain Eukaryota; kingdom Viridiplantae; phylum Streptophyta; class Pinopsida; order Cupressales; family Taxaceae; genus Taxus; species Taxus wallichiana. The sequence goes on along the minus strand of CM031240.1, from coordinate 422,739,248 downwards.
TCCTACCCGAAGGAGATTGACTATGGGATTGATAGAAGATGTCTTAACTGGCACCAAATTCTGCTTAATAGTTGAGTTCGCCATAGATATTAACACGGTTTCCAATGAGAAGAATGGACATCAAAACTACCTTTCACGCAAGCTCCGAGTCAGCTACAAATGCTCCAAATCAGACCTCCTCTCACGTGAATCCAAAGAATGAATGTAATTTGTTAGAAACAGAATCACAGTCACAGACGTCATTTCAATCTAAAATTGCACTTTGTAATTCACAAAGAAATGTAGTCTTCCATCACAATTAATAACATCGAAGAAAAAATCTCTTCACAGCTTAATCGAAACCGCTCTGAAACCAAATGAAAAGCATAACATCAGTTTATACACTGAATACACAGAAATAATAATTCATCTCGTATATTCAATATATTATTTAACCCATATAAATAGGATTTTACATCCCTAGAATATAGAAACTGGCAAAGTACCCAACCCACTAATATCTCACATTTCCTATATACGTAAGTTGTTTATTAACAACTTCACATATAAACAAATATAATAACAAACCTAACAATTAATAATATGAGTTGTTAACCAACTCATATTATATTACAAATAATAATTATGATTAATAATTTTTAAACAATAATATTAATCCTAACATTCTCGATATGCTTAAAATAAAAAGCCCAAAATCTCCAAACCAATATAGGCATAGCCCATATCACTAGAAAATAATTTGGAAGCTATAAACAAAAACTTTAAGCCTAAAAATGGAGACATAGAAGGGAAATACTGATGCCATAGTTCATGAGTAATAATACCTAAATAATGCATGGAGGAGCAAAAAGAGTCACTCGGAATGAGGAGGTAGTTCATGTAGTGGAAGGTTGTGAAGAGAGAAATGAAGAGGAAGTTAGAAGAGAAATTGAACAAAGAAAAATGTTTGTGGTTTTCAATAAGTCATTGAGCAATAAAAACAAGAACAAATCATTACAGTTGTTGAGAAAGTATTTGAGAACTTTGTTGAGAAATTGCAATATGATAGTGTGAAACAAGTAAATGTAACACCATTACAGCCCCAAATTATTATTCATGAAATTATTAGGAAACCTAGAAAACCATCTTGTAAGGAGATGGAAACACAGACTATGGGACCAAATATTGACTATTTGATGCTGCAATTGGAAACCTATGTTAACATGCTCAAAGGAAAATTAATGCTCAAAGGAAACCTATGTTATCCGATTCCACTTCTTTACATTGGAGATGTTCAATTTAATGCCCTATTCTCTTATTTTTAAAATGAGTGGAAAAAGAAAGGTAGAAGGAAGATTATAGACATTTGGAGAAGGTCCAACCATTGTTTTTCAGGGTTGAGGCCATAAAATCGAAAGAAGTTGTAGAGTAATATGAGAAGTATATAAAGAAGAAGGTGATAAAAAAGAGAGTGTTGCAAATGAGGATAACAACCCACACGAGAAGTTAGAACAATCATCGTGGAACATGGGATTGAGGTCATACAAGTATGCAAAGTGAGATGGAATGAGTTGTCTCATGAACTATAGAGGGAAAAGATGCACTCCTATCCCAACATTAAGCCAAATTTGAAAAGAGTGGACACATACATTAAGATAGCTAAGGAATGTGAAGACAATTGGTTTCATATAGGCTACCATCCACTAATTTTTCATTTCTGATACCACCATGGATAGGTTACTTACCACTTAGTAAGAGGATACAAGATAGAGTTTGGAGTAGATTCATGAGGAATGATGGCTATTTATTGTCAGAGGAAGAAGGAATAGATACCCCAATTAATTTCAGTATGAATGTTATTTTAAGTAATAGAAATTTGAAACCCTTGAACGAGGAAATATAAGACATTAAGCCTCGGGGTGTGATGATTTGTGTTAATTTCCTTTATAAACAACTCATCTTCTATATTTTGATTAATCCATTGTAGTCATGTACATGTATTTTCCAAGTACACTTTTGAAAATTACTATTACAACCTTGAACTTGTGGCATAATTTCTAATTAATATATTTATATCTAGTTTTATTTATTTTGTTTGAATTTATTCTTGTTATCATAATAAGTTGTTTGAATGATGATATGTGTGATGCCAATATTGTTTATGAGAAATTTTCCAGATGCAACAACTCGTATGTAGCAAAGGAACCATCCGAGAACAACTCATCCACGACCAAAGGACCCATCAAGCAACCTATCCATAGCCAAAGGGGGTCATCTATAGCAAAGATCTCGTCTTTGAAGATATTTTGGAAGAAATGAAGAATGAAACACAAGTCATCACGTGACACTTTGAATAAGAAATTACAACTAGAACATGTAGAACTCAGTGATAACTCAAACTTTTGATCTAATCGGTCATTAAGCTATAAAAGAATGGATTCATTGAGTTAACATGTGATTGAAGGAACCGGTCAATTAATTGAAGATTAAATACACTTGTTATGAGTTTTGTTGCATTTGTTGAATCTCTCATTGCTATGTTAAATATATTTCACTTGTTCTATCAATGATCTTTCACTTAATTTGTTGAAACTCTTAGTTTAACTCTTATTCTCACGTCTTACTATAGATGAGAAGTATAAAAGAAAGGCTTAATGTTGGTAACATGATATATAGAAATAGAGGAGATAGAAATATAATTCATTGTTAGTATGGTTTAGAAAGGGGATTGATTTGTTCCATATTTCCTTGATGTAATTTTCATGCAAAGTTAATAAAGATCTAAGTTATGTTCACTAGTCTCTAGTTTCGAGTTTAGGAGGGATTAACACCCAAGTCAAGGCCCACTTGTAGTATGCTAAACCCCTCCATTGTTTTATTGTCTTGTTTCATTACATATTTATTTACCTAGGAAAAAATTACTTTATGTACCTAAATTCTGAATTTATGGATTTGACTTAGTGATAGAATTTAGAAGCCCTTCATTTCCAGTTATAATTTTTGTTTACTTTCAGCATTATTGTGACAAGTTATTTATTTCCAACCTCCTAGATTTTTCACCTAATTCTTAGATGTTTCTTTGAAGTATTGATGAAATAGATAGGGTAACGGGCATAGGAGGAATACATGTTTTAATGTTGGTTGATGGGTTGTTGCGCGTGTATGACTTCCGAATCCATAGCTGGTTGTGAGAGCTTCCTTTTGGCTAGGAGGAACTACCTATAATAAAATCAAGACCACCAAAAATAGTTAAACAATATGTGCAATGAACTACCTAGCGTGTGCTAGATTCAAGAAGTGTGATACTTCCTAGATGGATGTCAGTCCACTATTTTAAACAATTTAATGCAGGAAATAAAGTAAATCCTATTGTAATTTGAATTGATTTAGGTATCTCACTTAAAAAATAATAAGAAAGATCTAATATAACAGGCTAGGTTAGAGTAGGATCCAAAGGTCAAGTGGTCGGTTACGGCTCTTTACAGTCAGACGAGAGGTCTCGAGGTAGATCACGGGTGAATGATGGTGAGGCAGAATTAGGTGGATAGGTCACTGTTCTGGGTTGTATGGGTAAATATAGAGACCGATGTCGGTTAAGGGTGACTGACGGGTTGGGTGTAACCGGTGCCGATTACTATGGAAATCTAGGAATTCCACAAAATGAGCTTTGGGTCTCCTTTGTGATTGTACAAAGGACTTTGGTTGGTTATAATGAGGTATTGGGTGATTTGGGAGGGATTTGGTGAGGTTTGAATGGGTATATGGAGGGGTGAGTGTTAGAGGAAGTCAATGGGTGGCTAGGTGAACAATAGGTGACAATATAAGGATGGAAATGAAATAAACCAGAGAAGTATAACATTATACTTTCTTGGATCCTGGTCCTGGACGCCTATGAGTGAGGGATGGAGGTGCTGAAGAGAGGTTGAATGCTACAGGTGATCACAAATTGTAGGAGAGCTTCAGTATGGGTTACACGTACATTCATCTTTATTTGGTTAGATCGAGATCATTGTTGGGGATGGGCATGTGCAGAGGAAAATTCTTGATCTCTTTCCTTACATGCATATTCTCATTGGAATTCAATCTCGAAGAAGATGTAATATCTCTCGGAAGATCTCAATGTTTTGCCAACTTTTTCCAATCTTTGTCGACCACCGGAAATAAGGTTGTTTTTGGGGTTAAAAGGGTAATCGATGGTGGTTCCATCTTAACCAAAGGTGACGGTTAGGGCTAATCGCATCGGTCAAGTGAGATTTCCTAGGTTTACTAAACTAGGAGATCCTCTTGATTTTCTAATATCTCATGTCATTAACCCATGGATTAAACTAGAAGTTTCTTGTAAGCATGTAGGAATGTGGTTAGAGGGAATGTAGGCATTGATTTTTAGGGTTTGGGTAAGTCTTAGTTAGTTATGGCAACTTACTAAGAACAAGTCTTACTGATGAGTTAAATTGATGAGGTGTTTAGGTTAGGTGTATGTGTGGATATTATTTAAATTAAGATATTTATATAATAAATATGGTGAGGATAATGAATTAATTTAATTAAATTAATATTAGTGGGGTGAAGGGGGTCATGGCGGGTGAATGTGATTAAGGGTGCTTATTTGTTGAGGGACCAAAGGGGAGTGTGACCTAATTTTAGTGTCTACATTTTGCCCCTTTTTGTTGCGTAGCTTGTATTGGTAAGCGATGCTAACAAAAATAAGATGTGGTTGCCCCATGTGTGGATGAAGGTGATCCCCCTCAAACCAAGAACTAACAAGGCAGAAGGTAGAAGCGGTGAGTGGTTTGATAAAAGGTAAATGTGAGGGAAAAGGTAGGTGGGCACGAGGGAAAAAGGGTTAAAGGTCTATCCAAGCATTCTAGGTAATGGATCGGGGTCAAAGGTAGAAACAGTCAAATGCACGCACACACATAAACTGCAGCACACTACAAGGTTGAAGAGCAGGAAAACTCTACATTGTCTAAGGTCGATAGGTTTATCCAAACAAGGTTGAAGTGATTGTGGTATCCAAGGTATAAGATATGGTCAGGAAAAAAAAACATAGGTTAGGTGCAGGAATGTTTATGTATGTTCCGGTACACCAAAGGTAGGGTCAGGATAAATGGGCATGACAATAGGCTAGGTAAGGTCATTAGGTCAACAACACATCTAACAACATCGTAAGGTATAACAAACACATGAGGTCAAATGTCACTAGCGATGGGCTAGGTAAAAACATCTAGGTCACGGCACGGGTAAGGCCAAGGTAGGGGTAAAATAAGGAGTCCCAAAAGGAGGACAATATGAGGTAGTAAATGATGAGGTCAGAAAAGGTGAGGTAAATTGGTAGGGTAAAGGTGGGGTGAGGTAAATGATCAGGGTGAAGGTTGGGTGAGGTAAAAAAAAGAGGTAGGGGTAGGTAAAAGGGTAAAATTTAGGGAAATGTGCAGGTGAGGGTGATTGATGTCGATCAATGATAACCAATGGTGGTAGAGGTCAATCGAAGACGGTCAAGTAGGGCACGAGACCAAGTTCGGTCAAGGGTAACCGATGTTGGTTAGTTCGGGTTTGTTATAAAAACAAAAAAATCCATGTGTTTTTTTATTCATTTGTTATTTTGTGAAGTGAGAAAATGACAAAAAAAAGAGAAAAGTGTCTGGAAAAAATGGAACAATGAGTGAAATACTTGTGATCGACGAGTGATTAGGTGGTGAGCAGCGGGTCCACAAGATCATTGCGAGGGATTCGATTGGGCGGAGGTTGCGGGTAGCTATTCGGTGATGGTGGAGGCTAGAGAGGGATCGGGTGGGCCACCGGTATAGTGGCTAGACATGCCATCGAGATGGTGGCAGCGTGACGAGGTAAGCACTCTACTCTATGTGTAGTTGATTTGATAGATTAGAGGATTAGTTTATTATTGTTTGTAGGTTTTTCTTGGTTTTCATTTTTTTGGTTGTGAAAAATTGAATTTGGGAATGGGGAGAGTAGATAAAAAGAGGAATGGGGAGGGTAATAAATGGGATAGGGGGTGGGTGGAGGTCCAAGGGTAGTTTAGGTCATTGTAGGTGGGTAAAAGGGGTAGGAGGGAGGTTTTTAGAAAGGGGGTTTTGGGAAATCGTGGGTTTTTCCGCAACAGTGACCAATGTCGACCAAGTTTGGCTAGTGTCGGTAAGGCGAACCGGTATCGCCACAAAACCTAGGCATATGCATGAGGAGCTAGGTGAGCTCCAGGTAGAGAGATTGATACAAGATCACTATGTTGGGAGTATGAGATGATCCCGGTGGATAGATTTCGATGGCGCTTCAACCTAGTACAAGACATACCTCCGCCATTCCCACAGTACCAAAGAGATGATGTGGAGAGGCCCTTACCTTTACCATAGCCTACAATGCCCATAGGGTAGGAGGAGTAGGCAGTGGACCGGTGGATAGATGACGTTGGGTGCACAGATAGGTACAGGCAGTGGTGGGTGGCTCAGTTATGAGCCATACCACCTCAGAGACCAGGACAGCCAGATTTAGCTACCATTATGGTGTAGAGAGATGCCTGTAGAGGTAGGTGGCTACACTCATTACCCATTGGGTATCTGCCGCAGACACATCTGGAGGGCTCGGAGGTGGAGGTAGCAGAGCTACAGGTACAAGTAACTAGTCTGTAACCCCAAATGGCCGGTGGAGGAGATGGAGATGGAGAGGAGGGGATGGTCATGTGGCAGCCTTACAGGCTCAGGTGGTAGGTTTACATGGCTAGTTGGCCATGGCCCAAACATAGATCTAGGCCTTACAGGCCTAGATATGGCACAGAGGTAGGGGCACCACCACGAGCACGGGACCGGGTCCCGGTTCACAGCGAGCACGAGGCGGGTCCCGTAGGGTAGGTACAGAGGGACGTAACCTATAGGACCACCATAGACCATGCCTATATTTAGGTTACGGGATGCCCTAGGTGAGTCGAGATACTATCAGGACCAGCTAATGGCGGTTGGGATAGATTTCATATCCTATGTTGAGTATAGGGCACAACAGGCGTCCAGTGAGAGGATGAGATCCCGCACTCACAGTGTGGAGAGCACAGGGGGTCAATGAGCTCGAGGCTCGATCAAGTAGAGGCCACCGATACATGGAGGCCAGCTCTAGTTAAGGTGCCAGTAGGGACCTAGGAGGCCGAGAGTACTAGTGATACAAAGATGGAGGACATCCGTCGATATGCCTGATATATGGTCACCTAGTTTTTGATGTATGATAGTTTTTGTGTGATATATACCAACCTGTGTGCCATAGATATTTATAGTTTTGATCACATACCGGCCTACGTGCCAATGACAGTAAGGATGTATGAGATATTTTTGTATATTTTGAGCATATACCGGCCTACACGCTGAAGATATTTTGTATTATTTCATTATTTTGTTGTATATATGAGACTGGTCTTGCATGCCGATGACATTTTGTATTGTGTATTGACCTACGTGCCAATGATTTTGAGATGATGGACACGATGAGATAGCCATGTATTTTTGAGATACACATTGATTTATTTATATGATGAGATACATGGTATTCTTTTATTTGTTGTTATGTTGATGAGATTTTGATTTGTTGTTTTGATATGGATGGAAAGTAGGTGAGTTAGGCATGATGGAGTTAGGTTTTTAGGCATGGATCGAGTCAGGTTAATTAGGCATGGATCGAGTCAGGTTGGTTTAGGCATGGATCGAGTTAGGTTTGTTTAGGCATGGATCGAGTTAGGTTTGTTTAGGCATGGATCGAGTCGGTCATAGGCATGGATCAAGTCAGGTTTTTAGGCATGGTTGAGTTAGGTTTATTAGGCATGGTTGAGTTAGGTTTGTTTAGGCATGGTTGAGTTAGGTTTGTTAGGCATGGTTGAGTTAGGTTTGTTAGGCATGGTTGAGTTAAAAGTAGGTGAAGTTGTGATTCATTATTTTATGCAATGAATGATAATATGGGTCATATGTGAGATGTGTTATAATACATGCATGATGATGGTAGAGAAATGGTAGGTGTAATAAATGTATGTTGTGATAATGTTTAAAATATGAAACAACTTGTTATGTATGTGGTTGAATTTCCAATTTTGGGTATAAAAGGGAAACTAAGTTAGGTGTGATGTAATGTGAGGCACATGGAAGATGAATTGTTTAGGGTAGAGGATGGCCGAGCTAACCTCCAAGGGCCCCATGCCCTTGGAGTGCTGCCTACATAGTCCCAATGAAAAAGGGACCTCAAGCCGATGTAGTTCTCCCATGAGCTAGGGAAGAATATGAGGAGGTATGAAAATGAGTTGGTAGGTTTTTAGGAATGGTGTGGGTGGACTATAGGTAAAGTGATGTAGGTGGGGTCGATTGTGGTGAAAGAAGAAGATTACCCCAAAAGTAAGCGTCGAGGACCAAGTCCTATATAAGGTAATCAAAATGTAAACAAGGACAGCTAAAAGATAAGAGGGGGAAATAAAGCCACCTGATTGGTGAGGATCATACCGAGTAGATCACACCTTGAAAGAGGTGATGAATGTAAGACCCTAAAGACATTGCATGATTGATTGTTCTACGGTGAAAAGTAGTCACATGATCACCAAATGTCATAGTTTCCAAGAATTCCCTTGAGGTAATTAGGAAATGAGAGTGGGAATGGTAAGAAGGGTGAAAGGTAGTTAATTGTTATATGGTGTGAGGTAGCATGCTATTTGGGCAAGAGACCCGAGGTCATAATGGGTAAGTCCATGACTGAAAAGGTTTGTTGTTTTGACTTATAGTTGAGATAGACTCGATCGATGCAAGAAGTTTGTATGGGATGAAGAAATTTTAACTCCTTGAGGTCTTCATGAAGCTTATTGATGTGGGAAGCTTCATTGCTCTCGTTTGTTTGTTTTTTTAGCACTTTACATAGTTGTCCTTTGAGGGAGCAGTCTATTTATAGCAGCAATTGCGAGAGGAAGATGTCCTTTTGAGGGAGTCATATTTTTATTGGAAGTGTGACCCAAGGAGTTATATCCCATGTGAGGGCTTTGAAGTCATGGACTAGACCAAGGTGGAGGATAGAAATCTTGTTCAAAAGGAAAGGTGGAATGACCATGGGATCTCATCTAAAGGTAGATGAAAAGTATCCATGAGAATCATGCTATGTGCAACGTCGTGGTACACATATTCAAGAGAAGATAACAAGTGACGGGTACTCACATGATCCTTGTTTAATCGTTGGTGAGGGGTATGAAGTGAATAATGCTCAAGGGATGAGCATGGCAAGAGACAAAAGGTGAAGTAGGATGATGAGTCAATAATAGAATGGTCAAAGATGTAAGGCATTAAGGGGCTCAAGTTTCGGTTTACCATCGAGTGAAGATAAACGATAAGCACCTGATCCATAAGTATGGGTCACAATGTATGGACCAAGCCAATTAGGAGAAAATTTACCCCGTTTAATTTTTTTTGCTTTGGTTATGTGTTGATTTTATTTCAGGACAAGGTCACCAACTTGGAAGGTCCATTCATGGACACATTTGTTGTAGGCACGTTTGATACATTTTTGGTAAACTTGAAGGTGATCCAGAGCGTTAAGATGACGTTCGTCTAATAACTCTAGTTGTGCTAAATGGTCCTGATAAAATTCATCATCATTGAGAATTTCATGGAGAGAAATACGGAGTGAGGGAATATGGACTTCAAGAGGGAGAACTACCTCTGTACCGTAGACCAGAGAAAAGGGTGTGGCCATAGTGGAAGTGTGAATACTAGTGTGGTATTCCCATAGGGAAAAAGGAATATGTGTATGCCAATCCTTCCCAAAGATCATCGATCACTTTCATGAGAATCTTGTTTAGGGTTTTGTTAATGGATTCGTCTTGGCCGTTGGTTTATGGGTAATAAGGTGATGAGAAACTAAGTGAATGTTGAAGGTGTCACAATTTTTTTACAATGTTTTTTTTTGAATTGTTTTCCATTATCGGTGATGAGGCAATGAGGAACACCAAAGTGAAAAATGATGTGGTGGTGAATGAAGTCACATATTTTCTCATCTTTCATGGATATGATTGGTGTGGCTTCAACCCATTTGGTATAGTATTTGGTAGCGTGATGATCCATTGACAACATTGGGAAGAATGGGGATTTATTTCTCCAACAAGATCCAAACCCCATTGAGAGAAGGGCCAAAGGTCACGGGTGACTTATAAGGCATGGCTAGGTGTATGATTAAGATTGGAATGTTATTGGCATTTTACATAATGTTTGACGTAGTCGCAATAATCATAGTTAAGGGTCGGCCAATAATAGCCTGTGAAGAATACACTTAGCAATAACAAGACCACTGAAGTGACCTCCACATATGCCGCCATGAACTTCCTTAATGGTATAAGGAATTTCATAACTTGTGAGGCATCGTAAGAGAATACCATCAAATCTACACTTATAGAGGAGTCCCCCGAATGACGTAACGAAAAACTTTTTAAGGAAGGCATGTTGTCCATTATGGGTGAGATCGGGAGGTAAGATGGAGAGAGAAAGGTAGTCGAGTATTGTTTGTACAAAAAGGTAACTCAAGTCGAGGGTAGCGGTTCGATTGAGTAAACATTATGAGGTAAATAAGAAGGTGATTGGAGTCATTATATAGTGATAAAGATTTTAGAATCGGTGGGCGAAGTGGGTATTTGGGAATCTAAGTAGGCTATGGTATCTACAAATTTGTTGGTTGAACGTGGGATGGTTTAAAGGGTATAATGATCAAAGGTGGTAAAAGTATGTCTAAATGATGTTTATACTTTTGAAGTATCTCATTATGACATTGGTATATACCATTGACTTGGTTTATGACCAATTGACAATCACCAAAGATGTTGATTGATTTGACATCTAGGGCGTAAGCAACTTGGAGACCTAGTACGAGCGCTTCGTATTTGGAAATATTGTTGGTACATTCAAAATCTAGTTTGAAATACAAAGGCATGGGTTCACCATCAAGAGGAATGAAGATAATACCAGCCCCACCCCCACACTGAAACTTGGAACCGTCGAAGAAGAGTTTCATTTTGTAAGGAGGTTCATCCAGGGAAAGGGTAGCAATTGGCTCATCTGGAAATTCAAAATTAGAGTGTTGATCCCCAAAAATATGTGCGTCGGCCAATTGGTCGGAGATAGCTTGGCCCTTGATGGACTTTTGATGAATGAATTCGTGGTCAAGATCAGATAAAAGCATAAGCCATCACGCAACACGCTGATTTTTATAAGGTTTGGCATACATGAAGTGTAAGGGGTCGGTGTTGGTCAAAACATAGGTTTTGTGGTTGAGTAGGTAATGACGGAGTTTGGTGGCAATGAAAACTAAGGCTAGGCAATTTTTTTCCTGGGTGGTTATATCAGGTTTCATATTCCAAAAGTGTATGGCTTATGTAATAAACTGCATGCTCCCTATGTCATTCATCACGATGAGTGAGCATGGCTCCCAAGGAATGATCAGTAGTGAATATGTATAGGTAAAAATGTTGATCGTCTTTAGGTGGAATGAGTACGGTTGGTTGGAGACGGTATTGTTTTAGGGCCTCAAAATCTTTGTGACAGTCATCATCTCATTTAAGGAGACATCGTTCTTGAGCGAGATGATGAAATGGTTGACACCGATTAAATAATTGTAAAATGAAACGATGAATAGAATGCAACTTACCTTGCAGGATATAGAGTTGTATAAGGTTAGTAGGCGGAGGCATTTCGAGAATGGCCTTGACTTTAGCAAGGTCAACTTTTATACCACATAGGAAAATGATAAAGCCCGGGGTTTTCTGAGAGGACCGCGAAGACATACTTCTTATGTTTGAAGGAAAATGCAATATTTAATAAGAAGGTCAAAATGATTTTGATGACGGAAGGTGCTCGAGTGGCATTTAGATTTTTCCAGAGATCATCCACGTAATCTTCCAATAGATGATGCATGATGTCATGGAAGATGTAATTCATAGCTCGTTGATATGTGGGACCAACGTTTTTAAGGCCAAAAGGCATGAATCAATAGTAGAAGTCCCCCAAGGTGTGATGAATGAGGTCTTGTGTTGATCTTCTAGGGCAAGAAAAATTTGGTTATAACCTGAGAAGCCATCCATCAGTGATAACATCTTGTGACCAGCGGTAAGGTTGACCAGTTGATCAATACTACGTAAGGGAAAGTCATCTTTCGGGTAGGATAGGTTGAGGTCACAGAATTCCATGCAAATGCGGAGTCCCCCTATCACTATAGTAATAGGGACAATGTTAGAAATCCAATGAGGATAATCAATGGGTAAGATGAAGGAAACAGAAAGAAGGCACTGATGTTCTTCTTTGATGAGAAGAGCAATGCAAGGGTGCATTTTCCTAAATTTTTGTTTGATGGTTTTGGCATCGGGAGCGGTTACTATATTGTGGACACTATTATGGAGTCAATACCGACATGTCTATGTAAGACCAAGCGAAACCGTGGTTATGATCTCGAGAAAAGAAGTGATGGATTCTTGTTCAAGAAGCATCTAAATATTGCCCGATATTTAGGATGTGTGGGTCATCCTGAGTATGAATGTTGATCTCGATAGTCAATTCATTCAACATGCTTTGCGTCTCAGAAGGTAACAACTGATGAATATATGAGTCTTTAGCACCAATGTAGGTGAGTATAGAGTCATCATCCTGGCATTGAATAATGTTAATTGAAGGTGTATTGTTATCAATCATTTTAGGATATAGGAAGGGAAGAGTGGAAGGGGCCTAGCCCTCTCGTTGATAAGTCAAAGGCCCCAAGGAAATGGTGTTAATGAAAACAAAAATTAGGAGGGATAGATTCAGGATCTATCGGCTCCATCAGTGAGGGTGGTGATGAAGGCAGAGCAGGTGGACAAGGTGGAGAAGAGTTAGTGTCCTTAATGATTTTAATGCGGGCATGTTTCGTAGGTGGTTCGAGAAAGCCGATACCACTATGATCGTTATGTTTTTGGGTGGTACATGGAATAACGGTACGGAGGCCTTACTCCTAAAATCCAAAACCAAAACCCTTCCACGCACATCGGTGTAGGAAGGTGTGGGTGAAATGGTGATTGGTAAGTGATTGGAAGTCAACGGAAAATGGGTGAGTTTGTGGCGGTGGTTCAGGTATGTAAGTGGTAGTATCCAGTCCCCATAGGTGAGATTGGTACGAAGATGAGGAGGACCATAAAGGAGGCATTCTCCTATGTGGTGATCATAACAAGGGTGTTGGTGAAGACTTCCATACTCTTGTGGAGTAAGGAATGTGTTGATACTATATAGGTGGTACTCCCCCAGAGTGAGGTGTTGAAAAACATCTTCCAAGGATCGGTGGTTTGTATGTAGGTAGCATTTGGAATGGATGATGTGTCAGAGGTCAATGCAGAGGTGGAGTTAACGGATTGGGAAGCTGATGGGTCAGCCATGGAGGTTGGGGTAGTGGTAGGAATGGAGGAGGTATGTGTGGTTGAAGCAGTGGCTATACTGGTAAGTGGAGGTGTAGGTGAAGAAGTAACGGTTGCGGAGGTAGACGGCTTAATAGGTATGAGCACATCATTGGGTCAGTAAAGCATGTTGCATGTTTTAAAAGGTGATGGGTCAACTGGAATGGTATAGGTGTGTCCTTCATGTTCAAAATTTACACAATGATGCAAAGTGGAAGGAACGCAACCCATGACACAAATCCAGGGTTTGCCAAGCAACAGGTTATATTGAAATTCCCCTTCCAAAATGTAAAATAATTATGGAATAGTGTGGGGGCCCACGCGAATGTGTAGGATGATGGTGCCTAGTGTAGAGGTGATAGTGTCATTGAATGAATGCATGGGATGAAATGATGTTTATGCTAGCACCCCCATCAATCATCACACGACGTACCCATATGTCATCGATGTGGACAAAGATGAAGAAGGTTAGGTCTGGGTCATTATTTTGGTGTGGCGCGATCTTCTCTTACGAGAAGCTAAGGGAGGATACTTGGTGAATAGGGTGGGGTAAAGATGAAGGTGGTAATTTGGTGAGAGAGGTCACATGATAGGGTGTGATAATTGAGGCTACGGGTGTAGGGTCATTGGGTAAAACCTCAATAGATTAAAGAACCTTCATGAGAGCTTGACGATGGGATTATGAGGTTTGGATGAGGTCATATAAGGACATTTTGAGGGGAGACTCGGTGTAATTGTTTTAACAGGGTGTGATGTGTGACGTCATTAGAAATGGGGTACGTAGGGCCACGGATAGTGATTTTAGGTATGGGTGTAGATGGTATATTGGGTATAGGATTGGTTGGTGGGTCAGTTGCCTTTTCTTTACCCTTATCCTTTTACACACATGTAGTGATGTGTATCATGTTGATCTGAGGGGAGTTAGCAAATGGAGAAAGTGTAGGGTGAGTGGTATAATGACACGACGGGAAAAAACCTACAGAAGGAGAAAAACCCTATGAGGTGAGTTGGGCACAATGACATTTGGGCGGTGGCGTGGAAAATTCTCTGATGTGAACCATGTTAATTTCAAATCTTAGGGGTGGCTCTAGGAGCTGTGAGGGTGGAGATCATGGTTGTTGAGTGGGAAGTGTGGGAATGGGTTTCAATGAAGTAGAGCTCTCGTCGAGAAGGTTGTCATCTTCAAAGTTGGATTTTGGAGGACACAACTGGATAAGGATGGTTTTCAAGGCCTTGTAGTTCTCCACATCGTGCCCTAGCACACAATGGTATGCACAAATTTTAGTATCATCAAACCCTTTTGGCTTGGGTTTGAGGGGGTCATAAGGCCTGAGTGGCGGTAATGTGATGACAGAAGTCTCAAGGAGGTTGGTTAAAATTTTGGCATAAGACCCTACTAGTGGATCGTAATGGGAAGTGAACGTGGGTTTGGGTGTAGGTGTGGTTGATTGTTGAGGAACGACCTTTGGAAGAGGAGGAGTGGGTTGAGCTATGGGTTTGGGTGTTGGCATGGTTTTGGGTGTCGGTCATGCTTGTTTAGGTAGGGGTATAGTAGATGAACAGGCAGGAGGGTGTATGGCTGTTTTGACTACCTTATTGTGGGGTAGTGGAGTTTTGTTTTTGGGTTGCACCTTCTTTGGTAAAGATGATATGAGTGTATAAGGTCTAGAAGGAAAAATATATGGGGAAGAGGGTGAGATACCCACGGGGATAACGGAGGTGTTGTGAAGGTAGATGACGTAGGTCATGCTTGGGTGTGAGAGATAAAGAATCAAGAGTAGTGGGTAGTGAAGAAATAGCCGAGGATATTGGAGGCATGGGTGGTAAAGATGTTGCAGTGGTGGTGTAAGTCGTGTTGAGCATCCGGGTAGCTTATAGGTTTGTGAGGAAGGAATGGGTTGTTATGTTTTTGGTTTATTGGTGGGTGGAGGTTACTTGACCATGTTGGGAAGCTAAGATCCTAAGACAGATGGGATAGGTGTAGGTGTGATTGGCATAGCCGGGGTATGAGTTCTATGGGTTTGGTGCTTCGTTTGGTTGTTAGAGTAGGTGTGGTGTTGTCTTTGGAGGATGTAGCTAAATCCAGTTTGATAGGTGGATGGGTAAGGCTGGTGGTCGGGGTGACCCCTAATGTGGTAATAGGTTTAGTCGAGGAAGATGTTGTAGGTGTGGGTTTGGGTTTAGATGTAGGTTGAGTTATGGGTAAGGGTGTGGTTTGAGCTATAACAGGTGTCATGGAAGGAGTTGTGATAGAGGTGGTTGTGTTCGGTTTGATTGGTCGAAATATTTTTGGGTAGATAGTGGAGGTATCAGTAAGGGACATCTGCATCTATGTTGAGACCGGAAGCAGAAGACACCCCCATAATAAGGCTCTATCCACATAATCTAGGTGATCGACCAAATGTGAGAATGGCACGTTTGTAGGTGGAGTTGATGAGGACTGAATGTAAATTCTCATAAAATGTGTCTTAGAGACAGGAAATTGGCTAGCTTCACTTCCATGGGTAAGAGATCCGAAAGTAGGTCTGTATGATTTTGGGTAGCTGATGGAGAATGCTCACCAAGAGGCAAAGGTATCTCAACTGGGTCTATGATGGGTGGAGGAGATGATGGGTGCTCCTCTATAGGTGGAGGAATGGATAGGTGCTCCTCTATGGGTGGAGGAGGTATTGTGGGTATCGAGTTCTCTAAGTGGAGAAGCCAAAGGTGAAATGGTTTCGATGTTAGCGGAAGACTCCTCTGTAGGTAATGAAGGAGATGAAAGGTGTTCCTCTATTGGTGAAAGAACAAGGGAGATTGGTTCCGATGCAGAAGGAGGACTTTGGGCTAGAATCTCCTCTATGGAAGGAATATGGGGTATTTGGGAGGCGACAGGTGCATCATTAAAAATAGCGTGAACCTCACGGGTATGGGTATCATGAGTTGAGGTCTCACCGGTTTGATCAGACGAAGGAGCATGGTTGGGAAATGGTTTCTTGAAGATGTGTAGGTTTTGGTTGGTAGGTGCATTAGGATTATCCATGGTTAACTCACCTTTCTTGAGCATTTCTTGGACAATATTTTTGAAATTTATGCAATTGCCATCACTATGACCCTTTACTCGATGATAGTTACAAAATTCATGTTCCTTATACCATGCGGGCATGGGGTGAGTAGGGTCAAAATTAGTGTGTGGTTTATGGTTGGAAGAGTGATGGCTTCAGCTTTGATAAGCTTTTTTAAGACAAAAAGTAAGGTTCCCCAATTGGGGTGTATTTCTACTACTCTCGTCTGAATTGAAAAGTCTGGATGGGTGAGAGATTAGATGAGGGGGTAGCCTAATTTGATGGATGAGCTGGGCCGGCCTTGAGTACCACTGCGTTAGCGGTGCCCTTAGCCTTTGAATAATTGTTTTTGGTTTGGAAGAAGAAGAGGTATCATTCAACTTGAATGTCAAATTCTTATTGCGTAATTGGATTTTCTTCTCTTCGATGGCCCGAATCTCTAACTTTTGTGCCATAGTGAATGCTTCATCAAATTTTTAGAAGGTTTGGACCTACAAGGTCAGTGAGATATGTCTAGCACAAATCCCATGTGAATATCTCGATGAGTTTTGTTTGTGGCAGTTGGAAGGTGAGTTGGTTGATCAAGCTACGCCAGCGAGTGACAAAATATGTGATAGATTCATCCTCATATTGACACGTGGAGTATAGGTCGGTCATGGTAACCTTATTGACGATATTGATAGAGAAATGATCCAAGAAGGCTTGGGCTACCTAATTGAATGAGAATATAGAGTTTTTAGGTAACCCGTTATACCAATCTAATGCAGGTCTAGTCAGATACATGGGAAAGGTTCTCAAGAGTAAGGCATCATCGTGAGCAATCAAATAACACCCATGTTTGAACAACCGAAAATGTTGTTGTGGGTCTTCTTTGCTATTGAAACAGTTGAATTTAGGAATTTCCCAATGCATGGGTATGGGTGAATAGGAATAGATGGGTGGATGGGCTTGTTGCAAATATCGTCATAGGTGAGAGTGTTGCAGGAGCTGGAAACTGACACCTCCAATGTCTACATCTTGTCCAACATCAATTTGATTAGGTCATTGGTAGGTTGTGATGATTGGGTGCCTCCTATAGCATGAGAGGGTTGGTTTTGGGCATATAACGGGGTGGCACTCCAGTGTATGGTGCTACCATGTAGGTTGATTGGGAAGAAGGAAGTGAAACAGGAGGTACGTACCCGGAGTGAATAATGGATGAAATGGAAGGTCACTGCGATAGTCAGTATATGGAGGTGGAAGGGTCGTGGTAACCCTAGTGGAAATGGGGGCTAACAATTACGGAATGGAAAGGACCACGTTATGAAATGGGGTAGGGGTCACCGACACCGGAGGTGGTAATGTAGCTACGGGTTTGTGTGAGACATTAGGGGAAAATGAGGTTGCATTTTGGGGAGTTGTTGAGGGTATTGTGGATGTGGCGGGTGCCACGAAGGTGGCAGACATGGCAGTACTATCAGGTATAGGATGTAGTTGTGAGATGACTGAGGGTAAAGTAGATGTGCGTAGCATAGACCCAAATAGGCTGATGCGAACTCGAGTGAACGAATGGGAAAGGTAAAACTACAAAGCGGCAGGGTTTTGGTCAAGGAGTCGTGCGAACTCCTCATCTCCAATAGTGATAGTGATAGGTTGGATGAAATCCATGGCTGGTGATAAAATGGAAGGTGGTGAAGGACTAGGTGGGAGTGGTTAACAACTGACATGAAATATGAGTGTGCTTTCTTGTTTTCGTGTCAAGCACCATGTGAACCAAGATCTTGATCGGAGTAGGGCTACTTCTCTGTAAATGACACGAAAAAACAACAAGAACAGTGAATCTGATGGTAAAAAGTATATTTAGTACCAAATGTTGGTTGGAAAGTGAAACTAGCTAACCAATGCCGGTCGAGGGTAATCATTTGCCGGCCACCGTAGAAAATGGACGGTGAGTGAAAGAAAAGGTAGGAGGTCAAATCGCGGTATGCCACATCGATGAGTTTTACAATGTCAATGGGAATGATGGCAAGGAGGGAGTGTGAAAAGTGGAAGAAGATGAATAAAATTTCTTTTTGGGTAGGTTAACAAAAGGACTTGGAACCGACGTCGATTGGGTATTACCGACGACGGTCGAGAGGGTAACCGGCGATGGTCGTTGGACCAACACCGTCAGTCCTTTGTGAAATTAAAACAATGATGAAAGAATAGTGGTTGTGAATTAAAATCTGATGTAGAATCGACCCATAATTCGAGAATGATGGTGATATGGCCCCGACACACTCAAATGGCTTGAATACACCAGCTATGATGAGGAGCGTGCAAGGATGAACAAGAAAAATGAAGAAACTTGATCTCTCACCTCAAAATGTAAGCCAAGCATAAACACAAAGAATAATGTGATCCTAGGAGTGCCTTTTCTCTTATGTTTTTTTAGCTTATGTTATTTAAGGACCCGACACGTGAATTGTGAAATAGATTTTTGGTGAGGATGGCTTCCTACAAAGAAGAAGATCTAAAAGGTGAGGTTTTAGGTATGTTATGGTGGGGCGGTCTTCACTCAAGTATGACCAAAATGTTTCACCGATTCTTAGACGTTTCTTTGAAGTATTGACGAAACAGATAGGGTAACAGGCATAGGAGGAATACCTGTTTTAATGTTGGTTGATGGGTTGTTGCACGCGTATGACTTCCAAATCCACAACTGGTTGTGAGAGCTTTTTTTTGCTAGGAGGAACTACCTGTAATAAAAGCCGAGACCACCGAAGGAATTAAACAATATGTGCAATGAACTGCCTAGCGTGTGCTAGATATGAGAAGTATGATACTTCCTAAACGGTTTGTCAGTCCACTATTTTAAACAATTTAATGTGGGAAATAAAGTAAATCCTATTATAATTTGAAATGATTTAGGTATCTCACTTAAAACACAATAAGAAAGATCTAATCTAACAGGCTAGGTTAGAGTAGGATCCAAAGGTCAAGTGACTGGTTCTAGGTCTCTGTAGGTCTGACAGAGGTCTCAGGTAGATCACAAGTGAATGAGGGTGAGGCGGAATTAGGTGGGTAGGTCACTGTTCTAGGTTGTATGGGCAAATACAAAGACCGATGCCGGTTAAGGGTGACCAACGGTGGTTGGGTGTAACCGGTGCAAGCATTCCTGGGAAATTTTGAAATTCCATAGAAACGATCTTTGGATCTCCTTTATGATTGTACAAAGGACTTTGGTTGGTAAGAATGAGGTATTGCATGATTTGGGAGGGATTTGGCAAGGTTTGAATGGGTATATGGAGGGGTGAGTGTTGGAGGAAGTCAATGGGTGGTTAGGTGAACAATAGGTGACAATATAAGGATGGAATGAAATAAACTAGAGAAGTATAACGTTATACTTACTTGGATCCTAGTCCTGGATGCCTGTGAGTGAGGGATGGAGGTGCTGATGAGAGGTTGAAGGCTACAGGTGATCACAAATTGTAGGAGAGCTTCTGCATGGGCTGCACATACATTCCTCTTTTCTTGGTTAAATCGAGACCATTGTTAGGGATGGTGTGTATAGGAAAATGATTGATCTCTTTCCTTGCACACGTGTTCTCGTTGGAATTCAATCTCGAAGATGCGATAAATCTC
This sequence comes from Taxus wallichiana var. yunnanensis, assembly GCA_018340775.1. Taxonomy (NCBI): domain Eukaryota; kingdom Viridiplantae; phylum Streptophyta; class Pinopsida; order Cupressales; family Taxaceae; genus Taxus; species Taxus wallichiana. Next base: position 422,719,196 of record CM031240.1, on the reverse strand, counting down.
AGGAAGATCTCAATGTTTCACCAAAATTTTCCAATTTTTTCCAATCCTGGAAATAAAGTTGTTTTGGGGGTTAAAAGGGTAACCGACGGCGGTTCCGACTTAACCGGTGACGGTTAGGAGCTAATGAGACATTAGTCAAGGTGATATTTCTTAGGTTTACTAAACTAGGGAGATCCTCTTGATTTTCTCGGATCTCGTGTCGTTAACCCACGGATTAAACTAGAAGTTTCTTGTAAGCATGCGGGAATGTGGTTAGAGGGAATGTAGGCATTGATTTTTAGGGTTTGGGTAAGTCTTAGTTAGTTATGGAAACTTACTAAGAACAAGTCTTAGGGTGAGTTAACTTGATGAGGTGTCTAGGTGAGGTGTATGTGTGGATATTATTTAAATTAAGATATTTAAATAATAAATATGGTGAGGATAATGAATTAATTTAATTAAATTAATTAAATTAATATTAGTGGGGTGAAGTGGGCCATGGCTAGGTGAATGTGATGAATGGTGCTTATTTTTTGAGGGACCAAAGGGGAATGTGACCTAATTTTAGTGTCTAGAAGAACTACTATAACTGTAAATACAACACTAAAAATGTTTCAAGTTTACATCCCCTTGTTTGATAATTAAATGCATGTATTTCAATCAACAACATATTAATTTCTGCAAGTTGATTTGTACCACCAATAATCACTCTTATTTCTTAGTTAAACATATAATGCCTTAATTTCTTAGTTGTGAAAACAATGGCTAAACACTCTTTCTCCACTTGGGTATACCAAGTTTCATAGTCAAGGAACATATGACTAATGAAATATATGGTGCATTTGTGACCAACATCATCCTCATATGCTAACATGCACACTATCAAAACATTTTTGGCTCGAGAATACAATATTAGAGGACGATCGACCTAGAGTGGCATGAGCGTTGGTGGTGACATGAGGAAACATTTAACTAATTCAAATGCTTTGTAACATTCATGGGTTCACGTCTTGGAACATTATTTCTTCAACAAGTCGTTAATAGGATGAATAACATATGTAAAGTTGGGAACAAACCTACAGATTTCCCTAAGCTTTCCCAAGAAATACCTAATACCAGACTCATCTGTTGGTGGAGTCATTTCAAGAATTGACTAGATTTTTGTAGCATCTATATCAATTCCTTGAGAGAAAATGTTATAGCCCAATAAATTACCTCATATTATTCGAATACGCATTTTTCTAGATTTAAGGTCACACCGTATTCAATCAAACATGAAAGAATGATTCGAATAACCTCGGGTGGTCACCTCTCTTCTTAGATTTTACTAAGAGATCATCAACATATATTTCTAGAATCTTGTCAATAAGATCGTAGAATATATATAATTCATAGTGCATTGATACTTAGCACCAATGTTATGTAAACCAAAAGGAATGACTTTATAACAAAATGTTCCCAAGGAAGTTGTGAAGGTAGTATTGGTCTTATCCTCCTTAGAGATCCTTATTTAGTTATATCCAGAGAACCCTTCCATGAGGGATAATAACTCATAACTAGTCGTTGCATCAAAAATGATATCAATTGATGGTAATGGTAAGTTGACCTTAGGAAAATATTTTTTTATGTATTTAGATTCGATACATATGCTTATTTTCCCATTCTTTTTAAGGACCGGTAAAATATTGGATAGCCACATGGAGTAGCTAACTAGCTCTATAAATCCTACCCACAAAATTTTAATCACTTCTTCATTGACCATTAAAGAGATTTTAGGATTTATGGGTATTAAATTTTTATGGGTTTTACATTGGGTTTGGTAACTAGGTTATGAACCACTACATCTAAAGCGACACATGTCATGTCCTTGTAACTAAAATTGAAAGCTTGGGATGTTTGTTAAGAACTTTCGTATGTTCACTATTTCCTTGGCTAATAAATAAGAACCAAGATTAAGAATTCTAGGCTCTTCTTTTGTCTCAATTATAATGTCAATCATTCCTTCTATCAAGGAATAATTCCCTTCTTCAAACTTAGGAGGGGCTGGAGGTAATTCCAAAGGCTCTTCCTCAACTTCATAAATCTCAATATATTACGAAAAAGAGGGATTCATCATTTTGTCTTTGAAGTATGAATAAGGGTGAGGAACAAGGAAAACACCTTTCTTATGATGCATGGGATGAAGGCCAAGTGTAAAAATGTAGGAATCCCAAGAGCGCTTCATCATTCTCAATGACATTTAATCTAATGAGATCATTTTTGGTTTCTACATATGCTAGTATTAAGCGCTATTGGGAATCTTGTGAATCAAGGGTTCAACTCAGATTAAGACCATTATTCATATCTTCACTAGGACAAAATGAGAAGAAGAAGGAGCCATAGAATTAGAAATTTGATTCTACTCTCTAGGAATCGATCCTATTGAAATAAAATCAACATATTTACATAGCTCACGAAGATCATACTTATAAAGCTAAAGGTATTCTACTCTGGTCTCATAAACCTCTAAGACTTGATTCACTATAAGTTGTAAATCCCCTATGACCCTAATTTTATTTACCCCCATCCTCTTTGCCATAATAAGAATATAAAGTAAGGCTTCATAATCTGCATCATTATTGGTACACTCAAAATTCAACTTGAAGGAAAAAGGAATTACTCTACCTTCTAGAGAAGTTAGAATCACCCTAACCCCTGTGTTGTAACGACACTTGGATCCATCATAATGGAGAGTCCATTAGTCATTGGGAAAAATGGACACCTCATTATTTTTGGGATCTTCTTCTTGAACCTTATAAACCTCCACCATGAATACCTCTTCAAAACCATATGTTGGAAGAGAGGATAGCCCCAAAGTGTTTCAAAAACCTTAAGAAGAAAATGGGAGAAATATTGACAAGTTGTTCTCTAAGAGTTTCACAATTTCCATCATTATTTTTTGGTAGAAATAGTTTCTACTACAATATTCTTACTCTCAATATTATCTATCCCTTCGATAGCTTTAGGTGACTCTAACTCGGTTGTCGAAATATATTTGTGGTAGGAACCATTTCCCTAGAAGGTGATGGTTTGTTCAGTTTTATTAGTTAGGATTTCAAATTGAGAATGAAACTTAGGTTTCTTCTTAAGGGTCGCTAGGTTAATATCAAAGGGCTTGAGATCACACTAAGCTAAAAATATCTTACCCAAGTGAAGGAATCTCAATTCTTAAAACAAGGTGGAAGGGATGGAATTCATATTATGGATCTATGACCTACCAAGAATCATACTATAGTTAGTTTCCCTGCCTATAATATAGAATTCAGTTAAAATGGTCTTAGGCCTAAGAGTGACAGGAAGAAAAATGGTTCCGATTGATGTGGCTTTCAAACTATCGTAACCCCTTAGCGTGTTTTGGGTGGAGGAACAATTGGTCTCTCCATATCCCAGCTTCTGTGTAAGAAGGAGAAAGGATAATGTTTACAACATCCTCGTCATCAATAATTTCTCTCTTAACATAGTTATTATAAATCCACACTTACAAATACAATGCAAGATCACCACTTCATTCCAAATTATCATATGTAAGCATATTTTTAATGTCAAACACAAACCCAATATCTCTTTCGTGTTGACCTAGAGGATAGACATCAAAATATATGTGGTTAATCTAGGCCTCGGAGGGGGTGTGACATGTACTAAGTGACCAAGACCTAATGCTTCCAACAAGGCAAATCAGTGAGCTAGTAAATTCTTTAACAAATCCAAGAAGGAAATGTGAGAAAAGGTTTTAGTGAGATATGTGATCAAGTCATAAGTTCCTACTCGTTTGGGAACCACTAGAGATTTTTCCTATATGAGGGGATAATAGGGAAGGGTTTGTGACGTATACTTCCAAGTATGTGTAGTGGTATTGACCCCTAGTTTTGTCTCCAATTCAACCAAGCCTATGATTTTCATTTTGTTTCTCGATCCAGGAGTTACAAGCAACTCGAGGATAATTAGACATAGAAGCCTCGTGATCATTAATCACTACAGAAATACCTTTGTTTGCATTCTAAGGATTAATTTTATAATTCTTAGAACACTTGGGAAAATGATCTCTATAAATCCCTAGGATGGCTTTTTGAGGAGTGATAGGTCCCATGTGGGTATTATTAGAAGCTCCTCTAGGGTTTGCTAAAAACATCTTGATGAAAAGTTTCCTATTATATTTTAGGATCCGTTATATGAAATTGTTATAGTCCCTATAAGTCTCGAGCATCATGAAATATCACTTTATCAAACTTGCAATACAATTTGGGATCATAATCCCTCGGTATTTGATTTTTATTTTGTTGCGGCCCATAGTTCCAGTTATTATTTTGATATTGATTGTTATAGTTATAATTTAAATCCCTTAGGCAGAATTTTGATATTGAGAATGGCCTTGGGATTTCTCAAGAATTGTATGGACCAACTACATTAACAAAGGGCATGAGATTATTTACCCTTTAATTATTCATATTCCCATTGTTGTTTACATTTTAAGTATTCAAAACATTTGTCTTCTTACGCCGATCGATGACACCATCTGTTGTGGCACCATGGTTTTAATTAAGGAACTTAGGTCCTTGATTTTTATTTGAGTTATGTGGATAGCTTGAATTATTTGGGTTAGAGGTGACCAACCACCCATCAGCTCCATAAGTTTTACGTTTGTTATCGATCACCACTTGGTCAATGCATAACACACCTTCTAAGATCTCCTCATAGCTTCGTAGGGGAATTTATGGACCTCCTTGGTTTATCGATTAAGTGGATTGAGGAAAATATCTCAGAGTTCCATTTGGTCCATGTTTGGAGCATTTATAGAGGAATAAATAACTTTTGCAACCTCTGGATGAAGTGAGCAAGTGGACTCATTTTGTTGTTGCTTAATGTGCAACAATTTTGTGATCCTTGTTCTCAACAACTTGTTCATGTCAAATTCTTTGATAAATTTGGAGACAATTTGTTTAAAAGAATGTATGGAAACTTTGGGAATCTGATAGTACCAATCAAGAGAAATTCTTTCTAGGGTTTTAGGGAATATCTTAGTAACGACAACATCCCATGAAAGGAATTATCTTACAAGTGTATGCCTTAATATGGGCATTATTATCTCCCTCTCCTTTAAATTTAGGGAGGTCAGGAAATGGTCATGGGAGCATTACACCTTGTATTGTGAAGTCAAGAGGTTCCTTTAAATACTCGAATAAGTTCCCACTATGTAGGATTCAACCATTAAATACCCTTGGTGAGGAGAGGAAGGTGGATTATGAGCCTAATAAGGTGCACTATAAGTACTAGCTAAGGCATAAGGAACCCCTTAATGTTGCGTGTAAGCACCAGGAAAAGTGTACATGTCCATTTGAGGGGATTTGGAATACATATGGACATAAGGTGGGATAACACTAGGATATGAGATAATGGGCATATAACCAGGAACATTGCATTTTTCGGAGGGATAACATTTGAGAACACATTTCGGGTAACTCTTGTATAGGATATGAATAGGAAGGATGAGAATCCATTCCTAGTGTGCTAGATCCCGTAAGAATATCTCTAGGACTAGGAATACCCAAGTGGACCTACGGTGGTTTTTTTCCACTGGATAAACATTAGTGGTGGGGTATAATTCTGATTATATGGGGCATTTCCTTATCTAGTCATTTGTACAGTTGTGAATCCCGAGAAACCTATAATTCCTTGATCCTTCCCACTAATGTCAAAATGACATCATTAGGTGAAGGATGTGTGCCTTGTGTAGGCATGTGTTACACATTACTTGGGTGAGGGAGTGTATGATACCCCATTATGAATTGATCTTTCATTGGATCCCCCTTTTGTGGTGTTTCCTCTATCCTTGGGAGGGTTGAGGAAACATTGTTTTGCAATAAGAGATTGGTGTATGCTTGTATCATAGCCAAATATCCATCCAAAGCATCGATACGAATACCGCTCTGGAAAAACCGTGTTAGGATTTCTTCATGTTCTTGTGAATGAAATGAAAAGGACTCATAGTGCATACTAATCTGGGTTCTCGATAAGACCCATGGGTAAAAACCATGCTCTCTTGTAAAGGTCATGTTTTTAGAGTTTGAAAAATCTGGTTGAGAGCTATAGTTGGGTTGTTTTATCTCCTATATTCTTACGGTTGAACCATTTGTTTGGGGAGATATCAAGTTTTGTGAAGAGTTATCAGCCCACCCTAATAATGAGGGTGACTATCGAGGATTCAATTAATTGTAATAGGATTCCAAACATAAAATAGGTCTCACTATATTCCTTACCCGAAATATTTTTTGAGGGGTGTATAAACACCTGTAGAATAATGGGAGAGGAGAAGGATGGAGAAATAAATGAAAATAAATGGATATGAAAAGGAATTAGTCCTTCACATTGGGTTCACCAATTTTGTATGCCTAAAAATCAACATATGATTCCGTGACGCGTGTGACTTCTCAAGGTCATGCTTTGAGACATCCTCAATACAATAGATGGGATAATAATGTGATGGATAAATAGATTATGAGTGGGTTAGGTGGGAATGATGATAAGAATAGGGATAATAGTCATGGAAATTGAAGGTTCTCAAATGGAAAATTATATATTTTTTCAAGAAGAGTGATAAATGCTCACCTAACCTATGTGGGGGTGATAGTATAATCAAGGATGGTCTCTATGCACATTTATCCATTAATTTTAGTAGAACCGAGTATAGCTCGACTTGGCTTGAAGATGCGAGGAATTTTCCTTCTTCCTCTAAGTATTCCTCTCTAAAGAGGGTTATGTAAGAACGAGAGGAAATGGGTAAAGGACAAATTAAGGGTCAAGAAGTTCTAACCCTATCTTCTTGGTTAGCCTGAGAATTCTTCCATAATTTCTACTTCATCATTAAGGGAAATGAGTTGACAATAATATCAAGTGGTACAGAATTTCCCTTAAGACTAATTAGCATAAACCTTAGTCAATGTCCACTTGGCTTTTGTCAATGTTTAGTTGGTTGACGATCGGATCAAATATTATCGCACATGGTTGCGGTGGACCTGAAATGGTCATGTGGGCACCAAATCGACAAGAATGGAAACAAACAAGAAAACTAGTATCCAAAGGGACTAAGAGCTAAGTTCGGTAGCCTAGGCCACTAGGGAAACTAGGGTTGTGTTCTTTCCAATTCTAAATTACTTTAATTTCCTACCTTTAAATAAATAAAACAAATGAACTGAATTAAACAAAAGATGATTGATTTCTCCTTTCAATTTAATTAAATTCAATTTGTAAGTATTTAATCAAAGAAAAATAAAGAAAACTATCTAATTGTTTTTGTATTTTTCAATGAAGATTTTGAATGAAATAAATAAATAAATATAATTAAACTTCTAAACTATATTTTCAGATTTTCGATATTTAACAAATAAAATCTATAGAAAGAGGCAAAGAAATTAATCTAAACAACACAATATACTTCTATACTAAAAAAATAAACAAGGAATAATATGATATAACTATTCCTTTGTTGTAGGGTGTTGAATTAAATATAATTTAATAGAGAAAGTATTCTAATTTATAATTCTAGAAATATAATTTCCTCTAACTACTTATGCCTTAAATTCACGACGAAAATAATGCTTCTCAAAAGCAATTTCTTCTTTCCCGGTGTTGGTTGGATTTTTTGTCACTGAATATGCCTAATGTAAGTGCATAAAAACAAGAGATCGTTCTGAAATTCACCTTTTGATAGGGTGAAGTTTCCTCTTTTTTATGAGAGGGGAAGTTCCCTCGTATGATGTGATTTTTTTATTTTTGGTAATTTTAACCGAAATCACAAAAGGGAGAAAATTTTGGGAAAGGAAAAATACAAAAAGGAAGGAGGAATGAGAAGGGAAAAAATAAAACCTTTTAAGTGTTTGGAAAGACAGAGATAAAATTAAGACAAAATCTTTAGAAAATCTATCTATCAAGGACACACATATCCTTCTTGGTCATACAAGATTGCCTTACAAGGTTAAGGATGAGAAAAAGAAGTGTAGATTGCAAAGCGAGAAAACTATGCAAAGGAGAACTTCTCTATCTAGCGAAAAGGCATACAATGAGCGTGAAATATGGGAAGCACAAAGTCTTCATCTCCTTCAGAATATGTTGATATGGCACAAATTCCACGTACCCTGATATCCAACACAAATTTTGATCACCTGAGAATCAATCACACTATGAAGAAGAAGCAACATTAACAACTCAACCATAAACAAAATAGTAGATTTTGTAATTGAGAATCATTAACATATCAATTGAAAATGCATTGTATTTATAAAGGAAAATATGTTTACACCAAGTTACAATAGTATAATCCAGCGGGACGATAAAATAGTTTTCCCAAATGGCTTAGATTCGAGAATGAGAGAGAGGGACCCCTTTTACAATTAGGATCAAGCCTTTTATAGACATTATTTTCCCAAAAGTAGTTATAAAACTGCATGACCTAGTCCTAACCCATCACCAACCTCAAGTTCACTCAACTTGAGTTTTAAATCAAGTTATGATATTTAATTAAATTTATAGACAAATTAATTAAATACATTGTACATTATCACTTACACAAACTTATTATTTAATTAATTTAGTGAAAAAATTAATTACATATCTTTTGACTTTCATTTTCGAAATACCTAAATATAAAAATATCCTTAACACATTCTTTATCACATCCATGACAATTGTAATTGCTCACTAACATGATCTAGTGACTTTCAATCTTGGATCCCTTCGCACAAGGCCAAACATGTTTCTCATCTTGGATAATTCGAGCGAGATGATGCCCAATCTATTTGATTACCCTTACACACCTTATCGGGTTCTCTGTTAACTTTACTCTATGCATACATATTTATATACTTGTCATTTTGAAGATGATTTATGGGTGAAATCCATCTAGATATTTTGTCATTAGTACCTTCCATGTGATGGTCTTAATCATTTGGAGTGATCTGCAACAATGGAGAGTTTGTGGTATTCTCATACTCATTTAAAGTCCTCAAAATTTACTTAGCGAAATCCCAAGCTTCATTCCCGTGCGATATTTTATGCCCACGCACATATCCATTCACAAAGTGAAAACGGAGTTAGGAAGTTCTTATCTATTACACTAAAATTTGTAGTGCTCTTTTTAAATTCTTTGAGTTTTGTTTTGAGATTTTGACCAGGATTTAAAGTGATAATCTCTTCATCATATAGAGCTATATAATCACTTTCTTCTCACGAAACCTATCTAAAATCGATATCATGACTATCACCCGTCACCTACAAGACTTCAAGCATTGTAGCGGTTGAACCTCCAATCAACAATACTATCATAACTACAATCACAGTTATAGCCGTAATGATTGTCTAGTTATGAACATCAAGTAGTTCATGGACTGACTTTAGTACAAGAAACAATACCATTTCCCTTCTCTAACCACAAAACCAAATGGATTTTTGATGTTTCATTGGTATTTGTCTACTTGTTGGCCACATAAATTTGATCGAGTAAGCATAAGGAAACACATTTTATACCCTTTCAACACCAATGAAGAGTTGAACAATAAAGAAGAACACAATCCCATTGTAACCCCTAATGCTCTCTTATGTGTCTGAAATTATTTCCAGACCTCTAACAATTAGACCATGTTATAATGTAGACAACCGATCACATGGTGATATAAGTGATGGTCATCGAGATTAGTTGATGTATTCTAGAAACATGTGTTGAAAAAGTCTCAAAGCATAATCTCCATGTCTCGGTCAGGCATTTCATCAAACTCTTGATGTGTCAATATCTAACATAACATGTAATCATTTTATTCCGAGAAACTGTATTAGAGGAACTCCATACTCTATAATGATACTTTGTATCCAACCTGTCTCAAAATTCCATGACCTTCCTTTGCAACTCTTTAGCTAACCGAATTAGTAGCCCAAATGATAGAACCAATGCAAACATTTGATTTCAAAAGCACCAAGAAGGTTTGAATCATTCAAGAGTTAGATTGATCCTCTTTGGAATGTAAACACCCTAGATATCCCGGCCTTGAATCACCTCAGCACCAATAAGGCACATCCCAAAGACATTCAATCCTTGTCGCTCCATATCTTGGGCAACAAACCAAACCATGCACATATAATAGATGTTACAACACCATGTTGCCATATCGATATCTCAACTATTATCTTTTCGTAACACCAAGAGGTTTTTGTCTTAAATTCAATGTCAACAATTCCAGCAAGAACATAGGTAATGAATAGTGGAGGAGAAGTAGGGTACTTTTCCTGAGCCAGGGGATGTACATGCCCTTCAAAATTTCTATTGCCAGAAAGCACAACTGCAACAACTATATCATTATCCGCAATAGCCGAGCTCACCGATTCATGAAGATCTCCAGAGTAACACGGACTATATGGAACTGGAGGGACTCAATAGAGTGTAAGAATAATGGAGTTACCAGGAACCGAGGCTTGGTAGGAATAAGTTCCATGCAGGTGGCCCATCTCCGCAAAGACTACGGGAAGCAAGGATTATGGGTGGAAAGGAGGTGTGGAGAACTGAAGCTAGGACATAACGCTTTCCTGAGTTTCAAAAACTCCCACAATACCCGTAAACAAAGGAGAAAACAATTAAATGTGACAGATAAGTAAATGCAGGGAACTAATGCAAATATGGAACTGTTCCGTGAGTTCTTTGCATGACCGATTCGGCCGATGCATTATCACCTTGGAACATAACTTCCACATAACAAAAATATATATTTCCATCTTCTATTAACAACCTACGTGAGAGGAAGGAATATTTACTATAATAATTTATTTTTATTTTTTATTTTTTAAATCTCACTTACCTCTAAACCTCTAATTCATTTCATTACTTCTTTCAAGAAATTAGAATAATTTGTGATGCCTAAACTAATTCCTTCATAATTTATTAATATATGAGGTAAATTCAAGCCTCGGAAGCATTCCGTGATGTACATTAGGGTTATCATATTCGGCCAAGAGGGATCATCTTAGGAAAAGTGTATTTTTTTATTAAGAGTTATAAATTCAAAATTCATTTCGGGGCCAATTTTAACATAATGGATTCGAAATGGAAAAGTTTCGAGATAACTTTGATTTTTCGGTGATAACAACTGCTCTGGTTGGGGACATAACTTGGATTGAGTGTAGCACAAACAAATCATAGCTTCAAACTCTAGAATCTTGGGGTTTGAAATAGACCCGGTGCCCTATTGGAAAATTCAAGGCTTATCATTAATATATGGAGGCATTCTTATCAAATTGTTGTATCAATGGGACATGCACACAAACACACATAGGGAAACAGAAAGGAAGAAAACCAAAACATGTAAGGTATGTACAAATGAATAAAATCATGTACAAGAGGGAAAGGAAGAGAATGTACAAATTTTACACAAATCTGAAACAAGATTGGAAAAGTATGAACCTTTTTGAAATAGAACACTCGGGGTATGAGGAATCCGAAAAATAAAAATGATCAACCAAGAAGACCACATTTTTATGAGAGCATTACATGGTTTGAAAATAAAAATGGAAGCAAGTAGACCATCCACATACTTATATTCCATCATAAAATTACCCAATTCCTGTGAAGAGATGAATATTTTCTTGAAAATTCTACTTTTCCAACCATGAGGAAGTGGAGGAATGAAACCATACAAGTGCAAAGGCTTGTATGAACCTTGATTGTTTCCATGTTGATTTCTGCAAACTACTAAACCTTGAAAACTTGATTCAAGTCAATTTTTAATCCTTGTAGCACCAATTTCTTGCTTCAACAAAGTGTTGGTATCATCCATGTGAAAATTTTATCAATCATCATGACACAACGCATGAGAACCATGTACTTCCATTGAGTCTACCTTGTAATCAACTTCAAGAGGAATTAGGAAGTAAGAACTAAATGATTTATCATATTCATTTTCTTCTATTTCTAGAACTTCCATCTTGTCCCTGGAAAAAACATCTGTTGTTTTTGTAAAATCAGCACTCTTACTTTCAATTTCCAAAAGATATTGATCTTTGGGCACAAACTGAATTGTTGACTTGTCTTCATGATTGATAAGGAATTCAAAATTTGTGAGACTAGATAAAAATTGATCAACAATAACACCCTCTTCCTATTTCTTATATTCAAGAATGGACTGAAATAGGACACAAGCAATCAAAAATTTAAGGAAGGATTCTAGACATTGATTTCTATTTTCTATTTGTTTTGAGAAACTCAAAGAAGAAGGATCTGATGTACTTATCTCAACAGAAATTATAATAAGAGGACTGGTGATCATTGAATTGATTTTGTTTAGGTTCAAACACTTTTTTTATTAAAATAATTCAAAAGAGTAAGAGGTTCATCAACAATTATCTCCTCGGTTTCACTGTCATGAAGCTCTTTCAATATAGGAGAGAGATTAGCTTTTTCCCTATTTCCATGGTGAGTATCAACCTCCACCAGGATAAGACCATTTATTTCAAAGTAAGGACATACACCCTCAATTTATGATATATCTTCCACAAACTTTGTTTTGGGTTGGAATGGAGCCTCAAGTTGTTTTTCTTCTTCATCATTTGAAGGAATATCAAATTGACACGCACCACGTGGGGCAACAAGAAGAAATTTATGAGTGGATTTAAAGTATCTTTAAGGAATAAATACCTTGTAATGTGAAGAATCATCATGAGAAACTTCTGGAACTTGAATGTTTTCCTCCTCATTATGAAGTGTCTCGAGACTCATTTATTATTTTTCTTCAATATGTTTTGCTTCCTCACGTGTGTGTATCTTCTTGTATTATATTTGTACGTATTTCATCAACTATATAGATTTTTGATCATCTAAATGTGTTATTTTCATTTTCTTTCCTTTTGCAACACTCTCTTGAAACTTAAGCCACAACAATTTAATTATTGGATCATCGATGTAGTAATGTTTTCCAATGTATCCATCCTTTCTTATACTCTTCATTTAATTTTGTAGATAATATAAGTAAAGTGGTGGCTTTCTTCTTTGCATATGGAATATTAGAACATTCTAGAAATGTCTTTCTTACTTTCTTATGTTCAACAAGTTACAGAAGTGTTTGTGAATTCATACCTCCGTAGAAATCCCACGAAACTGGGACTGCTTTTGGATTTTTAGAGCTTGAAAATTTGGAACAAGGATATCTCCATATTCATCTCCATCACTTTAACTATCACTCGTTGATGCAGGGAAAATAAGTGGTTGTCATATTGCCTTCATTCTTAGGAAGGTTCTTGGATTAAGGGAATGAATGTGATAGAAGTTTGATCCCCAAGAGAGTCACTAGAAACTATTGATTGGATTTTTGTCACTGAATATGTCCAATGGAAGTACATAAAAACCAACAACAGTTAGGGAAATTCACCTTTTGATAAGGTGAAGTTTCCTCTTCTTTTTGAGAGGAGAAGCTTCCTCGTATAATGTGATTTTTATAGTTTTGGTTATTTTAACTAGAAATCATAAAATGACGGAAAAATTGGGAAAGGAAAAATACAAAGAGAAAGGAGGAATGAGAAGGGAAATAATACAACCCTATAAGTGTTTGGAAAGAAGGATAAATTTGAGACACAAAGTTTAGAAAATATATCTATCAAGGACACTATATCCTTCTTGGTCATACAATATTTCCTTACAAGATTAAGGATGAGAAAAACAAGTGTAGATTGCAAACAGAAAACTACACAAAGGATAACTTCTCTATCCGGCGAAAAGTCATAAAATGAACATGAAATATGGGAAGCACAAAGTCTTCATCTCCTTTATAATATGTTGATATGGCACAAATTCCACGTACCTTGATATCCAACACAAAGTCTAATCACCTGAGCATCAATCACACTATGAAGAAGGAACAACATTAACAACTCAACCACAAATAAAATAATAGATTTTGTAATTGAGAATCATTAACACAACAATTTAAAATACATTGTATTCATAAGGGAAAATTGTGTACACCAAGTTACAACAAGATAATCTAGCGAGGGACGAGATAAAATAGTTTTCCCAAATGGCCTTAAATGAGAATGATAGACAGGAACCCCTTTTACAATTACAATTGATCCTTTTATAGGCATTATGTTCCCAAAAGTAGTTATAAAACTACCTGACCTAGTCCTAACCCATCACCAACCTCAAGTTGACTCAACTTGAGTTTTACATCAAATTATGATATTTAATTAATTTTATGATAAATTTAATTAAATGCATTGTACATTATCACTTGCACAAACTTGATATTTAATTAATTTGGTGAACAAATTAATTAAAGATATTTTGACTTTCATTTTCCAAATACCTAAATATATAAATATCCTTAACATATTCTTTAGTACATCCATGACAGCCAGTTGTAATTTCTCACTAACATGATCCAATGACTTTTAATGTTGAATCCCTTCGATAGGAAAAACATTTTTCTCATCTTAAATACTTCCAGAGATGATTCCCTGGTCTATTTGATTACCCTTACTCACCTTACCAGTGCTCTTTTATCTTTACTTTGTACATACATATTTCTATACTTGTAATTTTGAAGATGATTACTTGGGTGAAATCCATCTAGATATTTGGTCATTAGTACCTTTCATGTGATGGTCTTGACCATTTGGAGTGAATTGTAATAGTGGAGAGTTTGTGGAATTCTCATACTCATTTGAAGTCCTCAAAATTTACTTAGCTAAATCCTGAGATTCATTCTCATGTGACATTTTATGCCCACGCACATCTCAATTCGCAGTGAAAAATGGAATCAGGAAGTTCTTATCTATTGCACTAAAAGTTGCAGTGCTTGTTTTAGATTCTTTGATTTTTTTTGAGATTTTGAATGGGATTTGAAGTGATAATCTCTTCATCATATGGAGCTATATAATCGGTTTATTCTCATGAACCCTATCTCAAATCGGTTCCATGACTATCACATGTCACCTGCAAGGCTTCAAGCATTGTAGCGGTTGAACCTCCAATCAACAAGGTCATCATAACTACAATCGCAGATTGTAGCCGTAATGATTATCTATTTATGACCATTATGTAGTTCATGGATTGACTATAGTGCAAGAGAAAATTCCATTTCCCTTATCCTACCACAAAACCAAAGGGATTTTTGACATTTCATTGGTATTATTCTACTTTTTGGTCACATAAAGTTGATCGAGTAAGCACAAGGAAACACATTTTCCACCCTTGCAACACCAATGACGAGTTGAACAATAAAGAAGAACACAATGCCAATGCAACCCCTAATTTTCTCTTATGTGTTTGAAATTTTTTCCATACCACCAACAATTAGACATCCAAACACATGTTGATAGAAGTTATGGTCATCGAGTTAGGTTTATGCCTTATAGAAACATATGTTGGAAACATCTCAAAGCATTGTCACCATGTCTTGGTTAGGCATTTCACAAACACATAACGAGACCGGTCTATATGTCAATATCAAATATAACCTACAATCATGTTAGTTCAAGAAACATTATAGAGGAAATCCATAATCTGAAATGATAATTTGTATCCAACCTATCTCAAAATTCCATGACCTTCCTTTGAAACTTTTGGCCAACCGAATTGGTAGCCCATATGATAGAACCAATGCTAACATTTGATTTGCAAAGAAACAAAAAGGTTTAATTTATTCAAGAGTTAGATTGATACTATTTGGAATGAAAATTCCATGGATAGCCTAGCCTTAAATCACCTCAGCACCAAGAAGATGCATTCGAAAGACATTCAAGCCTTGTCGCTCCATATATTCGGCACCAAACCAAACTGTGCACATTTAATAGAAATTACAACACCATGTTACCATATCGATGTCTCAACTATTATCTTTTCCTAACACCAAGAGGTTGTGTTTCAAATTCAATATCGACAGTCCGAGCAAGAGCATAGACAATGACTAGTGGAGGAGAAGGAGGTTAATTTTCTCGAGTCAAGGGAGGAACGGGCCCTTCAAAATTTCTATTGAAAGAATCATAGATGCAACAAATATATCATTATTCATAATAGGTGAGGTCACTGATTCATGAAGATATCCACAGTAACACAATCTACAGGGATCTTGAGGGAGTAATAGAGTTGCGGGGAATTGAGGCTTAGTAGGAACAAGTTCCATGTGGGTGTCCCATCTCTGCAAAAACTACAGAAAGTAAGGATTGTGGGTGGAAAGGAGGTGTGGAGAATTGAAGTTAGGAAAAACACTTCCCTAAGTTCTAAAAACTCCCGCAATACCCGCAAACAAAGGAGAAAATAATGAAATGCGGAAGATAAGGAAATGCAGGTAACTAATGCAAATATGGAACTGCTCCATAAGTTCTCTGCATGATTGATTTGGCCAATGAATTGTCACATTGGAACGTAACTTCCACGTACCCAAAAATATATTTCCATCTTCTTTTAACAACTTATGTGGGAGGAAGGAAGATTTATTATAATAATTAAATTTTTAATTTTTAAAATCTCACTTGCCTCTAAACATCCAACTCGCTTCATTACTTCTTTCAAGAAATTAGAATATTTTTGATGCCTGGAATAATTCCTTCATAATTTATTAATATATGTTGTAAATTCAATCCTCATAAGCATTCTATGATGTGCACTAAGGTTATTAGATTCGGATAAGAGGGATCATCTTAAGGAAAAGTTGATTTTTCGATGAAGATTTTTAAACTCAAAATTCATTTCGGGCCAATTTTAACATAATGGATTTGAAATGGAAAAGTTTCAAACAGCCCGAGTTTTTAGTGAAAACACCTAGAAACTTCCCGATAAATTATAAAATAAAATATACGTGTAATTAAAAATGAATAAATAAATGAAGAAGTGTAGACACATAATCTTCCTCCATCTTCGCTCCCTAAAGCAGATCCAAAATGATAAGAAGGGAAAATTATATCAGCGAAGTTTTTTCGTAAGCAAAAATTCTAGTTTCAAAATAAATGATAAATTCTACCTCTTAAAACAAATGTGTTTATTTAATCTAAATAACAATGTTTAAATGAAATCTTCAAAGAAATGTAAATACATCCCTAACTTGGTTACTGTTGTATTGTGAAAGCTTCTTAAGTGTGATGATGGATTTACTATCTCCTCAACTCCCTTTTCTTTCCAGACATGAATTCTAGATGATCCAAGGTGTGTAAGGCTGGTTGGCGAAGCAAGGTGAAAAAAACAACATATTTTAGTTGATTGATTTGCAAGAAATCAAGAAACTACTAGAGTTGTTTGGTTACAAGAAAACTGTTAGAAATGTAAGATGGGAAGGAACATAACAATGTATTGTGTTGTCGTGTAATTATAAGCAAGAATTTGGTAGCATAACAATGTAATACAAATCATAAATCTCCAACCCATCATCTGGATAAAAATTAGTTTTTATAGAAATGTGAGGAAGAAAAAGTCTAGAACACATGGAAATCAAGAAGTGTCAAATCATCAAGAAAAAAGGGATTTAACATTCTAAAGAGAGTAAACTGATAAGAATACTTTGATACAAACTCATAAATCCAAAAATCAAGTGAAACAGTCAAGAAATGTGTAAGAAAATGATTGATGAATTTGAAACACATGTTTAAAACATGTAATTTTAACTCTCGGATCAAAAGCAGACAAAACCACCGATATGCGTAGACCGACGGTTTTGTAACTTCTGCATTGGTTGCGTGAATTAAGATAAAAACATGAAAAGCAATTTGCAAAGGCACATAAAGCTAAAATATTTAGGAATGTGAAATTTAATCTAAAACAAGCATACTAGATGTTCGGAGGGAGGAACTAGTTCTCATCAATGTTCTCGAGAAGGATTTTTTTATCATTGGAGACTTTACCATATCCGTAAATGTAGCACTGTGTAATTTTGGTGCATACAATGTCCCATGTTTGTAGCTTTATGCCTACATTATGTTGTATTATTTTCCAACATATGATCATTTATTATCTTGTAACATCATAGGTGTCCTATGTTTGCGGCTCTACACCTTTTATGTGACAATATTTGCATATTAATAACTCTAACTTCATTATTACTACACTTTTTTTCTTATACATGTATTATTACTACTAATACTATTGTCTCTACTATTTCTATTTTTTTCTACTATTAATCTTGTTCTGCACCATGGTTTCCACCATGCACAAAACCTCCTTTTTGTAAGTATAGGCTCTTCAAGGTGGCCACCTCTTTATCATCCTACACTCTTCTACAACTTCTTAGACATATAGTGGATGAAAACACATATATTATTTTGAGCCATGTGTTCAACATTGTCTTTCATATGTGCCTCAAAATAGGGGCATTCATCTAGGTATATTTTACACCTACAACTAACATACACAAAATTTCTGGGTAACATACAAGTAAAAACAAGATAAAGGTACTTAGAATAAACTTCAAGCATAGAAATCCATAAAAAATAACCACATGTTCATAAACATTAAATTTTTCAAGATCATACAAATGGTTATGAACCTTCCACATAGTTTTTCCTAGGGGTAGTTGCATCAACTTTCTCGGCGGCTTCGTGGGTTCTACATACATGTATAGTTTTCTAATATAGTATTAGATATATTTCACTTAGTTTAGATCAGTTACATGGGGATGAAGTATTTCACTTTTTTCACCACGACACTCGGTTTATACTATAGTTTTAAGAATATTGATGTCATGTATCTCCTTTCTTCATATGCATTTCAATAAATTACAATTTCTATTCAATTTATACTCGGTTGTGTGTCACATGGGAAGGGTATGGGGCACTCATTCTCTTTTAATGTGTTTCCTTATTTACAAAGTTGGGCCTAGATTCATCTCGTAGTGGTGTGGTTGATGAGAATGTAGAAGGTATCAAAGTGGATAAATACTTTATAGGGACTCCTTCATGTCCTCTTATATTAAAATGGGAAGATATAAAATTTGTTAAATGACTTTGATATATGGTCTTCTTCCCTCAATAGTTGCTTCAATACTTCACTCTTCTTCTTTGTCTCATTTGTTTTGATGTTGGATTGTATGCACCTAACACTCTTATTATCTTGGGAACAATTGTTGATTAATCACCACAATCCTTTAACAAGTTTATCAATAGAAATCTTCAAGTACAAGTAAAGCACGAGAAATTATCCATCCACAAAACAAACAAGCATATTCCTTTGTTCTTTACATCTCTTCATTTCATTTTTATGCAAATGAAAATCCTTTGAATGTTACACTTTACATTTGGGTTAAAGTGTAATTATTTACTGTGGACATTGAATACACTCTATGTTTTAGGATTCATCATGGAGCAATCCAATACCAAGCATAATAAAACTATGTAAAACAAACTCTGAGTGAAGACAAAGTATGTCTACACACTCATGTATCTTTTCGTTTAAGCAAGTAATTTTCATTTCATATTTAAAGTGGGGAAATGTAGACACTCAAATTTGGCAAGTTACTCTTTGACACTACTAGTTTTTATAATACACTCTTGTTAAGATAAACCCAACCTTTCTATTCCCACTTTGTACATTTCAATGTCTCTTTTCTAGCTTGTTTATCTTTACCTATTGATATTTTGATATATTCTAAGATTTAAATGCATAAAATTGATGTACTAAGTCAAACTAATAGGATGAAAACCTCATTTATCATGTTTTTCATAATTTTTAAAGGTCATACAATTTGGTTAGGAATTTATATCTTGTCTTGAACTATTTTTAAAAAAATTTACATTGGCATATCCTCTATCTTTACTTTAGGCTCCACATTATTCGATGGGTCCTTTATTCCCTTTGGGTTGTCATTTCTTCAATAATTTACCTTTGTAACATTATTAAGCAATTTAACACTACCTAATTTGCTAACCTATATATCCTATAGATTTAGTCTGATACATTTACTTCCCACTCTTGCAAAAGTCACCCAAGGCTCCCTAAATCTAAAAAAATCATGTATAATTATTAGGGAAACAATCATTAAAATTTTGAATCTTCTTACCAGGTGTCAAGGAATAAAACTCCCTCATCTATAAGCACTCAAAAATACCTTCTCCAAGCATTTTAGCAAGATCCAATCTCAACTCAAGAATTTTTAAAGAAGTTACAAAATCTAGTCGCATCTTTTCATATATCACATACTAGGTGGAGAATGACATGTGGTTTGATGCATATTCAAAGTAGTGCCTTTTTTAAAAGTGCATGAGGGTGTTCAAAACCCAAATAATGTTTATTTTATAGGGTTTACTATCCATGGTTAGGTTTTGATATCTTTTTCAAAATGTTCATAGGGCCTTGCAATAATAGCAACAACTATGGTTTGACACCGCCATATATTTCCGTGTAGGACAATCTTAGAAATTTAGAGAGGAAACATCTACGTAGGTATAAAACTCAGTAATGTAGGTTAAGAATATATAGAATATCCTTTCATAGTTTTATATTCATGTCCCAGTCATTCTATAGTTACTGATTGCAGAAATGGGGCATCATCAATCTTAGATCCCCCAATTCCAACAATGTACACACCTAGAGATTCCCAAAATCATTTATAATTAACTAAGTCTGCTCATCTCTTTATGTTTTTAAGTTCATATATTGTTTTATAAATTAGTTACAAGTAATACTATGTTGTTTTGATAGTGGATAATTATTTTTAGAACTTAATTAATCAAAATAACGTCGTATATATATATCCCCTTACACCCTTTAGTGTATTTAAGTCATTAATTTAGATTCCACACAATATAATAAGGTTGTAAACAACTCAATTAGTGAGTGAGTTCTAGGAAATTCTAGGAATCTACATGATTCATAATTCTGGAGTTTGGGGAAAGGGGTTTAGGAACATTCCCAATGGAATTTTGTTCGCCACTATGCCTTTCCAGGGTAAACGGACAACTCGATGAAGTGTACTGGTTTAAGCAATGTTTTAAGGGAGCAACATTTGTAGGATGTGTTTCTCTTCCCCCATGTTCAAACTGGGAATGTTAGAAATCTTAGTATGGACATTATAAATTTGTTGCATCATTTTTTATAATATATTTTATGAGTTGTTCAAGTAGTTTAAACAACTTACATAGAATAGTGATTTGTGAGATATAATAGGGAGATTATTGGAGTGGTTACATAAGTCAAAATTATAACTCCTTATTTATAGGAGAGATTAAATCTATATAATTTTAATGCCTTAAATGAATGTAGAAGAAATAATTATTGAGTGTATTATTGTGTATTTTTATTGTGCAAAATGATCCAAAATCTACATTCACAAAATCCTAAAAATGGCACATGTGAGCTACATGTGCTTCATGGAGATTCAATATGAGGACACTTTGATGGTAGAATATTTCATCCCTACCACTCCTAATTGGGTAACATTTTTAGCAAAAAACTCTCCATGAGCTAACCCATAATCATTTGTTTATTTCTTTCATTTCTACGTTTTGTTGTTTTTCACAATATTGTGCACTATTATTTATCAAGGCATGACACACACATTCAACAAACAAATCTAATATAGATATTTTTGGCTAGTTCATTATATATATTTTTGCCAATAGAGTGTGATATATATAATGCATAACCTATACTGAGCATTAGGCACAAAGTAAGTGTATGCGAGACCTAAGGATCATTAAAGATTGGAAAACACATTGAATAACACCTATCATGAGAAGTAACAACCCTTTAGAACAAAAAAATGGCTATGCACACATAATATATTGTCCATTAAATAAATTGATAGCATAGTGGAGGACCACACAAGTAAGAGGATGGATAGGAGAAGTAAATAAGGCGTACAAATTTAAATTGAAAAAGGTAGGGTTTGATGGAAAGTTATGAACATAAGGAAGGGTGTGCACAATCCTATAACCCCAAAGAAGGAAATCAGTCACACTTAGATGTTAACATCACATATATAGGTGAGAGATGGGAAAATAAAAATAACACATCTAATATTAAATGGGTTAGGAATAATTACCCATTTATATTTTTAAATGTGAAGGGGTGACGTGGAGGTGGCATGTGCCACCAAACACCTTAATTACCACTCCAAAAATAAAAGGAAAATTCATTATTCACATGTAATCTTGAGAAGCTAAGAAATTTAGGATAGAACCAAGCAATCTATTTGAAGAATATTGCCCATTCCTTTTGTGTTCAAGATCAAATCCTAGAAAATCTAGTGTGATTTGATAGATCAAGGAAATTGGAAGCTAGGAAAAGTTATATAAAATCATTTGTGATTCAAGAAGGGAGAATGTAATTGTTTATGTTTAGGTAAACTAGTCTATCATTAATTAGTAGTGAAGCTTGAATCACTACATAAATAACACTAACCCCACATCCAAGATTACATCTTACCCCCATCAACGAGGAAGCATAAGGAAACACCAGTGGTCCACACCAGTTATAGAAAATAATACATAGACATGATACATTAATGTTATATGTATAAAAGGAGAAAGTATCACACGAGGAAACTAAACTAGGAATACCCAAGATGTAATTACTAGAAGAATGCATAGTCGGTGAGGCTTGTGAGAGTAAGGTGTACAAGGAAATGAAGGAGGTCAACCACCACAAAACGTTTCAAGGTATGGAGGATGACTATGTCATCAAAGATGAGGTGGGCATTGATGGGAAATTATAATTTGATGTCAAATAGAGCTTAAAGCTGAAGGAACTTAGGAGTTCCACCTATTTGAGATAACTTACTTGGGAAATACCATTCCTGATGCAAAGAAATCAAGAAATATGCCAATAAAAAAATTAGGCTCATTTCTAACAAAACCAAACAAACACCTTTACAAGTATCACAATTCCATTCTAAAAGCAATGGTAATTTCTTCACTAATGGTTGTTGTTTCTATCATTCACTACCTATTAGAATCTTCCCTACCATTCTTCCTCAAAACTAATAGATAAACGAACATTAACAAGATTACAACGTCGGTTGGTTTACCTTAAGCAACTTACTCTTCTTGTGTAGTTTTAGGTGTTAGGATAATCTTCAAGGATTTGGATTACTTCTCGAGATCCTCATTCCACTATACTATCACCATTCATTCAATTCTTGTTTCCTTCCTCTTCCCTATAATATTTCACAATCAATAATAAGTAATTGAATGATTACCAAAATGTTTCCTTATTATTCCTTGTCTTGTCCATACTTTCTATAGGACTTCACTACTGAGTATGTTTTATTCTAGATGATCCTCTCCATATTCATATCTATCTCTACTGATATCCAACCTCTTTTTAAACATGAAACTCATTCCTCCACTTAGTGACCGGTTCAAGGTTACTAGGTCTTCTTTAAACAAGGCTGAATATGTTGACTTGAAAAACATTTTGTAAAGATACAAGACCTCTAATAACCTTCAAAAAGATGTATTCATGACCAAAAAAATATTTCTAGATCAATGCCACAAAAACCTTCAAGGAAAAACTCATTTCACTACTAACTTGGATAACCCTACCTACTAGCCCTATGCAAACCAATATTTTGAGATAAAAATCAATACAAGGATTTTCTTCATGAAATTTCATATATTTTGAATACCCATTAGGCTTATTCACAAGATCAAAACATCATTCACAAGGTTTCTTAATTAAATATACACATTTCCTACCTTGATTGGGTCTAATTAGGTCTTTATGTGCTCACCGTCGACCGGTAAGAATAACTTCCTCTTCATAAGATCATACTTCCCAAAACCTTAAAATAATTTAACCTATGCCTAAAGATATCCATTATTCCAATATGAAATTTTTTGGATGGTTGAAATGCAAATTATTTAAAATTTAGTTTCTCAAACACTAGGACGGGGTTACATAGATCCGAGAGAGAAAATAATGTATATCTCACATAATCTAGCACTTCAAGACCCTAAATTGAACTCTATAACTTTTAATTAACCTTATCTACATTTTATCCTTTAACTCCATCACATGATACTATACAAGTTATTCTCAACAATAAGCTTTGTGTTCAAAATATTGGAGATGATCAAATAGGGAGGATGCACGACAATTTTATTAATATGGAAAAACAAAATTGTAGAGCTATGGAGCTGTAACACACACACACACACACACACACACACACACACACACACACACACACACACACACACACACACACACACACACACACACACAACTGAATAAAAATAACTAAGTTATTACGCAAGCATAAAAATAATCTATGTGAATATACAAAATGATAAATATATGGTTTAAACAACTATTTACCCATGAAAATGAATAATTTTACCTACGGTAAAATTAACTAAGGTAAAAACTAAATACAATATAAAATTACCTATTAATAGGTTGTACCTAACATTCCCCCATTAATTTTTCATTTCCTCAAGAGAAGAGGAGAGGAACTATAACATTCCCATTTTAAGACTTTAGAAACAAGGGAATTTTTTTGAAACATAATGTTCTCTGTTCTAAATAAAACATCATTTAGAACACACATTCCATGCCAATCAATCTCATAACAGATAACCATATGCAGCTGTAATGACTCGGTATACTACCGATCTCTCATTCCATGACTTGGTTACCAACTAATCTCTCATGTTGACTTAAAGTATAGAATACTTTATGTATACTACATATACTTGGTTTCCTACCCTATTCCAGGTACTGAGTGATCTGTTTAAAGAACCTATCTGAATATTTGTTACCAATATTCATCTGACATCACGTTGCTTTAAACTAGGTGATATAGGATAATGCAACCAGCAACTTGCGATACTTTGGCCAAATATTTTCAACATACTGTTCATGTTACTATTCCTAGATGACATACTCATCATTTCGAGAATACGTCCTTCACCCCACTCTATTGTTATCTAGATTGGTCTTTACTTGACTACCGTTAGTCCACTTTCCCAAGGTTTGACCCTAGCCCAGGTTAGCAACATAATTTATTATAGGAAGACGCTCATGATGACTTAGGGTATATGGGCATACTCATCGACCTAAGTCAACTGAATGTGCCAAGGTACCCTGAGTCATAGAAAGCTACTACCTATCTTAAACATGCTACTAACTTGACCTAGAGAGAAACTAAGTTCAAGTCCAAATGTGGGTAGATCTAGATGAACAAATACGGAAGGGTGTTGCCACATGTCAACTACAACATTATATCCTTGAGAAGTCCTGGACTTCTTGAGGGTACAGTCCTATAGTTGGTGTGTGCCAACATCCGTTAGAACTTATTCATCAAGATGTACATACCCCCTTAGTGGTCATTAATTCATAATTATTATTGGATTAAGATTCAGATTGTAGCAACCATGCCCAACCCCAATTCCAATATTCATTAAGTTCTATATCCATAATTATTCTGATTTGATATTGAGAACTTCATTAACTCATGTTTGCATTAACATTTATTAATGTGGCATAACAAGAAATTATCCCGAAAATAGGACAACAAACATCAAATGTTTAATTCTTAATGTAACCTAGCTTTCCAAATCAAGTGTGTCATCCACCTAGATTCAACTAGTGTTTACTTTATAAACGTAGTATAAAGATTAAAGATCATAACCACTATTCCTTTTATCTTTCTTTACTCATATGTTTTAATTGTATGTCCAAAGAATATTTCATTATTAAACTATAGTTGTGTAGTTAGAGAATGACATCTTTTGCAATTTAACAAGTTTCATTATAATAAGGGGGAAATGTACTATCCCCTTTATCTAACTTATTAATTGATAAAATTAAAAGTACACAACCAAATATAAAGAATACCAACAAGATATCACTACTAATTCCGTCATACAAGTACAAAAGAATTCACACCACAAATTGGAGTCCAACTCAAAACCTTTCAATTCATGATGATAAATATACATTTACAAGACTATGCATTTCAGACATTCTGCATGTCAATCAAAATTAAGATCTTAAAATAACATAACTTTTCTTTTCCAATAAACTCAAGAATGATTTGAAACTCTTTACATAAGATTTAGAATTAAATAAGCCAATGCATCATAAAATTTTTTGCCTTCTTTTATCACTTATGATGTCCATCTACAAAAATTGCTAGCATGGGTTAGTTCAATGAACTGAGCATGATAAGCACTAAGCATTAAAGTGAAGTGCATTCCACTAATTGTTCCATTAAAACAACTCTGCTTTAATGAAAAATTAATATATCATACAAATAAGCATAAGTAATAACAACCAAATAAGAAGTACAATAATGAGTCTGAATTTACTTTTAAGAAAGGAGCATAATATAATCCGCAACATCTACATTATATCATAAGGTTTAATTGATCCTATCAATTACTTTAAAACAAACAATAGGTCTTGTCATCCAATTGTTTCATAATTCTATAAGAATAGAAATACACAATTATCTTTACTAAGTAGCAAAAGAGTTATATACAACATAGCTCATATTAGGATGATTCATCCTACAACTTAAGCAAAGAAGAAGAATCAATACATACTTTGTTCCCCATACACTAATCATCTGAAAGACAAAAATAGGTTTAGAACTCACCCAACTGCTTCAGTTCAAGGATAAAAATATAAGGATTCAACATTAAAGAGACAACACCTAACAAGAATTCCAAATCAATCCATGAAGGAATAGAATATCCAAACAGTCTGCCTACAAGTCTTAACTAACCACTACATGTTAGAAGATATCATTCAAAGATCTGAACCAGACGTTCCACAAATCAAAGCTAGACTTCACATAGGGTTACACTCTTCTCGAATCCATCCAAAAAGGGGATTCATAAAAGATAGGGTGTAAAAGAGTAAACCTTCCAATACCAAATCCAAAAGAAGTATGACTCAGTCAGGCATGGCATTCGGTCAAAACAAGTTTACATTCTCTATTCAATAGAACCGACTCAACTATTCTCTTTTTACACCATTACAATAAATGACTTGTACAAAGTAGACCAAACAATCCACAAAGAAATTTCCATCTCAAAAGAGAATCGAAATATAGAGAAGTTCAATCAAATGAACTTATCCAAACAATAGTAAAAAGGGATCTCAATTAGAAAAGGTCCAATCAATAATTCATTTCATTTATACTATCAAATGAATTCCCATTTCTATTTCAAACTTAGAAGTTCTTTAACTAGTTCCCAAGAGAGAACACAAAACCAAACACACAGTTAGAAGAAAGCACACTTCTAGTTTCCCTTACAAATATTTACCAACTGGTTTATCTATTCCCATTCATTAAACACAAGTTTGAATTCAATTCTTAGAATGAAGTACACAATATAGTCCCAAAAATAGTATATTGTCCCCAAGAGAACATATTCCTTTCTCTTTAAAAGACCTAAAGATTCATTCATTGAATCCAACAAGGAATAGAAAACCCAAAATAGTATAAGCTAAACAAGTTTAGAAGTACTCATGAACTCAAAAGACTGAAATCCCATTACAAGGCTTCAACAACTCAATACAAAAGAGCAAGTAGTTCACGATCCAAAAGAACAATTATACAAAACAATCTGAATCAAGATAATGTATCCTTCCATATAAAATTCAGTACACTAGGGTATTCAACTCATCTTTCAAATAAAACCCAAAATCAATTAAGAAGATCTGAAGAGGGTAAGAAAACCCAATAAACATTTAAGTCAAATAATGACCCAATCTTACCACTAATGTCACAATAAAGATTCCCAAGTTCCATTTACTCAAACATAATCAAAACAAAGACTCCCAAGAATGAGAATTCATACTGCATTTCCATAAACCTCAAAACTGATAACAATAGCTCCAAACGAACTTTATATCAAACCAAACCCACAACAAGATACAATTTCCAATATAATAATCCTTCAGATAAAATAGTCAAGCTTTCCACAAGACGTGGGTTTTCTCAGAGCAAAGGAGAGAATTTATCCTCCATATTTGCATGCCCTTACAAGTTCAAAGAAGGTGGTACAGTCTCCAAAAAAAAAAAGTACCACAACCATTCCAACAAGAAGCTAAAAGGAGAAGATCTCAAAAGAGATTACCAAACCAACTCAAACCAAAATTAATCTCTCAAGTCCCTTTCGAGTAGAAAATCCATAAATGAGTTCAAAGCATTTCAAATCCTTGAATACGAGTAAAACTCAAGCTCATAATACAAGTACAGAACCAAACACAATGACTCGACTACAAGTTCAAAACACGCAAGTATTGAATACGAGTATAGTGTCAAACACGAAGCTTCGAACAAAAGTTCAGAACTACACAAGGCTCCAATACAGGCTCAGAACAAACAAGAAGCTCCAATACAAACTCATAACAAAACATGAAACTCCAAAACAAGTTTCACATGTATGTCACCATTAAACTTGCACAGAGAAAGTTTCCAAAAGCTAACATTACTTTGTAGTGGATTTATATCCCAAAACCATAGAGATTCATAAAAAAATGAAAGTAATTAACCAAAAAAATCATGTAAACATATATCTCATGAGATAAGAATTGTTTTAATGAATCACTTATAAGAAAGCAAGAAATCTTAATGGATAGATCCTATCATGCCTGATAGTGCCTTTGCCAATTTGAAGGAGACTTCTAGTGAGCTTCCCACTCTTTTTCTTCTCCAAGGAGGATCAACAACCAAAAACTTTTCTTCCAATGCCTCATATACATTCCTTTGATCGAAAATAGACCAGAGAAACCAAAAATAGCCACAAAGTAGAAGTCAAACTACTGGTTCAAAGAACCAGATAGCTCCATGCAGAGCAAAATTCGTGAGACATGCAAGACCAAACAACCTCCCACAAATCCACCTCACTTTTTCCAAGATAGTTTGTACACAAAAATGAGGTCCATTAATATCATTACTCCCAAATCTCCCGCTTATCTCTCCTTGCCACTCGCCTCCCAAAACTGGCAAATGCCATTTCTAATTTAACATGCATTTCCATCTTTAGTGAAGCCTCCACGTATGTCTCCACTAAAGTTAACTAGCCTTTTCCAAAACTAGTTGTACCTCCATACATTTAACCCAATCAAATCAATTAAATGCCATTGGAACCATTGCCATAGTGCCATGCGACCCTTAGGTTCCCTTTTTAATAGTTTAGGATAGATTTCCCAAAACTTAGGTTAGTCTAACAATAAATTACCTTAGGTCTTAAAACATTGCCATAGGTAATTTCCACCTTAGGTTAGATAAAATTCACAACCATTAGTATTAGGCATTAGGTTAAGTAGCCTAGCATTACTTTAGTAATCTCTCCCTTATTCATTTGGCACAAGAGCTTAGGTTAGGACACCATCCCAACAAAATAGAATAAGAAGCTTAGGTTAGAATGAAACCCAAATAAGTAGACATAGCTAGGAAGTAGGTGCTCTTACCTAGTTTAGGATACCGTTAGGATAATCCTTTAGTTTTAGGATTCTGATCCCCTTCATAGTCATGAAGCAGACTATATTTTGTTTACACCATTAATGTCCTACAGAGATCAATCCCAAAGACCCAAGCACAAACATACAACCGAATGAAGGTACATTCACACAAGACCATAGAATTTGTAAAATACAAAAGTACAGTCTGCTATGTCTCTCAAACTAATGAATGTTAATTTACCATTCATTTTGTTAGGAATATTTAAAACATTCCTTGGATCACTGAAATTGATTCAAGGATGAGTCAGTTAAAAGAGATAAGTTTGCAACTCTCAAAATCAGATTACAGCTTAACAATAAGAAGTGAAAATGGATTCTTGCATGCCATATCATTTCCTTCCAAGAGTAGAAATGATTTATCCATAACAAGCATGATTTTCAACAATCAAGGGAACACACCTCATTTAAGAAAATCACATGCCAACACTTGTAATGCAAAGAGAAATATAACAGTTTGTCCAAGGTGTTACAAGAACTCTCTCGAACATCTCGAATTTTTCACATGTAAGTGAATTGTTGAAAAAATATTCTCGTTATTCAAATGTTGGGAAAAAAATGAAGCTTTAGGTTGCATTTCAAAACATGCTCACAAATAAAATGAAACTATACATTAATGTGCTTTTTTCTTTCACTTAATAAAAGATTTTGAACAATTTTGAGAACACCCTCATTGTCAACATACAAGGTAGTGGATTTCTCTTGTGGTACTCCAAGTCCCTCAAGTATGTGATGTAGCCATATCGCTTCGTAGACAACTCCACCTACAACATGATATTCAACTTCTAATAAATATTAAGAAATAACATTTTGTTTCTTTCTTCCCCACGATATTAGACCAAATCCCAAAAAGAAAACAAATCTAGAATTGGATTTCCTATCATCAATGTTACATGCATGATATAAATTTGAATATCTAGTTAAGAATAAATGATCATTCTTCTTGTAATATAGACCAAGATCTATAGTACCCTTGAGATATCTCAAGATCTCCTTGCTACTTTATAATGAAAATGTTGGGTTCCCACATGAACCGTGAAAGATAACTAACAACAAATCTAATATCCGGTCTAGTATAGGTAAGATAAAAGAGACTCCCAATCAACTATCGATAAAAAGTTGCATTTACATGTGGCAATGGATCTATACTGGGTAATTGAAATCTCATATCTATAGGTGTAACAATTGATATGTAATCCATCATCTTGAATTTCTCAATAATTTTCATATTATATTTTCACTAAGAAACAAATATATGATTCTCCTTCGTCACACTTCCAATCCAAGATAATAGTGCATGAGCTTAAGATCTGTCATGTCAAATGATCAATTAAGATATTTGTTAGTTTCATTGATCATCTTCACTGTGCTACCAATGATGACTAGATCATTGACATATACAACAACTATAACAATCTCTCCTTATTTCCTCTTGAGGTAGAGATTGGGATCATATGGATTCCTCTAAAATCCATGTTGAATTATATGCTCATAAATCTTGATTTACCAATCTTAGGGAACATGTTTAAGGCTATTTAGATATTTGATAAGTCTACATACCTTTGTTTTTTCTCTAGGTACTAAAAAACCCTTTGGTTTATTCAAGCATACTTCTTCATGTAAATCTATATTTGGAAAGGCACTTTTCAATTCCATCTAATGAAATTTTCATCCAAACTATACAACTAGAGAAAATATCATCATCAAAGTTATGATCTTAGCCATGGAATCAAATTTATCCTCATAATATATGCCTTCCTTCTATGTATACCCCTTTACTACAAGTCTCACTTTGTACTTTTTAATAGTCCCATATGTTTTATACTTCATTTTAAATATCAATATGCAAAAATGGGATTAGTCCATGGTGGAAAATAGACAAGATTCTAGGTGTTATTTTTCATCATTGAATGATGCTCAACTTCCATGACATATTTCCAAGCTTTTTACTCTAGGGATTATTAAACAGTAGAGGACTCAACATATTAAATAACTCTACTCACCAAGGAAAATTTTACCTCTTCACGAGCTTTACTGTGATTCCATGGTCCAATAGTGGATGTATTCAGAGGAGCATCCAAATTCACATCTTGAATAATTTTTATATACCACTTGGGCATACATTGTGGTGTTCCTATGGGTTTTGTTCATGTCCGATATTCAATATCATCCTCATCATCACCGTCATCATCACTATGAACATTTCCTTCTATTTTGATAACATGAGTTTTATGTACATTTTGTGATTCTTTGGAAGAGGCCTCAATGTATTTATTCTCAAATAAATCAACATCCATGTTGGTGTAGACTTTTGTAGTCTTTGGATCCATAAATCTATACCCAATAACTTCTTCATCAGAATAAATAAAATATTTCTATGATTTCATGTCTAAATTATTTCTCATCTACTTGGGTATGTGTATGTTATATATACACCCGAATACTATAAGGTTTACAATGGATGTCTTCGGATTTGACCATGCCTCAAATGGATTTACTCCGTCGAGAGAAACTCTGGGAACTCCTTTTTAAAAATATAATGCATTCTTCACTACTTTATCCTATAATATCTTTGCTAGTCTTAAATTATTGATCGTACAACACACCATCTCCATGATAATATGTTTCCTTCTATCAATAACACCATTTTGGTATGGTGTGTGTGGAGGAAGCATCTATTGATGAATCCCATGAGCTTCTAGATCAAATTCAAACTCAATATTGATGAATTTCCCCCTTTATCTGAGCATAGAGATTTGATTTTGTGACTAATCTTTTTCTCAACAACCACATTAATTTTTTTGAATTTCTTGAAAGCTTCACTTTTATTAAAAACTATAACATTCCCAATTTAAGACTTTAGAAACAAGGGATTTTTTTAATAAATAATTTTATCTATTCTAAATACATAATTTAGAACACACATTCTTTATCAACCATTCATATAATAGATAACCATATGCGGTTGTAATGATTCGGTGTGCTACCGATCTATTCATGTTTAACATTAAGTATTGAATACTTTTTGTATACTACGTATACTTGGTTCTCTTTCCCTGCTCAGGGTATTGAGTGATCTACTTAAGGAACCTATCTCGAATATTTATTACCAATATTCATTTGCATCATGAACCTTAGACTAGGTGACATAGGACAACACAATCAACATCTTGTGATACTTTGGCCAAATATTTCTAACATACTGTCGTATTACTATTACTTGATGGCATACTCGACAATCCGTAATACATGCTTCACCCCACTCTATTGTTATCTAGAATTTCCTTTACCGACTTCCGTCATCCACTTGCCCAAGTTTTAACCCTAGTTCGAGTTAGCAACATATGTTATGATAGGGGAGGATCACTAAGACTTAGGTAAGTCAGGCATACTAGGTCAACCTAATTCAACCCCTTGTGCTAAGGTATCTTGAGTTTTAGAGGGCTACCCCTTATCTTAAACATGTTACTAACCAGACCTAGAGAGAAACTAAGTTCAAGTCCAATGTGTGTAGATCTAGATGATCAATGTATAAGGGTGTTGCCACATGTCAACTGCATCATTGTATCCTTGAGAAGATCCTAATCTTCTCAAAGGTATAGCCCTTTCTGTTGGCATGTGCCAACATCTTACGTAATGTACCTCATCGAGATGTACATACCCCAAGGAGCTTATTAAAAATTTAATTAATTTGGATTATTAAAAACATATTTCGAAACCTTTCCTAACCCTAATCCAACACTCCTTAAGTTCTTTTCTATAACAAATTCAATTGATTGTTAAAGAAATTTCTTATCTTAATATTTCCTTTAATATTATTTAATGGACTTATAAGTCACGTCAACCAAAACAGAAATCAACATTATAAGTTCCAATTATTATGACTTAACCATTCAAGGAAGTGTAATAACCACCTAGGTCAGAATTCAAGTACACTTTATTAAATGAAGTCTAATGATTAGGAATTCACGTCTTCCATTTTTTTGCATTCTTAAGAGAGAGGAAGAGTCTTCCTTTACATGGTTAAGTGCTAGGGCTTAGCACCCCTATAAATCATTTACAAATTCAATAGTTTTTACTGAATGTTCATTCCACATCATATTACTATGTTGAATTGTTTAGTTATGACCATCAAATTCTGCAACTTAGTAAGTTAGCATCCTATTTAGGGAGATAATTCTAAATCCCACTATCAAACTTATCCAAGAATACCCAATTAAGCATATAAATAATATGGAGAATATCAACAAGATAAGATTCCATCTATGTTATGAAATTACAAGATAATTTACACATCCAATGCAAGTAAATTCTCAACATTCAATTCATTTTTAAAACTTATACATTTACAAGACTTATGCATTTAGGTATCCTACATAACAATTGCCTTCATTATAAAAGAATAATACTTTTCCCTTTTTCAATACATTCTCAAGAACAAATCAAATTTCTTAACAAGAGTTAGATTTAAATCAGCCAAAGCATCATATAAGTTTTCCTTATTTCATCACTTATGAAGTCCATCTCAGAAAATTGCTAGACGGGTCGGTTCAATGAATTGATCATGATAAACACTAAGCCTTAAAACGAAGTGCATTCCAATCATTGTTCCATTAAAACAACCCTACTTTAATGAGACAATTATTACATCAAAAATACTAGTATAAGCAATAGCAAAATGGAAAATAAGTACATTTAACCAATTGAATTCACTTCCAAAAGAAGAACAAAATATAATCCACTATATCTGCCTTACAAAAATTTAAGTTTAATTGATCCTATCAATTATCCTTAAGCAAAAAAAAGATCATATCATCTCATTATTCTCAATTCTATCATAATAGAATACAACATTTATCTTTCTTTTAACAAAAGAAGGGTTTAAAAAATGGTTTTCATCGGGATGATTCATCTAACTCCTATGAAAACGAAGAACCACCATTACAAACTATGCCCCAAACACAAGACATCCGAAAGATAAAAACAAATTAATAACACGAATTAACCGTTTCACTTAAAGGACAACCACCTTAAAATTTAACATTTAAGATATTCACCATAACAGAATCTCATTTCAATCCAAGAAGGAAGAGAGAATCAAACAATCTACTTGTAAGTCTAAATCTATTTCTACATATTAGAAGTTAACATTTAAAGATCTAGAATCAATGCTCACAAATCAAAGTAGACTCATACATGAGTTAATATCTACTCGATTCCATCCAAGGAGAGTCCATAAAAAGATAGAGTACAAGAGACAAAACTTGCTCATCTCAAACCAAACAAGTAAGCCTTGTCAAACAAACATTCTGCCAAACAAGCTTACATTTTATGTTCAACAAACTGAATCATCTAATCTCTTCCTATAGAATTTAAACAAATGATTTGAACAAGGAAAACCAACAACTCATATAGAAATATCCATTTTATAAGAGAAACATAGCAGGAAAGTTCAACCAATGAACTTATCCCATCAATAGAAAGAAAGGGATCTTAGTTAGAAAAGGATCCCAACAATAATTCATTTTATTGTACTAACAAATGAACTCCCGCTTTTAATTCAAACTTAGAAATTCATAAGCTAGTTCCCAAGAGAGAGAACGAAATCAACTCACAATAAGAAGAAAGCACACTGCCATTTTCCTTACTATTCTTTACCTTCAATGAACATGAGTTTCAATTTTGAACTTAGAATGAAATACACATAATAGACCTAAAAACAACATTTTGTTCCAAAGGAATCACATTCCTTTCTTTTATAAAGACACAAGGTGTATTTACTATATCCAACAAGAGATAGAAAAATAACCGATCAGTAAGCTAAACATGATCAGAAGTATCAACAAACTCAGATTGAAATCCCATTGTCAAGTTTCATTATTGCATTACAAAAAGAGTAATCAGTTCTTGATTCAATAAATATTATAATACAAAATCTATTTGAACAGAGACAAGTAATCCATTCATAACAATTTAGAGTACTAAATTAATAAACTCTTCTTTTAAACGAAACCCATAACTTATTTTAAAAGATCTGAAGATGCGGGTTACCACAAAAATATGGGAAAGAATACCCCCGATAAAATGCCATTGCCATCTCAGAAAATATGAAATAGATCTACAAGAGGAGCTCTAATTCCATTATCCTCGAATACGTTTACGCTTAAATCCCCAAAGATATTTAAACAACTTGATTAAACTACTCTCCCAAATTTCCTTGAGTAAGTAGTTCAATTAAAAGAGTTATGAGCTTTAAAATTTTTAAGAAGTTAAAACCCAACTCAAATACCAAAACCAAATCGAACATGTCGATAATACTACCCGCTCAAAACTTAAAAGTATAAAATCCGAGCATAATGTCAAACACATGCTTCTCACAAAGGGTTAGGACTACTCAAGTAAATATTCACAGGTTCAGGGAAACAACAAGTTCCAATTCAAGTTTATAAAAATAACAAGGAAAACTCAAAAATACCAAAACAAAACCGACACATCGTTCCTGATACAAATTCCAAACACTAAGTACCAAATTACATGTACAGTGTCAAATTATAAAGTCTCAACATGAGCTCAGATATGCATAGTTTATTAATACGAGGCAGTATATAATATAAATATCCATTAACAGTTCAGAACAACAGGGAGCTTCCATTAACACTCCAAAATATCACAAGAATAAAGCACAAGTATAGAGCCACATACGACTTCAACAATAGTCCCAAGTTACCCAAGATTTCAACACGATTTAGAGCCTCAAGAATATCAAGTATCAATTCTTATAAAAATACGAACCCAATACTCAACAACAAGCTTCAGCTCAAACAAACATGAACCCGTATATACGAGCTCTAGTCCACGCAAAACAAGCTCAATAGAAGATTAGACGGGATTCAAGTTTCCCCAAAACCCAGAACCATAAAAATAGCAACGAAGGTTATATAAACAGAACACTTCCATTATCAATTTCGAATGAAAAGCTGAGTAACAAAAATACGTTTTGCATTTTTTTTTAGAACTAACACAAGGTAAGTTTCCAATTATAGCATCATTTACCAAGGATTCATAACCAATATCACAAGATTTAATAAACCCAACAAGCAAATAACCAGATAAGATATGCAATCTAAGAATCTCAAAAGAGCAGACTTGTTTTAATGAAACATTTAAAAGAGAGAAAGAGATCTTAAATATTAGAGCCTATCATGCCTGATAGTGCTTCTGCTAAATCGAAGGGAACCTCCAGCTGAGCTCACAACTTCTCCTCTTCTCCACGAAAGATCAAACAACCATATTCTTTTTCCACAATGCCTCTTATATATCCCACGAACCAAAAATAGGTCTAAAACCTCAAAAATAGCCATTAAGTGTAGTTCAATCTGCTGGTTCAAAAAACTAGAGAGCATGCAAAGAAAAATCGTGAAGCATGCAAAGTGAAACAACCCCATACAAACCCATTTGCATGCCTTCCAAAATGGTTTGAGCACGAAAACCGAAACCAATAAATTCCATTAATTTTGATTTTCCCGCCTATCCTTCCTTGCCACCGCCTTCCAAGTCTGGCAAATGCCAAATCAAAATTAACATGAAATTCCATTTTAGTGACACTTCCACATAAGCCTCCACCAAGTCAACTAGCCCCTGCCAAAATTGGCAGTACTTCTATGCAATTAAAACCTTATCAACAACTTAAATTCCATTGGAACCGTCGCCTTTGATACATGTGACTCATTAGGTTCCCATTTAAAATAGTTTAGGATAGATCCCTTAGAACTTAGGTTAGATCTTAGGTTAGATAAATTCCCAACATAATAGTTTTAAGCATTAGGTTAGTTCATCACATAACCATATAGCATTAGGTTTTAGGCTAATTTAAATAACCTAATAACCTCTCCAAAATCATGTAGCACAAACTTAGTTTAGGATAAAAATTCAATTAAGTAACATAGCTTAGGCAGCAAATATTCTTACCTAGCTTAGGATTCTCGTAGGATAATCCTTTCGTTTTAGGAACTCCGAATATTTCGATGCCGTGAACATGCTATATTTCATTTACGCCAACATTTTCCTACCACAATCGATCTCCAAAGACCCAAGCACAACATACGATCAATAGAAACACGTTCACCCAAAAATCAAACAACTTGTAATTAATGAAGTTCAATCCATACGTCTTTTAATTCATGGAATGTCAATTTACCATTCATTCAACAGAGCAGATTTAAAACATTCCTTGATGAGTTAGATTAGTAGATAAGTTTACAACTCTTAAACTAGATTGCAACTTACCTACAAGA
Source organism: Taxus wallichiana var. yunnanensis (assembly GCA_018340775.1). Classification (NCBI taxonomy): domain Eukaryota; kingdom Viridiplantae; phylum Streptophyta; class Pinopsida; order Cupressales; family Taxaceae; genus Taxus; species Taxus wallichiana. The sequence continues at coordinate 422,681,456 of CM031240.1, read as the reverse complement.
AGTGAAAAATGGATTCAAGGAAGCCATTCCAATTCAGATCAAATAATATTAAGGACAAAAATGATTTATTCATATCAAGCATGTTCTCCAAAAATCAAAAGAACATATCTTTATAAGGAAAACCACATGTCAACACTTGAAATACAAAGGAGGAAAATAAAAACTGACAAGGGTGTTACATGCTCCCCTCCTAAAAAGAATCATTGTCTCGATGATTACCCCTTTTTTAACAATATACCTCAAGAAAATCACTTCATTCACTTCTCTTACCATAAGTCAAAATATATTAGAATCTTATAGTTCAAGAAATCAACATTAAATAGTTGTTTATTCAAATCAAATAAATATCTGCCCAAAACTGGCATACTTATTGTCATATAAAGATAAAATCATAAATTTTTATTAATCCACAAAATCAATTTTGTTCAAATAGATATGGAAAAATAGTTTTCATATCCTCTAGATTTTCCCAAGTTGCACTCTCTTCGTTAAATTGGTCCCATTGGACCTTACATTGACTTATTTATCGATTTCTTAAATGCAACTGGTGAGTTTCCAGCACTCAAATGGGTTTAACCATGATTATTCCTAGGTCTTAGACCTGCAAGGAATTCCAATTTAACACGCGTGATAAATGTGAAATGTATTTCTTAAGCAAAGAAATATGGAAAACATCATGCATTCGTGACAAAGTAAGAGGTAATGCTAAACGATAAGCTATAGGGTTGATTACTTCAACTATCTCAAAAGGTCCCACATAACGAGGTGATAACTTGGCATCCTTGCCAAAAGTTATAGAAATATTTTTCGGTTTAACCCGAAGAAAGACTTTCTCACCAAGTTCAAATTTCCTATCAACCCTCTTCAATTCAGCATAACTCTTTTTCCTATCTGCTACTTGTTTTAAGTGTTCATAAATCAACTTAACTTGTTGTTCCATTTTTGTAAGGATTTCAGGTCCAATTACCTCTCTATCCTCTATGTTATCCTAACTAACAGGGCTTCTGCATTTTCTTTCATAAAATGCCTCGAAAGGTGCCATCTTAAGAGAAGCATGATTTGTATTATTGTATGCAAATTCAACTAATGGAAGATATTCTTCCCACTTATATTGCTGATCCATACAATACATCTGTAACATATCTTCTAAAAATTGATTTACTCTTTCAGTCTATCCATCTATTTCCGGGTGATACACATAACTAAAATTTAGCTTAGTTCCTAGAGCTACATTAAGCGTTTGCCAAAATATTGACGTCATTCTAGGATCTCTATCCGAAATTACTAACTTAGGTACTCCATGTAATATGAAAATTTTGTGTACAAATCTTTTAGCCAAAATAGGAGAATCATCCTTCGATTTCCAGCAATAAAATGTGCTACCTTTGTTAGTTTATCTATAACTACTAAGATAACATCATGCTTATTTCTTGACATAGGTAACCCTTGTACAAAATGCATGCTTATTACCTTCCATTTATACTTGCAGTATGTTATGAGGATACAATAAACCAGCTGGGTGCATATGTTCTTCCTTAACACGTTGGCACTCAAGACAATGTGTCACATAATCAATAACATCTTTTTTCATTCCTTTCCAAAAATATTGCTATTTTATATCAGCAAACATCTTTGTAATGCCAGGGTGTCCGGAAAAAGGTGAATTATGAAATTCAACTAACAATTTCTTTCTCAAACCATTAACCAAAGGTACATAGACTCTGTTTTCAAATCGTAAGATTCCTTCTTTATCAAATCAAAACCTTTATACCTCAAATCATTAGAATCTATAGCAAGTGCTGCTTTTACTTGTTGAAAGTAAGAATCAAATTCCATAACACTTTTTACTTCATCCTTAAACTGAGTTCTTAGTGTTATAAGAGCATAAATGTGCTTCCTACAACTTAGAGCATCAGCCACTCTATTTTCTTTACCCTTTATATAACTTATGTAAAAATCATATTGAGACAAAAACTCTAACCATCTTCGTTGTCTTGCATTCAGATTTGGTTGAGTGAAAATGTACTTCAGCCCAAGATGATCATTTTTCAACTCAAATGGTTTACCAAGCAGATAATGCCTCCAAACTTGAAGTGCATGAACAATGGAAAAAATCTCTAAATCATGTGGAGCATAATTCAACTCATGTAACTTAAGCTTTCTACTTTTGTATGCTATAACATGACAAGTTTGTAACAAAATACCTCCTAGACCTTCACCGGATGCATCAATTACCACCATAAAATCTCCATCGTGATCTGTGCTGCAAGAAAGTAGTGCTGAAGTTAGTTGTTCCTTCAAGGTTTTAAATGTAATTTCACATTTCTCACTCCAAACAAACTTTTTATCTTTCTTCTAAGGAATTTATTGGTGGCAAGTCCCATGAAGCTTCTAACTTCATGTACATTATTTGGTGCAGGCCATTCTATTATAGCTACAATTTTAGAAGGATCTATAGCAATTACATCATTACTTATTACATGACCCAAATAGTGCACTTCTGTGTCATAGAAGGAACATTTGGACAACTTACCAAACAACTTTCTCTTTCTCAAAATTTCCAAAACTATTTTCAAATGCTCATGATGCTCTTTTATGCTTTTAGAATATATGAGAATGTCATCCAAGAATACAAGCACAAATTTTTCCAAGTATTCTTGAAAGATATTATTCATTAAAATCATAAATGCCACAAGTGCATTAGTTAATCCAAAAGGTAAAACCATAAACTCATAATGTCCATACCTTGTTCTAAAAGTTGTTTTATGAATATCCTCATCCTTAATTCACAATTGATGATACCTAGATCGAAGATCTATCTTGGAGTATACCGATGATCCACGCATCTGATCAAATAAATCATCAATCCTAGGGAGTGGATATCTATTCTTGATTGTTGCTTTGTTTAACATTCTAGTAATCAATGCACAATCTAAGTGTTCCATCTTTCTTTTCACAAAAATCACTTGGTGCTACTAAGGTGAAACACATGGTCTAATCAAACCCTTAGACAAAAGTTCTTGCAATTGAGCCTTAAGATCTACTAATTATATAGTAGTCATTTGATACGGTGCCTTGGATAGAGGTTCAGTTCCAAGCTTGATCTCAATCATAAAATCAAATTCCCTTTTGGGTGGAAGACTCGACAATTTTTCCGAAATACATCATTTGAAGTATCGTAACAGTGGATATCCTTCCATGAATTCACTATTTTCCTCTACAGATTCTGAAATTTTTACTACATATAAGGTACATCCTTTATTTTTGGCCTTTTTAAGTTGCATAGCTAACAATTTCCTAACAAAAATCTCACGTTTCACACCCTGAATCTCTATTGTTTTCTATAGGTCGTCTAAACAACTAATGCATTTTTAAAAATAGTCCACTTTAGCCTTATGTTCTGCTAACCAATTAACACCTATGATTACATCATAAGACCCTAAAGGTGCAACATAAAGATCAACCTCTATGGAAAAGTTAGGTAAATCAAGGAATGCTCCAAAAATACACATACTAACAGTATGAACAACATTATTACCATAATGTACAGTCCATGATGTATCCATTTTTCTCGACTTTTCTTTTAAGTTTCAAAGAAATTTTACTAGAAATAAAACATTCAGTAGCTCCGTATCAAAAATAATAGTTATAGGTATGCCAAATAACTTACCAAGAACTTCTATAGGTGTATCTTGCTTATCAACCATCTTTGCAAAGCATGTATCTTATGCTACTGATTACGATCATCCTTCTTCAAAGGACATTGATTTACGTAATGATCCTTGCCACAATTATAACAACCTCCTACAGGTCCCTTTCTAGACTCAAAATTATTTCCAGTCTTAAAGTTATTATTTTGACCTCCATAGGACTTTTGTCCATTGTTATTATTCTTGGCAAAATTGTTCCTGTGCATTTCCAGCAGTCTTATTCGTTGTTGTTTTCTTATTATTATCATTGAAAATTTACTTTTATTACCAAACTTCTTCCATGGTCCCTTCTTAGGTGCAAGAGAAGCTGAAGAGGGGTTTGGAACTTTCTTCCTTACTTCCTCTTTATGAGCAGAAATAGCCTTTAATTTCTATTCATACCTTATGCCTTTTTCAACAACCCCTTCCATAGTGGTTGGGTTGTGAACATCAACTTCTCCCCCAATAATGGGATTCAATCCCATAATGAATTTTTGTATCCTGAAATTCTCATCAGTTTGATACTGAGGTACATACTTGAGGAGTTTTGTAAACCGTTCCCATCGTTGCCTAAAATAACTTTTAAATTGATCCCAAGTGATGTTAGTTTCATCAATATTTAACTCATCTTTACGGTTGTCCCACCATGAAGATGCTTCATGGGAAAGTTGGTATTCTCCCCATATAGCCTTGGTTTCCTGTGAGAAGTTCCTTATTGCAAAGTACTTCTCCATTTCACTGAGCTAATTCTCAGCTCCATATCCTAATGTGGTGCCATCAAATGTGGGTGGACTTATCATTTTTATGTCATTAGTGAGTTCTGCTGCTAATCTAGCCTTTTTGTTCTTAGGTTGAACATGTATGTTAACATTGTTATTATCAACACCCACATTGGCATTGTCCCCTAGAGGTGGCTGATTATTGTTATCAGCTTCTTCTTCCTCCTCATTGCCCATTACTTGTTGTTCAAGCACAGCCAAATGATCTCTTGTGTCCAACAGGGAAGCAAGGATATCATCAAGTTTCTAGGCAGTTACCACTCCTTCCTCAGGTGGAGGGTTATTTGCAATGTTTTCCCTTGTTCTCACAATTTTCTATTATAGGAAAATTTAATTTTAATCGGATTGTGGACACAATAGGTCCAAGAGTCGTAACCTTGACTCGATACCAAGTCAGAACATTCCCAATCTAAGACTTTAGAAACAAGGGAATTTTTTTTATATAAATAATGTTCTCTATTCTAAATACATAATTTAGAACACACATTATTTATCAACCATTCATATAACAGATAACCAAATGTGGCTATAATGACTCAAATGTGTTACCAATCTATTCATTTCACGACTTGGTGAACTACTGATCTATTCATGTTTAACATTAAGTATTGAATACTTTTCCGTATAATACGTATACTTGGTTTTCTTTCCTATTCAGAGGTATTGAGTGGTCTATCTAAGGAACCTATCTGAATATTTGTTACCAATATTCATCTACATCATGAACCTTAGACTAGGTGACATAGGACAACGTAACCAGTAGCTTGCGATACTTTGGCCAAATATTTCTAACATACTAGTTCATATTACTATTCCTTGACGACATACTTGTCAATCCAAAATATGTCCTTCACCCCACTCTATTGTTATCTAGAATGTCCTTTACTAACTTCTGTCAGTCCACTTGCCCAAGGTTTAACCCTAGTTCGAGTTAGCAACATATGTTATGATAGGGGAGGCTCACTAAGACTTAGGGTAAGTTAGCATACTGGGTCAACCTAAGTTAACCCCCGTGCCAAGGTATCCTAAGTTGTAGAGGGATACCCCTTATCTTAAACATGTTACTAACCAAACCTAGAGAGAAACTAAGTTCAAGTCCAATGTGTGTAGATCTAGATGATCAATGCAGAAGGGTGTTGCCACATGTCATCGCATCGCTATATCCTCAAGAAGATCCTAATATTCTTGAAGGTACAACCCTACAGTTGGTGTGTGCCAACATCCTACAGAACAGCCTCATCGAGATGTACATACCCCAAGGAGCTTATTAAAAATTTAATTAATTTGGATTATTAAAAATAGATTTCAGCAACCTTGCCTAACCCTAATCCAACACTCCTTAAGTTCTTTTCTATAACAGATTCAATTGATTGTTAAAGAACTTTCTTAGCTTAAGATTACCTTTAATGTTATTTAATGGACTTATAAGCCATCAACCAAAACAGACATCAACATCATAAGTTCCATTTATTGTGACTTAACCATTCAAGGAAGTGTAACAACCACCTAGGTTGTAACTAAGTAGACTTTATTAAATGAAGTCTAATGATTAGGAATTCACGTCTTCCATTTTGTTTGCATTCTTAAGAGAGAGGAAGAGTCTTCCTTTACATAGTTAAGTGCTAGGGCTTAACACCCCTATAAATCATTTACAAATTCAATAGTTTTTACAGAATGTTCATTCCACATCATATTACTATGTTGAATTGTTTAGTTATGACCATCAAATTCTATAACTTAGTAAGCTGAATCCTATTTAGGGAGATCATTCTAAATCCCACTATCAAACTTATCCAAGAATACCCAATTAAGCATATAAATAATATGGAGGATCTAAAAAGATAATATTCCATCTATGTTATGAAATTACAAGATAATTTACACATCAAATTTAAGTAAATTCTCAACATTCAATTCATCTTTAAACTTATACATTTACAATACTTATACATTTAGGTATGCTACATAACAACCGCCTTCATTATAAAAGAATAGTACTTTTCCCTTTTTCAATACATTCTCAAGAACGAATCAAATTTCTTCACAAGAGTCAGATTTAAATCAGCGAAAGCATCATATAAGTTTTCCTTCTTTTATCACTTATGAAGTCCATCTCGCAAAATTACTAGCATGGGTCGGTTTAATAAACCAGGAGCATGATAAGCACTAAGCCTTGAAACAAAGTGCATTCCAATAATTGTTCCATTAAAACAACCGTACTTTAATGAGACAATTATTACATAAAAAATACTAGTATAAGCAATAGCAAATGGAAAAGATGTACATTTAACCAATTGAATTCACTTCCAAAAGAAGAACAGAATATCATACACTATATTTGCTTTACAAAAACTTAATTTTAATTGATCCTATCAATTATCCTTAAGAAAAGGATAGATCATATCATCTCATTATTCCCAATTCTATCATAATAGAATACAACATTTATCTTTGCTTTAACAAAAGCAGGGTTTAAAGCATGGTTATCATTAGGATGATTCATCTAACTCCTATGTAAAAGAAGAACCATTACAAACTATGCCCCAAACACAAGACATCCCAAAGATAGAAAAAAATTCATAACATGAATTAACTATTTCACTTAAAGGATAACCACCTTAAAATTTAACATTTAAGATATTCACCAAAATAGAATCTCATTTCAATCCAAGAAGGAAGAGAGAATCAAACAGTCTACTTGTAAGTCTAAATCTACTTCCACATATTAGAAGTTAACATTTAAAGATCTGAATGGATTTTCTCAAATAAAAGTAGACTCATACAGGAGTTAATCTCTACTTGAGTCCATCCAAGGAGAGTCCATAAAAAGATAGAGTACAAGAGACAAAACTTACTCATCTCAAACCAAACAAGCAAGCCTTGTCAAACAAACATTCTGCCAAACAAGCTTACATTTATTTTCAACAACAAACCAAATCATCTAATCTCTTCCTACAACATTTCAACAAATTATTTGAACAAGGAAGACCAACAACTCATATAGAAATCTCCATTTTATAAGAGAAACATAGTAGGAAAGTTCAACCAATGAACTTATTCCATCAATAGAAAGAAAGGGATCTTAGTTAGAAAAGGATCCCAACAATAATTCATTTTATTGTATTAACAAATGAACTCCCGCTTTCAATTCAACCTTAGAAATTCATAAGCTAGTTCCCAGGAGAGAGAACAAAATCAACTCACAGTAAGAAGAAAGCACACTGCCATTTTCCTTACTATTCTTTACCTTTAATGAACACAAGTTTCAATTTCGAACTAAGAATGAAATACGTATAACAGACCTAAAAACAACATTCTGTTCCAAATGAATCACATTCCTTTCTTTTATAAAGACATAAGGTGTATTTACTATATCCAATAAGAGATAGAAAAATAACCGTTCAGTAAGCTAAACACGATCAGAAGTATCAACAAACTCATATTGAAATCCCATTGTCGGGTTTTGTTATCATTACAAAAAGAGTAATCAATTCTTAATTCCATAAATATTATAATACAAAAACTATTTGAACTGAGACAAGTAATCCCTCCATAACAATTTAGAGTACTAAATTAATAAACTCTTCTTTTAAATGAAACCTAGAACTTATTTTAAAAGATATCAAGATGCGGGTTACCAAAAAACAGAGGGGGAAATAATACCCCCGATAAAACACCATTGCCATCTCAGAAAAGATGAAATAGATCTACAAGAGGATTTCTAATTCCATTATCCTAAGAATACGTTTACAGTTAAATCCCCAAAGATATTTAAATAGCTTGATTAAACTACTATCCAAAATTTCCTTGAGTAAGTAGTTTGATTAAAAGAGTTATGAGCTTTAAAATTTTTAAGAAGTTAAAAACCCAACTCAAATACCAAAACCAAATCGAACATGTCGATAATACTACCAGTTCAGAACTTAAAAGTACAAAATCCGAGCACAATGTCGAACACAAGCTTCTCACAAAGGTTCAGGACTACTCAAGTAAATATTCACAGGTTCAAGGAAACAACAAGTTCCCATTCAAGTTTATATCAATAACAAGGAAAACTCAAAAATACCAAAACAAAACTGACACATCATTCTTGCTACAAATTCCAAACACTAAGTACCAAATTACATGTACAGTGTCAAATTACAAAGGCTCAACATGAGCTCATATATGCATAGTATCTTAATACGAGGCAATATATAATACAAATATCCATTAACAGTTTAGAACAATAGGGAGCTTCCATTAATAGTCCAAAATATCACAAGAATAAAGCACGAGTACAGAGCCACATATGGCTTCAACAACAGTCCCGAGTTACCCAAGATTTCAACACGGATTTAGAGCCTCAAGAATTATCAAGTATCATTTCTTATCAAAATACGAACCCAATACAAGTTCCAAACCAAACACGAGCTTGAATTAAAGCTCAAGTTTAAAAAAAACACGAGCTCGATAGCAAGCTTCGGCTCAAAAAAACATGAACCCATATACAGGCTCTAGTCCAAGAAAATGAGCTCAACAAAAGATCAGATGGATTTAAGTTTCCCCAAAACCCAGAACCATAAAAATAACAATGAAGGTTACTTAAATAGAACACTTCCATTATCAATTTCATAATGAAAAGTTGAGTAACAGAAATACGTTTTGCATTTTTTTAGAACTAACACAAGGTAAGTTTCCAATTATAGCATCATTTACCAAGGATTCATAACCAATATCACAAGACTTAATAAACCCAACAAGCAAATAACAAGATAAGATATGCAATATAAGAATCTCAAAAGAGAAAACTTGTTTTAATGAAACATTTAAAAGAGAGAAAGAGATATTCAATATTAGAGCCTATCATGTCTGATAGTTCTTCTCGCTAAATCGAAGGGAACCTCCAAACAGAGCTCACAACTTCTCCTCTTCTCCACGAAAGATCAAACAACCATATTCTTTCTACAATGCCTCTTATATATCCTACAAACCGAAAATAGGTCTAAAACCTCAAAAATAGCCATTAAGTGTAGTTCAATTTTCTGGTTCGAAAACCAGAGAGAGCATGTAGAGAAAAAAATCGTGAAGCATGAAAAGTGAAACAACCCCATACAAACCCAATTGCATGTCTTCCAAAATGGTTTGAGCATGAAAATTAAAACCAATAAATTCTATTAATTCTGATTTTCCCACCTATCCTTCCTTTCCACCACCTTCCAAGTCTGGAAAATTCCAAATCAAAATTAACATGAAATTCCATTTTAGTGACACTTCCACATAAACCTCCGCCAATTCAACTAGCCCCCTGCCAAAATTGGCATTACTTCTATGCAATTAAAATCTTATCAACACTTAAATGCAATTGGAACCGTTTCCTTTGATACATGTGACCCAAGAGGTTCCCATTTAAAATAGTTTAGGATAGATCCCTTAGAACTTAGGTTAGATCTTAGGTTAGATAAATTCCCAACATAATAGTTTTAAGCATTAGGTTAGTTCATCACATAACCATATAGCATTAGGTTTTAGGTTAATTTAAATAGCCTAATAACCTCTCCAAAATCCTTTAGCACAAAACTTAGGTTAGGATAAAAATTCAATTAAGTAACATAGCTTAGGCAACAAATATTCTTACCTAGCTTAGGATTCCGTAGGATAATCCTTTAGTTTTAGGAACCTAAATATTTCCTATGCCGTGAATAGGCTATATTTTGTTTATGTCAACATTGTCCTGCCACGATCAATCTCCAAAGACCCAAGCACAACATACGACTGAATAGAAACACGTTCACACAAAAATCAAAGAACTTGTAATCAACAAAGTTCAATCATATGTCTTTTAATTCATGGAATGTCAATTTACCATTCGTTCAATAGAGAAAATTTAAAACATTCCTTGGATCACTAAAATTGATCCAAGGATGAGTCATATTAATAGATAAGTTTACAACTCTTAAACCAAATTGCAAATCACCTACAAGAAGTGAAAAATGGATTCAAGGAAGCCATTCCAATTCAGTCAAATAATCTTAAGAAAATAAATGATTTATCCATCTCAAGCATGATCTCCAAAAATCAATAGAACATATCTTTATAAGGAAAACCACATATCAACACTTGAAATGCAAAGGAGTAAATAACAACCGACAAGGGTGTTACAAAAATAATAAAAATACATAATTTTTTGAATAATCGTCAACCCAACATGAAATACTAAAATCCGTAATGACTAGGTTACATTGGGCGAAATGATCTATGTACTAAATCAAGCTTACTTGGATCTTGATAACTACTATTCTAGTATGAGGATTTGTGTTGTTTTCCTACAAGGTAGCTATGATACTTGTCTATATCCTTCTTAAGAGATGGAAAAAAATCTCATCGTATTATGTCGATGAAGTGTATTGATATATCTAAAAATGATATAAACAAGTCTCTAATGTCACAACTGTAGAAGAAGTATTCTTAGCTACTAGTTCCTAATCATATATGTGGAAAAATTCAAGCTATAAAATCTATCCAACATTTGAAGCTATTATAATGACTTTTGACCTTCTATATTTATCTCAAATCAGCCTTCAAATTATGATCTAGAAGTTGACTAACTAACAACAAGTTCTTCGGTAAACCAAAGACATACAAGACATATGATAACCTAAATTTTCATGAACTTAGAGGTATAGAAATGTTCCCAATACCTTGGAATGTATAGGAATAGTCATCACCCAATGAAACATTATTTTTGGTGGGTGTGTCTCTCATTGCGGAAAACTTGTCCCTACATTTGGTCATGAGTTGAGTGGTTCCCGAATTAATGTACTAGACTACACTAGATGGCATGATTTCTTCACTGGAATGGGTAGTGTACAATAATTACTCATATGAGTTGTCTTCTTTCTCACCTACATTTTTTTGTTGATGGGTTTCCTTTCTCCACTTCTGTTATTATGCCCTTGCTTGTAGTGTGAGTGTCCCTATTGTGATTGTTGATTGTTAGGTCTAGAATTACTTGATGAACCTTTCTTGTATGTGTTATACTAACAATATTTCAACTCATGTCCTCTTTTGTAGATAGGACACTTGTTTTTACTTTTCCCCTTGTTGATGTTATTTTTGGTACTTTTGGGAAGAGTGTGATTTGTTCTTCCCTTTCTGATGAGAAGATAGTGAATAATATTATTCTTCATATTTATTGTATAATGACTCTTATTTCTACAAAAAAATTAGTATCTTCCTAAAATTGATGGTTTGCTATGATAATTTTATAGTCATCAAAAAAATTCTATATGAGGGAGGAATTTCTCTCAAAATTATGGGCACGAGAGAAGTATTTGATATATCCTCTTCTATGGCTAGAATTGAAGCCCTCAATGTTGTAACACTACATAAGAAAGCCTTAAATCTATCACTTGGATTGAATTTTAGTGTATGCAAGTGAATTTAGAAATTCAATATGGAGTTCTTGTTTATATCCTTATACACTATGCTCATTTTGTCCCATGCTTCTTTATATATTTTGGCATCTCGAATGTGGGGTTTCACATCATTGAATAGTGAAAAAAAGATAGTAAATTTTTCCTTCTGATTAGCCCTATCAAACCGATGTTTCTATGTTGCATCATTTGGTGATGTGGTTATTGAACCATTTACAACTGGCCATGTCTCTTCAAACTTGGGTAAAGTTCAAACTTTGGTCTTCCACATGGCATAATTGTCACCACGAAGCAAATGCGAGTCGACAAAAAGAACTTGGATCATTGTTTTCCATAATGGGTTGTTATATTTTCCCAACTAAATGACACGTTAGTTGTTGGTTGGAAAAAATTGTTGTAAAAAAATCAATGGTTTAGGGGACAAAAGTCCCTCCTCTTTAATGAGGAGGTTCCCTTATTGAGCCAAAAATTGGAACTCTAAGTTATTTAAAAATATAGATATTACTTAATTTGTAACGAGGATATTGGTGAACATGAATGACCTCATGATTTTTTATAGAAGATAGATAAAGAACTAGGAGTAGAATAATTCCAAAGAAAATATAATGGAAAGACAAATTAATTAGAGAAACATAGTTATAACTAACCAATTAATCAAGGATATGCAGATCCTCCTTGGTTTTACAATATTACCGCTTGTATGAATGAAGGAAAGAAGAAACAAAACTTTCAGATAAGAAGACTACAAATCTTATCATACTCCTACATGTCAATGAAATTAAAGAACACACATGCTTGCTTAAATGAAAATTCCATGGAACATAAGATTAAGATTGAATTAAAGCTCATAATATCTTACTCCATGAAAAAGAAATATATAGCTTCAAATCTCGGATAAAGAGAATAATGTAACTCTGAATCAAGAAAGGGGAATTAGAAGAACAAGAAAGAAGGGAAAGAGGGTTTCTTCATCTGTATTTTAAAAAATGTGTATCTTTACATTCAAATACACCAATATCTAAACCCTTTTACAAAGAAAATGAATCCTTATATAGGAAAAGGGGAGGAAGTAACTACCTCAACTAACTAATTGTTCTAAATTAAGTGTTAAAACACTTAATTAATTTATTTACATAACATGAATTAATATTATAATTTAGATTTTGTATTCAATAAAGTAAATTGCAAATTAGACCAATTAGTGAGACTGGGAACTAGATGAAGAAGAAGTGGAAGGAACAACTAATGTAGACACATTGAGATTTAGAATGTGCATCTGGAACTTAGTGACTCCAGTGGAAATATCTGTATCCTTGGGGATGACGGTGTTTGAAAGATTATTTAACCACCTGTTAAGGGAAAACTCCATTTCTTTTGTTATCTTATCATATTGTGTAAGTACCTTAGTTGCATCAACTATAACATTGTTGAGTTTTAATAACTCTCCCATCATCTCCTTGTTAACTAATTCCTCCTTGAATAGATTCTCTTTGATGAGTGGATTTGAATTCCCCTTTATCGAATCAACTGAATTTCTCTCGATGAGTTGTCCTTGAGTAATTGGTAGAAAAGGGCTTGTAAATATGCAAAGGTCTCAACTTTTAATGATTCAAATTTTGAACTAAACTCTTTAATTTAGTGGCAGCTTCTTTAAGGGCTATGATCCTCCATTCCTCGCTAAAATTCCAAGTTATAAAAAAATTACTCTTATAATCATAAAACAATTTCTCCGAAAGGATAATTTTTCATTTATAAGAACCATAATCCAAAGGTCTTGAATAACATATTCCCAAATATTAAGCTCTTTATCAATATCATCAATCCTTGATTTACTTTAATTTTTATCTAAGATGGTATTATCATATATCTTACATGCCTCATCAATGAATTACAATCTTGAAACAAGAATTCCTTCAACCAAAGCTTCCGATGCCTTACCAAAAGTCGTATGCTTATGAATTTATATGATAGAAATTAAATCAGTCCCAACAAAGGTGGCGAAGTGGGTGGAAGTGTTGATAAGGGAGTTGGGTCAAGAGGATTATTGTCAAATGAAATAAAAGACTTGATAAAAATGGCAAGTATTTTAACCTACTCCTCTAATTGCTCGTGTGTTTGTTTCCCCTTTTCAACTCTTTCAATGACCTTAGAGAAAAAATTTCTAAGATTATGTACGTCACCGTCAGGATTTGATTCACCCATTGAAATTCTTGTCACTTAAAAATCTAAATATGATACATCCTTTTCATTCTTGTCCCCTTTTGGTTAGAAATTTCTAGGAATTGTTGCCCTGTAGAATCCTAAATAAGATGAGAACTACTCTTTTATTTCTTTAGAGGAGGAGGAGAAGTACCAAGGAGAGAAACCATTGTATCAAACTCAAGAACCAAAATTCGGGATTAGTCTTTCCTCTTCCTATTATCAACCATCAATGACACCCAAGTAGATAAATATTCGTAAGATGTTTCCGAAGAGGCAATGCAAGAGAAATTTGAGAACTTGGAGATTGAGAAATTGGAATATTAATAGTGGAATTCATAATAGAGGAAGAAGGCCTTATTACATCCAAGTTTTTTGAAGAAACATTATTTTTCTTGAATAAGGTGAAACTATATTGACTACATCCTCCTCTTCATCATCTTCATCACCTTCTTCTTATTCTCCTTCTAGATCATCCTATTTATTTTCACTTATTTCTTCTTTTACATGTTACTTTTCTTGCTCATGATCCATTTCACTTCCCAATTCCCGTGTTTTCTCTTTCTCAACTCCTATGTATATGTTTCTACTTTATTTTCCACCTCTTTATCCTTATATTTCCTCATGCAAAAATTAGTTCCGAATCCAAAGGAGAGGAGGAATGAGTTTGTTGGGTTGGGGCATATTTTTGTGAAGAAGATGCCTCTTGAGAGAAAGGCATCTTTTGAGATTATTTGAATTATTTAATCTTCCTATTTAGCCAATACCTTGACCTTAGGAACACATGAGTGTTTAGATCATTGGGGTTTTATTTCTACTTCCATGAATAATCAATGGTGGGAAGAGGAGTATATAGAATGGATTTTATATATTCTGTAGTGCAAAGATTATAACCATCATCAATCATTCCTTCAAGAATTGTATACATTTTTAAATCTTTGATTTGCTGCAGTGATATCCTACCAAACATTTTTTTCTTGTCTTCATACTCATTAACACAATCCTCCCAGCAGTCTTCAAATGATAGTTTTTGGCAATAGGTTAACATGAGATTATTACCAATGAAATTCTTGCTATTAAAATTAGGTTTTTATGGTATGGACCTAAAATTTGAATGCATAAATAGTTCTTTCAAAATTTTGTGCATCCAAAGCTAATCTACATGTGTAATTCCCTAAAGATTTAGGAAATTTTATACCAGAAACATTCTTATCTAGATAGGTTCTATGGAGAATATCAAGTTATCTCGCAAAGATCAACCAGAACTATCTTATCTTTGTAGTAAATTGGAATTTTATATGGTGCTCCTTAAAAATCAACTTATAATGTATGAGAACTTCATGAATTTTATGAATAAAATACCATAGGTGGTAATAAATTACCTAGCCTCTTGAGATACCTTACTTGTTGTATTTCCTTTGAGAAATTTCACCAAAAACATTGTGAATTCATCATTAACTCTCCTATCATGCCTCTTGTTGTTATCATAGGTTAGTTATGTATACCGTCATATATGGCTATATTTTTCCTATTTTCTTGGATAGATAAGCCAATCTATATCCTATATCTAGCTATTGTGTACATCATGTAGGAGGTCATGTAAAAGTATTATTTTATAGAACCTAAGTGATTTTCTTGAGTTAAATTTTCAAAACGAGTTCTCCCGGTTCATGTGTTGTGTTCCTTCACAAATTATATTGATATAGACACTCATCTAGTTTTGGAACTCTTGAGTTGATGGCAAACCCATTACCCTTGCAAGAAATGTTATCATGTCAAAGAACTCCTCCAAGAAGTCAATTCTGTAGAGGGTCTTGGGTAATTTGGATGGCCCCTTCCTTTTCACTCTCAGCCATGTCTTAATAATCATTGTTTGGTATTTGACTGGATTGAGGTCATATAATCTTTGAGCTTCTTCCCTAGTTAAGATTTTAGAATCTTCAAAGGTGGGAATACCCAAGGCCATATTGATATGATGGGCATCAATTTGAGCAATAAATTTCCCCTGAGGATCTTTTAACTCTTTGGTTTGTAGGTCAAAACTGGAAGCACATGCTAAGACTATGTCGGTGCATTGGACTAAAGTAGGGAAACCAACTGCATGAGCTAACTCTCTATCTCTAATGTATTGGGCCAATGGGGTTGGATTATCATCCTTTATCCTAGCCCACAAATCCTCCAGATTCATATGTTTTACGTCACTATCACCAATCGCATGAATATAGGTTTTTAGGGAGGAAATATGCTCATACCAGCGTATTGGAATTTCATGGTGGAAAGTTTGGAAATAAATCAAGGGAAAAAATGAATGTATAGTGAATTCTAAAGAGGATATGTGGGGAAGTGCTGAGAACTCAAATAACTACCAAAATGTATAAAATAAGGGTAAAACCACTCACCTCTTAGATGCAAATGAAAATGACTTCTCAACGGTCCTAATGTACCTTGAATTTTGAATTTGGATGAGAAATGACTATAATTTTTGAATTATAGTGTAAGAAACTTCGTGTTTTATAGTGTTTAATGTAATGGAGTATATTGGTTAGATAATGGTTTCGAGACATAACTAAATCTGTTTCTGGTATGGTTAGCCTAATTATTGTCATTGTTTAGTTCATGATTCTCTAAGGTCTAGATCTAGTTTATGCACTGTGAAATGTTTATGATTAGTTATGGGCTCGAATATGTATTATCATCATCACACTAACATCCTACACAATAAAATCTAAAGAGGGGCTTCGTACCTTTGCGTGCTTTGGGTGAGTTCTTGTCTCGGGATGAGTGATGTGTTAGTGCACATGGGGTTTTCATAGTAGATTCTAGGCCGCATCATTGGTTTTGTTTAGGACATCTTTTTAGTTGTTTTCAGGATGTTTCATGATGAAGATGTATCATTTGACCCTAAAAAGTGTTGAAGAGTGGATAATAGATCTAGAAGAAGATTAAACTCATAGGTTCAACATTTTATCTCGAGTTTGATGCATGCGTATGGGTGGAGCGAACTTGTACGAATGTTTATATAAGAGTTTCTTTGTTATCTTTCAAATAGAGTTGTACGAGTGGCTAGTATCTTATGCATCTAAAAGGAATTGGAGGTATTACACAATTCTATAGACACAGGAAGAATTTCAAGCCCTCTATGATGTTGATCTGATTTGGACATGCGTTGTGGACACTTGGTTCCATGGTGTTCTGAATAGCTATATTTTGGAGTACTCAATTTCTACTTACTCTTTCTCGGAGGTAGCTGAGTTCCAATTTTAAGTTATCCCAAGGGAACCTATTTGCAAGGCATTCCATTGGCAATCAAAATATTGATGGTAACCCTAAAATTAGAAGAAAATATGATGGCTAGCTAAACCCTACCATGCGTGGGGGCAGGAGTAGGTTTGGTGAAGGATGAAGAACCTAACGCTAGACAGAAAAGAGAAGAAATGAGGCTTAAGTATAATGAGGTGTGCGAGATGGAGATAGAGAAGCAATGTGATATTACATAATGGATGGCATTGAGGAGAGAGATGGATTGTGAAGGATTTGGAGCTCACACAAATGGCATAGAGATAGAGCATCTGGAACTCCCCCATTTGGAAAAACATGACAGTGAACCCTCCTTGTCCTTATATGGGAGCATTCTAGTAGAGATGATATGGGCCACAGACGCGCATCTAAATCCACCTAGAAACTTAGCCCTTGCATTTGGTTTTCCAGTATCTAGTATAATGAGTAGTTAGCAAGCTAGTTTGGGAAGTAGAAGAACATGAGTGAATCGAGTAGAAATTACATCTATGGCCAAGAAAATTTCTTCTTTATTATTTAGAGGTACCTTTTCGGGCACATTATCGGCACGAGAACTCAAGCGCTTAGAATTTTGGACTCACTTCTAGGAGTAGTACCACCTCACAGATAGTAGGAGTTCAATTTAGTACCATTATTGGGACATAGGGTAGTAAATCCACTGGTCCACTTTCAGATATAGGTGGAGTATCAGGGGATATAGGTGACTCTAGTTCTAGTGGATATGGCGGGTCTAGAGGTAAAGGTAACATAGGAGGTTCTGGATCAGGTGGGCATGCTCCTTACCAATCCTAGATTATTTACATGGAGATGTCACTTCATCTTCCATAGTATAAGGGAATAGAAGATGGAGATGATTATGTGCACAAGTGTGAGATAATTTGGCACCGTAAAGGGATTATGGATTTTGAGTGAAAGGAAAGTCATTTTGCAACTATGTTGCAGGGATGTGCTCACAATAGGTACAGGAAGTTTGACCCTGATCAGACTTGCATAGATTATGCAACATTACATGATGCTTTCCTTAAGGAGTTTTATATCCCCAAGTTCAAGCATAACAGTATAAGTGCACTCAAGGATATTAGTCAGGGCACTAATGAGAGTGATCAGGAATATGATGCCTATTTCAAACCACTTTTTCTAAGCTTTCGTATGATATCCATGCAATCTAGCATGCATAGTGGTTTTTGGGGCTTGATCACACCATTTAGGAGGGCATTGTCACATAAGACATATATGGATCCACGTGAAGCACTTGAAGTAGAGTTATGCATTAAGGAAGTCAAAATTATAGACACTAGAGTGAGACCATTCTTGGAAGAATAGATTTCAACTATGGAAAAACAATTGGAGAAACTATAGACCAATTCAATACACAAGAAGCACACTGGGATTTGGTGTACATATTGTGAAGTGGAATGGAACACTAAGGATAATTGTCCCCACAGTCAGTATGTTCATTGTTTTTAGACTACGAGATATGTCATTTAGACCATGATGTAAGCCTCTACCCATTATTACAACGCACAATCAGAAAGAACGTATCTTGCTATTGTAATATTTTCTAGTCCATGACTCATAATACACAAGACTGTATGTTTATTGGTCAGATCCATGATGTCATTGAAATTGGTGTGTGATAGACAGGGGTACCGAGATAACTCTAAAAGTAAAATTGAACACTATGATTGTGATCACACCCAAGGGCACTACGATCGTAATGAGGGATGATTTGAAGGAGGTCATGATAGAGTTTGAGGATATTGTGGTGGATTCGGGAGCCTAGGCTTTGGTGGTGGATGAGGTGATTTTCCTCGTGGAATGTGTTATATATGTGGATCTCTTGACCACTACAGGCACGAATGCCCTTAGAATATTACTTGTTCTTTTTGTGGGAAGAATCATAACTATGAGGAATGCCCAGACTTATATGAGCATCTTAGCAAGAAACATAAACAAGAGAACAAGGGTGCATGGATGGTTAGAATACAGCATGCCATGGAAAATCATTGGATGCCAAATTTGGCACTGGAACTTGATGTAGTACTGTAAAGATTAATACACGCACTTGAAGGTGAGCGCACCGGAGAAACATTACAACAACAACCTACCATTACTAAGGAGGAGGTTTTACATGTAAGGTACCTAAATCCTACACATCAAAAGGAGGTTTATCAGGAGACCATGGAGGTACTCAAAAATATTTAGGGTGAAATACAATGTTTAAAGGAATAGTCATGAAAGTTAGAACAAAAGAAGGCAACAAAGACAGTCCAATCAGATGTTGATGATTTAAAAGAGGTATGCAAGATGTTGCACTAGGAGAATATTATTTCATTACTAGGGAATTGGTTAAAGGGAAACACTCTGAACATAGGTATTTAGAATGGATGACATATCTTGCATGCTAATCTTCCCCCTCATAGCTTGGATTATGACAAGGAAATCACTCTAAATTCTATTACAGATGGGTGGATTTTGAGAAAGATATTGATTGACACAGGCACGGAAGTGAATGTGTTTACTTTAGATGCATGGGTGTAGATGGGAAGACCTTCATTACATCCATCCTATAATGTACTATTTATGGCTAATAGGACTAATGCCACTTCGATTAGGGTTCTAAAGGATGCATCCATTACTATAAAAGGTGTCAAGTTCACTGGGGACTTTGAGGTTTTGCCAGTTGTAGAAGCAAACAACTTCCCATCTCTTCTTGGACACCCTTGGTGTTATGCAAATAATGATGATATATTGTTAAACAAGGGGTATTTAAGTTTTGAGAACAAGGAAGAACAAGTTATTGTCCATTTGAAATATTGTAAATCTGCACCTTATGTTGAACCTTTGAGTGAGGAAGATCTGAACAAAATTTATGTGTGCGTCATTCAAGATCCAAAAGTACTTGAGCCATCTAAGGAGGGGATTATCTAATGGGAAGATGCATAGTCTATTAGTGATACTACAAGTATTGCTTGTGACAATTGGGCACATGGAACCTATGAGATGGTTGGGTGTGAAGTAAGAAACACCTTTCCACAAAGGAGAAAACCTTGATGTATTAGGTGGATAAGTAACAACTTTGTACCTAGTACACTTTGGAGAAGGATATCCTAAAGTATTCCCATGCATCATGGAGGAGCGGTGGATAAATTAAGTGGAGAGAAGAAATAAGTTAGTATATACCTTGTGTGGTATGGTAAAACACCGGTGGATGGTTCATAGGGATAATCTCATAGAATGGAATGAAGTAAGAATTTCTCTAATAACCCACTTTCTCGGGAGCAATGTGCTCTACCAAATCTGCATATATCGTGGTAATCAACCTTTTCAACACCACGTTCGGTAGTTTGAAAGACTCTAGATAGAGGGGTAGGAGGATTTACTACCTTCACTTTGGGTGCACAAAATTTATTCCACTTTGCAAGGTTACACATGTGCTTAGTATATTTATGCGGAACTTCATAGGAGACTGAAATTGGTAATACTTGATTGCAGGAATGGTCCGTAATTTTGACTACTTCTCTAATAAACCTTCGGTGAGAGAGGAATTACGGGTTATGGAATACTTGACTATGGGATACTTTGTGCAATGGTTGAAGAAATGATTCAATATTTATTTGGTGAGGAAGAATGAGGAGCGCATTTTGATGAAATAGATGAGACAAATACCAAACTATTTAAGTGTGATTACTTTGTGAAGGAGAAAGAAAATATGGTCTATATAGTGGATGATGAAGAAGTAGAAAATTTTGACATTGAACATTTTGAAGGTACACGTGAGGTTTTAAACAATGCAAATAAAAATGTGTGCACCTATCATGAACCTATGAAGACCAATAAAGTGAACATTGGCATGGATGCTAAACCTAAGGAGGCCATAATTGGATATTATTGGTCTGATTCTAAAGTGGAAAAGTTAATTGAATTACTATGTGATTTCCATGAATTATTCCCTAATGGATACCATGAGTTAAAGGGGGTGCATGAGTCATTATGTGAGATGAAGATTAAGCTAAAGGAAGGTATGCGTCTGGTCAGGAAAAGACCTTACAGGATGAACCCTAACCTATGTATAAATGTTAAAGAAGAAATTGAAAAAATATTGAAATTTGGTATCATTAAGCCCCTAGAATAATCAGAGTGGGTTAGCCCCATGGTAATCGGATTAACAAATATGGATGGATTAGGATTTGTGTGGATTATAGGGATTTTAATGCTGCATATGTGATTGATCATTTTCCTACGCCTTTTACTTGAAGAAATATTAGGTGTTGCGGGGCATGAAATTTACGCTTTTACGGATGGATTCTCTAGGTATCATTAGGTAAGAATTTAGGAGGATCAAGAGAAGACAAATTTCACCATTGAATGGGGAATTTTTACATATACGGTGATGCCCTTTGGTTTGAAGAATGTGATTGTTATATTTTCATGCAATGTTGTTCAAACATTCCGAGGATTTTATTCACAAATTCTTGCGGTTTTACTATGATGATTGGATGATATATGCGCTTGTTAATGATTATTGTGACAACTTATGCTTAATGTTTGAAATATGTATATAGTTACGCATCTCTTTAAACATCAAGAAGTGCATATTGCTACACATTTTGGAACTCTGCTAGGGCATATCATCTGCAAAGAAGGTTTGTTAGTAGATTTAGCTAAGGTTGCAGCTTATTATAGGCCCGGAGGAGCCTACCAGCTTAGATTGAGGTGCACATATTCTTGGGCCATACATGGTATCATTTAAATTTATCAAAGGATATGTGAATATTATCACACCCTTGGAGGAGTTACTAAAGGGACATTCTATTGGGAGACTGCCGCAACAACGTGAATTTGAGGCATTAAAGGAGAGACTTAGTACAAAGGCCTATTATGTGTTTTCCTCATGGAACCAACTATTTCACATACATGTGGACACCTCTTACATGGCCATTAGCACAATGTTACCTCAGCCAGAGAAGGTATTATAGATCATCCTATTTGCTTTTCTAGTAGAAAGTTGACTCCTGCAGAACAAAATTATATAACTACAAAGTGTGAGGCCTTGTCGATGATCTATGCACTACATAAGTTCAGATAGTACTTACTAGCAACACCTTTTATATTTTATACATATCACATGGCATTAAAATACTTGGTAAATAATCCTATTTTACAGGGGCACATATGTCGATGGGTTATCTTATTCCAAGAATTTGACTTTACAGTTGTGGTAAAACTAGGTAAAAGTAGTTCAAGAACAAACCACTTATCAAGAATTCAATCAAGAGAGGATGCACATATAATTGAAGATATAATGTTGGATGAATAGTTATACAGTTACATTGCACACCTTCAAAATTAAAAGATATTGTTGTCTTTTTACGCATAGGTATGATGCAAGAAGGAATGAAATCCTTAGAGAAGAAACAACTTGTAATTTGCATTACACCCTTCATGTTGATCAGTGGTGACTTATACAAAATAGGCCAAGATGAAGTATTACACTGGTGTGTACTATAACATGATCACATGCATATCATAGATGAGGCTCATGGTGGTATTGCAGTGTGGGAATTATGCGAGTAATGCCATTGCATGTAAGATTCTACTCACTTTGGATTATAGAGGGAGACCCTGTACAAGGATTATCAAGAGTATTGTAAGGCATGTGATCACTATCAGTGCCTTGGAAAACCTAGAAAAAGAGATGAAATTCCTTTGAGACCTATTACTAGTGTAAAGCCATTTGAAAAATGGGAAATAGACTTTGTGGGTCCTATTTCCCTAGCCGTATGTAGAACTAGATCATGTTACATCATCACTTGTACATATTATCTTACACGATGGGAAGAAGCAACACCTACAAAGGATTGTACAATAGCTACAACAGTAAGGTTCTTATGGGAAAATATTCTTACTAGGTATGGATGTCTGTTGATTTTGACAAGTGATAGGGCACACACTTCTTGAATGAGACAATCAAGATATTGTTGGATGAATTTATGGTCATGCACCACAAGACTACACCTTATCACCCTCAAGAAAATGGGACTATTGAGGCCTTCAACAAGATATTGAGCCAGACCTTAACAAAAATTTGTGATGTTGGAAGGAAAGATTGGGATGATAAAGTTTATGTTGTACTTTGGGCATATAGAACAACCTATAAAAGGTTAAATAAGGCCACACCCTTTTAGTTGGTGTTTGGCATAGAAGTAGTTCTTCCCATGGAATTCATGTTACCTTATTTGCGTATTGTGCACATGGGAGGTCTAGCTGATGAGAAAGCATTAAAATAAATAATTGACAAGTTAATACAACTAGATGAGAGGCATTCCATAACATGTTGGAGTCGTAAGCAAGAAAAGGATAGGCAAAAGGCATGGCATGACAAACACATAAGGGATAAGAAGCTTAAGGTTAGACAAATGGTACTTCTTTATGATTCCAAGTTTCGTGCCATCCAGAAAACTTAAGGTGCATTGGTTGGGACCATATGTTATCACTCACATCCTTGAATCAAGCGCTTATTAGTTAGAGGCACTTGATGGAACATGGTTACCTAGTTACTTTAATGGGAGTAGGCTGAAGCCCTACTATAAATAAGTCTTATTGGTGTTTGTAATAAGGTAGTATTTCCATTTAGTATAGATTTCCTTTCTATATTTCCTTCTTCGTCGCTATGCTTTGTCAATTTAGTTCGGTGTTTTGTGTAATAAGTGCATTTGCGCACTGGAAGCTAATTACAATCTGAAGTATTTTTATGCGTAGAGGACTACACATACCATTGGTGTGGGGTGGTTGTTATTCAAAAATGGGTACACATGAGAACATACTATTATAGGTGCTATTCAAAAATGGAAGGGAGCTACTAGAAAGAATATTTCTCCTAAGGAAGACCATAGCTGGCAATAAAGGAATGAATAGTGTAATGCGAGGTAAGCGGTGGCCATAGAAACTACTAGAGGAAGGAATAGTGGTGAGGTAATTTAGCACATGGATGTGCACAAAGGAGGTCTGTATCCGGAAGGTATTGTGGCACGTAGGTGTATCACACAAGAAATTGGGAAAATGGTCAATTAGTGAGGGGATCAGTGGTAGGTAAAGGAGCAATAAATGTAATAAATTTTAGAAACTCTATATAAAGATGTGATGCGGGTTTATTTTTACCTTTTTGATCACAATTATTCGAGTGATCTAGTTGTGACCAAGCCAACATAAATTTTTGAGGTGCGAAGAGTTACGAAACCAGACACATGGAAGAACATTTGTGCACAAAAGTGGCTTGCATCCCCATTAGAGAAGGGTTTGAGTGAAGCAGAAGTATTAAGAAGGGCCTAGGGCATGTAATTTCAAGATAGGGCATGAGAGCTTACTCAAAAGAGGAAAAAGGAGAGTTTTTAATCATGGCACAAAGGGGAAGAAAAAGGTGGAAATCGAGGTCAAAGATGCTCCCGAGAGAAATTTTTCAAAAATGTAGTATCTAGAAGGAGTGATCATCAGATGGGATTGGGATTCCCATATTAACAAATGAAAATTAAGTGACTTCAACCACCACACCATCGAAAACAAGGGGGGTTGGACGTATTGTTGAATAAGAAGACCAACAAGTGCACGGTGGATGACACGTCAGTGTATGACAATATTGGGATAAATTGCTCAAGAAGGCAGGGGTGTATCAGCTATATGAACTCTCATATTTTGGAAAACTAGAAATTTATACCAATGACTTATGAGAAGAGGCCATGAGGACTCTTTCTATTTTGTTGGATAGTGGGTAAAGATCACCTCACCTTTGATTGCTACATTGAAAGGACTGAAGGGAATAGGGAAAGTGTTTAGTAGTGATCTAACTGATAAGGTAGTTGTTAAAGCCACAAGAAAGGAGTTGGGATACACCAAGGGTCCACACAGAATGGACATCTACAAATTAAGGAAGTACCCTGTGGTGTAGGCAGCCACACATCTACTCACTAAGTTGAATGATTAGGAGAGATGGTCACAAGTAAATACCATGTGGCTACATATTACAAAGAAAATGTAACAAGGAGAAATATACAACTTAGTTGGCTACATAGAAGAAACAATTATTGAGGAAATGTGCACAAGTGAGAAGATAAGTTTTGGTGATATCCTATTATCTCTTGTATTTATAGAAATTGGAGTGCCTGATGGGCCAAATAATAAAATTTGGGAATACCCGTGGAAAAGAAGTCCCTCGTAGAGAGGTTTGAGAAGTATTTTTGTGAAGAAACAATGAGTGGCCCATTCAAACAAAGGGTATAATTATGGTATGATCAAATTCACATGGACTTTGAGGAGGAATGGTGCATTCCAAAGGAGTTACCCTCAGTAGTGGGCAAGGCAGTGCAATTCATGATGTATCAAAATTTTTGCATCGCATGGTTTGCAATGAAGGATGGGACATGGAGTCCCTGGAGAAAAATGACATACACCTTCATAGTGTGTTACTTTCAAAAAACAATACACAGTTTAATGATGCACATCGATTGAATTATAATGCGACAAGGTAGATCATGATTACCATACTCTATGAAAAACTTATGTTTATCCATGTCAATCTGTATATATCGAGAGGCTTATTTCTGATGTTATAAGCATGAAGCTGGTAATTTTGGCTATTGGGACAAGTGGGTCCATGCTTATCTATCTTCATCTCAAGCCTAGGATGGAAAATGGAAAGTATGTGGAGAATGAGTTTATGCTCCCAAGGCTGCCTAAGGGAAAACACACAATTGAAAATGTGGCAGCTCCAAAGCTTTCCTTGACCGTAGAAGGAGACGAGGAAGAAGATATCAATAAGGATAGTGGAGACTTGGACCATAGAGGTTGGAGGAATCCCACGAGAAAAAGTATATAGTGATCACACGAGATACTCCCGTCCGACGCAAGGAGGAGGAGAGGAAGACTTAAACATGGGTACAATCCACAAGGAATGTCGGTTTAAAAGGTGTTTGGAAGAACCGTAACCCAAGGCAGGAACATCTCAATTTTACAGAGGTCATCTCGAATCTTCCCTTTAAAATAAGCACTGAGGGAAATAGAAGGAGATATCTTAATCTTAACGAGGAGGAGGAGGAGTCCTAAGAGAGCATGCTTTAGGAACCCTAGTTTAGCCTAAAGATGTGGAGGAACCCTAGATGGAGGAATGAGAGATGAATAAGAATAGGTGAAAGAAGTAGCTGAAACTATGCAAGAACAACCCAATGCATCCATTGCAACTCGGGTTGGAGAAGAACCAACTCCAGGACCTTGGCACCCGTGTTCCTAAGGGGCTAAGAAAAAAAAGATAAAGAACAAGTGAAGAGTTTGTTGTCACTAGTATGGGCTATACTGAGGACACAAAAAAATTGTATGTACACTGGTTCCAAAGTAATATGGGCCTTAAGGATTTATTTGGGCGGGAGGTAATGGAACCAAATATGGAAACTACGCGCACAAGGAAGTAATTATCCTAGTCCATGCATAATCATATATATGAACCATATTTTGACATGTGCGAGGAGTCCTGTGTCTCATGAAGAGTGAAGAAGGAACCCCAGAGTAGGCACATGATAATAAAACCTACTCTAATGTTTGATGAGTAGGTCAACAATGCAATGGTCAAGGTATCTACTAAGGTGGCATGAAGAAACATTGATAAGGCTACCACCATTCGAGCATTTCTTGAAGATAACAAGGCTAAAACTACAAAGATAACACATTTAAAGGAAGAGAAGGAACGCAAATGGGAAAATAATGAGGCCTTCATTAGCATGGTAGAGGAAATTGGTGATCACATCCTTAAAACAAGGCCTCATCTAGAATATTAGGTTCTAGAAAAGTTTCCTTCTATTATGCATTATGTGTGCACTTTGGTCGATTTGGTGTTAGATGACAAACCAATTCAAATGCCTGCACCAAAAGATTCTAAACAAGAGGAAGAGAGAAAAAGGGCCTCTATGTTTAGGAAAATTTCAACTTACGAGGAATTTTTCCAAAATTTGAAGGATGAGCTGAAGAAATCCGACCAAGCTCTCAATTTATGTGTGGAACCGAAGCCGTATAGTAATAAGGACCATAACTCTAGTTATAGATAATGAAGTTCTGGTAGTGATGAAAGATGAGACACTAGGGCATGTAGAAAGATTGTCACTGGTGAAACGAAGCATGAGGCCCTCAGGTAGCCCAAGATCCATGCAAAGAGAGGAATGATGAGATTGGGAAGCTCATAGTGTAAAAGATGGACCTCCTCGAAAGGATGATGTCGTATGGCCAATGTTTTCGGGTACTACTGAGAATGAGAAAGAGAAAATTTCTCGGGATGAACTGGATAACATAGCCAAAAATATTTCGAGAAGAAAAGGACCATGCTAAGTGATTGGAAGACATTGGAGTTTAAAATAAAAATGAATATCTAGAGATAATCCTCCCAATTTAAGAAGAGGGTGATGCAGAGTGAAAATTCATTCTTTTATATAGTTTTTCATTAATTATTTCATTCTTTAATATTAATTATTGGGAGCAATGAGAAAAATTCCCATTGTCGGGATGGCAATGTACTATAGTGTGGGGTAATGTTGAGTAGAGAAAATGTTTCTCTAAGGAGAAGAAACACAAAGGATGTGCACGCATGAATAAAGCACATTTGAAGGTGCAAAAAGATAGGGAAGGAAACGCATGCCAGAACACTTGGCTCAGAACTTAGTTGTTTTTATGGATAATGGATGTTTTTGGAGATAGCGTGTGCAACACACATAGAGATGAAGACTTGTGTGACACACAATAGTATTTTGGGAACAAGTAGTTATTAAGCGTCATGCATGATTTAAGATAATAATAGGATTTCTTATTAGAGTTAACTATAGGACATCTATTATTAGAACCCTTACATATTGTGCATGCCATTTTAAAGGCACATGGATATTATCAGTATGGGACCTATTTTGAGAAGTTCATGGGTGGTGAAGGGAAAGTCCCCACCTCTATAAATATGTATTGAAACATGTAGTTTGGTGTGTGTGAATTATTATAGAGTTATGTTGTTGGTTCTGATGCGCGCATGAATCACGGAGATACTTTATAGTGTAAGAAGATTATGTGTTTTACATTGTTTAATACAATGGAGTATATTGGATGGATAATGGTGTTAGACATAAATGAGTCTAGTTCTCGTATGGTTAGCTTTGAATATTGTCTTTTTTTAGTTCATGATTCTCTAAGGTCTAGATCTAGTTTATGCACTGTGGAATGTTTATGATTAGTTATGGATCTGAATATGTATTATCATCATCACACTAACATCCTGTACAAGCAACTCTAAAGAGGATCCTGGTACCTTTGCACACTTCAAGTTAGTGCTCTGCTCAGCCGAGTGATGTGCTAGTGTGCATGGGTTTTTCACAATAGATTCTAGGTTGCATCATCACGTAAGGAATATGTAATCCGGTATTTGTAACCACCATAATGATATCATGATCTTCCTTATACTTCTCCTTTTTTAGGTTGAAAAACATCCTTATTCTTACTCAGTTGTTCTTTGGTCATTACTACATATGAGTTATTGTTCATCCTAACCATTTTATCCTCATAATAATCCTCCTCAGACTCATACAAACATAATTGATTTGAGAATCTTCAAATTCTCATTGATTTCTTCAAATTCTTCCTCTTAAGAATCTTCAACTTCTTCCGCGATGACTTCATCTTTTATTTTTTTCACCTTGCAGGTTGCATTTACCAAAATCTTCACAAGAGGAGATTTGATGGCAAGCTTGGGTTGAGTAGTGGGAATACAATTCCTTGGCTGAAATTTTTTTCTCAAAATATATTTTTAGGGTATATTTTGAGAAAGTTACTTCTTAATTGCAATCAAATCATTAGCTAACGTTTGGGCTAACTAATCAGAATTGGTTGGACCTAAAGCGGAAGCCTTAGATTTAGAGGGTTCTTTCTTCAACTTACCTAACATAATCAAGTCATCCTCAAAACTTATGTCAAGTTCTTGATCTTCATTCACATTTTATAATCAAGTTCTTCTTAATGTAAATATCACCTTAAGAAGTTGAGCATTTGTGAAGAAACATTTCAAATTATCGGGATTAGGATAGGAAACAGCTTGGAATTTCATGAGCCAATCTAATAAACTTTACTTCAAACTCCTTATCATTTCATAAGGATCCTTCATCTAAGAGAGTTGAGCCAAAAGTGCATGTGCATCCTCTACTGGTTTAAACCTAGCCTCAAATTTGGTTTTCATTGTATCCCAATTAGTGATACTGTTAGCCAAAAGATGATAAAACCATTCAGCAAGTTGTTGTCTTATAGGGATTCAACAAAAAACTTGACAGATACATCTTCATGTGTAACTCTGAGGACCCCACAAACAACATAAAATGTTGTGAGATGTTCATCTAGGTGAACATTACCATCTCCTCTAAATTTTGGAAGCTTTTTTACTTACTTTGGGAAATCCATGAAGATTTTTGCAAGAGCTAGGGGCCCAATATTCTATCCCTAAGGTAGAGGTACATCCATTCTCGAGAAAAATAGTTTACAAAGGAAAAGTAACACCCACTGCAATTAAAGCTTGAGTTGTACTTACATGTGAAGATAGACTAGGTTTCCTCTGTGTTAGAGGTGTTCTTGTAGACATCTTACCTTTACCTTTCCTTTCTAGAGATTACTAAAAAGAATGTTGTTGGTGAGACCGAAAAACAAGTCTTTAATACCTTGTGCCCTTAAACTTTAAATATATCTCCATTCAGCCAATGTGAAAAAACATCTTGATTGATTGTGGTGAAATTATTTTTAGATGTCACAATACATGCCTTATGATGAGCACTAAAAATTTTTGGTTGGAAAATTTTTGTTGTAGAAACTTATCAACTTTAGGGGATGACATTTCATCCTCTTTAATGTGGAGGTTCCCTTGTTGAGCAAAAAATTGAAACTCTAAGTTATTTAAAAATATACATATTAATTAATTTATACGAGTGTATGCATGAAATATTAGTAATGCAAGTAAGTAAAGTTGAAACTAACAACTAGTAGCTTCAATACAATACTAAACTAAACCTATGCATCATCATGCTAAGAGCTTAAACAAATCTAACCTATCAACATTTCTACATTAAACATGAAATGAAAATTTCAAGCTAATATGCTAAATAAACTAACTTCTATCTCTTATTGAATGCTAAAAATAAGATGAGATTGAACCTAGGTAGACCTCTAGCAATCAAAGAGTCGATTATTGGCTTGAAATCCCAAGGTTTCTAAGAATGGAGTATTGTCAAATCATGGCTACAAGACCATTTGACATATCTCCATATGTCTTCAAAACTTGGGTGGATGAATACAAGAAATGGAGAAGGCAAACTCTTCCAATGGAAGAATGCTCAAAAATGATAAATGGCTATAGTGTATGCTCTGTGTTCATTTAGGAATGTAGGTGTAAATATAAAGAGGGATCCTTATATAGCTCAATGGATAGAATAATATCTACATCCCTCTTCATGTGGGATGAATAGATAGGTTGGGTTAGTTGTGGATAAAGAAGGTTTAGAAAGGGTTGAGTCAACCTTAGAAGAGTTAAGTTTGTCCTTTAGTGACCCATGGGGTTTGAGGGGCTTTATTAATTAATCAAAGTGATTAATTAATAGGTGTGAACGCTGAAGATTTTTAGAGGAATAATTAGCATGATTTAGATTATGATAGGGATTTAATCAAGTAAGTGATGATTTATTGATTAAATAGAAGAGAGAATTAATTAATTAAGAATCATTAATTAATCTATATAGAAAGGGTATTAATTAATTAGAATTAATTAATTAATGTAGATAGAAAGGGGATCTTAATTAATTAGAAATTATTAATTAAATGTAGATAGAAAGGGGTATTAATTAATTAGAAATAATTAATTAATGTAGATAGAAAGAGGAGATTAATTAATTAGAACTAATTAATTAATCTAGATAGAAAAGGGAGATGATTAACGAATGTTGTTAATTAGAGTATTTGTTGGATAGAAGGGTTAATTAACTAGCGTAATGTAGCTAATTAATTGTGATGGAAGAGGAAATATGCTATATTTATGATATGTCATCAATTTGCGGAAAGAGGATTATTAACGTAATTTAAGTATTTAAATTTCTTGGGTTAAATTATAGGTGTCTACATTTTTCCCTCTTTGGGGTGGTGTAAGTGAGGCCACTTCAAAGATAGTAGACAAATAATTTTGAAAGCATGGAAGAAAAATTAGTAGAAGTGAGAGATGACCCTCGAGTGTCGATGGGGTGATGAGAGAAGGCAATCAACAATCATAAAAGTTGAAAGAAAGGAAATAGAAGAATGGGTGGGAGTAGGATGCCTCAGGTGAATAAGAAGAATAGTGTTGATAGGAGAATGATGTAGAAGAGAAATGAATATGGAAAGAAAAGAGAAATATTTCATCCAGTTTATTGAAATAACTTTATCGTCACCATATTACCAAAGATCTACGTCATCGGTCCTTATTAAAAATATAAGCATACGACAAAAGTAGAATAACATGAAAAATCCATACTACAAAAAAATGTCCATTGCTGAAAATACCAACTCCATGCAACATAAAAAATGAATGCAATATGAGATAGTAAAACATTCCTAACTCCTTGCAACATACATAATGTAATGAAATATGATAAAGTAAACAAGCTAACCTAATAGAGAAACATAATGTAATGTTTTTGTTATCAAGATTTGATTCTGACCTATGCGAATTAATGACAAGGGTTAAAAGATGGTGCCCCAAGAAAGGATACATGCAAGGGGAATAATGGAGGACACTTGGGTCCTATGAAAATCAATCGTGCGCTATGAGACAAACGCATTACAAACAACTCATTATGCCCCAGAGTACAAACATAGTAAGCAACCCAGCTTTGGTGATGGAGGTAGATCAAGATGATCCACGAGTTGCACACAAGATCAAGAGAGAACCAAAGAGTGATGTTTTGTAGGATGATTTATATTGTTTTTATTTTTCTCAAAACATATTTGAATGTTTTTGTGATTTTCTATAAGTTTTCTAAAGCTATGTATATGAAGATAAAGAATCGTGGATGCCCCCAACGATAGATGGGATGTACAAGGGGAATGCCACACATATGAGAAAGTGAAGATGTGATATGACCCAATGATTAGGTGGGAGTATTCAAAGACAAACTCTTCACAGATAGAAGGGGATCAAGGCCAATATAAAATAGGTTCAATCATGAGGGATCAAGGATGACCCCAACATAATATGGCTAAGAAACACATGAAAGAAAGGAAGTGGGTGATTGTCTTATTAAAAGGGGACAAATTTTCTTGCAAACATTGCAAAAAGGACATCCAATACACATGGATGTTCTAAATGATTTTTGAAGAACAGAGGATGCTATGAAAATAATTAGAAGGAATTCGATGAAAAAGTGATTATCCCAAGGCACAAATCATGAGACAAGACATGCATTAAAGCAAGAGTTTGAACAAGGTCCAAAAAGTAAAACTTGATAACATACTAATCTAGTTTACTCATCAAGATCCCGTGTGTGCACGTGGAAATGAATTACCTCTTGAAGGAAAGAGTTGATAGACAACAAGTGAAGACATTAGCCAATGTGTAGGAATGATTTAGTTTGAAAGGTGATTTGTGAATGGATTGCGGAAGGACAGCCACAAATTGCTCATTTAACCAAGTGTCTATAGCCCCGATGGAGATTCATTTTATTCTAATCAAAAAATTTCTCTACTACCATTCATGTGTCCATAGCCTTGATAGAGATTATTGGAAGTACCCCAAGAGATATTTATATATCAATTTGTTTTTTCTTTTTGATTGATTGATTTTGATTCTTTTGCTTTTTGAAAACTTATTTCAGCTCTCTTGTTTGACAAGGGGTTAAGAACCACTGATGGTTTGATGGAAGGATGTGGAAGTTATTTTGATGAATAAATTTTATATTATCAACAAATACGCCCAAAATTTCTTCCCAATAAGTTTATTATATGTAGATAGTGTTAAGATCTCTAAGAGGTCAGTTGTTCTTTAATTTACCAAGGTGATAAAAGACCAAGCTCAAATGGATACCATAGAGATAAATGTCACAAAATGCGTGTGAATAGGCTAAAAAAATAACATCAAAGGGATGAAAATGGTGGATGATTTGTATAGGAATATGAAATAAAGGGAAGAAATAACATCCATGTGCACGTAATACCTGATTACGATGTTTGATCTTTGTACCTTTGATTTTGTTTTTGTAATGTTTTAATGTTTTCTCATTTGTTTGTATTTTTGAACTATTTTATGATTTTTTTATTTTTTGATGGTTATCGGAATGAAACATGTCACTTTGCATGATAGGATCCAACAATGATGTTCACGATTTCTTTGATAAGAGAGATTAAGCATGTTTGTTTATCAAGAGTGATATTATCCCCGATATTGATGATTGTGGTGATTTCACACTCAAAAAATGACTGTGATTTGTTTTGAAACATGGGTTTTGTATGTGGGAGCCTAAGTTCCCTATCCATATATTTTTGCACTTTATGTCATACTTTATGGGTACGTTGGTGTGCATTCTGGAATCACGTTTGATTTTGAATTTTATAATCGTTTGAGTTGTTGGGAGATTTAGAGATCTTTGGTGTTTTGGCCTTAGCTTGGTACAAAACTTGTCTAGGTTTCTTATAAGCTAATCCTTGACTTGTCTGATCCCAAGAAATGGGAGAAAAATGTGGACATTTATAATTGATATGATAAATGAAGATGGGCTTGCCACAATCATTGGTAGAAGGATAATGTGATGGATGAAAAGGATATGGTCTAAGAATTGAAGAAGATGGGCCACTAGAAGGTGAGCCATAGATAGAATATGGAAGGATACTTGGATGTGGACCTAGTATAGAGGAAAAATGTCTCTGCTAGGAGGTGACCCAAGAATAGAAGAATAAGGGCTACTAGGACATGACCCATAGATTTAATATGATGGGCTACTAATATGTGGCCCAAGAATAGAAGATAGTGGACTACATGAAAATGTCCCACAAATAGCAGAGGGAGGGTTACAATAAGGTGACCCACACCTAGACAAAAATGAAGGGATACTTGGCATTAACCAACTAAGATATTATTATTGATGAATTGTGATAGACAAAGAGTGATTGGGTGATGAGAAGATAGGCCATGGATTAGTGCAATACCGAGTAGTTTCATCACATAATGAAGAATGTGAAGATGGAAGAATATGAGTGTCAATTTGTATGATCGAGGATCTTCCTCCATTTCTTGATAAAAAGAATCAAACTTTTCCTCACAATATGCGAGACACATCAAAGTCTAAAAAGAATCCTTATTCATAATCTGCTAGAGGAAACTCTTCATGTGCCCCTATAAATGCCCTAATTGTTTCTTCATTCTGAAAGAGATCAATCAATATGAGTTGTTGATTGACCACCAGGGGTTGATTGGAAGAAAGAGGTTCACTTGGTGTGGAAGACTTAAAATATGTTTGATGATGATTGATAGAAGAATATGTGTGGCTAGATGTCTCAAGAGTAGAAGAAGGTCATGCGAGACCTACCTATACGATGTTATATCATCTCAGTAAACTAGTAGGATTGAGTACAAAGTCTACACATTACGATGCATGGGTCAATTTAGAAGTTTGAATACAAGGAATTTGAGTCATAGGACTCTTGAAAGAAGGAATACTTCATGGGGGTGATTGATGAATAAGGTCCTATGAAGATGAGGAGGACAGTGATTCAAGAATTGCACTAGATGAATAATAACAAGGGTCCTACAAAGAAAGAGAGGACCATGATTCAATAATTGTATTAGATGTTTGATTGGAGGTATTTGGAGTAATGCGTATGTTCAAAGGAAGAATAATTTATTGAGGTGACTAATAAAAGGGGTCCCGTGAAGAAAGGAAGGAATGCGACATAGGAGTCACATTAAATGTATGATGAGGAGGGTCCTGTGAAGATAGGGAGGACCATGACATAGGAGTCACATTAGATGAATGATGAAGATAATTTTTGGTAACACAAATCTTTAGAGGAGGAGAACATTGTTTAGGTGACTGATAATAGAGGTCCTATGAAGAAGGGGAGGACCATGACTTAGGATTCAAATTAGATGAATCCGAATAGTATTTTGGATTCAAATAGTATTTTGGATTTGAATCATCGGAAGAGTCAAAGGAAATATTTGAATTAGAATCCTCGAAGAAGAGGAAATTTTGGATTAGAATCAGAAGAAGGGTGGGGGAACTCGAATAATAATTTGGATCAGAAGTGTCCAAACCATACCACCGACTATGAGATGAAGGTGGGGAATGGGTTACCTAGTTAAATCTAGTCCCCATTTGGAGAATGGCCATGGGCTTGTGAATGGCTGCAATGGATGTGATGGTGCATGGATGAAATTTCCATACTTTTGACATAATATGAATTTCCTTACATAGTTATAGCAATCTATTACCATAGTAGGCCAATAGTAGCCTACTCTCAACAATTTCTTAGCTATAACCATTTCATTTGTATGGGTGCCACACAACCCTTCATGCACATCTTTAATCACTGGAGTGACTCTGTTACATCTAGACAACACAACATATTCGCATCGTAGCCACGATGATAGAGCATATCTCCTAAGAGGTTGTAATGGGCTATCCGGTAGGTAAGGATTTTTTTGTAACGAGAGATGTCGGGATGGAAGATGTTGTGTTTAAGACAAGAGTAGATGTGCACATACCATGGGGAATATGGAAAAATAATTTCACAAGCCAAACATGATTTTGGCATATCATACGTAGGATGGCATAGATTCTAAAAAACTAATGGCATGTTTCAAGGTTTACACCATTTTTTTAGGGGATGAGTTTTTCATCCTTGACTTTATATTCATCGTTCACTTGCTTGATTATCAACTGTGAATCACCAACAATCTTAACATGATGGCTATCCCATTTTATTGTCATCTTCATCCCTGCGATGAGTGCTTATATTCCACAATGTTATTTGTACA
This sequence comes from Taxus wallichiana var. yunnanensis, assembly GCA_018340775.1. Classification (NCBI taxonomy): domain Eukaryota; kingdom Viridiplantae; phylum Streptophyta; class Pinopsida; order Cupressales; family Taxaceae; genus Taxus; species Taxus wallichiana. Next base: position 422,645,023 of record CM031240.1, on the reverse strand, counting down.
AGGAAAACCAAGGTGAAAATATTGAGGTATAGGGTCTCCGAAGGAGTAATTAAAACAACACCTGCCCTTGAACCATGAAAAGTAAAAGATCCATCAAAGTGCACCCGCCACATGACATGATTCCTCAATATACGATGAATGAAGCATCTAGTAGATCTAGACTTGCAGGCTCTATCCCCGGTAATGGTGCTTCTACTAACCGATAGGTAAGTATTTATCCTATTACAAACTTTTGATGCACATACTCAAAGTAAAATTCACTTAATAGAATGATCCAATTAGCCATTCTACCCGTAAGGGTGGGTTTCAACAACAGGTACTTAAGTGGGTTGATTTTGGATATGAGCTTGGTTTTAGTGTTCAATAGGTAATGGTGATGTTTTTGGAAGGTGAAAACTACATCCAAAAAAGATTTTTCAATCTGAGGGTAGTTGAGCTCATAAGCAATGAGAGTATGAATGAGATAGTACACAAATATTTCTTTATGGCCGAGGTCATATTGGCAAGAAAGACACCAATAACGAATTGTGTTGTAGAAATATATAGCAGAAGTGGCTCACCGGGAGTTGGAGGCGTGAGGATAGGTGGAATGGCTAAGTCTTTGCTTAAGCAAGGTGAAAGATTGTTGTTTCTCTCGGTCCCCAAATAAAGGCAACATCCTTTTCAATTAGGTGAGTAAACTAATGACACTTATCGGTAATTTAGGAAATAAAGTGGTGGATGGCCTATATCTTTCCTTCTAAGTTTGCACGGTTGTTTGCTATTTTTGGGAGGCATTTCAGTAATGGAAGTAACTTTAGATGGTTCTACCTCAATCCCTCTTCAAGATACAATGAATCCAAGCAACATGCCTAACAATACGCAAAACACACACTTCTTAGGATTAAATCTAAATTTGTATTCCCGTAGGCATTCGAAGATACTCCACAAAATCTCGGGTGGTCTTTCTTGTCTTTGATTTCTTGAGGATATCATCCACATAGTATTATATGATCTCATGAATCATATCATGGAAAATCATGTTCATTTCCATTTGATAAGTTGCTCCTAATTTTTTAAGACCAAAGGGAATTACATGATAACAAAAAGTCCCCCATGGGGTTGTGAAGGTCGTCTTGTGTTGGTCCTCATCTGCAATTTTGATCTAATTGTAGTTTGAAAAGCCATCCATAAGAGATAACATTTCATATCCTGCAGTGGAATCAACAATCATATTAATATTGGGAAATGAGAAGTCATCTTTTCGACATGCCTTATTAATATCTCAAAAAAATTTACTGGTTTCTTTTGTATGGGGACTATGTTTGATATCCATTATGAGTAATCAATATGTCTAATGAAGCCCGTTGCAAGAAATCTATCTAGCTCCTCTTTAACTATAAGATCCACCCATGGATTCATTTTTCTGAGATTTTTTTATGGGCTTGGTGTCTGCATGCATCACTAAGGTTGGATCTAGGCCTGACATATCCTTGTAGGACCATGAGTATATATCTACAAACTCCTGCGAAGCGTGGTGAAGGTTTTTGTTCTCGTCTTTGAGAGTAAAGCTCCCGAGTCCCCCATGGGGTTATGGAGGATGTCTTGTGTTGGTCCTCATCTATGATTTTGATCTGATTATAGCCTGAAAATCCATCCATCATAGATAACATTTCATATCCTGCAGTGGAATCAACAATCATATCAATATTTGGCAATGGGAAGTCATCTTTTGGACATGCCTTATTAATATCTCGAAATCCCATTTGGTTTCTTTTGTACATGGACTATGTTTGATATCCATTCTAAGTAATCAATAGGTCTAATGAAGCCCGTTGTGAGCAATCTTTCTAGCTCCTCTTTAACTAGAAGATCCACCTATGGATGCATTTTTTTGAGCTTTTGTTTGATGGGCTTGGAATTTGCATGCACCAATAAGGTTGGATCTAGGCCCGACATATCCTTGTAGGACCATGAGAATATATCTACAAACTCATGCAAAATCATGCTAAAAGTTTTTATTCTCATGATGAGAGTGAAGATCCCCGTTTTACTATCTTTTGATCCTCTTCAGTTCTAATATTCACATCAACGGTTTCTTCTACTAGCATTGTTGACAAATCCTCCATATGCAAAGGATCAAGAGGAAGGTTGAGATCTTCTTCCAAGGGCATCTCTACGAGATTTTCACCCTTGGTATGGTCACTTTTCTTGTCCATTGATTGATTTTTTTACTTATTTGTCAACCAATGCCTCAAAGAGGTTTTCACTGTGTGACTTGGACTTTTGTTTTTGCCAAGGATTTTCATTGGAACTCTTACCTTCACTTTTTATTAATTTTTCCCAACCCCAATGCACATGCCTATACCTTAGTGTGGATGCCCATATCCTAGTGTAGGCATCTCTCGAGTGGCACAGGTGCACTATGGATTTAGATTTACATAGAGAGGTGCACATGCCCTAACCCACGCGCACATGGCCTAACCCACATGCAGGTGCTTCAGTCCAAGTTGGCATATTAATTTCAGATTTTTGGAAATTTGTTTCCTAAGATACCAACATCATTGCAGGTTTTATTTTTGCATGGATATGCTAGACTAGACATGAGATGAACCTTGCATGTTAATTATAAGAGTAAGGTCATATATAATCTTCCCTCACATCTTTTGGGGTGATCTTGGGAATCAGAAATGATTCTTATGTCCTTTTTTCTTTGAGAATATGTTAAATGTCTAAATTGAGAAAACATATATTTCACATTTGAATTAAGTGTTTCCATTTGTTGATTTCTTGGATTTTGCGTCGTGTATGCTCTTCTCTTGTGTCTTAGGGAAATCTTGAGAATTAGAAACGACATTTATTCTTTTTATGGAAAATTACTAATCCGTTGTGCAGAACCAAAAATGCTTATCAAAGAAGGGTGGAGTTGAAACAAAACAAAACTACTAATAAAATTTCCATGCAGGTTGCGAAAAGGTGTTCAAGAAAGCCACATCCAATTTTAAAAAGATAAAAAACACACCATAATCAACACACTTTGTACTTGTAGGTATGGATAAGGGTATGCCTGTCTAATTAAAACTAGGATATAAAACCTTTGGCATAAACCTTAAGCTACAATGATGGGGTGGTCCTAGGAACCCCAAAGTAGTCCACGCAAGAGGGAACCTTGTGGACAAAATGGGAAGTACTCCGCATAACCCACTTGACTAGTACACACATGAGATTTAGCATCACAAGATTGTCTGTATCACGACCCTATTTAGATTATGTGATGGATGCATTTATTTTCCACTGTGCTTGAAGGGGGAAAAGTTGAGATACTCCAAGAAATTAGTCAGTGAGACTTTTCTTGTTAAATTGTGTCCGCCCTTTAGATGACTTATGACACCTAGGTCGTGAACCACCCAGAAGCTATATTTGACCAGATCCCACTTGGACCAATTCAAAGCCAATTTTAATTGAGAGCTATTGTTCATCACAAAACATGTGAAGCATTCATTTTTCTTAGTTTTTCACTTGCCCAAATGTGAGGTGAAACTTTTACAAGTGAGGCCATAATTTTTCAACTCCAATTGATCTACTTCCTTCAATTTCATTTGACACTTTTTGATAACAAAAAGAGTGACTTCCTTTGCATTATCAATTGATTGTTTTACCACTTTTTGTCCATTTACACCCATCCATGTTTGTGGCTGGGTTGTTAAACATCTAAAGTGTGTGGAGAGGTTTTTATATCATTGATAGTCTTTTTGATCTTAATACCCAAGTCAAGCTCATCATCATAGTCGGGCTTGGTTCATCACTTTGATTCTCCTTTGAGAGGTTATTTTTTTATATCATGTCACTACAATTTTGGTATTTACATTTTTTTCTTATAAACTTGGCCTAAATATCTATATTGTAAGGTTACGCTATACACACTTTAACAATTACTAGGTATACTATCACTCTAGTTTGATTTTAATTATTACCTTGAATCTGAAGAGTGTTAGGTGTTACCACTTGTGTGTGTTATATCAATATCATCTTGATATCAATACCTTACTTTCTTGCAAATTTTGGTTAACATATCTTGGTGAAATTTTTGTGTCACCCACAATCGTAACTGACACCCTTTGGAATATAGGTCTTGATTGAATTTGGGCTTGCTTCTAGTATACTTTGTTTAGAGGTCACATTAACTTCTTGTTATTACTTACGCCTTGTTCATTTCTTTGAACTTGACATAAGTAGGGAAATTTTGTTAATCATCATATGACACCAACTACCTTTTCGAAGACAAATTTAGGAAGTCCTTCATTTGATTATTTGGTTTGAAACTCAAGCATTGTGTGACTGATTCTTGTTTGCAAATCATTGTGTCACGTTGTTTCTTTAACATTCATAATATTCTTGATGTTCCTTATTTTCACTTAGGTTTGATAAAAATATTTGAACACATTCACAGATACCTTAGTGAACCTATTTTTGGTGTCCATTTTGATCTTACACCACCTTTGCCCTAATTTTCTTTTCACTCTGCATTTCTTGAAACATTTTCTATAGTTTTAATGGGTAAAATGAAGTTGTTGCCTCTATTCCCATGCCTTAATCCATTTGAAAATCATTTGACATGCCCCATTTTGCAAGAATACTCAAGTTTGCCCTAATTTTTGCCCTAAATTCTTCAAATCATGGGCTATGTTGTTTTTTCCATTTTCCCGATTGTGAAAGCTTAAAAATGATCGTTTTATACCTATATGCCTTTGAAAATATATCCCCATGGTCGATAAATGCTCAGAATCATGTTTCATCTGATTCTATTTCAAAAAAATTCCATCCTTGGTGAAAAAATCAGATTCTAGGCACAACTAGAAAATTTTTGTGTTTTTGATGGATAGACGGGTGTAGTTTAGTTGTCAAATTATTGCTTTGAGAAGTCGAGAGGGTAAGTGGCGACATCTAATTGGCTGAGGGATGGCAGGTGGTCAGATTTCCTTAGAGTTTTTAGACTTTATTTTGCAAAAATTTTAAAGTCACAAAATGGTCCGAAGCTCCACATCTAATCAGGAGTGGACACGTGTCCTCAAAAAACCAAAAAGGAGGAGTGGGCTGATGGAGGACTTAGATATTTTTAGCTCTATTTTATAAGGTTAAAAAATGAGATGCATCCCCAATCGAATTAGAGGAGGACACGTGGCAGAAATCAAGGGTAGAGGGGATGCAGATGGCAGAGGTTTTTGAAGTTTTTGCCTTTGGAGGTAGAAAATGTTAAAGTGAAATTTTGAAGCGCAGCCCCATGGCCAATCACAGGTGGACATGTGGCCTTGAAAAGGTAGAATGGGGGTGGATTTTGGGGTCACTTTGAAGTTTTAACTTCAAATGGATCAAAGTTAAAGTATGGGCCGAAGCTCTGCAACCAATCAGGAATGGACACGTGTCCTAAAAAAACAAAAATTGAGAAGCGGGCCGATGGAAAACTTAATGATTTTTTAGCTTTTTTTTCTAAAGTTAAAAAATAGGATGCATATCCGCTCCAATCAGCGATAGACACATGGTGGGAAGAGTGGGTCAGCGGGCCAGTAGAGGTAAGAGGGAATTTTCTCCCTTTTGACAAAAAGACTCAGTGTGGAAATTTGAAGTGTTGGCCCGTGAATGAATCAACGACTGACACATGGTGAGGATGGAATCGGAGGCGTAGGCCCGCGGGGAGAAATGAGAAAATTTTCCCTAGGTGAAGAGAGGGGTTAAAACATGAATTAAGCCCACGGATTTTTAGTGATAGAGAGGATGACACATGTCAAGGATAGAGGTAGAGGTGCGGGCCCACGGGGAAAAAAGTGATTTTTTTCCAAAACTCCAAAAAGGGTCAAAATGCGTAGAATTGAGCCATGATCCCAATGGGACCCACCATATGCCATGTGTCATCACCAAATTTCAAGGGGGAGGGGTGGAGAAAAAAGTCAAATTTTTCCATTTTTCAAAATTGTTAAAAGGTCAAAAAGTGAGTCCGAATTCATTCCCAATCATACTTTGACACGTGGAGGGCCCAAATTGAAGGGAAAAAGAGCAAATCAAGGGTAACTGTACATTTTCATTTTTGGCCACCATTTTTGCTCTAGGAAGTGTGGAAATGCAAATTTTGCACCATTTTTCATCAATTTTTTGGTGAATTTGTGTCCTTTGTGCTTGGAAGGATCAATGCAAGTGGTTTTAGGGATTAATTTGCATATTTGAGGTGTTTTTGAAATAAATTTTTACTCAAGCATGTGCAAAATGTGAAATATCAAATTATAAAGTTATAGAATCAAATTTTGGAATGATAACGATGAAATGATGAAATGGAAGGGGTCTACATGCTTGCAGAATGAAAAATGTGCCTCCACAATGGATAATGATGAAGGATTTGTAATGATTTGCCATTTTTGAAACACCTGGCAACTTTGGTTGCAAATTTGTTAAATGTGCCTATTTCATGAATCATGTTGGAATTTTGTAACAAAATTGATGTTGGGCATATTATTTTTTTGGGAGAGAAGGATCAAATGTAATTGAAAGTTATATAATGCATGTTTTGAGACATGCAAAAGGTTAGAGAAACTTAGAAATTCACGAGAAAATCTGGGAAGAAGCCCATTCTCTGAGAAACTACCTGAGAGCCATTTCTAATTCTTTTTGCATTAGATTTGTATCATGTTGAGTTGGTTTCAGTTGTAAAGCCATCAACAATCTCTGATATTGTTCTTATAACATTCCCTTGCTAATAATGTGGTCATTCTAGATTATTTTGTGTTGTCTCTTGGAAAAATTTGCATGCACTTATGTTTCACATTTTTTTCAATTTGTGTTTCTTACTCCTATTGCAGTCTTGTGTTTAAAATATCTCTTGATCATACATGGTATCATTTCTTGTTGATAGTTTAGTGGCATCTGTAGTCTCACATTTAGAAGATATTTCATATGATAAAGAGATAAACATATTTTAAATCACTTTACCTTCCTTGAATTTAGATATTGTTGTAAACCTTTGAGTGCACCTTAGGTCATGATAAAATAGAGATTTTTGGATGCTTTGTTGGTTCACCTGCTTCAATATTTTGTGGCAGGTTGTCAAAAATTGTTTGGAAGAGTGCAGATCTAGGCCTCCATTTGGTGCACATATTCTAGTTGAAGGAGTACCTTAACCCCTTTGAAGCATTATGTTGTTTAGGTGTTACAAATTTTTTTCAAAGGTCCTCAAAGAATCTGGCAAATTCTGGTTAGTCTTGTCTAAAATCTCCCACAAAAAATTCATTCAGAATAACTAATCCTACCCCATACTACCCCTGTATTGCATTGTGTGTCAACAAAAGAACACAATCCATTTACAAAAATGCACAAAGCAAATCAGGATCATACCATGTCTCTAGCAGACCTCACCTTGTCTTGAAAGTATTTCCATCATTTAGTAGTGATAGCTCTGTTGAGTTTGAATAATGGAAAATTGATCATGTTTTCCCAAGGCCATCTCCATACAATATGCACAGTATAAGGATATCTCCACCTCCTTCAAAAATAGAGGCTGCAACATAGGTTCTCTTACCTTGGTTAAAAGGCACAACCTAAAATAGTGAGGATTAGATCAAAATCCTTTCAAGGTGCTACCCACTTCTTCAAATCTTGAGTGCTAACAAGTCAGATAAATTGCTTCCCTGACTACAAAATGACATGTAAATCATTTATCTCGCTTCGAGTGTCTTGTAAAATCCATGATGCTGCTCAAGTTGTGAAGGAGATTAAATCTGGGTACCAACACCGAAATGGCGTCGTCTTTGGGGACTTGTTTTGAATTCTGGGAAATAATTTACACTTCTTTGAGATTGATTTATTGATTCATTTTCCAGTCCATGTCCATTTAGCTCATCAACAACACCTTTGAAATGGCACCGTTTAAGGGGACATTATTCATTATTTTAGTATTTCAGATCCCTGGTAATAATTCTTGTGTGATTTATGTGCAATTACAAATTTGAGTATCATCTTCTGATCAAATTTATAAGATTGGAATGAAGAGTAGAGTTCTGAGTTTGATATTTTGTCGGTTCAATCTTATCCATGTGCATACATATTTGAGATATTTGAATGCATATCAAACCACAGTAAAGTCCTTGCAAAATCTCTATGCAAATACATTGTTGAAGCATCATTTTATAATCAAATTTGTAAGGATTAAGTAAAGATATAAGTTCTACGTGTAATTTTACCAGTTTCCAGCAATTGTTGCACTTCATTAGCATTTTTGGTTGATAAATTCAAGAAAAGGAAGGTCTGATCTATAAATTTTGGCAAGATTTTCAGTGTTGATAGGTATTTGACAGAGTATTTTAGTGCATTTGCACAACTAGGGTGAAAGTCCTTAGTGGCGACTCCATGCTGATTTGATATTAATAAATACCAGTGTCTTAACCTTTCTATCATTTACTTTGGTGTTGCTAATCTCTACAAAACTAGAAGGAAGAAGATCTCTCTTCATTAGAGACTCTGCTAAGAAGTTGTTTACAGATTCAAGAAACTCAAAGTTTGGAAGGTTGTTAAAGGTCAGACATCAGGAAAAGATATATCCATTAGTGAGAGAGATCAACCTTTGGTAGAGTATTATCACTCTTCTTCTAGTGATTCTAATTCAAGAAATCCTCTCATAAACTTGTTTACCTCAGCTAGTGAAGGTCCTTTTGCTATACTAGGTAAGTTCCTTCTCCAATCTACTCCTCTGTGTTTCAATTCAAATAAAACTTTCCAAGAAAATTAGAACTTAGAGAAAACCAGTCTTGTGAATCACATTCTTGAGCCCCAAAGACCTTGCACTCCTCATCATCTTGTGTCACCCCCAAGATCACCTCCACCAAAAAATATGGCTCAGCCTAGACCTCCATTTGTTGTTAACACCTTTGGTCCTATAGACTTTAGAGGAATGGATGGTTACCCAAATGCTATCCCACAAGATGTCGAAAAAAAATTCCTAAAATTCCAAGGTAACAATGCAATAATTGGTGATCAAGCATCTCAAACATTTTGTTAACATGATGGAAGATTTTGAGATATAGTTTGAAGATTTGTATATTAAATTGTTCATTCATACACTAGAATAGGATGATAGGGGTTGGTACAAGGCTCATGTCGATAATTCAATTGATTCTTGGACTGAGATGAAGAATGCATTTAGGTTGCAAATGGTGACAAGACTGATCCCAAATTTCTCTTGTCTGAGTTTGAGAATATAAAGAAGAACCCCAATGAACCAGTCCATGACTTTAACACAAGGTTTAACAAAAATTTGAGAAGGTTTCCTATTATTTTGAGGCCTTGTGATGAGTCTTGTTTAATCAAATATGTAGATGCATTTGATATAAAAGTAGCCTATTAACTAAGAGACAAAAACCCTACCAATCTAAGACAAGCTTTCACCATGGCACTTCAAATTGGAAACAATATCAAAGCAATTAGGAAACCTCTCAAGAGAGATAGAGTAAAGTTGATAAACCCTAAAAAACCTCAAGCTAGTGAGGGTGCTGATTTAGAAGAGGTTGTGAAAGCTTTAGCAGAGGCTGTTAAAGAAATCTCATATAAGTTGGCAAGAGCTGAGAAAGGAATTGGGAAAACTTCACAAGGTCAGCCAAGAGCACAAAACCATGACAAATTTTCCAATCATCCTAGAGGTGATCAAAGGGAAGATGATAGAGGAAAAGGACCCATGGGGTCTGTAAATAGACATCCTCAAGCACGTGAAGGAAGAGTGTTACTTGATCCCCTAACTGCCAGGGTTGCTGTTATTGAAGAAGTTACTGATATTGATTGGTGTGATAGGTGTTTTCTACCCCATCCTCCATGTGAAGTGGACCAACAAGAAGGTGAAGCTAATAATGATGATGGTACTGATGATTATATTTGCATGGTGGGATGTTCTTCAAGCTCACAAAGAGGAGCAACATCTACTGAAGTGATAATTGCAAGGACAACTGCAACCTTTTGGGATTATAACAAATGGGTACAAGTTTTCCTTCCCCTCATACTCTTGAAGTTGATGTAGTACAATCTTTTTAAATTCCTAACAATGACTTTGAATACTTAAGAGCTTTGATGATTAAGAAGTATGATGGTGGTATTCCTTCAGAGGAAGATAGATAATTGTTGATGAATGTTGTTGTAGCTCAAGAGAAATATTATAACACTAGAAGCAAAGTTGTTAAAGGAGTTGGGCCTCAAGCCAAACCTAAAACACCCTTGCTCACAAGCATTCCAAAAGAAGATCCTAGGAGAGAAACATTTTCCAAAAGCTCTATTGTCCCAAGTAAAAATTACAGTCCTCCTCATGCCCAAGCTGCCAAGAATCCCTTGCCATCAAATGAATCTTCTTGTCTCCCTTCCAATGTTGCTTTGCCAAAGAGTGTTCCCTATGACATAGCCTAAGTATTGAGCCAAATCAAAGTGAGTGTTCCAATCATTAAGTTGCTTAGAATTCCTGAGCATAAGAAGAGCATTTGAGTACTTGGGGTTGAAAGAAGAGAAGACTACTCTAGGTAGAAATGTAAATGTTCTTAAGATTCCTCCTCAAATCATTTTTGACCTTGAAGCACCACCAACATTAGAGGGTTTTAGAGAGACACCTGAGGTATATTTGGGGACATATTTGGTTGATTCCCAATTGAATGTTGATCCATTCTTCACAACTTTGATCATAAAGGATAGGCTACTTCACAATTGTATGTTTGATTCAGGTGCATCATGCCTCTAGAAGTCTTGAATGAGTTGGATATCAAAGTGACAGGAGCCTATGGAAATTCTATGGCCATGGAATCAAGATAATTTCTGGTTGTTGGTTGTGTGAAGGGTTTGGTTGTGCAGCTTGCATCTTATCCCGGGATGAATTTAAAATTAGATGTTGTGATTGTTGATTGCCCTGCCAAATGGGGTATGTTATTGTCAAGAAAGTGGGCTGCAAGTGTTGGAGGGAGTGTCCAAATGGATATGTCTTTTTCCACCATTCCCATTGAGGGAAGCCTTGTCAAGATCTATGGAGAAAAGAAAATGTTGCATCTAATTGAGGACCCAAACAATGCTTCTTATGAAGTATTATTTGTTGATGTTGATGCTGATAATTTTATTGGTTTTGTTGATGGAAAATAACACAAAATGGATTAGTCAAAGTTCCTTGAACATGTATGTTCTCCTTAGACCTTGCTATTGTATGGAGCTTTCTCCAAATTTGGAAATGGTGCTGGTGTAATTCTGATTTCTCCTAGCTTGGAAGAATTTGTTTTTTCCTTCAAGCTTAATTTTGAATGTACTAACAACATTGTTGAGTATGAAGCCTTGTTGTTGGGTCTGAGAATTACATGGAAGTATGGTGTCAAGGACATTATTGCAAAGGGATATTAGAGCTAGTTGTCAAATAAATAATAAAACTATATGCTACAAACATCGGTGGATGAAGCAAAGATAAGCATGCGCTTTTGGGATCTAATTGAGATGTTTGATTCCTTCAATATTGTACACCATGATATAAGTTTGAATGTTGCTACTGAAAATTTGGCAGAGTGTTGGGCTCAAGATTTGGATTTTGCACCGTTTCACCTTATTGTGAGTACAATGTTGAAGTGTTAACAAGGCCAATTGTCCCTGACAACATCAAGCATTGGCAAGTGTTTAATGATGATGCTCAAGTGCAAATGTTATTACAAAATCAAGGTGATTTTGTAGATCAACATATTGATTGAGAACCAATGGTGTGTGTGACTAAAGGAAGAGAGACTTTTTTTGGAAAATATATTATCCAATTGAAAACTAACACCATTCCTAGAGGTCTTGTTGCTCTTGAGTCAAATTTTAGCAATGCTGATTGCATCATCAATAGAAACATATCTACCTCAAGGGATGTGGAAGAGCATGACTTGGGAACAAAGGAAAAACTAAGAAAAGTTTTTTTGGGCAGCAGTTTAAACAAAGAAGAAAAATAGTCCTACCTCTAATTGTTGAAACAATATCAAGACTGCCTTGCCTAGTCATATTCAGAGCTGAAAGAATATAGAGAAGACTTATTTCAGCATGAGATCCCTCTTGAAACAAATGTAAAACCATTTAGATAGAAGCAAATGCCAATTAATCCACTCCTCTCCACGAAAATGCAAGATGAAGTGAAGAAATTGAAGGACGGAGGGATCATTCAGCCCACAAGGTATTCATCTTGGGTTGTAAACCTTGTGTCAGTCAGAAAGAAGAATGGAGATATCAGAATTTGTGTAGACTTTAGAAATATGAATAGAGATTCATTAAAAGACAATTATCCTTTGCCAAACATGGAAAACATGTTATAGTTAATGACTGGATCTAAATTGTTGTCCACCTTGGATGGTTTCTCTAGCTACAATTAGGTTGTTGTCAAGGAGTCAGAAAGATTTAAAACTACCTTTACCACTCCTTAGGGAACATATGTTTATGTGAGAATGCCTTTTGGTCTCATGAATGCTGGAGCTACTTTCCAAAGAGCAATGGATGTTACTTTTTCTAGTTATATAAATGAATTCATTGCAGTTTATCAGGATGATGTGACTGTATTTTTAAGAAGTAGAGAAGATCACTTGCAACATTTGGAAAGAATGTTGATCAGATGTAGAGAATTTGGAATCTCTCTCAATCCAAAGAAGTGTCACTTTGGGGTGCAAAAGGCCAAGCTGCTTGGTCATATTGTTTCAAAGGCTAGTGTCATGATTGATCCAAAGAGAGTAGAAGCAATCAACAGGGTGCCAATTCCAAGAACGAAGAAGGGCATCCAATCTTTCTTTGGGAAAATCAATTTCATTAGAAGTTTTGTGTCCAATTTTGCGGAGTTGACTCTTCCTATCACGTGCATGTTAAAGAAAGATCAAGTTATCAAATGGGAGGAGGCTATTATTCAGGATTTTGAAGGAATCAAAGAGGCACTTAAACATGCACTTGTCTTGGCAACCCCGAATTACAAAAATCCTTTCCAAATCTTCTCCTTTGCTTCTAAAAATACTATTGCATTTATTTTTCTCCAAAAGGATGAAGATGGGGCTAAGAGGCCTATTTCCTTCTTTAGCAAGGCTTTACAAGCTGCTGAGTTAAAATATACAATCATGGAAAAACAAGCATTTGCCTTGGTGAAAGAAAAAAAAGGTTTTTAGGCCTTATATCTTAAGTTCAAAATTTTTTGCTTATGTTCCCCACACCATGGTAAAAGACATCTTATCGAGAGATGGAGGTCTCGGTAAAAAGATGTAGATGGGTAAACAAACTGCAGGAGTATGATATGGAGATTCAAACCACAAAGTTGGTAAGAGGTTTGGGTCTTGCTAAGCTCATTCTTTGAGAGCGACTTAAACCGTGTGGAAGTGAATGAAGTAGAGGAAGAAAGGGTAGATGTTCTTGGGAAATTGGTAAGTTCTAAGTGGTACAAGGATATAATATTTTACCTCAGACACCTATGCTATCTTGATCATTTAAATAAAAATCAGAAAAGAGCCCTCAAGCTAGCCTCTCAAAAGTACATCATCACTGACTTTGGGCTGGCTTGGAAGAACCCTGAAGGTGTCCTCTTGAAATGTGTAACTGAAGATGAAGCTCCCAAAGTAATTGTTGATTTCCATGGGGGAGTTTGTGGAGGACAATTTGCTTTGGAAGGGTTAAAGCACAAAAAGTTTTCAGAGCTGGTTATTGGTGGCCTACTCTCTTCATATATGTAATCATGCTTATTAGAAAATGTGAAATCTTCAAGGTTTCTCTAGAAGAATGAAAGCTTTAGACTCCCTTCCTTTGCAGCATGTATCAATTGAAGATCATTTCAAACAGTGGGGGATGGACTTCATTGGTGAGATTTCAGACCCTTCTAATGCTAGACATAAGTGGATCCTCAGCCACATATTAATTCACCAAGTGGGTACAGTAATCCCTACCAAGAAAGCAACACACCAAGTTGTTATGGAGTTCTTGCTAAATAATATCATATACAAATTTAGTGTGCCAGTCAAGATTGTGGTTGATAATGCCATGTGTTTCAAAGCTAAACCTTTGATGGCAATGTACAAGGGGTATGGAACCAATCTAACTTATTATTCAAACTATAATCCCCAAGGGAATGGACAAGTGAGTTTGGCAATAAGAATTTTTTAAAGATCATTAGGAGGACATTGGAGTTGAACAAGAAAAAATGGGGTGAACAACTGAAATTTGTAGTTTGGGCTGATAGAATCATTGCTAAGAGAACTACTGGTAAGAGCCCATTTGAGTTGGTATATGGAACTCAAGCTTTACTACCCTTACATCTATAATTATCTTCATTTTAGTTTGTTTAACAACTTGAAGATCATGAAGTTAGTCCATATGAAGCAAGGATTAATCAGATTGTGGAGCTAGATGAAGAGAGAAGAGCATCCCACGAGAGGCATGTCGATTTAGAGAGAATTTGATAAGATTGTTTGACAAGAAGGTCACTCATAGGGCCTTCAATATAAGAGAGTTGGTTTTGTTATGGGACAAAGAGAAATGAAGATAAGGGCAAACACGGAAAATTTGATGCATTATGGATGGGCCCTTACTCCATTGATATCGAATTGGTGAGAATACTTTTTTTCTCAAAGATTTATATGGGGAATTGCTTGAACTACCTATTAATGGAAGGCATATAAAGCATTTCTTGGATTAATCCCCAAATTTGAGGTATGCACAACTTGTACAGTGTATAGTGTTTGGCTTTTGCTTTGTTTTTAGTTTTTTGTCAGTTTGTGGTTTGCCTTGCTATGTGGCAGCCATTTTTGTTGGGTTCTCAGCTAGTTTTTTGGTGATTTTGGCTCATGACTCCTTTTCCCAATGGATTATTTTGGCACTTGGTCTACTTATTGTTCTTGTGGCACTCACAGGGAGTGCCCATCCCCGAGCTAGAGCTGATGTTGGTGTCCATTTTGATCTTACACCACCTTTGCCCTAATTTTCTTTTCACTCTACATTTCCTGAAACATTTTCTACAGTTTTAATGGGTAAAATGAAGTTTTTGCCTCTGTTCCCATGCCTTAATCCATTTGAAAATCATTTGACATGCCCCATTTTGCAAGAATACTCAAGTTTTCCCTAATTTTTGCCCTAAATTCTTCAAATTTATGGGCTATGTCATTTTTTCCATTTTCTTGATCATGAAAGCTTAAAAATGATCATTTTATACCTATATGCCTTTGAAAATATATCTTTGTGGTCGAGAAATGCTCTAATCATGTTAAATCTAATCCTATTTCAAAAAAATTCCATCCTTGGTGAAAAAAATGGATTCTGGGCACAACTGGAAAAATTCTGTGTTTTTGATGGTTAGACAGGCATATTTTAGCCGTCAAATTATTACTAAGAATTTGGAGGGTACGTGGCAGCGTCTAATTAGATGAAGGATGGTGGGTGGTTGAATTTCCTTAGAGTTTTTAGACTTTATTTTGTAAAAATTTTAAAGTCACAAAATGGTCCGAAGCTCCACATCCAATCAGGAGTGGACACGTGTCCTCAAAAAACCAAAAAATGAGGAGTGGGCCAATGGAGGACTTAGAGATTTTTTAGCTCTATTTTCTAAGGTTAAAAATGAGATGCAACCCCACTCCAATCAGAGGAGGACACGTGGTAGAAATCAAGGGTAGAGGGGATGCGGATGGCGAGAGGTTTTGAAGTTTTTGCCTTTGGAGGCAGAAAATGTTAAAGTGAAATTTTGAAGCGTGGCCCCATGGCCAATCACAGGTGGACACGTGGCCTTGAAAAGGTAGAATGGGGGTAGATTTTGGGGTCACTTTGAAGTTTTAACTTCAAATGGATCAAAGTTAAAGTATGGGCCGAAGCTCCGCAACCAATCAAGAATGGACACGTGTCCTAAAAAACCAAAAATGGAGAAGCGGGCGATGGAAAACTTAATGATTTTTTAGCTTTGTTTTCTAAAGTTAAAAAATGGGATGCATCTCCACTCCAATCAGTGATGGAAATATGGTAGGCGAGAGGGTCGGTCACAATGGCAGAGTAAGTGGGAATTTTCTCCCTTTTGACAAAAAGACTCAGTGTGGAAATTTGAAGCGGCCGACCTACGAATGAATCAACGACAAACACGTGGCAAAGATGGAATCGAGGTCAGGTCCATGGGGAGAAATGAGAAAAATTTCCCTCGACAAAGAGAGGGGTTAAAACATGAAATAAGCCCGTGGATTTTTAGCGATAGAGAGGATGCCACGTGTCGAGGACGAGGCGGAGGTGTGGGTCTATGGGGAAAAAAGTTGATTTTTTTCTAAAACTCCAAAAAAGGTTTAAAATGCATAGAATTAAGCCATGATCCCAATGGGACCCACCATATGCCACGTGTTATCACCAAATTTCAAGGGTGGAGGGGCAGAGAAAAAGTCAAAATTTTCTATTTTTTCAAAAATGTTAAAAGGTCAAAAAGTGAGCCCAAATTCATTCCCAATCATATTTTGACACATGGAGGGCCCAGATTGAAGGGAAAAAGGGCAGATCAACGGTAACTATACATTTTCATTTTTAGCCACCATTTTTGCTCCTAGAAGTGTGGAAATGGAATGTAATTAATGAAGTTGTTGATTTTACATGTTAATGTTGGAAGAGTGTGTAAGAAATGTGTAAGAAGGTGTAAGAGATATGTAATATCTATGTAAGATATATTTTTGGAGTGTAAGACACTTCACCTCCTTAAGAATTCGAATTTTTCCTTGGAGGCCAAAGTTGGAGGCTTGTGGGACAAGTTAAACTTGTCCACCTTTAAAATGATCCACCAACCATGCCTATGGTTTGGAGGTTAAATTTAGGTATTTTTATTGCATTTTGAAATGACAATTTGTAATTTTTAATTGCACTTCTCTTACATATTTTAAATTCAGTCCTTTTGGAGTATGGGTCATTTTGGAGTGTGTAAGTTATTTTGTCATTCTTATTTATTATGATTTGGTGGTTGATGTTGATTTCCTCTTGGGGTTGAGGAAGAATGATGTGGCATCCCACATGGATCCACATCATCCTCTTCTCTTCCCTCTCCTTTAAAAGTGAAACTCCTTGCTTATTTTGGGTTGTTGAAACTTTGTTGATTTCCTCTTGGGGCGCATTTTTCTTGCTTTTTTTGGAGCTTGTTGTGGAGGAAGTTTGGAGTCTTTTGCATGCTTGAACATTGTTGGTTTTGGACTGCACTTTGTAGTTGGAAAGCTTGTGAGCTTGGAACAAACTCCAGTATGGAGAGGTAGGATCTTGAGCTTGTTTTTAAATGTTTTCTTTCTCTTGCATGCATGTTTAAATGGTGAATGTGTTTTGTGTTCTTGGCTGGTTGGGTAGACTTCTTAGGACATGGTGTAGGAGAAGGCTATGGGGATTTCTAATGGGGGGCATAAGGGATTGCCAATGGCACCAGTTTTATTGTGGAGGGAGTTTTGGATTGGGATCCACCTTGGAAAAGAAACTGCTTGCATTTCTTACTCTTGGGGGCATAAGGGAGAAACTTTGGGGGCATAAGGAGGGGCTGAGAGATATAATTTTTATGGGATTTGATGTGTTTATTGGTGGTATGATTTAGGTGGATGCCAAATTCCAAATAGGGAGGCATAAGTAGTTCCCCATAGTTCTTTCTCTTGTTGGCTTTCTTGATCAAGCCTATGTGTTGTGTGAATAATTTCAAATGCAGTTGTGAACTATTGTCTTTGCTTGGACTATATTTCTTATTTTTGTATGCATATGAATAATACTATATGTTTGTTGTGGAAGCCATTGTTGCCATGAATTGATTCTCATTCTCTATTTCAATATGGTTGGGGCTAGGGGGCCAATGAGGAATGATGGCTTCTCCTTTCTCATTGGATGTCTTGGTTGGGTGGAGAGTGTTTCCTTTCCACCTTCTTGTTGTGATCAAAGATGAAAAGATGGAGAAACTAGCATGCTGCTGTTTTAGAGCAAGAAGATTATACATTTAACAATTCCCATTCTTTTGAGAAAATTCATTGTAACCTTTCCCACCTTGAGTGGATGAGTTGTATAATGTTTGTAATGTGAAACCATTTGTATTGATAATGGAAGTTTGAATTTGAATTGAGAAATGTAAAGAGATGTATTCCAGTCTGTTTGTAAAGAAATGAGAAGAATGTATATGTATGGTTTATTGTATTTCAAAGTTAAAAGAAAGAGATAAGTTGTAAAGATGTTCTCTATTTGAATTCAATAAAGAAATTGCAAGCTCATTCTTATTCACATTGTTGTAATTGAAATGGGAATATCAAATGGTGATTGAGGTTGTGTTTTATTGCAATGGAAAGAAAATACGTATGAGAAAGCTAAATTGTATTGTTCTCATTTGAATTGTGCATTAGAATTGAAATCTGAACTGTAATTTAATTTAGAAATGAATGGTTGTTTTAATCAAGAAAATGTATTTGACTAAGTTTAGGAAACATATACACATTAAAAGGAAAAAAATTGTAATACCAATTTAAAAGAAATAGTTCATTGTCATAAACTTCATTTTGGCAATTCACATTTTAATAAAAATGAGCAGTTCAAACTTATACTCAACAATAAGATAAGAAACATTAAAATTCAGATTTGGTAAGTCCTAAGGAACTCAAATTTACCTTAACATTTAAGAAAGAACTTTCCAACCTTATAAAAATCTAATTTGGAACTTGCACAGTCATTTTTTTAGTCTATTATCGAGAAATAAAATTTGAAATCAATTAAACAAATTGACTTCCCTAAAACACTCTAAACCCTTCCTTGAATAATCCTCCATGTCTGTTTGACATGTTGAGCAAAGGAGGGGATCAAATTTAATCAAATTGAGAAGTTGAAAAAATGCTAGTTTATGAATTAGAACCCTGCAGATTTTTCCATTAAATTGACCACTTAAACTTCATCAATTTCCAAAATTTATGATTCCTATGCAAAGAGGGCATCTAGATATTTCTGAAAATTCCTTGTTTTCCCAAGACTGAGCTTTTTAGCTCAAGTTATGGCCATTTGAATTTTTACTTCAATTTGGCATTCAAAAAAAATAATGAGATTTAATCTAACTACGAGAAAATTTAAATTTTGACTTTGGAAAAATTTCCCAAATAGGTCCGTAGGCCCCGCCATCCCGCAACCAATCAAGTCTTGCCATGTGGCACCCTAGGAGGGCGAGGCCATTTTTTTAACTTATCCCTTTGGAAATTTTGCCTTAGGAAAATTTTCCCATTTTACCCAGCCACCCTACGGCGCCGTGACCTATCACATGCTTTGCCACGTGGCACGGTGGAAGGGCGAGAATTTTTCAAACTTAAATCTCATTCTTTTGAAAAAATTTACTTGGGAAAAATTTTCCATTTTCCTCCATCGGCTGTAACCAATCAAAGGGTGACACGTGTCCTCTAAGGGCTGAGGCGGAGGCGTGGTTCATTTTAAATAATTTTTGGGGAAAAATTTTCATTTTGGCCCCATGGCCCACAACCAATGAGAGCATGCCACGTGGCACTTTGGAGGTGGGAGGGCAGACCCTTCTTCTTCTTTTAATTGTTTGTTTTGGCCCTGGGAAAATTTCCTAAATCTCTCCCGCGGCCCACTTATCCGTTGTCCCCTTGGACTTTGTCCTTCATGGGTGAGCAGACTCGCGCACCTTTTTTCTTCCTTTCCTCCTTCATTGGGTGTAAGGCACTAAATCCACCTGCCACTCCACCCTTCCCTTCTTCTTTTTGCTTGCCGTTAGGATTTGACACATATCCCTAGGGACATGCGGGGCATGGAATGTTTTGTGCCCTTGAGCTTTGCAATGGGAAAATTTCCCTATACCTCCCTGTGACCCACCAAACCATGCACGGCACTTTCCCCCTCCTCTTGCCACGTGTTCCCTAGGGGAAAATTTTCGATAGGAACTCCGCCCACTCATATCTTGAGTTTTGTAAGGAGTTAGGAGGAATTCTTTATATCACCGGAAAGGTGAGAAAATTTCCTATCCTTTGAGAGTGGTCTAGGAAATTTTTGAAGCATTAGGTAAGAGAAAAATATAGTTGAAACTTTGATCCTGTTAGAGAGTAGGTATGGGGTAAAATCACTCCCTAAACCTAACAAAACATGTAACTCTAAAATTTGAACCCCGTGAACTTGATGTAAGTTAATAAAGGAAACTTGTGTTTTAGTAAATAGGATTTGTTCTAGAACCCGTTAGTGGAAAATTTTTGTCTTGTAACCTAGTTATAGACACTTTAAATAAAAAAAAATATCCCATAATTTTATAGTTAACCCTAGGTTGTTTCTAAGGTCTCAAGTGGTTGTTTAAATGGGAACTACATCTTGGAAAAAATTACATGCACTTATGTTTCAGAATGTTTTCAATTTGTGTTTCTTGCTCCTGTTGCAGTCTTGTGTTTAAAATCTCTCTTGATCATACATGGTCTCATTTCTTGTTGATAGTTTAGTGGCATCTGCAGTCTCACATTCATAAGAGCTTTCATCTGATAAAGAGATAAACAAATTTAAAATCACTTTACCTTCATTTAATTTAGATATTGCTGTAAACCTTTAGGTGCACCTTAGGTCATGATAAAATAGAGATTTTTGGATGCTTTTTTAGTTCATTTGCTTCAAGATTTTGTGGCAGGTTGTCAAATATTGTGTGGAAGAGTGCAGATCTAGGCCTCCATTTGGTGCACATATCCTGGTTGAAGGAGTACCTTAACCCCTTTGAAGCATTCTATTGTTTAGGTGTTACAAATTTTTTGCAAAGGTCCTTAAAGAATCTAGAAAATTCTAGTTATTCTTGTCTAAAATATCCCAGCAAAAATTCATTCAGAATAACTAATCCTACCCCATACTACCCCTACATTGCATTGTGTGTCAAAAAATAACACAATCCATTTACAAAAATGCACAAAGCAAATTAGGATCATACCATGTCTCTAGTAGCCTCAACCTTGTCTTGAAAGCATTTCCATCTTTTAGTAGTGACATCTCTATTGAGTTTGAATAATGGAAAATTGATCATGTTTTCCCTAGGCCATCTCCATATAATATGCACAAGTATAAGGATATCTCCACCTCCTTTACAAAATAGAGGCATCGACATAGATTCTCTTACATTGGTTAAAAGTCACAACCTAAAATAGTGAGGATTAGATAAAAATCCTTTCAAGATGCTACCCACTTCTTCAAAGCCCGAGTGCTTTAACAAGTCGGATAAATTGCTTCCCCAATTAAAAATTGACATATAAATCATTTATTTTCTTCGAGTGTCTTGTAAAATCCATGATGCTGCTCAAGTTGTGAAGGAGATTAAATCTAGGTACCAACACCTATTACACATTATGGCTCCTAAAACATGATTAGGACTCAAAAGGTAGGCTTTGGAAACCAGACAAGCACAAACTTGGGAAGCCTCAAACAAAAAAGGGTCAAACCTTTTTATTGGCCATGATCTTGGGCCTTTATTCTCTATGGAAAAAGAGGTAGAAGAAATGATAGATCATAGCGGTGATGAGTTGGAATCCCCACATGTGGAGTTTGAATTCAACCCCACCTTGTTAGATGAATTCATTTTTAGAAACAAGGATCGGGTACTAGAGCACGAGTTGTAGAATTGGGAGCTAGAATGCCTATTAAACAAGAGGAAATCCCACCTACAAATGATGCTAATGAAGAGGAGAAACCCCTTATTAACATGGATGATATATTAACACATGGGAAATGATAATGTAGTGGGATATAGAATACCTTTCCTTAAAGTACCACGTAAATTCAGAATAGAACACGAAAAAGTTGAAAAACCTTTGCAGCATAAGGAAGAAGAGGAATCTCTCTCTCGAAGTCACTATTTAACAACAAATTAGCAACTTTAGTCAACAATTGGCTTTTTTAACATCTCATGTACAAAAATTAACAAACAAGAATATACAAAAGACAAAACCTAAGGTCAAAATTAGTGAAATTCAACTGGATAATTAAGGAGAAGACAATGTGGGATATCATCGTGTATATATCCCTACTTCTCCTACCAAAGAAAAATTACTCACTCAAGAAATGCATTCTATTAAAGTGAAACTTACAAGCCTCCAAGAGAGCACTGTGGGGAATAGTAGAAAATATCAATATGAAGAGCTATGTCCATATCCATTTGACAAAACTATGACACTTCAACCCTTCCCTATAAAGTTTGACATGCCAAAATTTGAAAAATACAGAGGGAAATGTGACCCGCGATACCATGTAAAATATTTTTATATGGCATGCCAAGAAGTGGCCTACAGTGACAATTACCTCATATAACTCTTCCCAAAGAGTCTAGGGGTCAAGCCTTGGAATGGTTCACTCGCTTACCTCGTGGGTTTATTTTCACATGTACTTGAATTGGAAGAAATTTTTGTATGACACTTCTCATACAACATAGAAAGCAATATAAACATGTCGAATTGTGTGGCACTAAACAACATCCCAATGAGACATTCACTATCTTCCCTAAAAAGATGGAGAGGGATAGCGATTCTTTTCCCTTATACATTCCTTGAAAAACAACTAGTGAGTATCTTTGTGCCCAATCTCAACCTAGACAACACTTTTCATCTGCAAATTCATTGTGTTCTCACCTTCAAATAGGTTATTGAAAAGGGTATTCACATAAAGAAAGCCCTTATTGCCAAAAGAACCATTAAACCACACTCTAAGGATAACCAAAATACAAAACCTACGGAAAAGCTAAAAATATTCAATAAAAATAAGAACGTGGTGGGAGATAGAATTACATACTCCAAATGCTACAAATGGTTCAGATCGGTCAACCTTTTAAACTGACCAAAGGACCTATTCAACCACCACCTAAATGTATAATGTTCACTCCTCTCAATGAGCCTTTGTTGGTCATATTGAAACAATTGGATGCAGCTCACATGGTGACTTATCCCATGACACAACCCTTTGATGAAAATTCTCCAAAACCATCATGGTAAAAAGAGTGTGACTATTGTGAATTACATCATGTCAAAGGACACAAAAAGAAAAATGTCTACGACTTCGTCACTACATCCAAAACCTCATCGATAATGGGGAGTTAGAAGTGGATAACTCGAGAAAAAATCGACGCCAAATGAAAAGATGGAAATATACAAAGAACCATTCCCTAAACATGGTAAGTTAGATGAGAAAATCTAGATCAAGGAGAGTCATCCCCGAATTACAAAGTAGAAAATTATCTATATACTAAAAAAGACAATAATCATTATGATTCACTCATTATATGTATCCTCTCTTCTAGTGACCATGTGAACACCATTTAGATCAAGGGAAAGGATTACGCCGTAGTAATAAGGCGCACCCACCTCATAATTCTTGAACCCTCTCCATCGACCCTCAAGATGGTAGGTAAAACCTCCTAGAATAACTTGAGAAGATGTCTGCCAAGATTTTAATCTTGGATCTTCTCAAAATATTGAATGTACATAAGGACATATTGTATAAAACTCTTCAGGGGTCAGGAATGCCACTAGAATTAGATCTTATGCATCTTCAAGCTGCAATAGCCAACATTGT
This sequence comes from Taxus wallichiana var. yunnanensis, assembly GCA_018340775.1. Classification (NCBI taxonomy): domain Eukaryota; kingdom Viridiplantae; phylum Streptophyta; class Pinopsida; order Cupressales; family Taxaceae; genus Taxus; species Taxus wallichiana. The sequence goes on along the minus strand of CM031240.1, from coordinate 422,621,506 downwards.
ACCAACTGAGTACATATCCTTTAATCATAGGGAGATCCCTATTGAAGATCCAATGCATAATCTCCCCTTATATATTGAGGTATGCGTCACCTATCGGAAGATAAATCAGTGTGCTTGTGGACAACGAGATCATGGCTGAATATATGGACATTAAAGTTAGTTAAGAAATTGGGACATACTTAATAAGACATCAAGTCCCACATCATTACCATAACCGCTACGACAACGCGGAGAGGGACTTAGCTAGAACAATCACATTACCCATGGAAGTCGACCCACTTGTCATCACATGAAGTTTCATGTCTTGGAATTGGAACTCCCATATAATATGCTTCTTGGCTGACCATGGATTCATGCCATGTAGGCCGTGTCATCAACATTCCATCAATGCATCAAATTGAAACATGAGGGACACACTATCACGATACAAGGATATCTAGAGCCCTTCACTCACTCTGAGCTCTCAATAGTTTTGCACGTAAGGGTGCCTATACATGTCCCTCTATTGATATAGTTGTTCCTCTTCAATCCGAAGCCATGGAGTCATGAATAGATTCAGATTCCCTAATTTATTTTTCCCATGAGTATTCTACCTCAAATTCTCCTTTTGATTCATGGGAGATGAAGGTTTTGGAATACGGTTGTGGAGAGTATAATGTGCAACAAGATCTTTTGGTTTTAGACCTGTCATTGTCACCAAAAACTAGAGGTTGACCCAACTATCATTTTAGACGGCCTAGAGATGAGCAAACTATTAGGTCATTTTTACCTGGAGGGTTACTCGTTGAAGAGAAATTATTGGACCCACCTATGACTTGGGTCCCTAAGAAATTCAACCAACTTGATACAAAATCCCTAAGTATGAGAAGTCTAGCCAAATGATGTATTCCATGGGATAAAAGGGTCTAGGATGCAGAAAGAATGAGAAAGTACTGAGAGAACTAGTTCCTCTCCCACATTTCATGAAGGAAAGTTATGGCATCGGCATTCCACCCTATGGATTAAACCCCAATGATTAATATGCCACTTATTCTCAATGTGAAGATAGCTTTGATTATTTAGAAAGTGATACAAATTCCCATTATAGCCAATACGAGGATCTTGCCTCCAAAAACATGTTCATGAATACTATTGTTCTTACCATAACCCCTACTCGAAACTAAAATCAAACTTTTTACCCTTTCCTTATCGAATGGGACCAACAATGTCACATGCCACTGGATCTATTTGAAAATGATGAAGCCATTGTTATAGAATTCATGGGTATTCAGATACAATTCTAATCGAAGACCATAAGAAAGGTTTCTACATTGACTTAGTTATCTCAGTGCATACTTTGGTGAGGAATTTGAGCTTCGTGGTCAACAAAACTTAAGAAAAAGAGAGGGCAAGAGTTCCAATGAAAATCCTCGGCAAAAACAAAAGTCCAAGTCACACAATGAAAACCTCTTTGAGGTGTTGGCTGACAAACAAGTAAAAAAATCAATGGACAAGAAAATTGACCACACCAAGGGTGAAACTCTCGCAGAGACACCCTTGGATAAGATCTCAACCTTCCTCCCCATCATCATGCTAAGAGCTTAAACAAAGCTAACCTATCAACATTTCTACATTAAACATGAAATGAACATTTCAAGCTAATATGCTAAATAAAATTACTTCTATCTATTATTGAAAGATAAAAATAAGATGAGATTGAACCTAGGTAGACCTCTAGAAATCAAAGAGTTGATTATGTTCTTTAAATCCCAAGGTTTCTAAGAATGGATTCTTGTAAAATCATGGCTACAAGACCATTTGACATATCTCCATATGACTTTAAAAATTGGGTGGATGAATACAAGAAATGGAGAAGGAAAGCTCTTCCAATGGAAGAATACTCAAAGATGATAAATGGCTATAGTGTATGCCCTATGGTCATTCAGGAATGTAGGTGTAAATATAAAGGTAGGAGGAGGGATCCTTATATAGCCCAGTGGATAGAAGCATCTCTACATCCCTCTTCATGTGGGATAAATAGAGAGGTTAGGTTAGTTGTGGATAATGAATGTTTAGAAAGGGTTGATTCAACCTTAGGAGAGTTTAGTTTGTCCTTTAGTGACCCATGGGGCTTGAGGGGATTTATTAATTAATCAAAGTGATTAATTAATAGGTGTGTAAGCTTATAAAAGCTTTGTAGAGGAATAATTAGCATGATTTAGATTATGAGAGGGATTTAATCAAATAAGTGATGATTTATTGATTAAATAGAAGAGAGAATTAATTAATTAAGAATAATTAATTAATCTAGATAGAAAGGGGTATTAATTAATTAGAAATAATTAATTAATGTAGATAGAAAGGGGAGATTAATTAATTAGAAATAATTAATTAATGTAGATAGAAAGGGGTACTAATTAATTAGAAATAATTAATTAATGTAGATAGAAAGGGAAGCTGATTAATGGAATGTTATTAATTAGTGTATTTTTTGGATAGAAGGGTTAATTAACGATCGTAATGTAGCTAACGACGGTGATAGAAGAGGAAGTATGTTATATCGACGATATGTCGTCAATTTTTGGGAAAGAGGATAATTAGCACAATTTAATTATTTAAATTTCTTATGTTAAGTTATAGGTGTCTACAACGAGGATGTTGGTGGACATGAATGACCTCATGATTTTCAATACAAAAGATAGATAAAGAACTAGGAGAAGAACAATTACAACAACAAGAATATGTAAATAGAGATTTATTATAGAAACGCAATTACAACTAACCAATCAATCAATTATATAAAACTCATACTTGGTTGTACAATATTACTTCCTAATCTGTATGAATGAAATAAATCGAAACAACACTTTCAGATTAGAAGAATGCATATCTTATCATACTCCTGCATGTCAATGAAATTAAAGAACACACATTATTGCTTAAATGAAAATTCCAAAACACATAAGATGCAGATTGAATCAAATTTCATAAGATCTTACTCCATGAAAAAGAATACAAAGCTTCAAATCCCGTATAAAACATACTATGTAACATTGAATCAAGAAAGAGGAATTAGAAGAACAAGAAAGAAGATAAAGAGGATTTTTTTCTTCTGTATTGTCAAAAATTTGTATCTTTACATTCAAATGCACCAATATCCAACCCATTTTACAAAGAAAATGAAGCCTTATATAGGAAAAGGGGAGGAAATAACTACCTCAACTAACTAATTGTTCTTAATTAAGTGTTAAAACACTTAATTAATTGATTTACATAAAATGAATTTATATTACAATTTTTCTTTTTTATTCAATAAATTCAATTACAAAATAGAACAATTAGTGAGACTAAGAACTGGAGGAAGAGGAATAGAAGGAATATCTGATGTAGGAACCTTGAGATTTAGAATGTGCATTCGAAAATTATTTACCACAAAGGGAAATCTCCTTATCCTTGGGGATGATGGTGTTTGAAAGATTAGTTAACCAATTACCAAGGGAAAACTCCATTTCTTTTTCTATTCCACCATATTGTGCAAGTCCCTTAGTTGCTTCAATGATAATATTGTTGAGTTATGATAACTCTTCCATCCTCTCCTTATTAACTAATTTCTCCTTGAATATATTTTCTTTGTGAGTGCATTAAAATTCCCTTTATTTAATCAATTGAATTTCTCTCTGATGAGTTGTCCTTGAGTAATTAGTAGTGAAGGGCTTGTAAATATGCAAAGATATAAACGTTTAATGATTATTCTTTCTGAACTACACTCTTTAACTCAAGTGGTAGCTTCTATAAAGACTTTGATCCTCCATTCCACACTGAAAGTACAAGTTCTAGACAAAATAATCTTAGAATCATAAAAATATTCCCAAAAGGATTATTTTTTCATCTGTGAGAATAATAATATGAACGTCTTAAATAGCATCTTCCCAAATCTTAACCTCCTTGTCGATACCATCAATCCCTAAGTTGATTTTATTTTGATCTGAGATGATATTATCGTATATCTTACATGCCTCATTAATGATTTCAATCCTAAAACAAAAATACCTTCAACCCAAGATTATGATGCCTTGCCAAAAGTAGCATGCTTATGAATTTTTTTGATGGCTTTCAAATCAATTGCAGCAGTGGCAATAGTGGGTGGAAGTGTGGATAAGGGATTTGGGTCAAGAGTAGTTTTGTCGATGAAATAAAAGACTTGATAAAACCGGAAAGTATCTTCACCTACTCCTCCAACTGCTCATGGGTTTATTTCCCCTTTTCAACTTTTTCGATGTCCATAGAGACATTTTCTCTAATATTATGTACTTCTCCTCTCGTATTTGATTCACCCAATGAAATTCTTATTTGTTCAAAATATGAAATTGTTACATCCTTTTAATTATTATCACCTTTTGGTCTAGAAATTTCTAGCAATTACTACCCCTAGAGAATCCAAACAAGACAATAAGTATTATTTGCTTTCTTTTGAGGAGGAGGAGAAGTAACAAGGAGATACTACATCAAACTCAGGAACCTCAATTCGAGACTAAGATTTCCTCTTTCTATTATAAACCATTGGTTGGACCCAAGTAAATGAATCTCTGAAAGATGTTTCCGAAGGAGGAAATGCAAGAGTGATTTGTGAACTTGGAGATTGAAAAAATAGAATATCAACAATGGAAGTCATAATGGAAGATAAGAAGGCCTTCTTACATCCAATTTTGTCCTAGAAACACTATTTTTCCCTAAATTAGGTGCAACTATCTCAACTACATCCTCATCTTCATCATCTTCTCGCACCTTATTCTATTTCTCCTCCTACTTCATCCTGCTTATTTTCACTAATTTCTTCTTCAACATGTTACTATGTTTTCTCATAAGTTGTTTAACTTCCCATGTTGGTCGAGAAAATTGACTAAGCATTATTGAGAACAAAGGATTACACATAGGAGAACACGCTCGTAGAAGGATAAGATAACGTGCAAGGGTCACACACGAGATAAAACATGTTAGCACGCAAAGCTACACGTGGGAAATGATGAAATCAAGGACTTAGCCAATTTTATAGAAAGGCTAAATATAGAAAATAAGATTTGGAGTGTTGCTCAAGTAAATGTCCAAAGAATAGAGTAAAACACAAAGACTTAGTATCCAAGCGAGAGGAAAGAAGGAACATGCAGAGAAAGATAAATCACATGCATGGAGATGTATAATAATAGGATTAAAGAATGTTATATATAGTCCGATCTATTAATAGAGAAATATTGTTGGCTATTTTTAAGCACTCTTATTATTAGGAATGTGCATGTGGCGGTGAAGGGAAAGTCCCCACCACTATATATATATAGTGTGTCTATAGTTGAGGAGGATACAAAAAGTATGTGATGTAATTATGTAATTATAAGTATGAGCTAGGGTTTAGAGTATGTATAGATGTGTGTATACTTTAGCACATAAATATACCAAGTGTATGGTATTCAACTTCTTTGTGATGTAATTTGATTATGGTTAACAATGGATAGTTGTGTTTAGATTGCAAATATAAATGCATCCGAGTATGGCATTTTGTGAATTTAGATCTTGATAATTGTTCTTTATATTGATTAGCTCCTTATCATATGTTATGTTGAAATAATAAACTATCATGATTATGATTATTCTCTTTGTATGTATGGATGACATGATTATGAATATGCATGATAATGTTCGATAAGGATAACAAAGGAGGGACCTAGTGGATGTGCATGCTTTGGGTGAGCATCCAAACTTGTTTGGGTGAGATAAAATCATACATAGATATTAAGTGAGTAAACAAAGGCTATATTTTGGTTTCATTTTCAGCACCTCTTTTTAATCTATCTATTAGGATGTTGCATGCAAATGGCATATCGAATATCTTTGGGGAGTATTGAGAGCTAGGTAGAATACATCCAAGACACTTTTGTTCAAAGATATAGCACTAAACCTGACTTTAATGTGTGAAAATGGGTGGAGAATAATCTTTATGACTGTTTGTATGAGAATTTCTTCACATTTTTTCTAATAGAGTTATACTAGTGGTTGGCATATTACATGAAAAATAGAGATTTTTACCCAAGGAAGAGAGCTTGGACATATGAATATTATCGACTCTTTTTATTCAACCGAGATGTGGACTAGAGATGTAGATTATTGGTGGGAAGGTGTATGGCACAACTATACTTTTGAGTATGTAATTTTTATGTATTCTTGTCTAGAGGAGGTATAATTCTTGTTCTTAAATGAGCCAAGAGGATAATATTTGTGCATAATACCCTTATCTATCAACATCCTAATGGTAGAAATGGGACTAGAGAGATTACCTATGGCTAGCTAAATCCCCACGATGAGAGGGGGAAGGAGTAGGTTTGGAAAGTATGGAGGTGGCCCTAGTAGAAGAAAGACAAAGAAAGAAAATATAACTCAAGTATAATTAATCATGATAGAGGGTAGTTGATGAAAATTTGTTATCGATAAGAATGATGATGGGAAGAAGTGATGAGAGCCTTGTGGAAGTCAAGGATCCACTATATCATGTCCTCCTAATATTAGGAAATTACAGGTAGAGATACCCCATTAGCTTCGGATGATAGTACATCATAGGAGAGAATCAAGACCACAAGTGCACATATAACCCATCTTGGCTACCTAGCACTTGTGTAAGGTGTTCCATAACTAGAGGTAGTCATTTGAGAGCATAATAGTGAATGAAAGCAAGTCATATCTCCATGTTGGGAAGGGTATACAAGTAGACATATTGTACTTCCATCTCAAGAAGTGTAATGATTATGGACGTGCACATGGCTGCATAACATGTCTCAATGTTTGGAAGTACATTTGGATGATATTTTTAGGTGCGTCATCACGACAGTGTTGGAGCATAGAACATTGGAAGTAATATTATAGGTGTTGAAAAAACACATATAATGGGTGCCCAATTCAGCACAACAACTGGGACATAAGGAATTTCATCTAATGGACCACAACTCACGTCGGGAGGCTCAAGAGATTCAGGTCAGCCACTCCATAGAGGAAATCATAGTGGAGGCTCGGGATCTAGGTCCTGGTCCTAGCCTAGGGCGGTCTGCCACCACAAGAACCTCCTTAACAACCACTACCAAATTAGCCTCAGTAGACACCACCTCAATAACGAAAAAAGTAGAAACCTCAAGTATACTTTGAGGTGTCTCTTCACTTTCTAGAGTATAGAGGTGTGAAGGATGTGGCTAAGCACTTGAAAAAGTGTGAACTGTTATGGAGAGAAAAAGTGATTACAAACCCTAATAGAAAGGAAAGCCAATTTTCCACCACACTTCAAGGACATGCACACAGTTGGTATATAAAGTATGATCCACACCGGTCGAGGTAGATTATGATACATTGTGCGTTGCATTTTGAATAAATCTCACATTCCGTAGTTTTAACAATAGAGTATTAGTGTGCTAAAATATATCAATCAAGGCTTGTCTGAAAGTGTGAGGGAGTATGATGCATAATTTAAAACTCTCTTATCCAAGTTATCTTATGACATTCATTCAAGTCAACATACATCGTGGATCGGTGGAGGCTTATTGATTTTGTTTTTAAGGGCCTTGTCACACAAGACATACTCGAGATCTATGCAAGGCTTTGGAAGTAACATTGTATGCAAGAAGTAGTTGAGAGTGCAGACACTAGAGTGAGCTCTTTTATTAAGGCATAGATAGCAATTATGGCTAAAAAAGTGGAGAATATTTCTTTCAATTCAGCACATGAGACACGAAGAGGGTTACGATGTAATTATTGTGATGTTGAGGTACATATAAAAAATAGATTTTTATGTAGAACTATGCACACATTGTTACAATCTTGTGATATTTTTTAAAAGAATCATGATGTCTAAAATATACCTCTCTTGTAGTACAAAACGATGAATAATTCCTTTATGTATTCCAAGATTTGTGATGTGCACATCCATGATATGAAATATTTTTGGTTGATAGATCATATTCATGAGGCATGTGAAAATGGATTACGACAGACCATGGTGGCAAGTAGCTCTTACGTGCAGGAATCCTAGCCTACCGAAAGGTGAAACAATAGAGATGGTGGTTTCCAAGGTGGTTATAGGAGTATAGGTCATGGTGGTAGTGTAAGATTTATGTGTGGGACTTGTTATACTTATGGTCCCTAGATCATTACCAGCATGAGTGTTCTCAGGATCGGGTATGTGTAAATTGTGAAAAGCAACATAAAGTTGAGGAATTTCCTGATCTTTATAAGAATATATGTAAAAAGAAAAAGAAAGATAAATGCATGGGGGTGATAAAGGTATAATGCATGAAGAATGAGAAATGGGTACCTAAGAAGATGGATGGTATATAATTATAGCCTATGTTGGTTACTACGCATATAATAGAAACACAAGTACGTGAGCCCCTTAAATAAAAACCCTCATAAATAGAGAGGAAATCATGCATATCAAGTATCCAGATGCTTCTCATCAGAAGGATGTCTATCAAGAGACCATGGGGTGATCAGAGACTTATAGGGTGAGATCTAGTGCCTAAAGGATAAGGTGTGTGAAAGAGAATGCACAAATACCAATGAGTTCCCACATAATGATGTAGATGATTTGAAGGAGATATTCAGGATTTTGAGTTAGGATAACATCATCCCATTGTTATTATAATGGCTACATGATAAGGTACCATGTGCTAGAGTTGATCATAAGCTACAGATCCTCCATGTAAATTTACCACCACAAAACCAATATTATATAAGGAAATCACATTGGAAGCAGTGATTGATGGTTGGCTAGTGAGTAATATTCTTATTGACACATATGTTAAGGTGAATTTTCTGATTTTAGATGCATGGAACTAGATAGGATGACCACAATTACAGTCATCTTCTAATGTGTTATATATGGTGAACAAGATAAGGAACATGCCTATTGAGGTGTTGAAGGATGATTCTATTACCATTCAAGGAGCCAAGTTTATAGGGGATTTTTAAGTGTTAGAGATGGCTAAGGTAGATAACTTCCCAAAACTACTTGGGCATCCATGGTTCTATGTGAACAATTTTGAATTGTGCTTAAAAAAGAGATATATTATTTTTGAGAACAAAGATGAGCACGTGATCATACCCCTGGATGATGTGAAGGTTACCCAATACATCGAGCATGTAGGTGAAGAAGAGTTTAATACAATTTATGCATAGAAATTGCGTGACCCTAAGAATGTGGAGCCATCGAAAGAGGGCATACTTCAATGGGAAGACATGCAGTCTTTCAAAGAACACTAATAGTGTTTCTTGTGACAATTAGTCCCATGACATGTATGAAATGGTCATGCGCGAGGTTAAAAAAAAGGTCACCCGTATGATTAGATTGCTTATAATTAGGAATCTAGGTGCAACTCAATTACCTAGGTATAGTGGCAAATAAAATCCTAACTCATTCTTACACACCATAGAGAACCAATGGCGAGAATGAAGGTGATCGAAGTAATATGTTGATTTATACTTTTCGCGAGATAGTAGCAAGTGGTGGGTAACACATAGAGATAACCTATTGAGTCATCGAGAAGCGATAATTTCCTTTTCAACAAGGTTTACTAAAAATAATGTACCTACACTTACATTAGTATGATGGGAATAATATTGTTTGGTACACGTCCGTAATTGTGAGAGACAGTGGGCACAAGGCCAAGAGTCATTACCACTATTTATTTGGGTGCATAAGTTATATTCCACTTTGCATGGATGTGTATGAGCATGTTATGTCTGTGTTGAGTTAAAAATGGAGATTTTAAGTTGGCATGAGATGTCTTAAGGTATTATTTTTGCCTTTGATTATTTTTGTAATAAGACACCCATAAAAGAGATGTTACGAGATCATGAATCACATTAGGTTGGGGGATAATACACAAGTAGAGGAACTTGTACTTTATTTACTTGGATAACATAATCTTGAGGCATGATACTATACATTGGAGATAGAAGAGGTACAATTGGGTCACACCTAGAAAGAGAAATAGAAGATGAAGATGGTATACCTCATTGCGATGAAAAATTGGAGAACCTGGATATTATCCATATAGAGGGTACATGTGAGGTAATGGAGTCTTCACATGAGAAGGCATAGACTACCATGATCTTATGAATAAAAATAAGGTTAATATTGGTACTGAGGATGTGCCTAAGGAGGCCATCCTTGGATACTATTGGTCAGAATTAGAAGTTACAAATATCATTGAGTTATTGCCCAACTTCCAAGATTTGTTTCCAAGAGTTTATCATGAGTTAAAATGTGTGCATCCCTCATTGGGTGAGATGAATATTAAGTTGAAATAGTGTGCACATCCATTTTGGAAGAGGCCTTATAGGATTAAATCAAACCTACACATGAAGTTGAAAGAGGAAATTGATAATATGCAAGTCTAGGATAATTGAGCCAATCGAGGAATCTAAATGGGTTAGACCCATGGTGATCAACATCAAGAAGGATGGGTGGATCAGGATCTATGTAGATTACAAGGAACTTAATACCTCATGTGTCATAGATCCTTTTCCTATGCCATTCATAGAATAGATAATTGAGGGGGTCATAAGCAGGCATAAAATATATTCTTTCACTAATGGCTTCTCAAAGCTATCATCAAGAGTGCATTATGCATGAGGATCAGGATAATACTACCTTCACCACTGAATGGGGAAGTTTTACATATATAATGATTCACTTTGGGTTAAATAATGTGCCAAAATTATTCTTGCACACAGCTTATACAAACATTTCATTATTTCATCCTTAAGTTTTTACATGTCTATTTGGATGACTGGAATGTTAATGGGCTTGTAAAGGATCACTGTGATAATTTAGGAGGTGCAGGTAGCTAAGAATCTCCCTCAAAAGTAATAAGTGTATCTTTTCTACACACTTTGGAACCTTACTTGGGCACATTATTTGTAAGGATGGATTGTTGGTAGATACGAGATAATATTACAAAGTGATTTTGGGATTAGAAAAACCTACCAACCAAAGTGAACTGCATAATTTCTTGGGGCATAATAACTATTATAGGAATTCTATCAAGGGATATGTAAATATTTCTAAACCCCTAAAAGGATTACTCAAATCTAAAGGAGAATTTTACTGGGAGATACGCAAAGTAATAGGTATTTGATACCTTAAAGAAAAGATTGACTACCACGCATATCTTGTGTTTTATTCCTAGAAAAACCTTTCCATGTACATGTAGATGCCTCTACTATGGAAATTGGTACAAAGTATTGGCACAACTAGGAGAGGGTAATTTGGATCATTCCATATGTTTTGTAAGTAGGAATTTGACATCAGCAGAGTAGAACTACACAATGATAGAGCATGAGGCATTATCTATTACCTATGCACTTCATAAATTTTAATAGTACTTATTGGCCACACCATTTATCTTCTATACAAATCATATGACATTGAATTACTTAGTCAATAAACCTATTTTTAAGGGAAAATTTTCTGTTTGATACTCCTTTTCTAGGAATTCAATTTAACATTGTAGTCGACAGAAAAAGTAATCTTGGACCTGGTCACTTATCACAGATCAATTCTAGAGAGGATGCATAGAGTATTGAAGACACTTTGCTTGATGTATATTTGTTTAGATTAAACTACATTCCAAAAATTTAGAGGACATAGCCATATTATTGAGTATTGGCCTTATACCAAAAGGGATGAAAACATTAGAGATGAAGCATCTTGCTATGCAATCCATGTCATATCATCTCATTGGAGGAGACTTGTATAAAATGGGCCACAATAAGGGATTGCATAGGTGTTTTCTAGATCATGAGCATGAAGCCATTATGGAGGTATTACATGAGGACATTACGTAGGATATGTGACTACGTGTAATATCCTTTTAGATATTTTATGGCGGAAGACATTTTATAAGGATACCAAGTCTTATGTCAAAGCATGTGATCACTGTTAGAGGATTGGAAATCATAGAAATAAGACAAAATTCCTTTAAGGCCTGTGGAAATTTTAGAACCTTTTAAGAAATGGGTTGTTGATTTTGTAGGAACTATTGCACCACTTGTGCATAGGACATGGGCGCGCTACATTATCACATGTAATGACTACTTGAAAAGGTGGGTAAAGGATGCACCTATAAAAGATTACATAAAGACCACGACAACAAGGTTCCTTTGGGAGAATATCATCAGGAGGTATGGATTCCCATTGAGGTTAACATGTGATAGAGGAACTCAATTTTTAAGTGAGACTATTGTAATTCTATTGGTAGAGTTTATGGTAGCACACCATAAAACTAATCCTTATCACCCTAAAAAAAATGGCACTACCAAATATTTCAAAAAAATATTAGGCCGAAACTAACAAAGATATGTGATGTTGGAAGAAAGGATTAGGATGAAAAGGTATCAGATATTCTTTGGGCGTATAAAAACACCTATAAATGGTTAAAAGAGGCCACACCCTTTAAGTTGGTGTTTGGTGTGGAGGCTATACTACCTATGGAATTTATGTTACAATCCCTACTTATTACGTGTGCAAGTGTATTATCTGATGAAAAGGCTACGGAAGGGAACATTTAGAAATTTATGCAATTAGATGAGTGATTCGCCATTGTGCGTTGGAGTTAGAAGACAAAAAAGGCATGATAGGAGACTTGGCATGACATGCATATCAAGAACAAATCTTTTTAGTTGGAATGATGGTACTTCTATTGAATCCAAGTTTACGTGCCACCCAGGGAAGTTGAAATTCAATTGGTTGGGATCCTTTGTAGTGACCAAAATACTTGACTCAAGCACATGTCAATTACAATTTCTAGATGGCACCATGTTACACAGATAATTCAATGGGATTAGGTTTAAGCCCTAGTATAAATAAATTCCTTATGTTTATAATAAGACAGTATTACCACTTAGAATAGATTTCCCTTTCATGTTTTCTTTTCTTTTCTTGTTTTGTTGTAATAACCATGTTTAAACATAGAATTTGATTACTACCTATTTAGTTGATGTGTAGAGGACTGCACATATTTATAGTGTGGGGTGAAAGTAGGTGTGGCTATTGAACAGAAATATTGGATTGGAATTGCCTTGGAGTTTTTTCAAATGTAGCATGACAATATAAATAATAGGTGCTTCGTGGATGCGGAGGAAAAATGCACAACATATGAAGGGAAGTTTTATAGGTATTAAAGGTGCTTAGGATGATGGTGCTTGAAGGATAATTTCTCGATTCAAACCATGAAAGAAAGGGGTTGTGCAGTGTAACATGAGGAAGGAAACAACATGAAAAACTACATGATATTTTGTGTAGAGGAAGATAAGTTACGATGCATAAGAGTGTGTGTAAGGATGAATACATCCTAGGAGGTAGTGGCACACCATAATTTTACAACTACCATGAGGAAGAAAGCAAGAAAAAGCACATAAGGATCACAAAACACATTTAATGCCTTAAATCAAGGTGGTAGGTGAGGAGAAATTAATGCAGATTTTTTTGGAAAACTATAAAAGGATCTTGGGTGAGTTCATTCTTACTTTCCATATTGAATATATTTCAGCCATTAGAGAGAGATTACGAGTGATCAAGAGTGGTTAAGTGAGATAATCATGTGCGTAGAGATTTAAGATGAACCCAAGAAATTTGTGCATGGCCTAAGTTACAGCTCCTTTGGAGGAATCAGATTAAAAGGAAGTCATGGAGATATAAGGTTCAAAATATTGTCTGCAAAGCTAGGGTTTGATCACAGAAACTCTAGTTTTTATATCTAGGGCACAAGAAGTTAGAAAACAAACTAGAGTAAAAAGAAGAGAGGATTGGAGAGGAAAATTGAAGAGTTGGACCTCGTAGGAAATAATAGGACATCAAGTAATTTATTCTAAGCACCTAGGGAATGCATTACTTCAAGAAAGAGTTACATTTGGGTTAAAACAATGGCATATGATAAGGTAGCTACAATATCACCCAATCGCAAGGTAAAGAAGCCTATAGTAGAATATGCACCTAAAGAATGGTTTTTTGAAATGTAATATCCAGAAGAGGTGATTATAGGGTAGACATGGGATTCACACTTAACTAAGTGCAAGATTAGTGAGGACAACCATCATTTGGAGGTGAATGAGCATGAGATATAAAAATAATATGGATCGAGGAATTCATATGGAAAATTGGTTTATGAAAACAAAGTACAAAGCCTTGGAGAGTGCAGAGTTCTCTAGTTGTACAGTTGCCATTTTTTAAAACTTGAGTGCTTATACCAAAGGTTGATGTTGTGAGTCCACGAGGACTTCTACTTTGCAAGCGAAGAATGTGTGCATCACCGCATATTTAATTGGCATAGCTATAGGATTGCGTAGTTCGGGCCCGAGATAGAGCCATAATTAGAGGATGATGTTGGAATGGAGGCCACTACTATTACATTTAAATAGCAGAGTGGAGGCCAAGAAATGGACATAGTGAAAATAACTAACCCAATTACAAGATTTTTCACACGCCTAGTTATTTGCAAGTTGGGCACATCAGAAATGCAACCCAAAAGAATAAGTAATGGCTACACATCGCGTAGAAGATGGCAAATAAAATTGCATACAACATCACCTCCTTCAATGCCGGAGTAATTATTGAAGAATTACATGTATAAGTAATAAGAGGTGAAAAGATAACTTGGGGAGACATTCTCATATTAATTGTATTCTTAGAGATAGGGGTTCTAGATGGGCCAAATGACAATGTATGGAGATACCCTTTAAAGGAAAAGTCTCCAAATGAGTGATGGAATAACCAATGCACATAATCGTAGGGCGATAAATGGTACATGATGATGTATAATGAATTCAAGCATGAGTGGCACTTACCAAGGGAGTTTCCTTCAGTCCTGGATGGTAAGGTTGGATTTTCAATGTACCATCATTTTTTCTCGGGAAGATTTTTTATGAATTTTTGTGATAAAATCCCCTAGTGTAAAATCCCATTCGCATTCATAGTGACATACTTCCAAGCCTCGGGGAATAGGTTGTATGATTTTTAGAAGTTAGAATTTGATGCGAGATGAGATGGATACTAATTTCCACACATTGTGTAAGAAATTTGTATATCCCGGAAAGACAGTGTATGTGCATAAAATGGATTTAGATGACATAGACATCACTTCACGACTATGGAAATAGGTAAGAAGGAAGAGGCAAATGATTACATATATTTGAAGCCTAAAATAGCTAATAGAAAGTACATTAATGAAGAGTACCTTCCACTCCCAAGACCTCCAAAAGGTAAATAGATTATGGGGACCAAGAGAGTATGATAGGATAATCTTATGAAACAAAAAGAAGAGGAAAATAATAAGGATGAGGAGAGGTGAAATAAGAAGAAGATAACATTGCGCTCGATCAAGGTTGTAGGAGGAAGTTTCAAAGAATGCACATAGAATAATATAGTGGTGTAGGGACTTGTGAGGCACTAAGGAGCTTCGTAAGGGAAACTATGACCTAGCCAAGCATAAAAATAATACCCCTTCAATGAGAAGAAGATGGAAGTTGGTGACAACATACAACAATGATGAGGAGAAGTCTAAAGAAAAGGGTGCACACGATGAAGAAGAAACTCCAAGTATCCACAATGTGGAGGATGATGAAGAAAATCCTAAGAATGAAAATGTAAAACATGATATAAAGGTACATAGTAAGCACGAAGAAAGCCCCATAGGATAAGATGAAGAGAAATAGAATAGTGATGATGAGCTATCCGAAGAAGGTATTGGAGCTTCAAGTGAAGATAATGTGTGACCAAGTACAAACACATGTACCAACATAAAGACGTACTTACAAGGAAGAAAGTAGAGGAATTCATGCAAACACCCTAGGTGAATTATATTGATGATCAATCTAAGGTGTTATGCATGTAATTCCAAATAATAGTATAGAATAAAGAACTATATATCATTAGGAAGTTATTAACCCTAAAGGGGAAACAATGCACACTAGGAAGATGCTCTCCCGAACTATGCAAAATAACATGGAGGAGCTTGAATTTGAGGTTAGTGATGAAGAATGTGTGTGATGTACGATGAAGAAAGTGTCAAGTAAAAACCTTATGACTGTCAATATTAGATAATTAACAAATGAGCAAGCCAAAATGCTCTTAATAGAATGGTAGTAGAAATGGCGCAAAAAAATTTAGACAAAAGGGGCCACTATTATGGTTTTGATCAAAGATAAGAAAAAGAAGGAAAAAGAAGTCCAAGCAGCTTACAAAGGTATGAGATAATGTTGAGAAGCATGGAAGTATGCTTTCACTAAATTTGATCATATTACGATTCATTTACTACAAGACGTCCGGATGTGGAAGAAAGGGTTGAAGATGAATATCTTACAGAGACTTTGCACTACTTAGAGGATCTAGTAGGAATGTTGTTACAGAATAGAAATATTTCTAGAGGATGATTGGATAATAATTGGTCAGCATCGTGGAAAAGGAATAAATCAGCTATAATGCATAAAATAGTGGAGTATGAGGTGTTGAGCACCACGATGAAAATGAGCTGAAGAAGGAAGGATGGGCACTTGACCATTGTCAAGACCCTAACCCCATCCTTAAGGCATATACCACTAGGGATGATAACGAGGTTAAATAGGTGCAAACATCCAAAAAGGATGATAATATTGGGTGAGAATAAATAATGGATGAGTTCACAAAGAAGTGAGGGATACTTAAAACAATTAGAAAATCCTTTGAGAAAAGGATCAAAGAGCTTGTTCCTTATTTTCATGGAGGATGGATGCATTTTATAGGATGATATCACATTTTTTTGGAATTTTTAGGAAGTCAAGGAGAAAGGTGAAAACATAGACCCCGTGTAGGTGTCGGATATTGTCACCAAGTGCAAATGCAAATCTTAAGGAACTAGTAGAAGGTGACAAGTTGGAGAGCATCATAAATGTAGAGTTTCCTAAACTACTACAGCCATCCCAGGAATGAATTCAAGTGTCCACTGGACATTCTTTAATTTAGAGGGTATATACCCACTATTCTTTTCACATTATTTATTCTTCTATTCTTGAGTGATATTCATTGATTCAATATTGTTGAGGATGGACAATATCCCTAGTGTGGGGTAATTTTTGTCAGAGAAAATTTACTAAGTATCAGTGAGAACAAAGGATCATGTAAAGGATAACGTGCATGGAGAAGGATAGGATAACACACAAGGGTCACATGTGAAGATAAAATAGGTCTGCGCATGCAAAGCTATGCATGGGACATGATTAAATCAAGGACTTAGCCAATTTTCCACAAAGGATAAAAACACAAAATCAAAGTTGGAGTATCACTCAAGTAAAGGTCCAGAAATAGATAAAATCATGAAGACTTAGTAGGAAAAAAAGAGGAAAGAAGGAACATTCGGATCAAGATAAAGCACATGAAAGGAGATGTTTAATAGCAGGATTAAATCATGTTATATTTAGTTTGATCTATTAATAGGAAAAGCATGCAAGTTATTTTGTAAGCGCTCTTATTATTAGGAATGTGCATGTAGTATCAAGGGAAATTCATCATCCATATATATATATATATATATATATATATATATATATATATATATATATATATATATATATATATATATATATGTATATATATGTATATGTATATATATGTATATATATATATGTATATAGTGTGTGTGTGTGTGTGTGCGTGTGCGTGTGCGTCTTGCGCGTGTGTGTGTGTGTGTGTAGTTGAGGAGGATATAAAAGGTATGTGATGTAATATTGTAATTCCAGTGTGAGCTAGGTTTTGGAGTTTGTAAGGATACAAGTATGGTTCATCGCATAAATATACCAATTTTACGGTATTCAACTTATATGTGATGTAATTTGATTACAATTAGAAATGGATAATTTTGTTTGGATTACAAAGATAACTATATCTAAGTATGAGATTATGGGAATTTAGATCTTGTTAATTTTTCTTTAAATTGATTATCTTCTTATCATATGTGTTGTTAAACTACTAAACTATCATGTTTATGATTATTCTCTTTGTATGTATAGATGAGGTGCCAACGCCATACTTATTAAGTGGGTAAACAAAGGCTACATCCCAATTATTGTGTTTTTTCCTTCTCAACTCCTTGCATGCATGTTTCTACTTTCTTTTCCACCTCTTTAGCCTTATATTTTTCATGTAAACCTTAGTTCTAGAATCCAAAGGAGAGGAGGAAGGAGTTTGTTGGGATGGGGCATATTTTTGTGAAGGATATGCTTCTTGAGATGAATCCATCTTTTGAGACTATTTTAATTCTTTAATCTTCCTGTTTTATCCAAAGGCCTTGACCTCGGGAGCACAAGAGTGTTTAGATCATCGTGGTTATATTTCCCCTTCCATGACCAATCATGGTGGGTAGAGTAGTTACTTGAATGGAATTTATATATTTTGTAGTTTCAAGATAAAAACCATCATCAATCATTCCTTCAATAACTATATACAATTTGAAATATTTGATTTTATGTTGTGATAACCTTCCAAACATTCTTTTCCCCGACTTCATACTCATCAACGCAATCCTAAAGTAGTTCTCAAATGTGTGTGTGTTGAATTAGGTTAACATGAGATTGTTACCATTGAAATTCTTGCTATTAAAATTAGTCTTTTTCTAGTATGAGTGAAATTTGAATGCAAAAATAGTTCCTTAAAAAAATTTGCATCCAAGGATGATCTACATTTGTAATTCCCCAAAGATTTAAGAAATTGTATACAAAACAATATTCTTATCTCAGAAGGTTCTATGGAGAAGATCTAGTTATTTTCAAATCTCAACCAAAACTATCTTATCACTGCAGTAAATTGTAAGTTTATATGGCGTTCCTTCAAACCCAGTTGTTTGAGTGTAGGATAACTTATTGAATTGTATGAATAAAGTACCATATGTGGTAATCAATTTCCCATCCTCATGAGATAACCTTCTTATTGTATTTCCTTGAATCAATCTTGCTAAAAAAATTGTGAAGGCATCATTGACTCTCCTATGATGACTATTTTTGTTCTCATAGGTTAGCTATGTATACCAGTCATATATGGCCATATTTTTCCTATAGTCTTGGCTAGATAAGCCAATCCATATCCTATATCTAGATATTGTGTAGATCAAGTAGGAGGTCTTATAAAAAGTTTTATCTTATAGAACTTGAGTGAGATGTTGCGTAAAATTTTCATAAATGAGTTCTCGCTAAGTTCGGTGTTGTGTTCCTTCACAAACTATATTGATATGAACACTCATCCAATTTTGGAACTTTATATCCTCCTCAACTACACACACACACGCTGCACAAGCGTGCAGACGCACGCACACGCACACACACACACACACACACTATATACATATATATACATATACATATATATACATACATATATATATATATATATATATATATATATATATATATATATATGTATATATGTGTATATGTATATATATGTATATAGTGTGTGTGTGTGTGCATGTGCGTGTGCGTGTGCGCGCGCGCGCATGCGCATGTGTGTGTGTAGTTGAGGAGGATATAAAAGGTATGTGATGTAATATTGTAATTCCAGGTGTGAGCTAGGTTTTGGAGTTTGTAAGGATACAAGTATGGTTCATCGCATAAATATGCCAATTTTACGGTATTCAACTTATATGTGATGTAATTTGATTACGATTAGAAATGGATAATTGTGTTTGGATTACAAAGATAACTATATCTAAGTATGAGATTATGGGAATTTAGATCTTGTTAATTTTTCTTTAAATTGATTATCTTCTTATCATATGTGTTGTTAAACTACTAAACTATCATGTTTATGATTATTCTCTTTGTATGTATAGATGAGGTGCCAACGCGCATACTTATTAAGTGGGTAAACAAAGGCTACATCCCAATTATTGTGTTTTCTCCTTCTCAACTCCTTGTACAAATGTTTCTACTTTCTTTTCCACATCTTTAGCCTTATATTTTTTCATGTAAACCTTAGTTTTAGAATCCAAAGGAGAGGAGGAAGGAGTTTGTTGGGATGGGGCATATTTTTGTGAAGGATATGCTTCTTGAGATTAATCCATCTTTTGAGACTAATTTAATTCTTTAATCTTCCTGTTTTATCCAGTGCCTTGACCTCAGGAGCACAAGAGTGTTTAGATCATCAGGGTTATATTTCTCCTTCCATGACCAATCATGGTGGGTAGAGTAGTTACTGAATGGAATTTATATATTTTGTAGTTTCAAGATAAAAACCATCATCAATCATTCCTTCAATAACTATATACAATTTGAAATATTTGATTTTATGTTGTGATAACCTTCCAAACATTCTTTTCCTGACTTCATACTCATCAACGCAATCCTAAAAGTAGTTCTCAAATGTGTGTGTGTTGAATTAGGTTAACATGAGATTGTTACCATTGAAATTCTTGCTATTAAAATTAGTCTTTTTCTAGTATGAGTGAAATTTGAATGCAAAAATAGTTCCTTAAAAAAATTGCATCCAAGGATGATCTACATTTGTAATTCCCAAAGATTTGGGAAATTGTATACAAAACAATATTCTTATCTCGGAAGGTTCTATGGAGAAGATCTAGTTATTTTCAAATCTCAACCAAAACTATCTTATCACCGCATAAATTGTAAGTTTATATGGCGTTCCTTCAAACCCAGATTGTTTGAGTGTAGGATAACTTATTGAATTGTATGAATAAAGTACCATATGTGGTAATAAATTTCCCATCCTCATGAGATAGCCTTCTTATTTTATTTCCTTGAATCAATCTTGCTAAAAAAATTGTGAAGGCATCATTGACTCTCCTATGATGACTATTTTTGTTCTCATAGGTTAGCTATGTATACCAGTCATATATGGCCATATTTTTCCTATAGTCTTGGCTAGATAAGCCAATCCATATCCTATATCTAGATATTGTGTAGATCAAGCAGAGGTCTTATAAAACGTTTTATCTTATAGAACTTGAGTGAGATGTTGCGTAAAATTTTCATAAATGAGTTCTCACGCAAGTTCGGTGTTGTGTACCTTCACAAATTATATTAATATAAACACTCATCCAATTTTGAAACTCCTGATTTCATGGCACACCCATTACCCTTGCAAGAAATGTTATCATCTCGTAAAACTACTCCAAGAATTCAATTCAGTATAGGTTGTTGGGTAAATTGGATGGTCGCTTCCTTTTCACTTTGTCACCATTCTTATCAATCATTGTTTGGTATTTAACTAGATTGAGGTCATATAATCTTTGAGCTTATTCCTTAGATTAGATTTTATAGTATTAAAAGGTGGGAATACTCAACGCCATATTAATATGATGGGAATCAAGTAGAGAAATAATTTTCCCCGAGGATCTTTTAACTTTTTGGTTTACGGGTCAAAACTAGAAGCACAAGCTAAGACTATGTTAGTGCATTAGAATAAAGTAAGGAAACTAGGTGCATGAGCTAACCCACTATCTCTAATGCATTGGGCCAATGGGGTTAAATTATCATTCTTTACCCTAGCCTAGAAATATTTCATATTCATATGTTTTACATCACTATCACCAATCTCAAGGACAAAGGTTTCTAGGGAGGAAATATGCTCATACCCACTTGTATTAGAATTTCATGGTGGCAAGTTTGGTAAGAAATTAGGAAAACAATGAATTATAGTGAATTATAAAGAGGATATGTGGGGAAGATCCGAGAACTCAAATAACTTCCAAAATGGATAAAATAAGGGAAAAATCACTCACCTCTTAGATGTAAATGACAATGACTTCACAACGATCCTAATGCAACTTAAATTTTGGAATTTGGATGATAAATGGAGAAATTAGGGGGAAATGCACTGCCACACACTTTGGAGGAGGGATGGGCATAGTAAAATAGTTGACAAGTTACATACAAAATTGAAAATGAGTTGAGAGGTGAAGGAAAGTCAACAACTAGCCAAATAAGTGCTTATAGCACTTGGAGGTTAAAATGCAAGAAAATGTATTTAACCAAATTTTAAAATATACTAACCTTGAATAGTGACATGGAAATGTCTTGGAAGGCCACATGTTGGGATGAAAGACAATATGGTTTTAGGTTTTCCTTGAAAAATGTAATCTTATACCTTTTATAATCACCATTTTTGATTTGGTTTGTTTTATATTATAACTCTACCTTGTGTCTCTGTAAGCTACCATACAGAAGTTTGAGCTCATAGGTTGCAATTATATGTTCACTTAGATTCAACATGACTAGTTTCAATGGAGAAATTATATCAATGGCTCAATGATATAGAGTTCTAATAGGATTTCATGTGAATCAAATCGACATGATGTTTAAATAACTTGCCACTCTCCAAATGTTGAAAAAGTCCGGATATGGTATAGAACCAACTTGGTTAGGATCTTGTTGGATTAATTGGTTAAAAATTGTCTCACTTGGAGATTTGATTAATCATGGTAGCTAACTCGGTTAGCTCAAAAAATAGGGGTATGGTGTGTGGCGTTGTTGGCTCGGCCAACTAAGTCAAAGGGAGCTCTATAAACTCGATGTGGTATGCATTGATGAATTATTTCCCATCTCTTATTAAATAAAAAACATAGATTAACTCATAATTCTCAATAGATCAATTCATCTTTGTTTTGTAACTCAATCTACTAAATGCAACATCCACAGACCGCCATATTTAAGCGATGACTATATTTAACTATGGTTAAAATTTCCTTTAAATTTAGAGGTAGAACCCATGTTGGCAATTTTTTTTACTTTTCTGATCCAACATTTCCCACAGAGCATCCTGGTGTAGGAGGAAGTTCCTTGGTGACTCCTTTCCCAATGCACAACAAAAATTGAAAACTACTGGAAATGGATATTAGAGAGTGTGGGGATGTAGGGCTGGAGTTCAAAAGATGCGTAAGGTTGCACAAGCTCTCCAAAAGTTTAGATTTCTTCTCCAAGAACTCTCATTCTTTTATTATATCCTCCTACAACTTTTTCTTGAATATATAGGATCTTGAACCTAATTTGATACCAAATTTAGATGATAAAATAGGAGGATGCCTAACAATTTTGTTAATATGGAAAAAAAGATTAAAAATCTATAGAGATGTAATGTATATATGTATTTTTACAACTAATGTGTTGTATATGTATAATAATAATCTATGAAAATATACAAAATAAAAAATATATGGTTTAAAAACCAAAAAAATATGTAAATTCTTTGTTCTCTCCCTCTTTCATAAATGGTGGATTCAAACAAGACATCAAACGATGAGTTACTTCAAAAACATTGTGAGATGTCGAAGAAACTCACTCACATAGCTTCTCAACTTAGTGAGAAATCACCCAAAAATCCAATCATATAACCTAGCAAAGACACTACTCTGCACAAATTCAAACATCAATTTACACCCCTCGAAGAAATTCTCTCTAGTGTCTTTCATCAATTAGCAAAGGCTAAAATGATAAAATATCCAATTACAAAACCCTTTGTCGAAGGGGAACATAATCCATCTTGGTATAAACCCAATACATACTGAAACTTTCATCACATTTATGGTCATCAAATAGATAGATGTGTGTGAATATGTGATTATGTCTAAGACTTAATTGACGGTGGATTCATTTCAATAGAACTCGACAATGACACTATCAAAACTCGAACACACATCAACTACCCCAACTTCTAATGAAGAGTTGAATTTTTTCCAAACTTTGTTACATGATAAAAATAAATGAGATCAAGATGACAAGGTTCAAGTACCTTTAAACCAACACTAATCAATCTATCATCTAGATGTTCTTATGTTATCGCAATCGTAAGTTGAACGTGTTTTTAAGAAAAACCTTCAAACGTTAAACTAGAACTTGAGCTTTCTTAAAGACTCCTTTCCAACCAATGATACAAGTAAAGACTTTATAGAAGAGCATCTATCATCAAGTATTATTGAGTCTAAGTCTATCCTTTCAATGCTAGCTCCTATGCATCGATTACCTAGTATTATTATAGAGACACAACAATAAATAGTTTAGAAACCGGTGACAACACATCCTTCCATGACCATAATTCCTCAAAATATTAATCTTATAGAAATTTCTTCAACGATGATACATACATGTCAACACATCCACATGCATGCATTCTATGAGGTGTGTATTCCTTAGGGTATTCTCACACAACCATTTAAAGCTTTAAATGTAAATCTATATTAAACCAAACCAATCTAATGCCTCAAAGGAATAACATTGAATATTTCTCCTTTTCTCCTCACGTCTTTCTACTCATGGGTGAATATCAATTTCAATGTATTCTCCACATCAAAAATTTCCTCTAACATCACATAGGTTTTTTTATCTCATCAAAAAATTATCAATTTAATCCTATGACTTTGACCTCATCTGCCCAAGTCTCATACTTAAGAACTTATTGAATCTTTTGGTTCCCTCCTTTGACTTGGAACTCGTCCCTCCAAGTCTCGTATATCAAGAATATTTTAATATTTTGAATCTCTCCTTTGACTTGGATCTTGTCTACCCAAGTCTCATACATCAGGAATATTTAAATATTTTGATTCCCTCCTTTGACTTGGATCTCTTCCACCCAAGTTTGATAAATCGGACTACTTCAATAATGGATACATTAAAAATCCTTCTAGCTTCTTCTAATAGGACTGAGATATTAAATAACTACATAAAATATTTATTAAACCAAAAATTAATAAATAAACATTTACAAAGAAAAATGAAATAACACGGTGGCATAAGATTTAACGTGGAAAAACCCAATGGGGTAAAAAATCATGGAAATAATTTTCCATATTCAAGAAACTTTTACATAGTCCATTAACTCCTCTCCTCACTTCCTGCTCCATGTTTTTAACCCAGTGATGAATTCAATTCACCCAATTATGGCCCACAACCATATTTAAATAACCCCAAGGGTTATGAATATTAAGTGATGGGGTGTGCACCCTGGTTAATAAATAATTAGTTATTAAATAACTAATAAACATAATATAAATTTTATATTAAATAATAAAGAATATAAACTATATTCTAAATTATTTAATTATAAACTAAACATTATACGCACTTAATATTATGTTCTAACACTCCCCCTTAATATTAAGTGGGGATCCATATGCCAACATTACCTATTTGTACAATAAGATTTACAAATCCATAAACCATTAGTGAAGCTTTAGGATATCATATCACTTTTGAAGGAATTATAACTCCACCATCATGCTCAACTTACCTTTTGGTACAAAAGGATTTGGAATCCATAAATCAAAAGTATTATTTAGGATAAACATATGGAAAATTTCCTAAAATCACATCTCTAAGAGCCTTTATAACACAAGGACCTCCTTTACAAATAGATGCAACACACTAGACTATATACCATAAACGTTTCTAGTTTACATATATCATAAAATATATTTTTATAACGATTTATACCATAACAAAAGTATAGAGGATAATGAGTCATCAATTGACCAACCATTAGGAGGTGAAATTTCCATGCACACTCCCCTCAATGGAAACTCTGAAAGGCCAACCATTGCACACACTTGCAGTATTTTTCAGCACACAATGATTCGTAAACATAACTACAATCTTGATCTTCGAGATAAGCAAGATTACTAGAGATATATCACCATAGATAATCTTCTCTCAGCTAAAGAGCATAAGAAAATATATATGCTTCGTTTCGATGTTGAATCAATTATTTAGAAATATCAATACAAATTTGGCCATCACATAAAAGAGTAATACTTCCTTTAACTTCCATGTTTATTTCTTCCAATAGCTACTTCAGCCACATGGCTTCTTCGCAACTTCCATTGAACTTCTATATTCTACCACAAGATAAGAAATGGAAACTATTGGTTGCTTTTTTGTTCTAAGTAGTGGCCCCTACACCAAAAACTTGAATTCAAATCTAGATATATATTTTATATCCAACACAACATTAGCATGGTGAGATTCATAATATCCATATAGATATCATAATAAGCATAATATAAATCATATGATTTCACTTTCAACCATCTGTAAAATTTAAACACTAGTTGTATAACAACTAACATAACAATATGCTTAACAACTAACCATGTTATATTACAAATATGTTGAAAATTTTCAACATATTAATCTTGTAAAATATATATTAGATGCAATCAGTATTGGACGTCTCTAATACAAACAAAAAGGCATCCCAAATTGTCATTCAATATGCATATAATAATATTTTTAGTAATCACATACTAAATTAGAATTTAGGAATGTTTTATTAACAACATATTTATCTCCATTATCTATGTGATAAGACTGGTACATAACATATCTAAAAAGATAATCAAATCATGCAAGAATAATCACAACATACATTGAATCAAAAATATCCTCTAAATGTGGACACATTCCATGGATTTAAGTGGAGTTTGCTTCAAAAATTGACCAAGGGAGGGTTTTTGTGATTTTTATTATGTAAGTAACCTTTACATCTTTCATACATGATCCTAAATAAATGATCTTAGTATTTCATGCCAAAAATGAACAATAGTTTGAATAAACTACTAGAAAAAACAAAGCAAACCACATATAAGCCATTTTTATATGCTTTTAGCTAGTAACATCTAACTCACTTATATTATAACAAAATTATACTTTGTTTATTCGAGTTAACTAAAAAGAAGAAATCAAATTCAATATAGAATCATCTATTGATACTTATTACATACACAAGGGTGAGGATTTTGTAATCGAAAGTACTAAAAATAGGATCAAGGAGAGGGGGTCTAGAGGTAGCACAATTTATAACATACTCCTTTGAAATTGACAAAATCAACTTTTTACGACAATTTGGTGATAAAATTTTTTTATACTAAATTTAGTTTTACGAAGGAAAACATTACAAAAATGGATTTAGGAACAATTTATTTGAGATTTAAGTGCATATTTTGGTTGTATTTTGATGGATTCATATCAAAAATATCCTTTTCAAACAAAATATTCTATATTACACTTGTGCACCCAAACTTGATCACCCAAGTTCAACCCACATATGAGTCATCCCCGCATTGTTTAAATTATTTAGTGTGCATGATCACACATAACAAGGAGGTTCTCACCGTGGAGTCTACGGAAGAAGTGTTGGTGCATTATAAAAGGAAGATAGAGAACAAATCGAAGCACAACTCACGTAGTATGATGCATTGGTAGAAGAAGTTAAGAGGTTACACAAGTAATAGAGTTTGTGTATGATAATTGTGAAGACTTCGATCATGCTATGGGATTTATTGTTATTAGGGATGAGGTAGAGTTGAAGGAGTTCAAGGCCAAAAATAAAAGTAACATAGTGAAATGGGAAAATATATTGGCTGAAGAATAGAAAAAGAGGGAAGTGATAAACTTGCTAAAAACCTCACTCATGGAAAGGCTGAAAAACTCTTCCCCGAGATCACGTGTAGGATGGATGTGTTAAATGATGCAGATAAGAAGCTAGAAGCTTTGATAGAATATCTAAGGGGGAAGATTAATGAGCTAACTCTTAGATAGGTCCCTAAATTATATGTAATGCACCAGTTCAAATGAGAAAAGAATTGGAAGGGTGGAGAGAAGTGGAGAAATTTTTTGTTGAGGAGTTTCCATTTGTCCTACCTCCTAAAGTGGCTTGATTCTTTGAAATATTTTGCGTAAGCTATAGTATTTATTATTTCATTCTTGATTCATGCTAAGTTTTCTACAATTATTTTTGCACTAAAATTTCTAGTGTTTATAAAGACATACAACATACCTAGTATGGGGTAATATTGACAGGGGAAAATGACTAAGTGTCGAATGGAATAGAGTACGTGCACATGGGAGAAGGAGGAGCACATGTAAGGTTGATTAGGGTTGCACGTGGGGCTGCACAGAAGAAAACTGGTTGAAGACTTAGGAATTTTCCAAAGACATAATAGAAATAGACTTGGAGTGCTCAACATGCAAAGGGATACCTTGGTAATCAAGAATTGGCTATTTTTGGAGAATGAACATGTAGTTCGAACACATGCATGGAGGCTAATAATAGGGATTAAAGAAAGTCTTAATCATAGGATAGTTTATTATTATCTAATGTATAAAATCATGCATGTTCCTATTTTAAGCGTGTCTATTATTAGGAAGATGTGTGGGTGGTGAAGGGAAAGTCCCCACCCCTATATATTGGTTATACCTTATTGTAGTGGACACCCGTGATGTAATAGTGTTATGTTTTTGCTATACTTGGCATGTATGGATCTATGGACACATGTTTTGGATGTTATGTATCATCTTCCTTTTATGTAGTTGTCTCTATGAATTAATGGATAATTGTATGATCATTGATGTGTCTAAATATGGAGATGTGTTCCTACAATTGATCTTAGTCATGATGATATAATATTCTCTTTATGATGTGTGTTTCCAATTGGATGTGTATATAATTAATTAGTATGTATGAATAAGAACTTGTTCAATTATTACTCTGATTATGCATCCTAACATCTTGGAAAACATCACAAAGGAGGGACCTAGTAGTTGCACGTGCTTTGGGTGAACATTTAGATCTATCTAAATGAGGTTCTAGTGTGCATATCAATTAAGTGGAAATAAAATGCTACATTACACTTATGAGGGATTTATGTCACTTTGCACCTTTCTAAAGGGACTTGGGGAAATCATAATGTCCCACCATGAGAGAGGGAGATATTTCATCACTTAAGTTGTAGACATTGAGTTTTATGAGTAACTTTTCCCCTTACAAACTTAATCGCCCCCTTTCTTATGATGAAGCTACCCCATGGAAAAATTTCACCCCTAATATCCATTTTCCCCAATTTCTCATTATTAAATTTGGAAAGGGACATGATGGGGTCTAAGACCCATTTAGTAAGATTGGCCACCATATGGAGAGGAGAAATTTTGTCACTTAAAACCTTCAACCTGCTCACTAGGTTTGCATTCTCAACTTCACAACTTGATTGTTTGACCCCCTCTCATGATGCCTCCACCTATGGCACATTTTTCACCCATTGATGTCCCTTTTTCCCTTACTAAATGTGGTAAGGTACATGGGAGTTCATTCAAAACCCATTTAGTAAATTTTAACCTATGCTCTCATGCCGGTTAACTTGAGTTAAGATGTGAGTTAGCTTGGAAGAGGTGAGTATAAATAAATAACTTATTCATTTAAAATCATTTTTCAAGTTTTCCCTCCCTCAATTACTTTTTATATGTTGTTATGTTGCTAAAAATTTCTAGAAACCCCCATTTCCAAAACAACCTTTTTGCTCATATATCCTTCATCTTGGCTTTGTTTTCCTTGAATCTTGGCATGTAGATTCTACTCTTAAAAAAATTGAAAATGATGTAAAACTCATTACCATTGATTTAATCCATTTTTTACAACAGCCACAGGAAAATTCCAGCATTAAATATTTCTTTTTAATATCCCAAGAGTTTCGGTGATTGAAAACTCCTAAAAATTGGAGCATGAAACCACATTAAAATTCCTAATTCAACAAAGAAATGTTTAGCTCAATCAGACATCCAGAATGTAGGTTTCTATTTTTAGTAAGTTGGCACTAGAGACATTCTAAAAATAAAATTTTTTGAATACAAATAAACATAAACCTAAAACCCCTGTGTAATCCCCTAGGTCCAGAACTCAACAAACTATAAAATTGGAAAATTGGCTAAAAATAGTAACTAAGGGTGAGGTGTGACTTACTAAAAATAGTAAGTACTCTTATCAAACCACAAATTTCACACACACCTTCATCCCCTCATTTTGATCTTGAGTTTGGAACAGTGCATTCATCTTCTCTTTCCTCAATTTCATGGAATGCTCAAGAAATAGGTGACATCAAATAAAGAACAATGGATGTTTCGGGAAAGAGAAAGAAGGTGGATGTTGATGATATTGAAGTATCTCCTTCTCTAAATGTATATAAGAGATATAAGGTTAAGGAACATCTTACATAATATCTTGAATAATGAAATATTGATCCTTTCTAGTGTTCTAATCATCTGGTAGATCCATGTGTCCCTGTTGAAGCACTTGAATCATCTCATCTCGGTCATGATTTGGTCTCCCACCAAGAACCTAAGATGTCTAGTTTCATTTCCACACCTACTGATCCTTTCTCATGGGTAAATGAATTACTTGGAGAATAATCAAGGATAATGCAACAAGTAGTGACACCTAACTTTGAGGCCATCTTGAAATACCTAAGGACTAAGAGGGGAAAGAGAGCACAAGCAACTTCTCGTTTCTACACCGAGGATTCTAGAGCTCAATATGTGGAGGTGGCACATCCAAAGGTAAATAAGCTCATGGGAGAAATGAAACATGATGATTATGCAATGATGAAGGTTTATTTGGGTCAAGCTACCCATGAAGGTGATGCTCACCTATTCAAGGATTCTTCAACTTAGATCCTTGCACGGAATGAAGAGTACAAGTAGACCATTGATTAATTAGAGGAGCATGTTAAGAATTTGTCTTCATATGTACAATCCTTTCTTAAATTGGGTTCATCATCCTTGCCTCCAACTAAATCAGTCTCCCCTATTTGTAGCTTTAATTCCCAAAAAAGAAAAAGAGCTCAGGTGTTCACCATGTAGGGAAGAGCCAATGATAAATGGGTGGACATGATTATTGAAAAGGGGAATAATTTTCTGCCTGAGGTTCTCTCACTAATCCAATATGTTTCAGCTAGTATGTCAAAGATAAAGTAAACTAGGAGAGATATTGATAAGGAAAGTGTAATTAGGGAACTATTCTCACATTGGTCTCTAAGATGACCTATCTTGGATCTTGCTTCTTAGTGAATCATAATGTGTTTTCATCCATTGTTAATAACTTCTCCCACATTTGGTCCCGTATAATGATTACAAAGCATGATGTGTTGAATGAGGCCATTTCTGAGCTTGAGGCCTGTGAAGAACATGTATCTAGGATCTCAAATAAGATTAGGAAAATTTTGCAAGAGTTGGAAACATATTCACTCGATGAGAACACATCCTAAGAAATACTCTTGATTCCCTTTCAAGAGATAGTATAGATAGCTGCAAGATAACCATCTTCATTAAATTAAAGTATTTTGGAATATATCACAGAGATTAGGGGTTTATATTCAATATTTACAAAGATAATAAGAATTGGTTCTCATGGTGTAGAAGGATTGGTAGCATTCCTAAAACTTGACTCAATGTTTTGGAACATGTGTTTATCTTGCATTATGAAAAGCTAGTAGTTGTATTCACTCAATTCATCGAGGAAGTCAAGGGCACATAGTTCATCATCCAATATCTTCCACGGGAGCCTGCTAGAGTTGATTCTTCATCGAGAGACTTCTTCATCAAATTGTTAGTCAACTCATTTCTTCCTTTCTCTCCCTCTCCATCTTTCTTCTCTCCCCCTTTCTAATTCCATAATTTATCTTATTCACTTCATTGACTTTCTAAAGTTACATTGTAAAAAACCATTTTGATTGATAAAAGGGGAACTTATAGACTTACTTCCTAAGAAGATGGAAAGTCAAAAGTGGAATAAGAACATGAAAATTCATATGGGGGTAGATGAAGAGATAATTCACAATTTTATAAATTGGAATGGCTTTTCCATTCCAAAGGGGCTTGAATGTTAGTTTTTCTATAGAAATTACAGATTATTGTAAATTGTTGAGCTTTGTATAATCACTAAATAAGAAATAAAATCTGCATTTCTTCCATTTCCATTTTCTCATGTTTTTCTTTATTCCATCTCTATCCTACAACTTTGCAAATATAGTGATCTTGAATAACCAAGAAGGAACTTTGTGTCCTTGATTGATGAATCTACAAATTTGTGTCTTTATTTTTATTAGTCTTATTAATTACTTTATTGTTTTCCTCTAATTAAATGTGGACCTACATTAGTTATTGTGTGTGAACTCTGTTAGTTCCTATTCACAACAATCACCCCCTCTTTCCTAATTTCCCAAACTCTCATTTATCCCTCATTGCTTTATAAATTCCTCCCTTGTACTTTGTATAGGCACTTTGCTACATGTTCAAGGTGAAGTGTTCCTATGTGATCCTTGGCCTATTGGCCACCCCATAGAATTAGGATACTTTACAATAAATAATGGGAGCCTCACCATACCCAATAAGGACGGGATTAGCCCCATGACCATTGGTTGAAACACCCAATTTTCCCAACTGAAAAAATATTTCACCAATAGATAGCTATAGGTTTCCAAGGCCTACAACTAATATTAAGATATGTATTCTAATAGGATTATGAAATAGAGAGAGATAACCAAGGGGTAGATAAATCCAAGGGGCATAGTAATAATAATACAAAGCAATATAATAAATAAAACATGCATCTACTCTATTCTAGAGCAATGAATGACAAAAAATAAACATATACATAAAAAAAAAGAGACTAAAAAGGGTTAGATATACTTACCTTTAGTGTATGTGTGACCTCATATGTTTAACCCTCCCCATAGATAACAACATTGAGATAAAATCACTATATAGTCTTTATTTTTCCCACACAATTTCTTAGGTGCACTGGCACTTCACTCAAATAGATCTGAGTGCTCACCTGAAGTGCACAAAGCTACCAGGTCCCTCTTTGTTACTATCTTGCCAAGGTGTTAGCATGTATGTTCATAATAACCATAATCAAAGTGTATATTCCATCATAATAACCAAATCCATGAGCTCAATTTGGAAACACACATAATAAATAAAGCATAGTGATCACATAATAATTAATACCATATTTACCATGCAAGCACCATGAACAAATTGGTCAACAACTAATATTCATCCACAAATATCCATTATATTGATTCATCACAAAATATTAGTTGATTACATCACACTAATTACTAGAGTCATGAACTCTTGTAATAGTAGGGCAGCATAACTCTATAATACACAATCATGATCCAAAATAGTGCAAATCAATACATATATATAGGGATGGGGACTTTCCCTTTCATCGCTCATGAACTCTTTAATTAGGTTACATGCTCAAAATAGCCATGTGCCACTACAAATATAGCTATGAAGCATGTAATCTTCACTAATAATAGATAATCTCCTATTTAAACACCGATATAATCTTATTATGATCTCTAACTTTGCATGTATATGGGTCTTCTACTTGTTCCCAAAATAACCTTGAAGTCTTTTCCTTAATCTAATGCATATTATATACTCTAACCTATCTTTAGCCTGCAACATGTAAAAACGTCTAAATCCGAATCTCTATCTCTCCTTGGAATTCCCTTCTTTCACCAAACATCCTCACGCACCTACATGCCCCCTTCATGTGAACCCTTTTCTCATGTGCCTTTGATACTTAGGTAATATTTCACCCAGCCAACATTACCCCACACTAATGGCACTACCTCCCTTGGTAATGGATATTCCCACCTTATCTCTCCAAATAATAATAAATAAATAATAAAGAATGAATTTACAGAATAAATGAAATAATATAAGAATATTTTAAAAATTAGTGTGTTATTCTTTGATAGGTAACACTAGCTCAAGGTACTCATTTTTTATGTCTGCTTCCAACTCGTTCCAGTCACTGAGTCCCTTCTTTTCCTTAGTAGGAATGTCTCTAAGAATTGCATCCATTTCATCTAAAGTCATGTCCTTGCCCTTGTGCTTCAACACCCTTATTACGTTTTCCAAACATGAAACCATTATGTATATTACATCCATCCACCGTCTTTATCAGCTTTCATATCTCCTTTATTTGTTCATCATGAGAATCTCGGGATACTTTGAGTGGATTGTGTTTCTCTACCAATAATTCTAGCCTCTCCTCACACCCCAAAGTGCCATTTTTCTTGGTGATAAGGACTTAATTATCTTCTATCAATTTCCTTTTTTTATTATTAGCTATGAATCTTCACACACCGTTAGCACCAAATTCACCCTTTTTAGTTCATCTTTTATAGTCCACAATAAGGCATCATATTCAACTATATGGCATGTGACCTATTTATTTTCTCTCTCCTTCTCTCTGCTACAACTTCCTTCTCCCTTTATGCAATCATATCCTTGGTTTTATATGCGGTTCGACTTCTTCTCAAGCAGGAGGTGAACACATTGCTGCAAAAAGTGTAAGGAGGAAGAGTATGTATGATATGTAAGTGCGTCGAATTATGGATATGCTTGTATGATCTCTCCTCCAATATCCATAGAAAACCCTAGAATTTTCTCCTTCTTCTCCTTATCTTTCCTTTGCCCCTCATCCAACTTCTCTACTTATCCCTTCAGCTCTTATTATCCTCTAGCAATTGCCACCCGAGTGTGGTTGCCTTATCTACATTTATATATGCCACTTCAGTTGTCATCTTAGTCAAGGCATTACTTGTCTATTCATCTTTGATTTCGTCACCTTATTGTTATGTGTGCAACTTGGGCTCTCTTATTCATCTTCCTTTTGCTGCATGATTCCTCCTTCACATAAAATTCAAGTTCATCCATATGAGTATGAATGCTCTAAGATAGTTTTTTTCTCGTGTGCATATTTACTCGCCTCTAGATCCATCAACTCCCACCCGTATAATTTATTAGGCTCTAGCATACTCTGAAACCTGAAGTGAATGATTTTATAGGGGTTGTTAATGTCTCTAAGTATAGGTGTCTTATACATCTCTTCACCCTTATTCCTCCCAAACCAAAGCCCTTTAGGAATATGCACTTCATGATCAAGATTCATTCCTTCACCGTCACACCCGTTTATTCTACAATAGGCTCACCCGATGGATTACTCTCATCCTTTTGTTTCTCTTCTCCTATAGTGCCTCCTAATTCACTGTGCTCTTCCTATGCCTCGGTATCATGCTATGTTTATTCATTCCAAGGATCCTCTTTTTCTACATCAATAACGGTGTATCGTGAACTATATGCACATTGCCATCCGATACCTCCTCCTTGCCCTCTTTATTATGCACATATGTGTGCCTCTTCTTCATTTTTTTGGATTTATTCGAGAGGTTATGGGAAATTTCCTTACCGGATGTGAGGGTCCCACATCGTTGTCCTATGTTCTTGTCTTCCTCAACATTCTTCTCGAACCCTTGATCCCTCATGACACCCTCATATTTCTCTATCTTCTTTGCACATGTTTCCTCTCTCACTTATCCCCCTTCTTTATGACTAGGAGGAGTAACTTCACACACTCTCTTTTACCCTACAGTCTATTGCGCCATGGTCTGAGGCCACTACTATCTTCCTTCAATTCTTCCTCTTCATGAGGTTCTTCCTCATCTGAAATTGTGGGCTCATCATCCTACAAGGTGCCCACTATATGCTTCCCCTTTGGAAACTCAGGGAGCTTAAACTCATTTTCAATATATTTCTCACTCACCAATTTGGGCTTAAGGTATATGTATACCTTATCCATGCCTATGTCCCCAACTGCCAAGCTCATGGAGCTAATGTTTACATCATCATATATTAACTTCTATATATAGGCACATATACCTAGATACACATATCTCTACTTGAGCATATGGTACTCACAGATCTACATTATCTCGCATCAAACATCAACTTATGTGTATTGGAGAATCTGTTCATTAAAGCTTGAAGGTAGTGCACGGTGAAGGCATAGGGGAGCTTGCACCATGGGCTCAACTTTCCATCCTTCATCCCAAACCTGCAAATGTAAAAATGTTGGAACACCGCAAACTGAGCTTGGTTTTATATTACCAAAGGAAGATAATTAAGTATTCTCCATTCATGTTTGAAGGCCTCATGTATGTGCTTATACCAAATTTCCATTATTTGTTTGTAAGGGCATCTCATGGCTCCCTCGTAGGTGTACTTCATGTTGGTACCCAAATTTGTTCTCCTTTTCGGTCGATCAACATCAAAGATATGTCATGAAGCTTGAAGGCAAATAGATCATGATGTATTTCATTTTATAAATGGGGATATGATCTAACTGGTACTCAAATTTGTGGAGAGATGAATAGCACTCAAATAAGAAATGAACTTGTCCTAACTATTTTAGGTTGTGCCTTTCAACCAAGGTAAGAGAACCTATTTTGTAACCCTCAAATGGTGAAGGAGATGAAGATGTCCCTCAATTTGTGTAAATATCATGAAAAAGGGCCTTGGGAAAATATGATCAACACTCCAAATCTAACTTTCACAAGTTGTCACTTTCAGATTATGGAGATAATTTCAATGCAAGGCAAGGGTTATTGAAGACATTTTGAAATCTTGATTTATTCTCGCATACTTTAGCAACTCAATTTCGATCTTCTGTGGGTATACAGTCAAAACAAGGGTAGTATGAGGTATGATTAGTTGTTTAGAATGATTTTTAGTTGGATATTGACAAGACAAAATTGACTATGTCGATCTTTGACAACCTCTACAACATTTAAAAACTATCAAATGAAATGCTCCAAAACATTCAAGATGTTCTTTCAAACCAAGAGATACACAAATGGAGGCCCAGGTTTGCACTCTTCACACAATCTTTGAGACCTCAACACAAAATCTTGAGTTAAAGGACTCAATTAAACATCAAAATCTCTGATCAAATCATGCCTAAGGTACCCCCAAAGGCTTACAAGCAATATCTGTCAACAAATGAAGGTGAAGTGATTTTAAATTGCTTATTTTCAATGCTAGATGAAATCTCTTCTGACAAATGAAATTGCAAATGCCACTAAACTATCAATAAGGATGAGATCTGTGTGATTCCTAAATATTTCAATGCAAGATTGCAACAAGAACAAGGAAAACTATTTGCAGACATTTAAACATGATAACAGACATCATATTTCCCAAAATAACATAGATTAATTCAAAATCTTGTTAGATTCATCAGCAGGGGAGAGTTTCAGGAAAAATCTCAGAGTTGTGTGATGGCTATACACTTGTAACCAACTCAACATGAATGAAGATCTAACACATAAGACATTAACCAGGTTTTTGGAGGGTTTCTCATAAGATGAGTCTCTCTCAAAATTTTCTCATGATTTTTAATTTCCCGACCTTTTTCATGTCTCAAAACATGCATTATATATCTTTCTATTACATTTGATCCTTCTTTCCCAAGAAAATAATATCCTATGGCATCTTAGTTTGTTACAAATTCACTCATGACTTTCGAAAGGGACATCTAATAGAAAAACATTCAAAAAGTTGCCAGGTGCCTCAAAAAAGGTGAATCATTGCAAAATTCACATCATTATCCATTGTGGAGGCACGTTTTTCATCTTCAAAGCATGCATACCCCCTTCCTTTCATTATTTCATCCTTATCCCTCCAAAATTCGACTCTGTAACTTTTGGATATGATATTTCACACTTTTGGATGAGTTAGGGAAAAACTTATTCCAAAAACATCTCTCGATCTTCAAATTGATCCTCAAAACCAATTGCATTTGTCCTTTCAAGTAGAAACGACATGAATTTTCCAAAAATTCGATCAAAATCGATGTAAAAGATTCATTTCCACACTTCCTAGAGCAAAAATGGAGGCCAAATTGAAAAATACACACGATTCACCGTTGATTTTCTTTTCAACCTTCAATCTGAGCCCTCCACATGTCACAATGCGATTGGAAATGGGTTTGGGATCATTTTTTGACTTTTCAACACTTTTGGAAAAATGTAAAAATTTGACATTTTTCTCCGCCCCTCCACCCTTGAGATTTGGCACTGACACGTGTCCCAAGGTGGGTCCCATCAAAATCACGGCTCGATTCTACACATTTCCACCTTTTTTGGAAAAAGGAAATTTTTCCAAAAATATCCATGGGCCCACATCTCTCGCTTATGTCCCTAACACGTGGTGATTGTTGCTTATTGCATAGGCCATAACTCCCTTTTTGTTTCGTACTTCCTTCACAAAATTTCAAAGTTTTCGAAAACTCATCCGTAGCTTTGCACTCCCCTCTTCCATTTTCTTTTGACTCATGTCTCCCTTTGATTCATTGTGGAGCCACACTTCAAATATCCACTTTAATTCATTTTACTAAAAGGAAACATTTCCTTTTTCCTCTGGCGGCCCGCCGCTCCGCTCTGCCTCTGGATCCTACCATATGTCCTCTCCTGATTGGCCCAACGGACCTGCGACCTTTTCACAACTTTTTCTCCCTTTCACCAAAAAGTAAAAATTTTCTAAGTCCTCCACCAGCCTTCCATCCCACTTTTGATGAAAACATGACATGTGTCCACTTCGACCTTCCATCCTGCTTTTGATGAAAACATGACACGTGTCCACCTCTAACCTTCCATCCCGATTTTGATGAAAACATGACACATGTCCTCCTCTGATTCATTGTGGGCCCTAGGCATTTTCTTTGTACTTTAACTCTTTTTCCAAAATTCCTTAAGGCACAAAAAGACCCGCCCTTTCTGCCTTCACTCTGCTTTGCAACACGTGTACCTCCTCTAGGACCTACGAAGCTGCGGGGGAAATTTACACTTTTTTCCAAAACAAAAAAGTGTTAAGTCTTTAGAAATGACCAATTGATCCTAATCCAATTAGAACAAGCCACGTAGGAGAAGACTTGTGAGCTAAAATTTGATGAGAAAAGGACACCCGTATGACTGCCAAAAGATGCAAAATTTTCCAGCGATGCCCTAGAATGTTGAAGATGAATTTGACAGGAAAATGAAACCTGTATGACTATCAAAAAACATAGAAAATGCCAGGGATGCCCAAAATCAATGTTTTCACTAAGGATGGAAAAACCTTGAAAGAAAGACAGATGAACATGATTTCCAAGAATTTTTTGACCATGGGGATAGATTTTCAAAGGCAAACAAGCATAAATCGATCATTTTCAAGCATCCACGATTGGAAAAATGGAAAAATAGCAGAGCCCATGGATTTGGAAAAAATTTAGGCATGACCATGGAAAACTTGGAGATTTCTTCAAAATGGGGCATGAATGGAGAAAAAATGAACAACTCAAAGCATTTAAACACAGGTACAAGTTGTTTTTCATCAAATTCAAAGGATGTGAAGATCCAAGGCCATTTTTTCTCAAAAAAGGGAAAAATGAAACTATCCTTAGCAAATTAGGGCAAGGTAATGAGTTTACAAACAATCCAATGCACAAGAATGGAGCTACAACTTCACACCATAAATTTCATTAGGAAAAAATGTTTCAAAGCACAAAGAGAAAAGGGGAAACATGACAAAAAGGAAAAGGATCAAAATGGGCACCAACATCAGCTCCTGCTGGGATGGGCACTCCCAGTGAGTGCCACAAGAACAAAAGTAGACCAAGTGCCAAAATAATCCATTGGGAAAATGGAGTCATGAGCCAAAGCCACCAAAAACCAACTAAGAAACCGACAAAAATGGCTGCCACACACCAAGGCAAACCACGAACCGAAAAAACACCAAAAACAAAGCAAAATTCAAACACTATACACTGTACAAGTTGGTGCATACCTCAAATTTGGGGATTAATCTAAGAAATGCTTCAGATTCCTACCATTAACAGCAGTTCAAGCAATTCCCCATCTAATTCCTTCATAAAAAGGTATTTTCACCAATTCTGATATCAATGGAGTAAGGGCCCATCCATAATGCATCAAATTTACCATGTTTTCCCTTATCTTCATGTCTACTATCCCACAACAAAACCAGATCTCCAACATTGAAGGCCCTAGGAGTGACCTTCTTGTCAAAAAACCTCTTCAACTTCTCTCTAAATCTAACATGCCTTTGGTGGGAGGCTCTTCTTTCTTCATCCAACTCAACAATCTGATTAATCCTTGCTTCATATGGATTGACCTCTTGATCTTCAAGTTGTTGAACAAACTGAAATGAAGATAATTGTAGATGTAAGGGTAGCATAGCTTGAGTTCCATACACAAACTCAAATGGGATCTTATTAGTGGCTCTTTTGGCGGTGATTCTATCAGCCCAAACTACAAATTTCAGTTGTTCACCCCATTTTCTCTTGTTCAACTCCAAGGTTATCCTAATGATCTTCAACAAGTTCTTACCGTTAGACTCAAACTTGTCCATTTCCTTGAGGGTTATAGTTTGAAGCATAAGTCAGATTAGTTCCATACTCCTTGCACATTGTCATCAAGGGTTTAGCTCAAACACATTGCATTATCGAATAATCTTGACTGCCACACCAAATCTGCATATGATATGATTTAACAAGAATTCCATAACAACTTGGTGTCTTGCTTTCTTGGTGGGGATTCCTTCTACCCACTTGGTGAAATAATCTGTGGTTACAAGGATCCACTTATGTCCAACAATAGAAGGGTCTGAAATCTCACCAATGAATTCCATCCCCCATTGTTTGAAAGAATCCTCAATTGATACAAGTTGCAAAGGAAGGGAGCTTGAAGCTTTCATTCTTCCAAAGAAATGCTTTGGCAGCTTTCACATTTTCTAACCAAAGAAGGTTGCATCTTTGAAGAGAGTAGGACACCAATAACCAACTCTCAAAACTTTGTGTGTTGTAACCCTTCCAAAAAGTGTCCTCCAAAAACTCCCCATGGAAATCAGTAACTATTTTGGGAGCTTCATCTTCAGTTATACATTTCAAGAGGACACCTTCAGGGTTCTTCCAAGCCATCCCAAAGTCAGTGATGATGTATTTTTGAGAATCCAGCTTGAGGGCTCTTTTCTGATTTTTATTCGAATGATCAAGGCAGCATAGGTGTTTGAGGTAAAATATTACATCCTTATACCACTCGAACTTACCAATTTCTTAAGAACATCTGCCCTTTCTTCCTCTACTTCATTCACTTCAATTTTATTTAGGTTGCTCTCACCATGAGCTTAGCAAGACCCAAACCTCTCACCAACTTTGTGGTTTGGATTTCCATGTCATACTCCTACAATTTGTTCACCCATCTACATATTTTTCTTGAGATCTCCATCTCCAATAAGATGTCTATTACCATTATGTGGGAACATAATAAATGAATTTTGAACTTAAGATATAAGGCCTAAAAACCTTTGTTGCTTTCACCAAGGCAAATTCTTGTTTTTTCATGATTGTGTATTTTAACTCAATAACTTGTAAATCCTTGATAAAGAAGGCAATAGGCCTCTCAACCCATCTTCATCCTTCTACGAGAAAAACATATGCAATGGTATTTTCATAAGTAAAGGAGAATATTTGAAAAGGCTTCTTGTAATTTGGAGCTGCCAACACAGGTGCATGTTTAAGTACTTCTTTGATTCCTTTAAAATCCTGAATAACATCCTCCTCCCATTTGATAACTTGGTATTTCTTTAACATGCATGTAATAGGAAGATTCAATTCAGCAAAATTAGACACAAACCTATTAATGAAATTGATATGCCCAAATAAGGATTGGATGCCATTCTTTGTTCTTGGAATTGGAACCTTGTTGATTTCTTCTACTCTCTTAGGTTCAATCATGACACCGGCCTTTGAAAAAATATGACTAAGAAACTTGGCCTTTTGCACCCCAAAATGACACTTCTTTGGATTCAAAGAGATTCCAAATTCTCTACATATGATCAACATTCTTTCCAAGTGCTGCAAGTGATCTTTTCTACTCTTTGAAAACACAGTCACATCATATTGATAAACTGTAATGAAGTCATTTATGTAACCATCAAAAGTGACATCCATTGCTCTTTGGAAAGTAGCTCCAGCATTCATAAGACCAAAAGGCATTCTTACATAAACATATGTTCCCCAAGGAGTGGCAAAGGCAGTTTTAAATTTTTCTGACTCCTTGACAACAACTTTATTATAGCCAGAGAAACCATCTAAGGTGGACAACAATTCAGATCCAATCACTAACTGCAACATGTTTTTCATGTTTGGCAAAGGATAATTGTCTTTCAATGAATCTCTATGCATATTTCTAAAGTCTACACACAACATCAAGGTTTGTAACCCAAGATGAATACCTTGTAAGCTGAATGATCCCTCCTCCCTCTTTCAGTTTCTTTAATTCATCTTGCATATTCATGGAGAGGAGTGGATTAATTGGCCTCTGCTTTTGTCTGAATGGTTTGGCATTTGTTTCAAGAGGAATATCATATTGAAACAAGTCCTCTCTATATGCTTTCAGCTCTAAATAAGACCAAGCAAGACAATCCTGATATTTCTTCAATAGTTGAACATAGGATTGTTTTTCCTCTTTGTTTAGATTGCTGCCCAACCAAACTTTTCTTGGTTTATCACTAGTGCCCAAGTTATTCTCTTCCACATCCCTTGAGGAAGACATATTTCTATTGATAATGTAATTAGCATTGCTAAAATTTGACTCGAGAGCAACAAGACCTCTAGGAATAGTGTTAGTTTTCAATTGGATGATATCCTTTCCAAACAAAGTCTCTCTTTCTTCAGCCACACATACCATTGGTTCCCATTCAATATTCTGATCTGTAAACTCACCTTAAATTTGTAAGAACCTTTACACTTGAGCATCAACATTAAATACTTATCAATTATTGATATTGTCAAGGACAACTGGCCTAGTTAACACTTCAATATTATACTCACAATAAGGTGAAATGGTGCAATTTCCAAATCTTGACCCCAACACACGCCAACTTGTCAACAACAGCTTTGAAACTTCGTCAGGATGCACAATGTTGAAGGAATCAAACATCTCAATTAGATCTCGAAATGCATGTTTGTACTATTTCATCTGCTGATTTTTGTAGCATATAGTTTTATTATTTATTTGACAACTAGCTCGAGTCTCCTTTTGTAATGATGTCCTTGACACTATACTTCCATATAATTCTCGGACTCAAACAACAAGGCTTCATACTCAGTAATGTTGTTCGTACATTCAAAATTAAGCTTGAAGGAAAAAACAAACTCTTCCAAGCTAGGAGAAATCATAATTAAACCAACCCCATTCCCTAATTTGGAGCAAGGTCCAAGGAGAACCTACCTTTTCAAGGCACTTTGACTAATCCATCTTGTGCTCCATACCATCAAAGCAAACCCAATAAAATTATCAACATCAACATTAGCAAATAATACTTCATAAGAAGCATTGTTTGAATCATCAATTAGATGCAACATCTTCTTTTCTCCATAGAGATGCCTTCAATGGGAATAGTGGTAAAAGACATGTCCATTTGGACACTCCTCCAACACTTGCAGCCCACTTTCTTGACAATAACATACCCCATTTAGCAAGGACATCAACAATCACAACATCCAATTTTAAATTCCTCCTCGAGATAAGATCCAAGTTGCACCCCTAAACCCTTCACACAACCAACTACTAGAACTTATCTTGATTCCATGGTAGTACACTTTACGAGGCTATTATTACTTTGATATCCAACTCATTCATGACTTCTAGAGGCATGACATTACATGATGCACCAATCAAACATACAATTGTGAATTATTCTATCCTTTATGATTAAAGTTGTGAAGAATGGATCAACATTCAATTGGGAATCAACCAAGGATGTCCCCAAGTATACCTCAGGTGTTTCTCCAAGATCCTCTATTGCTGGTGGTGTTTCAAGGTCTGTAATGATCTGAGGAGGAGTTTCAACAACATTTACATTTCTACTTGGAGTACTCCTTTCTTCTTTCAAACCTAGGTACTCAAATGCTCTCTTCTTGTGCTCAGG
The DNA here is from genome assembly GCA_018340775.1 of Taxus wallichiana var. yunnanensis. Lineage (NCBI taxonomy): Eukaryota > Viridiplantae > Streptophyta > Pinopsida > Cupressales > Taxaceae > Taxus > Taxus wallichiana. The sequence continues at coordinate 422,577,850 of CM031240.1, read as the reverse complement.
AATCCTAAGCAACTCAATGATTGGAACACTCACTTTGATTTGGCTCAATACTTAGGCTATGTCATAGGGAACATTCTTTGGCAAGGTAGCATTGGAATGGAGACAAGTAGATTCATTAGATGGCATGGAATTCTTGGCAGCTTGGGTATGAGGAGGACTATAATTTTTGCTTGGGATAGGAGAGCTTTTGGTAGGTGCTTCTCTTCTTAGATCTTCTTTGGGAATGCTTGTGAGAAAGGGTGTTTTAGGTTTGGCCCGATGCCCAGATCCCTTAACAACTTTTCTCCTAATGTTATAGTCTTTCTCTTGAGCTACAACAACATTCATCAACAATTGTCTATCTTCCTCCGAAGGGATACCACCATCATACTTCTTAATCATCAAAGCTCTTAAGTATTCAAAGTCATTTTTAGGAATTTAAAAATCTTACACTACATCAACTTCAAGAGTATGAGGGGGAAGAAACACTTGTACCCATTTGATGCAATCACAAAAAGTTATAGTTGTCCTTGCACTTATTACCTTAGTTGATGTTGCTCCTTCTTGTGAGCTTGAAGAATAGCCCACCATGTAGATATCCTCATCAGTACCATCATCGTTATTGGCTTCACCATCTTGCTAGTCCACTTCACATGGAGGATGGGGCAGAAAAAACCTATCACACCAATAAATATCAACAACTTCCTCAACAGCAACAACCCTAACAGTTAGGGGATCAGGTAACACTCTTCCTTCATGTGCTTGAGGATGTATATTTGTAGACCCCATGGGTCCTTTCCCTCTATCATCAGATCTCTGATCACCCCTAGGATGATTGGAAAATATTTCATGGTTTTGTGCTTTTTGCTGACCTTGTGAAGTCTACCCAATTCCCTTCTCAGATCTTGCCAACTTGTAGGAAATCTCTTTGACAGCCCCTACCAAATTCTTCACCACTTCCTCCAAGTCTACACTCTTGCTTGCTTGAGGTTTTTCAGGGTTTATAAACTTTACACCATCTCTCTTGAGAGGTTTCCCAATGGCCTTAATGTTATTTTCAATCTGCAGTGCCATGGTAAAGGCCTACCTTAAATTGGTAGGGTTATTATCTCTTAGGTAATAGGCTTCCTTCTTATCAAATGCATCTACATATTTGATTAAACAAGATTGATCACAAGGCCTCAAATTAACAAGAAGCCTTCTCAAAGTTTTGTTAAACCTTGTGTTGAAGTCATGAATTGATTCATTGGGGTTCTTCTTGATATTCTCAAATTCAGACAAGAGAAATCTAGGATTAGTCTTGTCACCATATTACAACCTAAATGCATTGTTCATTTCAGTCCATGAATTAATAGAATTATCGGTAGATCCTTGTACCAATCCCTTGCATTCTCTTCTAATTTATGAATGAACAATTTAATATACACATCTTCATGCTCAATCTCAAATTTCTCCATCATGTTAACAAAAAGTTTTAGGTGCTGATCACTAGTTATTGCATTGTTACCTTGGAACTTTGGCAATCTATTTCAGACATCTTGAGGGACAACATTAGGATAACCAACCATTCCTCTAAAGTCTATAGGACCAAAGGTGTTAATAATTATAGGCTGAGCCATATTATTTTGAGGTGATCTTGGGGGTGACACAAACTGATGAGGAGTGCAAGGTCTTTAGGGCTCAAGAATGTGGTTCACAAGATTGGTATTCTCTAGGTGCTAATTTTCTTGGAAATTTTTATTTGAATTGAAGCACACAGGTGCAAATTGAGAAAAGAACTTACCAGGTATAGTAGAAGGACCTTCACTAGTTGAGGTAAACAAATTTGTGAGAATATTGCTTGAATTAGAATCACTGGAAGAAGAGTGATAATCCTCTACTAAAGGCTAATCTCTCTCACCAATGGATATACCTTTTCCTGATGTCTGACCTTCAACAACCTTCCAAACTTTTCTTTCCTCTAAAACTATCTTTCCTAATTCTTGAAATAACTTTCTACTTAGGTCCCTCCTGAAGAGAGATCTTCTTCCTTCCAATTTTGTAGAGATTAGCAACATAAAAATAAATGACAGAAAGCTAAGACATTGGTATTTATCAAGATCAAATCTGCATGGAGTCGCCACTAAGGAATTTCACCCTAGTTGTGCAAATGCACTAAAAATCTGTCAAAAACCTATCAGCACTAAAAATATTGCCAAACTTTATAGATCGACCATCCTTTTTCTTGAATTTATCAATCAAAAATGCAAATGAAGTGTAAAAATTCTGAAACTAATAAAATTACAAAAGAACTTATATCTTAACTTAATCCTTATAAATCTAATTATAAAATGATGCTTCAACAATGCACTTGTATGCAACATTTGTAAGAAACATGACCAGGGTTTGACATGTATCCAAATATCTCAAATATTTTCAACAATTCCCCGACAACGGCCCCACTGGTGTTGTTGATGGGCTAAATAGATATGGAATAATATTGAATGAGAAAATCAATGTCTCAATGAATCTCCAGATTATCAAATTGGTTTTGATATTGCATTCTTCTTCCCCGGAAGTGGCCCCACTGGTGTTGGTACCCAAATTTGTTCTCCTTTTCAGTTTGAGCAGCATCAAAGATATGGCATGAAGCTTGAAGACAGATAGATCATGATGTATGTTGTTTTGTAGCCAGGGATGTGATCTAAATGGCACTCAGATTTTTGGAGAGATGGATAGCACTCAAATAGGATATGATCTTGTCCTAACTGTTTTAGGTTGTGCCTTTCAACCAAGGTAAGAGAACCTATTTTGTAACCCTCAAATGGTGAAGGAGATGAAGATGTCCCTCAATTTGTGTAAATAGCATGAAAAAGGGCCTTGGGAAAGTATTATCAACACTCCAAATCTGGCTTTCACAAGTTGTCACTTCCATATTATGGAGATAATTTCAATGCAAGGCAAGGGTTATCAAGACATTTTGAAATCCCGATTTGTTTTGCATACTTTAAAGAATCGGATTTTGTTCTTACGTGGGTATATAGGTCAAAACAGGCATAGTATGGGGTAGGATTAGTTGTTTAGAATGATTTTTGGTGGGATATTGACAAGACAAACTTGATTATGCCAGATCTTTGAAAAACTCTACAACATTTTAACAACTATCAAATAAAATGCTTCAAAATAGTCAGGATGTTCTTTCAACTAGAAGAGATACACAAATGGAGGCCCAGGTTTGCACTCTTCACACAATATTTGAGACCTCAACACAAAATCTTGAGTTAAAGGACTCAATTAAACATCAAAATATTTGATCAAATCATGCCTAAGGTACCCCCAAAGGCTTACAAGTAATCTCTGTCAACAAATGAAGATGAAGTGATTTTAAACTACTTATTTTCAATGCTAGATGAAAGCTCTTCTGAAAAATGAAATTGTAAATGCCACTAAACTATCAATAAGGATGAGATCTGTGTGATTCCTAAATATTTCAATGCAAGATTGTAACAAGAACAAGGAAAACTATTTACAGACATTTAAACATGATAACATATGTCATATTTCCCAAAATAACATAGATTAATTAAAAAGCTTGTTAGATTCATCAATAAGGGAGAGTTTCAAGAACAATCTCAAATTTGTGTGATGGCTATAAACCTGTAACCAACTCAACATGAATGAAGATCTAACATAGAAGACATTAACCATGATTTTTGGAGGGTTTCTCAGAAGATGAGCCTCTCCCAAAATTTTCTCATGATTTTCAATTTCCCAACCTCTTTCTTGTCTCAAAACATGCATTATATATCTTTTTATTACATTTGATCCTTCTTTCCTAAGAAAATAATATCCTATGGCATCTTAGTTTGTTACAAATTCACTCATGACTTTCAGAAAGGGACATCTAACAGAAAACATTCAAAAAGTTTCCAGGTGCCTCAAAAAAGGTGAATCATTGAAAAATTCACATCATTATCCATTGTGGAGGCGGAGTTTTTCACCTTCAAAGCATACAGACCCCTTCCTTTAATTATTTCATCCTTCTCCTCCAAAATTTGACTCTACAACTTTTGAATTTGATATTTCACGCTTTTAGGCAGTTAGGAAAAATTTATTCCAAAAACATCTTTGATCTTCAAATTGATCCTAAAAACCAATTACATTGGTCCTTGCAGCACAAACAACATGAATTTTCCAAAATTTGATCAAAATTGATGCAAAAATGCATTTCCACGCTTCCTAGAGCAAAAACGGCGGCCAAACTAAAAATGCACATTTACCATCAATTTTCCTTTCTCCCTTCAATCCCAACCCTCCACGTGTTGCAATGCGATTGGAAATGGGTTTGGGATCATTTTTTGAATTTTCAACACTTTTGGATAAATGTAAAAATTGACATTTTCTCCACCCCTCCGCCTCTTGAGATATGGAATTGACACGTGTCCTAAGGTGGGTCCCATCGAATCGCGGCTTGATTCTACACGTTTCCACCTTTTTTGAAAAAGGAAATTTTTCCAAAAAATCTTTGTCGCCCGCATCTCCACTTCTATCCCTAACACATGGCAATCGTTGCTTTTTGCTACAGTCCATAACTTCATTTTTTCCTTCGTACTTCCTTAACAAAATTTCAAATTTTTCAAAACTCATCAAGCAGAAATTCCCACACTCCCCTCTATCATTTGCTTTTGACATGTGTCTCCCTCTAATTCATTACGGAGCCACACTTCAAATTATCACTTTAATTAATTTTTCCAAAAGGAAACATTTCCCTTTTTCCTCAGGTGGCTTTGCCACTCTGCTCTACCCGGATCCTACCAAGTGTCCTCTCTTGATTGGCCCGACGAACCCACAGCCTTTTTCACAACTTTTTCTCCCTTTTTCCAAAAAGAAAAAAATTCTAAGTCCTCTGCCAGCCTTCCATCCCACTTTTGATGAAAACATGACACGTGTCCACCTCGACCTTCCATCCCACTTTTGATGAAAACATGACACATGTCTTCCTTTGATTCATTATAGGCCCTAATAATTTTCTTTGTACTTAACTCTTTTTTCCAAAATGCCTTAAGGCACAAAAATACCCACCCATCTACCTTCACTCTGCTTGCGACACGTGTACCTCCTTTGGGACTTGTGGAGCTGCAGGGAAATTGTACTTTTTCCAAAACACAAAAAAATTTAAGTCTTTAGAAATGACCCACCGATCCTTGTCCAATTAGAACAAGCCACGTAGGAGAAGATTTTTGAGCTAAAATTTGACGGCAAAGAATGCCCATATGACCATCAAAAGATGCAAAATTTTCCAACGATGCCCTCGAATGCTGAAGATGAATTTAATGAGCAAATGATGCCCATCATTTTGTCAAAAACACGAGAAAATGTCGTGATGCCCAAAATCAATTTTTTCACTAAGGATGGAAAAACCTTGAAACAAAGCCAGATGAATCATGTTTTCCAAGAATTTTTCAACCATGGGGATAGATTTTCAAGGCAAACAACCATAAATAAATCATTTTCAAGCATCCACGATTGGAAAAATGGAAAAATAAAGAGCCCACAAATTTGGAAAAATTAGGGCATGACCATGGTAATCTTGGATATTTCTTCAAAATGGGGCTGAATGGAGAAAAAATGAACAACTCAAAGAATTTAAACATAGATATGCGTTTTTTTCATCAAATTCAAAAGATGGGAAGATCAAGGCCATTTTTTCTCAGAAACAGGGCAAAAACGAACTTCTCCTTAGCAAATTAGGGCAAGGTAATGAGTTTGCAAACAATCCAATGCACAAGAATGGAGCTACAACTTCACACCATCAATTTCATGAGGAAAAAATGTTTCAGAGCACAAAGAGCAAAGGGGAAACATGGAAAAATGGCAGAGGATCAAAATGGGCACCAACACTTCACAAATCTCTCTACAAGATATTTCTTTTCATCAGAAATTCCTAGATTTTATCATTTGGCCCATCGGGCACTCCAATCTCCAAAAATATCATTGAAAAAAGTATGGCGCCAAATATTATCTTATCCCCTACTTTTTTTCTTCAATGATTGTTTTAGCTATAAAATTAGATACATTATATACAACCCCCTCATAAATATTTTTAGCAATATGAAACCATCTCTTGTTTACTGAGTCCAACACTCCACAGGTTATTTAGCTTAGTGAGAAGATGGGTAGCAACTTTAATCACAGGGTATGACTCTAGCTTCTTAATGTCCATGGAGCATGTGCCCTTCGCATATGATAATTGTGTAGAAGTATCCTCCACACTAACATCATATATAAGGTCTCTTGAAATTCAAGGTGCCCGAGCTCCTTAACCCAATCAACTTTCCAATCAAGGGCGTGGTGAGGCATACCCATCTTCCAGAAAAATATAATAAATCCTCATGGACTCGGGACATCAACCACTGGTATAATCTCTCTAGTTTTCCAAAGTATGGCAACTCATAAATCTGTAAGATCCCTATTTTCTCTAGCAACTTCTCCCCAAAGTCATCATAGATTAGTTTATCATCTGCTGTGCGCATATTTGTCTTCTTCACCAAGTTTTTATCCATCTCATCCTTGGTTTCCTTCATTTGATGATTGTAGTCGCTTACCTTACTCTTTCTGATATGTGACTCCCAATCTCACCCCATTATCATGCCCTCAAGATATTACATTTCTGAAAATCTACTTTTAAGGGCATCTTCGACTTCTACCTCTACTTCCTTATGCTTCTTGCTTCATGTAGCTACTCCAGGTGATTTCTTGGGTGCCATTGTGATGATTATAACACTTCTTGTGCTCTTTCAAAAATTGTAACCTCAAATCCATGTGCCCTAGCTATAATTTTGTTTCCTCGAACCCTAGCTCCAAAAATATTCTTCTCTCACACCTTTCACTCACTCAAACACCCTTTTAATATAGCTTTATTAATGGATGTGCACACATAACACCGGTTCGATGCTTATAAATTGTTTCTCATGCACTTCACTCATAAATCACTCTTTGAAACACATGTCATGACTCAAACTCTTCAACATGCAAGGTAAAAATAAAATCGCAAGCACCCATTTTATAGATTTTTCAAACTTTTCTGCATTAATTGCTCTCTACCTACCACCGTACTCAACATTAATTATGCCTTATATATTTTTCCATTCTTTTCATTTATTATTCTGCACCCAGGTCATAACCTTCTAGTACACCCACTACTTCTTAGCCATAGACCTCCTTACACGTGCCTCCATACGCCGAAGTACATCAACCATTGTGCCTCATCCCAAGTAGTTTCCCATGTTGCTACCTACCTTGTGTTACACTGTGTGATCATCCTTCTACGCATGGTCTTCAATCTGAGAAAAATTCCTTAAAATCACCTTCAATCCGAGCACCTATAACATATTTCTTCTATGTGCACCAATCTTTCAAAGGAGGTTCAAGTTTCAACCCATATATGTACCTACATACCACTTGTATTTGCTCCACCCCACACTAAAAGTATGTGCGGTCCTTTGTGCGTGAACTCAAAATAGAGTAATCATAATCATCTTCTTGCACTCAAACGTGCTTATTACAACAAAACACGAACTAAATTGAAAAATCATAGCAATGATGAAAGGAAACACATTAAAGTAAAATGCATTAAATGGAAATCTAATCTAAGTGGAAATACTACCTTATTACAAACACCAAGAATACTTATTTATAGTAGGGCTTCAGCCTACTCCCATTGAATTAACCGAGAAATAAAGTTTCATCCAAAGACTGTAATTGGAAAGTGCTTGATTCCAATATAATTTTTACTACAAATGGTCATAATCAATTAATTTTAAATTTCCTGGGTGGTGTGCAAACTTTGAATCATACAAAAGAACCATATTTCCTACTTCAAACATTTTATTCTTGATATGCCTATCATGTCGCCTTCTGTCTTGATTTTTCTATCTTCTAGCTCCAATTACCTCAATTTGTCTATGCACTCCTCAACAACTTGTTCATCATCTAATCCTCATGCATGCACAATACGCATGGATGGCAACATGAACTCCACAGAAATACAACCTCTACACCAAACACCAATTAAAAGGGTGTGGCCTTATTCAACCTCTTGTAGGTAGTCCTATATGCCCAAAGTACAAAAAAAAATTCATCCCAATATTTTCTTCCAACATCATAGATTTTTTTCAATGTTTGTCACAAAATCTTGTTGAAAGATCCAACAGTACCATTAGCTTGTGGATGATAGGGTGTTGTCTTATGGTGTGCCACCATAAACTCTGCCAATAAAATCTTGATAGTCTCATTCAAAAAATGTGTGCCCCTATCACTTGTTAGACTCAATGGACATCCATACCGACTAATAATGTTTTCCCATAGAAATATTGTTGTTGTAGTTACGTAGTGTAATCCTTTGTAGGTGTTGCTTTTGTCCACCTTGTCATATAGACTATACAAGTTATAATTTATTGTGTGTCAATTATACACGTGGGTGGGGGAATACAACCTATAAATTCAATTGCCCATTTCTCAAAAGTTTCAAAACTTGTAATAGGCCTTAATGGAATCTCGTCTCTGGTTCCAAACTTCCCAAGGCACTGACAATGATCACATGCCTTGACATATTCTTTGGTATCCTTGTATAAATATTCCCACCGTGAGGGCAGCCATCAAAATTTTATGCATGATGACATCACCTACATAATGACCACCTGCAATTCCACCATGATCTTCTTCTATAATAGTCTCATGCTCATGCTCCAAAACACACTAGTGAAAAACTTCATCACAACCTAGCTTGTATAAATCTCCACCTAAAGCAATCTGGTAAGGTTCTACCTATATTTCAAGTTGTTTCTTCTTTAATGTCTTCATTCCCTCAGGCGCCTATCCAGTATGCAAGAATACAAAAATGTCCTCTAGTTTAGTGGGCATGTGATTCAATCTAAAGATCTATGCATATGACATTGTGTCCTCAATACTCTGTGTGTCCTCACTAGAATTTATTCTTGAAAAATGGTTAGGCCCTAAGTTACTTTTCCATGGTTTTACAATAACTATAAACTAAAACTCTTGAAATAGTAGTATCCACCTACATATATCCCCTGTAAAATAGGCATGTCAACTAAATATATAAGGGCCATATGATCTCAGTAAAGAAGATAAACGGTGTTTCCAATCAATATTGTCTGAATTTTTGTAGCGTGCAAATCATGGACAAGGTTTTGCACTTAGTATTTATATAATTATGTTCAGCTAGTGTCAACTTCATGCTGTCAAAAAATAGGGTGGTCTATAATTCCTTCTCCTAGTTGTGCCAACATGGCACCAATCGCCATCCCAAAGCAAAGCATCAACATGAACATGACATGGTTTGTCCCACAAAGGGAAGCAAAAATAGGTGCGGTATTTAACCTTTCCTTCGAGTTTTCAAACACATACTGTTGTACCTCACCCCAATAGAATTTTCCTTTAGCTGTCAATAATTCTTCGAGGGGCACAAAAACCTTGGCATACCCTTAATTAATTTCCTATAATACCCTATATGTCCAATAAATTTTTGCACTTCACTCTGATTGTTAGGTTCTTCTAACCCTAATATCACAGTGACCTTAGTTGGGTATACCAATAACCCTTCCTTATAAATAATATGCCTAAGTAACATGCCAAAAGGCATTGTAAAAATGCATTATTAATATTCAAAGAGATGCTCAACTACTTGCACCTCTCAAACATAAGCCTTAAATTTTCACAATGATCCTTAACCAAACCATACACTATCCAATCATCTAGATATACTTGTAAAAACTTATGAATAAAGTCCTAAAAATTTAGACAATAATGTGTGAGAACACCACTGGTGCATTCTTCAGTCCAAAGGGCATAACTATGTATGAAAAAATTCCCCATTCAATGGTGAAAGTTGTCTTTTCTTGATCTTCTTTTGCTATGTGTACTTGATGATATCCTAAAAACCCATCTGTAAAAGAGTAGATCTTGCACCCTGTAATGCCCTCAAGGATCTCCTCTATAAATGGGGTGGGAAAAGGATCAATAACACATGAAATATTCAATTCTCTGTATTCCACAAAGATCACTATCCTCCCATCCTTTTTTATACTGGTGACTATGGGACTTACCCATTCAAATTCCTCAATAGGCTCAATTATACCATACTTGATCATTTTATAAATTTCTTCCTTCACCTTAACATGTAGATTAGGATTCATCATGTAAGTCCTCTTCCTCATCGGGTGCACACCTTCTTTAATTTTGTCTTTTATCTCACTTAAATATGGGTGTACTCCTATTAATTCATGATAGCCCCACGGAAACAAATCTTGAAAGTCACGTAGGAGTTAAATAATCTTATACACTTCCTGCTCCGACTAGTAATCACCAATAATGGCCTCCTTAGGATCTTCATCTATTCCAATGTTAACCTTATTTGTTTTTGTAGGCTCATGATATGCACACAACGTTTCATTTGCTATTTCCATCACCTTGCACGTACCTTTAGTATGGTTAACATCCAGATTATTATCCTCATCATCATCATCATTTATCATGCACACCATTTTACCCTTTTCCTTCATTTCCTAGGCACAAACCATTTCTTCTTCTTCAGTCTCTTCAAGGTCAAGGTGTACCTCTAAATCCAACTCTCCAAACATATCTAACATAATTTCCTCATCCTTTGTGTTATCTCCCAAAGTAAGGCACTTCATAATCTGTAGTGCTTCATTGACCAAAGGCTTAGTAGAAAAATAATCAAAAGTATGGATCATACCTGAGGTCATCTCTTTCCAATTAACTATTTCTCTGTCAATTCTACATGGACATACCATGTGTGCACATAACTACCTAGGGTGGCGTAGAAATTATGTACCTAGAGTGATGGTGGTAAGGCCTCCTACCCCTCTATCCAAAGTCTCTCACATTCCCGGACATGGTGCAAAGAAGGGGACTTCCCATGGAATTTGCATATTTGAGAAGGTACATTTCTCCTTAGAAACCTAGTAGAAAAGGTTATTCTCACCTCTTTCCATTCCAATAGGTTGTTTCTATGTGTGGCCCACCAATGCATTGTTATCCCACACAGAGTATACACTCGCATATTCTATCTATCTCTTTCATTCTTCCATCGGGATTTCATGGCACACAGATACACATCGTGGTTCCTTCACAAGTGTACCAAGGTACCTAGTTATAACTTAAGCACCTAACCATGCACGACCTGATCATGCGAGTAATTGTGTTCTTAACCTCTTGCCCAACTACTTCATACATTCCATGCACCTAGTTATCACAAGTAATACTTGTGGTATCACTAACTAACTAAGCATCATCCTATTGTATCACTCCTTCCTTAGATGGTTCATTTACCTTTGGGTCTCTGATTGTGTGCGTGTATATCTTGTTTAAGTCTTCTTCACTCAAAGTATCAACATATGGAGCAACCTTTGCATCTTTCAAAGGTATAATAACACGCTCTTCCTTGTTCTCAAAGCTAATGTACCCCTTGTTGAAGTGTAAATATGCATTATTCACATAACACCAAGGGTGCCCAAGTAATGTTGGGAAACTATCTACTTCAGCTAACTCCAACACTTCAAATTCCCTAGTAAACTTGGCTCCCTGAATTATAATATTTGCATCCTTTAACACTCCAAGTGGCATGGCTCTAGTTCTATTTTCCATATATAAAATATTTGAAGAAGGCTACAAGGGTGGTCTCCCCATCTAATCCCAAGAATCCAACATGAGTACATTAACTTATACACTTGTATCTATCATAATATTACTCATAATCCATCCATCTATGACCGAATTCAATGTAATATCCTTATCATACTCATGATTATGGGGAGGAATATTTACATGAAGTATTTTCCTCTCATGCTTGTTACCTATGTGTGGTAATTTTTCTCTCAACCATTCTCCTAACAAGGGGATTATGTTCTCCTAGCGGAACATTCGACATACCTCCTTCAAGTCATCTATGTCCTTTTGAGGGATTTCAACCTTATTTTATCATTCCATTACACGTTCCTTCTCTTTTATGCTCTGAATTTTTCCTTGTAGATCCCTGATAACATCCATAGTTTTGTGGTATATTTCTTTCTGATGGGTAGCATCAGGGTAATTAGCATTAATCACTTCTTATTTTTTTATAGTCGGCTTGTATTTTAGAGGTTCATGAGCACATGTATCCTCAACATGTGTAATGACTAATAAGGGTTGTAATTCAGAATTATGTCCAACATTCAATCCATTGATCTCTAACTATGCATTGTATCTTAATCATATTCGTTCCCTTGTCTTGTTTATGTTGTGTTATCATATGCTCATACTATTCTCAAAATTCTTCAGAAAAGAGCTTTCCACACCATGAGAAAACCAAATTTTGAGGGCACTCACATTGATAATGATCAAGAGATCCACAAGTATAACAAGTTCCCTAGAAATCATCCTCTTCTACCATCGCGACCTCGGCCTCTATATCCTCCACAAAAGCCTCTATTCCTGTTATCCCCATTGTTGTTCCCTTCATTATGTTGTTCTCCTTAATATTTAGATCCACCTCGCTACACTAGTATGGCGTACCCCGCCAATGGCTTCATGGATATGATCAATCAATCTGCAGTCAATGTGTCATGAGTGTGAGTCTTACAAATCTTATAGTACATAGACACATTCTTCCGGATCACATGTTGTAAAAGAGGAAATCTACTCACATCATGGTCCAAATGACAAATCTCATAATCTAACATCATGGTGCACACCAAATTACGAGGAAAAATATCATTGGTATGTCCTTTAGCCTTTCAATCCATACACCATATCCCACTACGTGTCTCATGAGCTGAATTAGCAGAGAGATTATCCAACTATTTTTCCATAGCTGCAATCTATGCCTCTAAAATGGACTTACCCCAATGTCCACACTCCCAACTACCTCTGTGCATAGAGATTCTTCCAAATGTATACACCCAAAATTGGTTTGTAACCATCTAGGCCCCCTTCGACTAACACACCCCTTACCATGACTCCTCCACACATTATTATTAATTTAACTACCCATATTAAGTTAATAATTCCCTCACCATGGACCCATTCCAAGCCTATTTATTAACCTAGACTAAGTCACCACTCTCCTTAACTAACTAAGACTCATTCTAACCCTAGAATTCATTACCTATTATCCCTCCTACTAATTTCCCACTTCATTTAGCACCAACCCAGACTCTAGTCCATAACAAATCTTGACCAACGCCAAAATGGAGAGAAAAGGCTATTTTTGGAAAAATATGACCTTTTCTCCCTAACCAATGTCGGTTATTCCTTAGCCGGCACTAGTCACTAACCACCATCGTTCCCTTAAGTAAGGAATTCCAATCCTTTTCTTGGGTTCTTCCATCTTGGATTTTTGAGTTTTGGCATTCTTAGCTCTCGCATCCAGGCATCCAAGTGACCTCACGACAAACTAGAGATCATTCCAAGCATTCACAACCTCCACCAAGCATCAACAGTGTGTTCCAGAGCATTGGATCACTCATAAGGAATTCCAGAGCCTTTTGTTGTTGCTGCACAGGATCGAGACTTGTCTCTCCTTCAACCACAACTATTCTTTCTACAACCAACTTCCAATCTGCAAGTAAGTGATTTCTACCTTGTCATTTCTTTCAGTATTTTGGTTGTTAATCATTTATTTTCTTTCTTTCACCTTCTACACTTCTTGGATATATTTTATCTCACCTCCACCCAATCACTTTCCCATTTGACCTTTGTAACCATCCCAGATGCTTATTTCTTCATCTTTTAGCCTTTAATAAAATCCTACCACCTTACCTAAGCCTCCCCAACTCTCTATGCAATCATAGAGATCTCAAAACCACCTCATTTCAATATTTGCACCCAATTTCCCCTACCAAAATAAGTCACCTAATCAAGGCGTCGGCTTATTACTGTAATGCGCATCGGTCGCCCAAATGATACCGATCTATGTGATCACTGATTTATCTCAAACTAGCAATCTCCTAACTTGCCCAAAATCACCCAATCTCACCCATACCTTCCTAAACACCTCTCCACACCTTCCAACCTTGACAACACCCTACCTTCTCTAGATTTAGTTGTATATTCAATATTTATCTTAAATCTAGTCTATTGTTAGCATATGAGATACCTAAATCGTATTATTACAATAGGACCTTTCTTTCTACTGTCATTTAATTACATTAAGTTATTTTTAAATAGTGGATTGACAACCCTTATAGGAATTATCACACTTCTTGGATCTAGCATATGCTAGGTAGTCCACTGTCATATGTTATTTAATTCTATTTATTGGTATTTTTGTGCTTCTATAGGTAGTCCTTCCTATCCAAAAAGGAGCTCTTCATGATTAGCCCAGTCTTCTCAACGGTGCTCAACCTTCTTTGACTTCATAGGTATTCATCCTCACCTCACCTTTGCCTTATTTTTTTATACGCAACATTGTGGTAAAACACCAAAGCATCACACAAATCCACAAAGGTCTTATGAGATAGTGCCCTTCTAAATGGATTCAACAACCCACCAACAAACCATTATGCATGTTGACTAGGATGTATATCATAAGACAACTTTAAAAAAAAAAATTAAAATATGCGTCATATTCCCAAAATCTTTCTGATAAGCCCTACTTAATTTCCTTAAGCGTGTTGATACTTTTTTGTTCAAACTCTTGAATATGGAACTCAACTAGAAACACAAAGCATAAAGCATCATAATCCACCGTAGTATGATGCGGGTCATACTTTATGTACCAGCTATGTGCATGCCCTTGAAGAGTAGTACTAAAATGACTAGCCTTTCTATCTGAAGCATTGATTCGCTTAGTGCACCATAAAATCTCACACTTGTGCACATGCTCCATAACATCTTCAATACCTCTATATCTTAGCAAGTGGAGGGACATATCATAAAAACTTGTTGAGGTTGATGTGGGTGTTTCGGAGATGTGGGCCTTGTCCTCCGGATCCAAAACCGAACCACCACCATTATTTTCTTTACCACCTAATCCACTTGATCTCGACCCTCCTAATCTTCCTAATCCTCTAGCAATAGGTTTTGGACCAATGAATGTACTTGCGCTTGAGTACCAATAGTAGTAATAAACTAAACTCTCATAGTATATGAAGTTGTAGATCTTCATTAGATGTGTTCCCAATGTTCCGCACACCCACACTTTGTCCTAATTATGTGCCGTAAAATATTTCTCCAATTGAGCCTCCAAACAACAAAGATGATGTTTTTGTTGCCATATATGAATGTGTTGTCTGATGTACTTTTATATTTAAAGGAAAATTATATCTACCTAAAGTTGTTGGATTACCTACACTCACCTTCCGATTAAAGATTACTTCTAAAACTAGAACAATAAGCACAAGGACTAGGTCACTGGTGGGATTAGATGTGCACCAAGTAGTCCTCAATATTTCCTCCTTTGATGTGATCTCATTAGAAGTTGAAGGGGATTATCTGTTATGTTTTCCTAAGTGGGGAGATCCTGATGCTCTGGCTCCACATATTCCATGTGAGCTTCAAATCCTTCATGATACATCATCCTCCGAAACTCCACAAACTCCTCAATTTCACGTTTCTTCGCAAATTCTCACTCCCGCACTTCATTGTACTTAATTTTCCTTCCTTCTCTCTTCCCTTCTCCCGTAAGTTCCACCATCTTTCACCACACCTACTCCTACCCCTGCGTGCGGTGGTATGTTTAGCTAGCCATAGGTAGGTGCTCTAAACTCAACACCACCATCAAGATCTTAATTACCAAAGGAATAACATGGATGTAAGATCCTCTGGGCTCACACAAAAATTCAAAATCAGAAACTTCTAGACAAGAATATGTAGAAACAACATACTCCAAAGTATAATTGTGCACAACACCATCCCACCAATGATCTATAGCATGTGTCCAAGGTTCATCTGCATCAAAAAATATTGGTAATCTTCTTACATCCAAACCCTTGGTTTGTAACTCTAGCTTTTCTTTGATGCATATGTTGATAACCACTCGTATAATTCTATTGAAAGTAACAAAATAACATTTCATAGAGTTCATGATATAGATTATCTTCCACCCACTTGTGCATATTGAAATCAGGTCTAGAACCATATCTTTGTGCAAACTGATCTTGTTCGTCGATTACCAAATATTCAATGGCCGCAAGAGTCAATCGATACGCCATCATCATGTAACATCATGGAAAACAATTTGAAAAGAGGTCTTGGCAACGGAACCAAAATTTAGTCTTTATTTTCCCACTCAATTTCCTAGGTGTGCTGACACTTCACTCATATAAATCGAGCACTCACTCGAAGCACACAAAGCTACCAAGTCCCTCTTTGTTTCTCGCCTTGTCAAGGTGTTATCATGTATGTTTAGAAATAACCATAATAAAAGTGTATATTCCATCATAATAGCCAGATCCATGAGCTCAATTTAGAAACACACACAATAAAGAAATCATAGTGATCACATAATAATTAATACCATATTTACCATGCAAACACCATGAATAAATAGGTCAAAAAATAATATCCATCCACAAAGATCCATTATATTGATTCATCACAAAATAGTAGTTTATTACATCACACTAATTACTACAGTCATGTACTCTTGGAAAAGTAGGAAAACATAACTTTGTAATACATAGTCATGATCCTAAACAATGTAAATCAATACATATATATAGGGTTGGGGACTTTCCCTTCACCACCCATGCACTATAAATAGCTTGCATGCTCAAAATAGCCATACACTGATACAAAGATAAATATGAAGCATGAAATCTTTGCTAATAACAAATTATATGTATATATAAACCCTGATCTAATCATATTATTAGTTCTAACTCTACATGTATCTAGATCTTCTACTTGTTCACAAAATATCCTTTGCTTAGCCTTTAAGTCTTCTTCCTTGATCCAATGCATGCTCCATACTCCAACCTATCTTTATCCCACAACATAAAAAATGGATGTAAGTCTCAAGATCTATCTCTCCTAGGCACACCCTTCTTTCACCAAACATATGTGCATGCCTACGGACCCCCATCTTGTATGCCATTTTCTCATGTGCCTCTAATAGTTAGGTAATATTTCGCTAGGCTAACACACTATGTGTGGAGAAGGGAAAATCAAGAAGAAGATCTCTAGTCTCAACTTATTATGATGATCCAAATGCTAAATAAGCAAGCTCCAAGATGCCAAATTTAGATAATTAGTCTCAAATAGTGCAAGAAAGAGTAGTAAATAAGTATTGTATGTAAGCAAGTATTTAATGGTGTTTAGTCAAATATATATACCGAAACCATCACCCATGGGTGATGTCATCATCCTTGAGGGAATCACTAAGTTCAAATGCTAAAAATCATGGGGAATGAAGGTCAAAATATAAATGATTATGAATGATGATATCCATGATAATCGAAAGAAATAATACTAGCACACAATAAGAGGAAGCAAGTAAACATAGTGGTACATAATAAGTGTGATTTGTGAACAAATCAAAGAAATGAGGCAAGTATAAAGTGACTAAGGCTAATAATGACATCTCTCAAATGTTGTGGTCTAGCCCACATGATCAAATTTGATCATATCCCAATCCCAAAAGGCCCCTTAAGTCACCTAATCAAGAGGATAATGCATCATAAACCCCTTCACAAAAGAAATGGTTATCAAACATCAAGAATATGGTATATACAAAAATTACTCAGCTGAAAGGAAAATAAAATATTGTTTAATCCACATTTGACATTACAAAAATACCTAGATTACCAATTTTATAGTATTCCACATTTAGAAAATGTGGAATTGGGGCTCCAGTCCTTGACTTCTAAAACAAATTCACATGGTTCACACAATTTTGGTTCAACTCTAAGAGATGAGCATTTTAAGACATTTGGAGTAGTTGGAAAAACCTCTATACATTAAACGACACTTCGATTTATGCATGAATAATTAGAGCATGGTAAAATGATGGCGGTGGAGCACAAAGCACGGAACAGGACATGGTATCAAAGGAAGATCAAAAGCATCATATCTCAGTGGAAGTCAACCTAGATTGGTGAAAGTTGTAATGAAGTTATTTTTAGTCATAAATATGTCATTTTTAAGTCAAACTTACTTGATGTTGTGGTTTTGTTCTCTTGGGGTGTGGAGCCTATTTTTGGTCTTCTCAAATCAGTATTGAAGTGTGGAGTTCAAATTGGGAAGATGAAATGTCATGACCATTTCTTTTCCAGCCATGGGAAGATGAAAGGTCATGACATTTTCTTTTCCAGCCGTGGGAAGATGAAATATCATGACTTTAAAACTTCTAGGGTCGACTTTTGGAATTCTTAAAGGATTGTAATCCTATAAATAGAGGTGTTAGGGTATCTTGAAGATATCTTGTGTGTTTAAGAGGTCTTGAGTCTTAGTGATCAAGAGGTGATCAAGAGTGATCAAGGTTAAGAAATTGGGTGTCAATTGTGTTTTAGATGTCATTTAGCATATTTGGAATTTTGCTATGAATTCATAACTAAGAGAATACTGTGAGAGTTGTTTTACTCTTGTTGATAATAAAATTTGAGCAAGTTCTTGGTGGACATAGCCCATATTAGGTGAACCAAATTAAATATTTTCTTTTCTTCTTTTGTGCATTATTTATTTATGTTGTTATATTCCTGCATGTATACTTCTGCTATATAGTTTCCTACTATTATGATTTGAGGAATTATTTCCACATTTTTTTCTCTAATTCCTAACAACTAGTATCAGAGCTTTGGTGGTTTTTTTATGAAGTGGTAAATCATAGGGAAATTTTAGCTTGAGTGGGAGGTATGGTGGATGAGGGAAGATCGAGGGCTAAGAAGTTCAATGGGCAGAACTTTGTTTTGTGGAAGATGCAAATGGAGGATTACTTATATCAAAAGGACCTCCATGTTCCTTTGGCTAGGAAAGAAAAGAAACCTACATCCATGTCAGATGAGGATTAAGAGTTTTGGATAGAAAGGAACTCAAGGAAATTTAGTTATGCCTTGCATCTTTGGTTGCTTTCAACATATTGCAGGAGAAGACCACGGAAGGTCTCATGAGTGCATTGGGGAAGTTACATGAAAAACCCTCTGCCTCTAATAAAATATTTTTGATGAAAAAGTTATTTAATATGAATATGTCTTAGAATGGTTCTATTGTTGTTCATTTGAATGAATTTAATATGGTTGTGAGTATGTTAAACTTGATAAAAATTGACTTTGATGATGAGTTCAAGGATTTGTTGATTTTGTGCTCCTTGCCAAATAGCTAGGAAAGCTTGGTTATGGATGTAAGTTATTTAGTCTCTAATAATTTAAAGCTGAAATTTGAGAATGTAATAGGTATGATCCTAAGTGAGGAAATGTGAAGGAAGAGCACTAGATATTATTCTACTTTTGGTAACACTTTGACGGTGGAGAATAGACGGAGACAAAATAACATAGGGAAAGGTAACCATGGGAAGTCGAATGTTTGTGGAAGGTCAAAGTCCAAGAGTAAGTTAGAATGTTGGCACTTTGTGGGAAGGTTGGTCATGCTAAGAAAGATTGTTGGACTCTTCAAGATAATAAGAACAAGAAGGAGGAAAATAAAGAGGTAAATGTGGTAGTAGGTGATGTTTGTCAGGATGCCTTAATTATTTCTTTAGATAATATTGTTGAGTCTTAGGTGTTAGATTTAGGGGCTTCTTTCCATGCCACCCCACATAGACATTACTTTACTGATTTTGTTCAAGGATATTTTGGACATGTATATCTTGGTGATGATGAACCATGCAACATAGTAGGGAAAGGTTGTGTTTGGGTGAAAATTTAGAATGGGAACACATGGCTACTTAAGGATGTCATGCATGTGCCTAAGTTAAGGTGGAACTTGATATCAGTGGGTTAGTTGGGTAGTGATGGATGTACAGGTCATTTTTATGTGGATTCTTGGAAGGTCACCAAGGGAGCTCTTGTGGTTGTAAGAGGTAATAAAATTGGTACTTTGTACTTAACTAATGGTGTTGATTATTGTAATTTAGTTACTGTAGATGGAGATGTAACTTTGTGGCACCAAATACTCGGTCATTGTTGGTGTGTGGGATCCTATATGTCCTTCACACACATATGGAGGGTCATCTCACAAGGGTTAGGTTTAGGGTTACTTGTGTGTCTTGCACTACGGTTACTTAGTACCATATATGTATCCCTTCATTTTACATTTATGAGTATGCCAAGACACTCCATTTTATTTCTCTACATGTGCAAGCTTTGTTCTATTATGTAAGTTCTTCAGTTGATTGATCGATTCTTCCTTGTGATTACATTAGAGCTATTATGTTTCCTTTAAAGTGTAACTTTATCGTGGTGCATAGTTTTTGATACGATTCTCACTAACTCTTTCATGGTATTAAAGAAGAGATCGGGTAAACGTGCATTTGTCATCTGAGTTATGATTACTCTTGGTTTCATTATTCTTTACTCCTCGTGTAATTTTTTTCGATCATTATATTTTTGAAATTTATTGCTAACATTCTTGTTCTTGGAAAATTTTCAGATTTGTTGTGTTCTTCATGCATGTGTAGGTATTCCTAAGCTATCAGGGGTTTTGTAACTACATTTAGCTAGTTGCAGCTAAATCTAGCAAATCAGCCAAAATAGAGTATTTTCTAGTTTTTAATTTTTTTATTAAACTGGAAATTATTTTTTATCTCTATTTTTACTTGTTTTTTTGTGTTTGCATGGTGTTTTTGTGGATTCAGGTCAAAAATCAGTTTGTAGCCTTGGGTTTTTTGATGTTCTTCTCCACCAAAATCTGATTCGGCTGTCTTGAGTCGATCCGTGTCTTCTCTTCCCCACACTCCTACTTGTGAGCTCCGAGTCGGCCTATCCCGAGCCAAGCCGAGACTTTCTCCTCATCATGTGCATCCCCTACCTCGTGCTCGATCATGATCCGCTCTGCTTTGGTTCTCCTCCTGACTCCCGCTCTACTCCCGCTCGGTGACTCCTTTGCATGCAACCGTGCTCTTCCCCGCTCGGCCTCAAAACAACTCTCCTCCGTGTGCTTCAACCAACCTATCTCCCCACGTCGACTTGGGATTTTCCCTAAGTCGGGATCTCTTCCTGTGATCCATGTCGGGATCCCTTTTGATCCCTCTAACCACGGACCCCAAGCCCCTTCTGCCGAATCAGCCTCCAACGGCTCCATCCAACTTGGGATCCTCTGCGGCATTCCCAGCGCATCTTCCGAGCCACATAACTTGGAACCCTCCCGAGTTGGTAACTTCCCTTCTATATACCAATAAATTATATTTGGTAAGTCTTTAAAAAAAAATTAGGTGGGATTATTTTTAAGGAAAGTATTTAAAATAATTAATCAGGATTTAATTAAATCTTAATTAGTTTTATTAATTTCAAGATTAACCTTTATGTACAATTAGTATTTATTTAAAATAATCTTTATAGTAACATTTTCTTTATCATTTTTTTAACTCCAAATAGCTCTAAAATTAGCTAAACTAGATGTTTCTAAACGATAAATTTTAGGCGTTATTGTCAATTTTTTTACTAATCATGTGCTCAAGTGTGCAGTGACACTCTGAGCACCTATTTGTCTTCTGCATGCCTTTCCGGCATTCTAAAGATCATCATGACTCATCTTGAGTTTGTCAAAACATTGTATTTTACACTTATTATTGTTTGCGACTAGTGAGTGCATCCGCCACGGTTTCAAAGCAGGGGGTATCCTTCACAACGTGAGATGCTTTTTCTCACAACCATGATTTGATTTCACCTCTTTATTTTTTTACAATTGTGCTTGTGTATGGTGTCACTTTGTTGCGCTTCCTGAAACACTATTGTGGTCTCCTCTCTTGCACATTATTATGCTGATTGCAAAGAGAGTTACCAAGTGTTTCCATATGCACACTCGGACCCAATTGTATTCAACGCACTAAACTATAAAGTGCTGAAAGAAGGGGGTTATTATATTGTCCTGGGTGGTTCTGTTTCTTTTTTGCATTCCTTCTCTCTCCTTTCACTATGGATGCACTTTCAATTCCTTTTCTTACACCGTTCAACTTGTTCGAATGGAGATCGAAAATAATTATGAAACTAAGGGGTAAAGGGTTATTTTGCATCAACATGGTAAATGAAACTGAACCAGATGATGACCCTAAAAAATCTAAGTGGTTAAACCATAGTGATGAAGCTTTAGGTATTCTTTGAATTTTCGTTTCTCCTTACTTCCTCTTCCACATTGAGTTGTCTGAAACACCTAATTTTGCGTGAAAAACATTAGATGGGATGTTTGAAAAATAAGATGACATGAGAGCGTATGAGTCGGAAAATGAACTGCTAGGGTTAAATCCTAGTGATTTTGAAAACCTACAAGCATTCTTCTCTAAGTTTGTCCACACTAGATTATTCTTAAAGGAATTTCAAGTAGAGAAGAAAGATTCTCAATTGATCTTTTCAATTCTCTCTAAGTTAGGTCCAAATATTCTGTCTTTGTGTCAAATTTGTACGCTACAAAAGCTACCTTGGGAAAGGATTGGAATATGCCCTTCTTTGACTTTTTTTTCGTCCCAACTCATTCGAGAATAGGAAAAACTCATTCAAATGGGGTCTCTCAAGTCCAAGTCACATGCTCTTGTAGCAAGTACTAGTAAGGAAAAGAAGAGTGAATAGAAGAAATAAAAAAGGGATCAACCTAAGAAGGAAACCAAGACCAAAACTAAAATTGACACGAACACTTTGACTTCTGAGCCTAGAGCATAGAAAGACAGGTATTTTTGTTCCTATTGCAAGAAGCCTTTCATAAAGAGCATACGTGTATCGAGAAAACAAATTGATCACCTTACTCATTTACTTGACAAAAATAAAATAGGTGTTCTTGAGTCTATCAAACAAAATGATTTGAAGGCCGAGTCTTCTACTTGTAAAAGGTTCAAAATATGATAAAGGGAAAGGCCCTTGTAGCCAAAGTTGCTCCTTCATCGACGTGGATTATATATTCTCGTGCCTCACACCACATGGCTTCTTCACATGTTGATTTCGCAAACATTGAGCCTTGTGGTATGTCCCAAATCACAATGGGTAATGACACAACAGTGTTGGTTTCTGGTAGTGGATTGGTAGAGATGGATGGGGGAACATTTAACCCAAGTGTTGAGTGTTCCTAATATCTCTATCAATCTCCTATCAGTTTACCAAATTACTCACCTTGGTGAAGGAATGTGAGTGGAATTTGGTCCTAACTCAGTGATTATTCGTGAGCTTAACGATGACACTACAGTGGCTAAGGGAAAGGTGGATCACTATTCACGGTTGTATACGTTTTCCAAATTTACTTTTGATTCTACGCCCACTACTTTTCTCTCTCATGTAAATGAGGTTAGTAAGCTATGGCATGAGTGATTTAGACATCTAAATTATCCCTACCTTGAACAATTGAGCCAAAATGAAATGGTCAATGTTATGTTTGTGGAGCCTATTTTCATGTTAGAGTGTGGTACACCTTCTATGTGTTACTCTTGGGTATTTTTACGGCGGTCCCACTCTGCGTCGGTGAGCGGGTCGGGGGTTCGGGGGGTGAAGCCCCCAATGGATGGGGCTCGGGGCGAAGTCCCTAAAGAAAATTTTCATGGGTGGTTTATTAACCCATGGGTAATGACTAACCATTATGGGTTGTTTTTGGGCCCATGGTTTTTAAGTACCCATTGTTTTGATACCCACGCTTTTGTATCAAACTACTTAAGTAGTTGTCTATTTATATGGTCTTATGCATATGATAGATAGACAAGAAAATGTATTGCAGATGTGTTTTGAATTCAGGTGTGAATTCTGTAGAGTTTTTTTAGCATAGCTCCAAATGGATCTGGGTATTGTATTGAGAGAGTGGAGGCTTGTAATAAAATCTGAGCAAGTGATTCTTGGTGGACGTAGCCCATATTGGGTGAACCACATTAAATATTGTCTCTCTATGTTGTGTTATTTATTTTGCACTTTTATTTGAGATCTGTAATATTTTCTGCATATTAGTTTCTATTGTTGCAATTTTGTAAAGGATTATTCCGCATATTTTATCTCTTATTTCCTAACAGTCAATGGGTTACCCCGCATCAAGTTTTCAAAGGGTCTTTGTGAGGGTTGTACCCTTGAAAGCATCCGAAAAGAAATTTGACAAAGGAAAATCCTAAAGAGCTACCCATCCTTTAGATCTTGTTCACATCAATATTTCTGGTCCATTTCCGTCTCCTTTGTTTACTAGATCTCTTTATGTGCTGACCTTCATTAATGATTATTCATGATATACTTGGGTATATTTTCTTAAGCTTAAGTTTGAAGTCTTTGAACATTTTCAAGACTTTAAGGCTCTTGCTGATAAACAGTGGAACGGTCTATCAAGGTTCTTCGAACCAACAATGGACGTGAATATGTAAACAATAGGTTCATGGATTTTTGTATTCGAAGGGGTATCCTTACGATACGATTACACATATAGGCCTTCACAGAATTGAGTAGTAGAAAGAAAGAACCATAATCTTAAAAATATGGCCACTTGTATGATTCACTCAAATTCTCTTCCTCTGCAGTATTGGGCTAAAGTAGTGAATTGTGATAATTACATTTAGAACCATGTTCCACACAAGTAATTAAGAGGTATGAAACCCTTTGAATCCTATTTTGGATGCAAGCCTGCTGTTGAGCACTTTCGAGTCTTCAAATCCAAGGCTATGGCTCAAATTCCCAAGAAGAAATGCAAGGCATTAGAACCACAATCCAAACCTTGTATCTTTGTAGGGTATCCTGATGGTGTGAAGGGATATTGATTTTTGAATCCTACTTCTCATGAGCTTTATATTGAGAGAAGTGTTAAGTTTGATGAGTCTTCTTTGACTTCTACTTCTCTACCTATTGAGGTTCTTCAACTTGCTAATTCAGATTCTGACTCATCAAATGATGATGTTGTTGAGTGTGCTCCTCTTCCTGATCCTCCTAACCATCAGACCCTTGAGTCTTTCAATTCTGATAGTAGTGATGACGAGGACTATGTCCCTTCTCACTCAAGTGATGAATCTTTTGACTCAAAGGTTGACCCTCCTGGTCCTCTTTGGGCTAGGAAAACTCTACAAAGTGCTAGAGATTTAGTTGGAGATACTTTGGATATGAGACGTACTTGCTTAGATTTCGTTGGACCCCACTCTTTCTTCACCTCTGCCTCTGATCCACAGCCTTTTCCGGGAGGCTTCGGTATTCTGAGTGGGATTCTACCATGGATGAGGAGTATTCCTCTCTCATGAAGAACGATACTTGGGATCTCACCCCTCTTCTGAAAGGAAGAAAAATCATTCGTTATAAGTGGGTGTTTCAAAAATTATGGAGTAGATGGAGATGTCAAAAATTTCAAAGTTCGATTTGTAGCTAAGGGTTTCTCCGAGATATTTGGGGTTGATTATACTATAAATTCCATTGAATGGACATTAAGAGTGCCTTCCTTCATGATGACCTAGAGGAAGAGATCTACATGGAACAACCTCTGGGTTATGTCCATGATCCCTCCCTCATTTGTAAGTTAAAGAAGTATATTTATGGCCTTAAACAAGCCCCTCGGGCTTGGTATGCCAAGATGGACTCCTTTTTACTTACTTCAAGGTTCACTAGGTGTGACTCTGATCCAAATGTTTATATTCTATGACAAGATGACTCCATACTCATTCTTGTTCTCTATGTTGATGACTTGTTGATCACCAACAGCTCTTCCTCTATCATTGATTTTGTGAAGACCGCCTTGGCCAATAGTTTTTCCATGACTGACTTAGGTCTACTTCATTACTTTCTTGGGATCCAGATTTCACAATCTGACTCGAGAATTTTGATTTCGTAACCTAAGTATGATCTTGACTTGCTTGCTTGTTTTTAGATGTCCGATTGTAAGTATTCTTCTACTCCTTTTCTTTCTGAGGTTAATTTGGTTTCGATTGCTCTACTCCTTGGTTTATGGTACCCTTTATCGACAGGTTGGTGGGGAGATTGATTTACTTAACTCACACTTGACCGAGTTATTGTATGTTATTGGGATCATGTCTAGATTCATGCAGAGCCACATGAGTTGCATTAGAAATAAACTTAGTAGATCCTTCATTATGATCGGGGTTCTATACTGATGGCATTCACTATTTTGGAGGGGTGGATATTGACTTGATTGGGTTCACAGATTCTGATTGGGTCGATGACTTAGATCATCGTAAATCTACCTCTTTGACTATAGTTTCTCTCTTGGTTTGGGTCCTATTAGTTGGTCTAGCAAGAAGTAGAATGCAATTTTGATATCATATAGAGAGGCATAATATAGTGGAGAAGTTAACACTGCCACAAAATCTATTTGGATATAGGGTATTCTGACAAAGTTTGGCATCCACTTTCGACGGCCCACCATTATCTATTGTGATAACACGAGCACTATCTCAATTTGTAGAAATCTAGTTCAGCATCAACGGACGAAGCACATTGAGATCCATATGCACTTCATACAAGAGCTTATTCATGATGGTATCATCGACATTCAGTACATTCAGAAAGCTAATCAGATTGTAGATATATTCACCAAGCCCTTCATTGAGGTGAATTTTCTTCACTTGTGGTATCTTCTTGGGGTGAGGTCTTATGCGATTGCTCATCTTCTTCGAGCCATATAGTCCTCTTCTTCTTATTCTAGGAATATTTTGTTTTTATATGGGCACCTTATCGTGCCTTTAGTTATCGGGCCCCATTGACATCTGTAATGAAATTACTTGTATAATTTAGATCATGAGTAGAAATATAACACTCAATAACACAATATTCTAGAATAATGATCTCAATATGCAATTAGAATAGCTTCGCCACTTCAAGGGGGCAACCTCCAAACCATACAATAAGACTCAAATGCTCCAAATGATGATGCACTAATACCTACAATCCCCTATATATACTATTCATATGTTATGGACATCACCAAGGCCAACCTACTAAGCATGAGAAAGTATAAATGATATAATAAAATGATATGGTAAGTCACAAGTTGGCTACTCATATCCTAATACAAGCAATAGGTTAAGGGCATAGTATGCCATTCCCTTCAAAGAAACATTTTCCCAATGTTGAGAAGCTCGGGGTGCTGCCGCAGGAATTTCATATCTTCTCATGTTGCATCTTCATTGTCCATATTCTTCCACTTGATCAGGTACTCAGTAATAACCCATGTCCTCAATATTTTAGTGCATGTTTGAAGGATGCATTCAGGTTCCAAGATGACTCTCCCCTCCTCATCGAGCTCAGGTAACACTGTTTGGGATGATACTCACTTTCCAATTAATTTCTTTAGGCAAGAAACATGAAAGACTGGATGTATTCTAGTTGATTGTGGAAGTTTGAATTTGTATGCTACAGTACCAATCTTCTGCAATACTTGATATGGGTCATAATACTTCAATGAAAGTTTGTTATCCTTTTGTTGTTTTTTCAAAGACATTTTCTTATATGGTTATAACCACACAAAAACCCAATCACCGACTTCAAAATACCTTTCCGTGCAATGTTGATCAGCTTATTGCTTCATGTGGTTTTGTGCCATGACCAAGTTCTCCTTGAGGCTAGAGAGGACCTCTTGTTGATCTTCAATGTTTTCTTCTACTTGCTCTAACCCGAGGTTGTCCTCTCAATGATGATGTGATGGATGGTGGATGGTACTCATAAAGTGCCAAAAAGGAGACATTTTAGATGAAGTTTGGAAGGAAGTGTTATACCACCATTCTACAAGTGGCAACCATTGGACCCATCTTTCTTATTTATATGATGTAAAGTAACGGAGATATCCCTCCAAACACTTATTTACAACTTTTTTTACCCATCGATTGGGATGATAAGAAGAGGTATGAGCTAACTAAGTACCCAAACATGAGAATAAATCAGCCCAAAAATTACTAGTAAATATAGGTTCTTGATCACTTACTATAATCTTTGGTGTCCCATAAATCTTCTGAAATCGTGTCCATGAAGGTTGTTGCTACCGTGCTTGCAGCAAATGGGTGTGCTAAGGCACAAAAATGAGAATATTTGGTGAGTCTATCCACCACAGCCATGATGACATTTTTTCCTTCAGATTTAGGCAATCCTGTGATAAATTCCATGGAAACCTCTTCCCACCACTGACTAGGAATAGATAGAGGTTGTAGAAGACCTGGGGATCAAACTGTTTCACCCTTATTTTGCTGAAAAACCATGCATTCTGCCACAAATTTTTGGACATCCCCTTTGAGCCCTTCCCAGAAGAAATCTTGTTTGACTCGATGATAAGTCTTCAAGAATCCAGAGTGCCCCCCTACTGGAGAAGAGTGAAGCTCAGATAGAATCCTATTTTTAAGAGTGGAGTTCTTACATAAGTATAATCTATCTTTATACCATAAAGCATACCCTTTCAATACAAATTTTTCAGACATGCTTGGATCATTCTAGAGATTATGAATGAGGTTTTTGTGGCTGGATCATTTCTCCTTTTGGACCTTGCCTCATCTATCCAATCTTCCTATAATATGGATATGGCACAAAACAAGGTTGCAGTTGATTCATCTTTCCATGAAAGAGCATCCGCAACTACATTCTCCTTCCCTTTCTTATAGATGATCTCAAAATCATATCCCAACATCTTGGAGACCCATTTTTGTTTTTCTTTAGATGATAAATGCTGCTCCAAGAAGTATTTCCAACTATTATGATCTGTCTTCACTATGCCCATCAATGTAGAACAACTTCTTTTTAGCACAATTATGTCTCGGGTCCAAATTTACTTATCACGCTTAAAACATAACCCTTTTTTCTCTTTTTTCTTCAATTTGTTGAGGTGTCAATCTAACTGGTTGAGGGAGTTTTGGGGCCAAGGTTTTGTGATCTCTGGTATAAGTTAAATGTTGACTCCTAATTGAAACAAATTTCTCCTCTTCCTTTCTTGCCATAATCATCGAATTAGAAACCTTATGAGGATTAAACATACGCACCTCATGCTCAATGTGATCCTTAAGACCCCTAAGAAATAGTTCATTTAGATTCTCTTCAGTAATATTTTCCACCCACAGAGAAAGGTTTTGGAAGTGATGAATGTAATCCTTAACAGATATTATGCATCTTAACTTTGCTAATTGGTGAAAGTAATTATCTCGACACACTAGAACTATAGTATAATTGCAACTCTTCAGTGAAGATTGTCCATGTAACATTGAGACCAATCTTCTATCATTTATCACATAAACATCGATACCAAACTAATTTGTCGGGTTTGAGATACGAGCTACCATGGTCACCTTTTTCCCGATGGAATCTAAAGTAGTTCAAAGAAATTCTCCATATGGTTGATCCAATTGAGTGGATCCTTTCCATCAAACTTGCACATCTCCACTTTTGGAAATATAGTACGGTCCTACAGAGTGCTCGTATTTGGATTGTGCACACTCGAAGATCCACTCTGGATCATGTGTCTATTATGTTGACCTGAGGATCCACTTTGATTGACATAAGTATGATTACCCATCATATGCGTCTTGAATTTTGAATGAACTCCTTCAATATTTGTCCAATCATATCCACATCTTCTTTACTTGCCACCCGAGATTCAAGATCTCTTAGGTTAAACTCAAGTTGGCTTACTTTATAGTCTATCAAAGTAAACCCTAACCTTGAGGAATCTATAGTTATATCTTCTGTGTTAGGAAATAAGGGATAAAATATGTAGAATAATCCCTCACAGAATTGCAATAGTAGAAACTAATATGCAGAAAATATTACAGATCTCAAATAAAAGTGCAAAATAAAATAACACAACACAAAGAGATGAGTATTTAATGTGGTTCACCCAATTTGGGCTAATTCCACCAAGAATCACTTGCTCGGATTTATTACAAGCCACCACTCTCTCAATACAATACCCAGATCTATTTGGATCTATGCTCAATAAACTCTACTGAAATTCACACCCGAATCCAAAGCACATTTTTAATGTTTTTCATACTTCTATCATAAACATAAAACCATATAAATAGACAACTACTTAAGAAGTTTTATAAAACCATGGGTATCAAAACCATGGAAAAAGCCGTCCACAGCACCTATGGGTCAAAATCCCGCCCATATGAGAAAATCATGTTTCCCGATATATCGGGCACGTTTTAAGGCCCAAAAAAATTTCGGGGTTGTGCCCCCAAACCCCAACAAGGATACATGAAAAGTGTATAGTACTCTTAGTGTATAGTCTTCAACACTTTCACACATGAAAACAGGCTCCACAACCTAACAATCTCCCACTTGGAGACTAGTTTTCCTCTAAGCAAGCTTCTCAACCCTTCACTAGTTTCCGTGAAGACCAACCAAAGTTGAACAAAACTTCATTTTTTCCCTTATGACCACCTTGGTCAATATGTCCATGAGGATTCTCACTAGTATAGATTTTCCCCATCTTCAACTTCTCTTCCTCCAAATTTTCCCGATGAAATGGTACCTTGAATGTATATGCTTCGTCCTAGAGTGGAAAGCGAGTTCTTAGTTAGGTGTATAGCATTATGACTATCACTATGTAGCTTTCCTTCCTCCTACTTATGCCCTAACTCCTTAAGCAATTGTTGTAACTGAATAATTTCTTTACTTCTCGTGGCAACAACATACTCAACCTCTATGGTTAACAAAGCCACCATCTTTTGTAGTCATGAAATACAGCTCATTGCTGTCCCACCTATAGTGTAAACATAACCTATCATGCTCCTCATGTTGTCTACATCTCAAGCCATATATGAATCTACATAACCACACAAAGTGGCATCTGATCCACTGTAGCATAAAATTGTCCCCATGGTCCCTCTCAAATACAGAAGGATCCACTTTATTACCTGTCAGTGATCTCTGCCTTGATCACTCATAAATCTACTCACCGCTCCCACTGCATGGGAAATATCAGGCCTGGTACACACCATCACATACATATAACTACCAACTACTAATGAGTAAGGTACCTTGGAAATTTGGTGTCTCTCTTGATCTTTCTTGGGACACTACTCCCTTGATAACTTGAAATGGCCTACCAAAGGAGTCCCAACCGGTTTAGCATCCTATATATTAAACCTCTCCAAGACTTTCTTAATGTACTCTTCCTGAGATAAATTCAGCTTTTGTTCCTTCCTATCCTAAGATATCCTCATACCAAGGATTTTTTGGCTGCCCCAAAATCCTTCATAGAAAAGGATTCACTTAGTTGCTTCTTGAGTACTTTTATTTCCTACATGTTTTTACCTACAACCAACATGTCATCCACATACGACACAGGATAATATAACTTCCATCCTCAAATTTCTTTGTATACATGCAAAGGTGAGTCGAATGACATCTGATATAACCTTGCTCCATCATGAAGCTATCAAATTTCTTATACCATTGACGTGGAGCTTGTTTCAATCCATACAAGCTCTTCTTTAGTTTGAACACCATATCCTCTTTACCTTTGACCTCATAGCCCTCTGGTTTGCTGCATATATAGTTCCTCCTCCAAATCACCATGGAGAAATGTAGTCTTTACATCAATTTGTTCTAAGTGCAAGTCTTCTACTGCAACTATTCCTATAACAATTCTAATAGAAGTCATTTTTACTACAGGAGAAAAAATCTCATCAAAATCTATACCTTTTTCTTGTGCAAACCCCTTGACCACCAATCGGGCCTTGTATCTTTTCTTACCTCCTTCTTCCTCTTTGACTCTAAACACCCACTTGTTCTGTAATGCTCTTTTTCCTTCAAGTAGCTTCACCAAATCCCATGTCTGGTTCTCCATGAGATCTTGATGCTCCTCATCCATGGCTTTCTCCCACTTCTTCCTGGAATATACATGCATTGCTTCATCAAAGCTCTCTAGCTCTACACTATCAGTGAGTAATAAATAATAAAGATAAGGAGAAAAATTTCCAGGTTCTCTTCTTACCCTAGAAGACCTCCTCAATATAGGAGTTTGGGGTTCCTATTGAGGAGGTTCATGAACTGATTCATGTGTCACTTTTCCATCTGTAAGATCCTCTACCACTGCATATTCTTTCTTGGATTCTTCCTGTTTTCCTGCAACTTCTGCTTATACATGACTTTCTCATTAAAGACCACATCCCTAGATAGAATGATTTTCTTTTCCTTAATACTCCAAAATTTATATCCAAATTAATCACCACCATAACCAATGAAAGTACATTTTTCTCGACTTAGCCTCTAGCTTAGCCCTATCATCCTTGTCTATATATAAAAACACCTCACATCAAAAGACTCTAAGAAATGAATAATCAAATTTCTTACCATACCAAGCCTCCTCAAGTATGCCTCCATCCAAGGCACTTGAGGGTCCTTTGTTTATCAAGTACACAGTTGTGCTCACCGCTTCTACCCAAAAAGAAAGAGGCAGTCCTACATGTAACCTCATGCTCCTAGCACGTTCCATTATTGTTTTGTTCATCCTTTTTGATACCCCATTATGCTTGTGGAGTTCCTAGAACCATATTTTTCTTGTGGATTCCATTCTTAGAATAGTAATCATCAAATTCATTGCTGCAATACTCCCCTCCATTATCTGACCTGAGACATTTTAGCTTAAGACCTGTTTCATTCTCTACCAAGGATTTCCATTTAACAAAAGTGTCAAATACATTAGATTTGTTTCTAATACAATAAACCCAAACTTTCCTTGTTGCATCATCAATAAAAGTAACATAATAACTTGAACCCCCAAGAGATGATACCTGAGCTAGCCCCCACACATCAAAATGCACCAGCTATAACTTACTCTCTTTCTTTGTAGGTCCAACCTTGAGAAACCTTACTTGCTTTTGTTTCCCATATATGTAGTCCTCACAGAACTCCAAACATATTTCTATATATTAAAGAAAATACTTATTTATGATCTCCATGCCCTTATGGCTCATATGACCGAGCCTATAGTGCCAAAATGTTATATCTACTTCAATCCACAAGATTACAAGCATTAGTACTATAAGTGGTTAAATACAAGGTTCTAACGTTATTACATCTTACCACCATAAGAGAACCCTTGGTAACCTTAAAAGATTCCGCTATAAATATCACAAGATAACCATCACTTCCCAACTACCCCGCCGATATCAAATTTCATTTTAATGTAGGGAATATTCCTATTCTTCATCTTAACCCGAACAGAACACATTCCAAATATGCTACAAGGCTCATCATCACCAAGAAAAACATGCCCAAAATCTCCTTGAACATAATCAACAAAATAATGTCTATGTGGAAAAGCATGGAAAGAAGCCCCTAAATCTAAAACCCAAGATTTTGTAATATTGTGCAAAGAAAGAATCAAAGCATCCCGACATACATTACCCGTTGCCACATTTTCCTCCTTGTTTTCTACTGTTGTTTCTTCTTGTCCCAAAGCTCCCAACAAGTTTTTGCATGCCCAAACTTTCCATAGTGTCAACATACTATCTTACTTTTGGATTTCGACCTTGCCCAATCCTTGGATTTTCCACGGTTTCCTCTATTCTTCTGTCTCCCTCTAGTTTCCACTGTCAAAGAATTCCATGAAGTAGAAGATTCACCAGAGATTTTTCTTCACATTTACTCCCTTAGAATCACCCCTACAACATCCTCAAACTTAAACTTTGAGTTATCAAGAACCGAGTTGCTTACCATGATTACCGTGCTATTCCAACTCTCATGTAAAGAGCACTGAACTAATAAAGCCCTAACTTCTTCATAAAATTCTATTGTAACCGAAGCTAGCATATTTACAACCATATTAAAATCATTTATATGATCTGCTACTGAACCATTCTTAGACATGTTCATATTAAACAACTTTTTCATTAAAAATATTTTATTAGAGGTAGAGGGTTTTTCATATAACTTCCCTAATGCATCCATCAGTTCTTTTGTAGTCTTTTCCTTTGAAACATTAAATAATATTGAAGATGTAAGACACAACCAGATTTTCCCAAGTGCCTTCCTATCCAACAAATCCCATTCCACATCTTTCATGCTCAAGGGTTTATTCACCTTCTCAGATAGTGGAGTATAAAGATCCTTATGATAAAGGTAATATTCCATCTGCATCTTCCAAAGACTAAAATTCTACCCGTTAAATTTATCAACCATAGATCTTCCATCATCTTCCATAGCTCCCACTCAAGATAAAAATTTCATGTGATTCAACACTTCAGCAAACCAAACCAGGCTCTGATACCAATTGTTAGGAAATAAGGGATAAAATATGCAGAATAATCCCTCACATAATCACAATAGTAGAAACTAATATGCAAAAATATTACAGATCTCAAATAAAAGTGCAAAATAAAATAACAAAACACAAAGAGACAATATTTAACATGGTTCACCCAATTTGGGCTACGTCCACCAAGAATCACTTGCTCAAATTTCATTACAAGCCACCACTCTCTCAATACAATACCCAGGATCTATTTGAAGCTATGCTCAACAAACTATACTGAAATTCACACTTGTATCTAAAGCACATCTCGCAATGTTTTTCATACTTCTATCATATGCATAAAACCATATATATAGAAAACTTCTTAAGTATTTTTACAAAACTGTGGGTGTCAAAACCATGGGCAAAAACCATACAATACTCTTAGTGTACGGTCTGCAAAGTGTACAGTACTCTTAGTGTATAGACTTCAACACTTTCACACATGAAAACACGCTCCACAACCTAAAATTTTGTCTCCAACTCCTCAAATACTATCTCATCCTTTTATGGTGTTTTACCCAAAGTGATGGGATTCTTTTTTCCTCTTATGGAAAGCCCCACTATGATGTCCCAAAATAGTAGAATGTAGGGATCACGATCAAATTTTAGTTTTTGGATTTTGATATGAATTCAGAAAAATATTAAAAAAGCTTAAAGAACAAAGCCCAAATAATTTTCTTTCTTTCTGAAAATGTAGCGAATTTGAAAAAATTCCATAATTTGCACCCTAGGGAGCGATTTTATGAAAAACCCTAAATTCGTAATAACTTGTGCAAAATAAATCGAAAAAGTCTAAAATTTTCAAGCAACCTTAATTGTAATGTTTCACAACTTTGGTAAACATATATCCCACCAATTCACTTTGGTTCGCAATATATGATGGAAACAAAAAAATAGGGTTTTTGCCCTAATTTTGGCCCAAATCACATCTCTGGTACCACTTCTATAATTTAGGTCATGAGTAGAAATATAACACCAAATAACACAATATTCCAAAATAATGATCTCAATATGCAATTAGAATAGCTTAGCCACTTCAAGGGGGAAACCTCCAAACCATACAATAAGACTCAAATGCTCCAAATGATGATGAACTACTACCTACAATCCCCTATATATACTATTCATATGTTATGGCCATCACCAAGGCCAACCTACTAAGAATGAAAAATTATAAATGATATATATAAAATGATATGGTAAGCCACTAGTTAGCTACTCATATCCTAATATAAGCAATAGGTTAAGGGTGTAGCGAGACACATCTTTCTTAGTTGTTTAGGAGTGTCTTCTTTTCTCGTATGACTCATCATAGCCGCTACCCCATATTTGATGACGGGGGTGTTGGTGTGTGGGATCCTATATGTCCTCCACACACATATGGAGGGTCATCTCACATGGGTTAGGTTTAGGGTTAGGTTTAGGGTTTCTTATCTGTCATGCACTAGGGTTACTCAGCACCCTATATGTATCCCTCCATTTGACATTTATGAGCATGCCAAGACACTCTGATGTCTTTCTCTACATGTGCAATCTATGTTCTGTTATGCAATTTCTTCAGTTAATTGATCGATTCTTCCTTGTGATTACGTTGGAGCTATTACGTTTCCTTTAGAGTGTAACTTTATCATGGTACATAGTTTTCGATACAATTCGCACCAACTCTTTCAGTCATATGAGTCAAAAGGGTATGCATATTATAAAAGATAGGTTTCCCGAATTAAAGGAGTTAGATTTAGACTTCTGTGAGGATTGTGTTTATGGAAAATAGAAGCGAGTGAGATTCCTCAATGTTGGACCTACCAAGAAGGAGGGTAAGTTGGATGTAGTACATATAGATGTATGGGGGCTAGCTAAGGTGAACTCTATTAGTAGTTCATGTTATTAGGTCACTTTCATTGATGATGTGGCTAGAAAATTTTGGGTATATTGCATTAGAAAGAAATCTAATGTGTTTGAAACCTTTAAAAGATGGAAATCCTTGGTTGATAATGAAACAGGTCTCAAGTTGAAATGTCTCGGAGTCGAGATAATGTAGGGAAGTATTACAACAATTAATTTCTTGATTACTTGTTCGGTAAATGGGATCCACAAGCAAAGAATAGTTCTAAATACTCCACGGAAAATGGAGTGTCAGAGAGAATGAACAGGACAATCATGGAGTGTGCTAGGTGCATGAGGTTACATGCGGGGCTGCCACTCATGTTTTGGGTGGAAGTGGTGAACACAACTATTTATCTAATTAACAGAGGACTTGCTATGGATTTGGATGGAGGTATACCTAAGGAGGCTTGGTCTAGTAAGAAAATTAATTACTCATTTCTTAGATTATTTAGATG
Organism: Taxus wallichiana var. yunnanensis; assembly: GCA_018340775.1. NCBI lineage: Eukaryota > Viridiplantae > Streptophyta > Pinopsida > Cupressales > Taxaceae > Taxus > Taxus wallichiana. The sequence goes on along the minus strand of CM031240.1, from coordinate 422,541,206 downwards.
TGAGGTATTTGTTCACATTGATAAAAATGATAGAAACAAGTTAGAGGCTAAGTCTGAGAAATGCACCTTTGTTGGATATGGTGAGGATGAATTTGGTTTCCTTGTTTGGAGTCTTAAGGACAAGAAAATATTTTGGTCTAGAGATATTGTCTTTAATGAAAAAGTCATGTATGACGATTAGTTGTAGTTATGCGAATAGAAAGAGGAATTAAAGAAAGAATACATAGTGTTAGAGGACATTGCAGACAGCAAGGTGTCCAAGGGGCTGGTTTAGGTGCAGCATGTTCCAGCACAACCAGTTTCAGAACCTACTCATCAGGAACCCCAAACTCCTGAGGTGAGAAGGTATTCTAGGGTGAATGGTTTACTCCATATTTGAATTATTTATTACTCACTTTGATAGTGAAGAGCCAAAGTACTTTGAGGAAGTAGTGCGGTGGATGCCGGGAGAAGAAGTGGGAGTAGGCCATGGATGAAAAGCATAGATCTCTTATGGAAAACCAGACTTGGGATCTCGGTGGAGCTACCCGAGGGCAAGAGAGAATTGCGAGAATAAGTGGGTGTATAGAATCAAAGTGGAATATGGAGGCAAGAAAATATACAAGGCCTCAGTTGGTGGTGAAAGGATTTTCACATAAGAAAGGTATAGACTTTAATGAAACTTTTTCTCCACGTTATTAAAATGACTTCTATTAGGACTGTTCTTGGTTTAGTAGTAGTAGAAGACCTGCACTTAGAGTAGTTAGATGTGAAGATTGCATTCCTTCATGGTGAGTTGGAGGAGGAATTGTATATGTAGCAACTATTAGTGCAAAATCACAACACCCCTGGATGTTGATCAGATTTCTAGGTTGATCATTCTAGCATCCAATGTGATTGCACAACATTGAAACCTTTCTCCAAGTGTGGGACTTGCGAAGTGAGAAAGGAATCTCCAGAGAAGGCTGGTTCCCTGCTCCTAAACTACCTTCCACAAGTTATTCCAGGTGCAGGGAAAGTTAATCTAAACCTAATCTAACCATGCCAAGGAGACAGAGAGAGAGAGAAAAGGGAAAAACAAGAAAAGCCTACACTAAAATGGTGATACACCGAGAGAAGGAGAATGTTGAACATCTATCAAAACCCATGGAACAAGGAGAGAGGTGAGCAATGGGAAGGATGGACGAGATGCATCACAGCCCAAGGATAGATTTCACACGAGAAAATGTCCCAAAACTCCATGAACACACTCCGGACCTGCAATGAACATTCAAACTTACACAAATACCTGCAATGAAGAGAGGCTAGAAGAAAAAACAAGCGAAAAATGAGCAAGGATGGATAGATAGTTTAGGAGCAAAAGATGAAGTGGAAGACCTCTAAGGTCCCACCGAGCATGCCAAAATCAAGCTGATGATGTAAAATCACAAAACCCCTAGACATTGATCGAGATTTCTAGGTTGATCACTCTTACATCCAAAGTGTGATTGCATAACATAGAAACCTCTCTCCAAGTGTGGGACTTGTGAAACCGAGAGAGGAATCTCCGTGAGAAGGCTGGTTCCTGCTCCTAAACTACCTACCAAAACACATCCGGGTGGTCCTTGGGATAGTTGGGACATTGGGATGCGTAGGGCACAAAAAGCCGGATCGGCCGAAAGAGCAAGGAAAAATGTCTAAGTCTCACTTCGCTCGGTCAGGGACATCTAGGACAAGAGTACGCGGCGGATGTGAACCGGCTGAATCAGGTGAATCGGAAGAATTTGTCCAAGACAGTTCGGGATAGTTGGGACAAAAGGACACGTGGGACGTGGAAAGCCTGAAGGAGCCAAGAGTGAATGGAAATGTGCCACGTGTCTTCACCTCAAATAGGGATAGGGAAGCTCGAATCGGGCGGATCGGAGAAATTTGTCCCAAACGGTTTGGGACATCCGGGCCAAAAATACGTGAGGGACACGGAGACCCGGAAGAGCCACCAACGAATTAGAACATGCCACGTGTCCTAAGAAGCAAGGAAGTGTGGAGCTCGGGGAGGACTTAGAAAATTTAGCAAAAGTCTTGGGCCAAAAGATTAAAAGACAAGGATAACCCCGCACCCCGTCCTCCAACCAGATCATGCCACGTGTCCCAAGTGGCGGGGCGCGGGGAAAAAATGGAAAATTTCCCAAAAGTTATGAAAAGTCAAAATCTTCAAGGAAAACCCACGGAAAGGCAGAGGAGAGAGAATTGCGCGTCCAATCAGTGCTTGACACGTGTCATCCAGTGGCAGAGCGCGGGAAAAATTTCAAATATCCGTTTTGGCCTGTTTTGTGCCCTAAATCTTCATATCGCCATTACTTTCGATCCAGAGCTCGGATTTGCATGTTCTTTATATCAATGGAAAGCTGGAAAAATTCTCTACATGATTCCAGGGTCAATCTTGAATTTTGGTTTAGTCTAGAGAGAGAAAGTTAAGAAACGGATCTGACACGTGTTCATGGCCAGAATTGACATTTCAGCGACCAAATTTAATACAGAATGGGTCGCACTCTCCTCCCATTTGGTCAAAATGATAGGGTATGGGTTTGTAAGGTCCTCCATGCTGATTTAATGCATTTTCAGTCAAGGAGGAATGGGCTACCATGTTTTGTACATTTTCTCTCTCATGGGCTCGACCCATGCATTGTAAAAAGCTAGATTTGGCTCATGATTACAGGTGGTTCATCTTTTCAGCTCTGCCCTCCCTTCTTTTCTTCTCCAGGGTTGAAAATGGAGTTCGAACCTCCTCCCTTGCTCTGTAATGGTGTTTTTTCCTTTTACTATTGAAATGATGTTCTGTGCAAACTTCTGAAGCAACAAAAACATGTTTTGTGATGCATCTGTCCATCCTTTCTCATTTTTTTCTTGTTTTCTTCTTGCCTCTCTTCATTGTAGGTATTTGTGCAAGCTTTAATGTTCATTGCAGGTCTGGAGCTATGTTCATGGAGTTTTGGAACATTTTCTGTGTGAAATCTATCCTTGGGCTTGTGATGCATCTGTCCATCCTTCCCATTGCTCACCTCTCCTTGTTCCATGGCAGTTTTGATAGATGTTCAACATTCTCCTTCTCTGGTGTATCACCATTTTAGTGTAGGCTTTTCTTGTTTTTCCCTTTTCTCTCTCTCTCTGTCTCCTTGGCATGGTTAGATTAGTTTTAGATTAGCTTTCCCTGCACTGGAATAGCTTGTGGAAGGTAGTTTAGGAGCAGGAACCACCTTCTCTGGAGATTCCTTTCTCACTTCCGCAAGTCCCACACTTGGAGAAAGGTTTTAATGTTGTGCAATCACACTGCTGGATGCTAGAATGATCAACCTAGAAATATGATCAACATCCAGGGGTGCTGTGATTTTGCACTAATAGCAACCACAAGGTTATGAGGTCAAAGGGAAGGAGAGGTTAGTGTGAAAATTTAAGAAGAACTTGTATGGCTCAAAACAAGCTCCACGGCGGTGTACAAGAAGTTTGATAGTTTTATGTAGGAGCAAGGTTACTCTAGTTGTCACTCGAGACCATTTCATGTATATCTAGAAGTTTCTTGATGGTATTTATATTATTTTATTCCTGTATGTGGATGATATGCTTGTTGTAGGGAAGAACATGCAAGAAATAAAGGTACTCAAGAAGCAACTAGGTGACTCCTTTGTTATGAAGGATTTGGGGGAGCAAAAAAATCCTTGGTAAGAGAATAACTCGGAATAAGAAAGAGAGGAATATGGTGTTATCTCAAGAAGAGTACATAAAGAAGTTCTTAGAGAGGTTTAGTATGCGGGATGCTACACTGGTTAGTACCCCTTTGGCAGGTCACTTTAAATTATCAAAGGAGAAAATTCCCAAGACTGAGGAGGATAAAATCCAAATGTCCAGTGGTACATCGTACTCATCAATAGTTGGAATCTTGATGTATGTTATGGTATGCACTAGGTCTAAAATTTCCCATGCGGGGATCGGTGAGAAGGTAATGAGTGATCCAAGTAGAGAGCATTGGTAGGTAGTGAAGTGGATCCTTCGGTATTTGAGAGGGACCATGGGAGAAGCATTGTGTTTTGGTGGATCAGACACTACATTGCGTGGTTATGTAGATTCAGACATGACAGGAGATTTAGACAATAGGAGGAGCATAACAGGTTATGTATTTACAGTTGGTGATACAACTGGTGAGTTGGATTTCACAATTACAAAAGGTTGTGGCTTTGTCAACCACAGAGGCTAAGTATGTTGCTGCCACAGAGGCAAGCAAGGAGATGATTTGGCTACATCATTTTCTTGATGAGTTGGGTCATAAGAAGGAAGTTGGGAGACTACACAGTGATAGTCAGAGCACTATTCATTTAGTGAAGAACTCCGCTTTTCACTCTAGGACGAAGCACATTCAGCTGAGATATCATTTCATCAGGGCAGCTTTGGAAGAAGATAAGTTGAAGTTGGAAAAGATTCATACCAGTCAGAATCCTATGGATATGATGACCAAGGTGGTCACAAGGGAGAAGTTGAAGTTGTGTTCAACTTTGATTGGCCTTCATGGTTGATAATGAAGGGTTGAGAACTTTTCTCAGTAGGAACAGTCTCCAAGTGGGAGATTGTTGGGGTGTGGAGCCTATTTTTGGTCTTCTCAAATCAGTATTGAAGTGTGGAGTTTGAATTGGGAAGATGAAAGGTCATGATCGTTTCTTTTCCAACCATGGGAAGATGAAAGGTCATGACAATTTCTTTTCCAACCATGGGAAGATGAAAGGTCATGACTTTCAAACTTCTAGGGTCGGCTTTTAGACTTCTTACAGGATTGTAATCCTATAAATAGAGGTGTTAGGGTATCTTGAAGATATCTTGTGTGTTCAAGAGGTCTTGAGTCTTAGTGATCAAGAGTGATCAAGGTTAAGCAATTGGGTGTCAATTGTGGTTTAGATGTGGTTTAGCATCTTTGGAATTCTGTTGTGAATTCATAATTGAGAGAAGACTGTGAGATTTGTTTTACTCTTGTTGATAATAAAATCTAAGCAAGTTCTTAGTGGACGTATCCCACATTGGGTGAACCAAATTAAATCTTGTCTTGTCTTCTTTTGTGCATTATTTATTTATGCTATTATACTTTTGCATGTATACTTCTGCTATATAGTTTCCTACTACTGTGATTTGAGGAATTGTTTCCACATATTTTTTCTCTAATTCCTAACATGTTCAATAATTCATACTTTAATGTTGTTTAAGACATATATTTGTATCATTTTTAAGTCATGTTAGATCTAATATGTTTCCTTTTTGCATAAAATGTTGAATTTTATAATCAAACTGTGAATTTCATCTTATAACATATAAGCATTATTGAAAATATGTATTACCTTAGTATTTGAGAAGATTTTTTCTCACTTGCTTTGTCTACTCATTAAGCTACCTATTAATTATGAAATGAACTCAATGTGAATGTTAAATCTTACATTCCTTTTCATATTGAATCATTTCCTTGCAATGGTCATGGCACTTTGATGGTGTAGTGAAATTATTTGTTCGAGGGTTATTTCATGTTATGTTTTATAAATGTGATGTGGTTATGTGTTCATTAAAGTGATAAATTAATTGTTGAGATATAAGGTTATTGAATAATTTTTTCATGTTCTTAAATGGTATTATACAATTGTTAATAGAGACTTAGAAGTGAACATGAGGATCTAGGATCAAATGGTGAAAAAGTATTAAGTTTTGATTATATATGTGTGTGTGTGTGTGTGTGTGTGTGTGTGTGTGTGTGTGTGTGTGTGTGTGTGTGTGTGTGTGTGTGTGTGTGTGTGTGTGTTGTAAATAATTCATCCATGGAAATTAAATTTTGAATGGTAAATTTACTCCTAATTAGTTTAGATTTTTCATTGATCTTTATTTCCAAAGTTACAAAATACCGTTGTTGAAAGACTAGACGTATTCACTATGTAAGTCTATTGATATGTTTTCATTTTGTTATGGATCATAATAATATTGGCTTTATGTATTACCTCAATACACCCTAAATATGACCAGAAAGATTTTTGATGGCTATTCACTTTATGTGGTTGATAATGTTAGTGAACTTATGTATTGATTGTACTGCAAATGATTGAGTATTTAGGAGGTTATTTGATATTATAGTTCCCACCTTGTACTCTATTTTCATGTTGTCATTTCATATCTATTACACATGGATGAATTAATTAAAGTAGGAAAAATATTAGGATGCATGACTTATAACTAATTATTATTCAATTTTCTTTCATAATTCATATGACACCAACTAGCAAGTTGATTAGCATCCCTTAAGGAGGATCGTAAGTTGGTTTTTAGATGACTGATGTGATGTTGCATTTATTGTAGACAAAAATCACACACTTAATATTTACATTATTCCTTTAAGTATGTCATTATATGCTTGATTCATAAGTAAGAAAAATAGACATTAACAACACATGTTTTGCTTTTACATTGTTTACCCTTTTGATACTCTTATCATTTTCATTTCTTGAATTGATAATTTAATTTTGGAAATTGGAAAACATGTGAACTGGATTTGTATTTTCCATTATATCTTTCAAGTATGCTGATACAACAGCCCATTAGGGACATGTGTGCTTAGGCATTACTATCCCCTTTGGGAACTTATGTCTTTTCCCTCCTTTTCTCAAATTTGAAATGCCACATTACTTATCTTTTCTAAAACCTTTCTTATCACTTTTGGTCATCCTTTTTGTTTGTTAATTAAAAATTCAAGCAAGGCAATTATATACATGACTTACTCACTATTATTAGGGGCTGGACAATTTGGGTTATTACTTCCTATCTACTACTTAGGAAAAGAGCAACATTCAAGGATGCTTTATTTGGGCTGTGTTATTCACTACATATGAGGGGTTATTTTTGAATTCCATCTCACACATTCATCTTGGGGGAAATCATTTGTATACCATTATCTTGATGAGACCGGAACAAAACCAACCTAGCTTTAAGGGACACGATTCAATCACACACACACTAGAACTACATAGAGTCTGAAATGTAGTGAAACCCTTGGTGATAATCGTATTGGGGTAACCGTTGAGGTTATTCCGACACAAGAATATGCATTATTTGTTTCATATAATGTTTTTTATATCCTTGTGCATGTAGCTAGGGTTTATTTTGCAGGTTCAGTGTGACATAGTAAAACTCTATAGTGAAATGGATGAGACACGAATGAAAGAAGAAGACAAGTGCAAACCCCGAAAAGATCAAAAGTAGAACATTTTTTAGGGAACTAGCACCCATTTTGAACACTAGCACCTAGGTGGTCCTATCCTCCTATAGGTGGTTCTATTTGAAGGTGTTTCAAATTCTAGTTTCCTAGATTAAGCATATCCTATCTAGATCCAAAGCATGTTCCACCCATTTTCCATCCCAGAATCAGTAAAGATATTTAAATTTAAGCTAAATCACTCTTATCTCACTATTACTTACACTTTTTTATTTCTTACATGATATATCTCTTGATCATAAATATTATATCTATTTGATATTATTCTTCTAATTAATATTTAATTTTGTTAAATCATTTGGTGAACCCAATCCTTATATGCCCATTATCGGATCTATCTTTCATACCCATTACCCGTAGTGGTCACTTTGGTATCCCACAACATATTGATCTCCTCCCATAGACTTGTAATCATTCCAACAATATGGATGAAACCACACATGATAACCCTCTCTTCAATTCTCATTAGATCCCCTTCCATGACATAGAAACTTCGATAGCAAACAATCTTATGATGAAGACACTAATGTAGATCAGGCACAACTTGATTCTCTCACCACTTTCCATTCTACATTATGTGATAATCCCACTCATGTACCACATGTCCTTGATGCTTTATTATCATCTCAACATGCCCATGAAAATGTTACTCATGTTAGTATGGTTTGTACCTTGGATATCTCTACTATTATCACCTCTTTTATTCCACCTTCTTCTTTCCCCCTACCATTGTGGGGATATCCACCATTCATATTCCTATTTCCACACCCACTACTCACTTTTCTTCCCCTATCATTTCCCATATCCAACACTAACACTTATTCAATCACCCATTCCTTAGAGTCTTTGTATCATGATTTATAGACTCAAATTTCATCAATTGCAACACACCTCTTCCTCTTCTTCTCCATCTCTTGATTATTCACTTCTTCTTCATAGTCCTCTTACACCTGATGGTTTTATTATCCACTTCCTTCCAATTTTTCCTCACCTAAGTTTCCTCTCTTTTATGTCCATGGATATCCCCAAGAGCACCTTCGATCATTTCATGTTGTATGCTTGGATTATGCTTGTGATGACACACTATTGACCAAGTTGTTTCCTAGGAGCTTATAGGACTATGCCTTACGATGGTTTTATGATTTTCCTTTGCACTCTATTAGATATTTTACTCCTTTATAAAATATGTTTCTATCTCACTTTTCTATGAATATTGGAATGAAAATATCATATGCATAAATGGCCAAAATGAGGCAAGGAACTAATGAACATCTTAGTGACTATGTTTTGCATTATAAGACTAATATTTCTAAAATGAACAATGTCTTAGTTGAATTTGAATTGCAATATATTTTTATCTAAATCCTATTACCTCATTTGCAAGAATGTGTGCTCTTTGAATCTTTTCACTCTTTTGATCATCTATGTCATACTCTAAAAATACATGAAATCAAGTTACTTTATTTGGGAAAACTTAAATATGGTGTTAATATTTCTGATCAATCTACTAACAAGTTCCTAAGAAAATATACTTTAAGGGAAAGCCTAGTGAGTCTAAGCCTATTATCAATGTTATATCCCAAAATAAGCTCCAAATCCAACCTACACACCGCACCTTTACTACTAGATTTCATATCCACCACATATGTTGTTTCCTCAACTCATAGAAAGTAATTTGATTTCTCTTCTAACTCCTCTTGAGCTTTAGATCCTAATAGGCCTCATGGAAAATAACTTTGATGAAAATGCACATTGTGATTACCATAGATGCAATGGCCATTCTACTAACAAGTGTTTCAAGATTAGACATTTAATCCAATATTTGATTGATAATCATGACATTGAGTTTCCTAAATCTACTATTTCTATTTCTAAATCTACTAATGACAATGAAAGCTTAAAATATTCAATGATCCACTACCTAAGCATGAAAAATAAGCTCTTGAATCCTCTTCAAATCATGTTTATCATGTTGTTCCTCCTCCTTCATCTTCATATCATCCTCTTGGATTTCTTGTTAGTACTATTGATCTTCCTCCACCTATCATTTATTTTACTAATGTTGATTTTCATGCTTTTTTTCATCACATAGATTACACATTGATGTTTTTATTGGTCCTCATACTATTAATAATGTTATGATACATCCTACTTACAAGTGAAATGCATGTTTAATATATTTCTTACAAGTTATCAATTTTCCATTATCTCAATGACCTCATAGATCACCTACTTCTCATGGGCATGTCATTCTTCCCATCATTTTTGGGCCCCTCACTATCTCTATGTCTTTCACTATTGGATCTATAGTTACACATTGTGACATGGTCTTAGGACTCTCTTAGCTTAGGGTTGTCAAAGTCGTGTCATCCATAGTTCACTTATGCCTTAAGTTTATACATGAGCATCACATTATCACTATTCAAGGCATCCCACAAAAAATCCTTTTCATTAGCTCCTATCATGAATACATATATAGTTACTTACATAGAATTTATGCACCTACTTATACACCTCCTCATGATGGCCCCATGGCTTTGACACATAATCCTCTAGAAATATAGATATACCATCCCTTTTGTGTTACTTTTACACATACACCTAGATCTCCTCCACATGTGGCTTCTATTCTCACTCACGATGGATACATTGGTCTCATAGTCCACCTCATAGGGATAGGTCTCACCTAGGACACACACTACCCATGGTACATCTAGGCCCACTTCACGGTCTCTTTCTCTAGATGTACTCTTCCCCATGGCTATAGATTATTTAATAATGCTCACATGTGTACCTCATTCACACTAGCAGATAGTGGGCCCTCACACTATCCTTATTAGATATATCACCATGGAATTCACACTTGAGGGCATATTATCCCCCTTATTACCCAATGATGCACTTTTGTTCTATAGTTAAACATGATTATTGAGGGTGCACTTACCTACATGGACCTCACTTTACACACATACACTGGGGAAACCTTGCTTCCCTCTCCTAGTCATTTCATTTCATATTCTAATAATTCAAAAACATTCAAATATTTGTAAAAATTCAAAAATAATAGCTTAGATATTGATTGGATGTATTTTTGCTTGCTTATACTATTCTATGTTGCACATTTCTTACCATGTTACTTTGATTCATAGTATGTTCTATCCTTTTTCCATACACACATGCATGTTTCACATGGTACTCTTGAGGTGAATGCAAGATACTTACATGTTATCACATGATGTATGATGATTAACATTGTTCTCTACTAGTCCCACTGAGGCTCCTGGGGAATCTACCTTTCCTATTTATCTATATTCAGGTTTTCTATCATTATAATATTTAATATTTTTATTAATATTTTTGAGTTGTATAAATTATGACATACTATCAATTTTTCTAACATGTTAATGGGTGCTTCATGCGTAACATTTATCTTATAGTCTACTTCCAAGTGTGGTTATCTGATTTGCTTGTATCTTATCTATGTTTGTGTCTTGATTTTCATTGTTTGTGGGCTATGCCCTATGCTTGATTGTGTATTTTTCTTCTATAGCATTGAATTATTCAAGTTTATTAAAACATCTTGAGTGGTGTCCCATGTATTCAACCAGCTACTTACTGTGTCTTTTTCTATATTAGTGTGTGGTTTTACTAGTTTATATTACATTATTTCGTGCATGTTTGTGACTAACACTTTTTGATAGCTTTCCCAAAGATTTTTCACGTGTCATGGTACTTACCATGCACATTTTGTATTCCCTCTACAAGATTTCTAATTCAGATGTGCACATCATTTTTATCTTTCCTTGTTTAGGACATGCTCACATTGGTTCATCTCACACACCCCAAATGAGTGGGGGCAATCATCGGGTGATTATTTCACCCTCTCATAATCCCAAGGACCGGACATATATTGGTACAAATCAAAATCACAATAAGCATGAGCTAATAAACAATTTCATGATCAAAATTGGGCCAAAATCACATTATGGACATAAGCACCCAACACAGTTAGAAACAATGTGTATTAGTGTCATACCTAGATAGTTGTCCTTGGGGGAAAAATAGGTACAATACAAGATCAATGGATCTGTAGTAACAATTTTATCCAAAATCTAGTAACATATACTGAACTATAGGTTACTATCAAGTACAATAGGAAAAAAATCAGTGGTACTTACATACTTTTAGCAAGGTAACTAATTATTCTATTTTCTCATGATCAAATAAGGAATGACACCTATGGAATTTTCACAACAATGATATGCTTGGAGAAATGTGTCATTTGTGACCAATTTCTATTGGGTTTGTGACCATCTGTAGTGACACTTATCCATGGGGAAGTGTTAATCGGGGTTCATTTTAAGACACCCCTATAAAATTGAAGGTGGAAAATACCGCGAATATCCCCATAACCGCCAAATAAAGGTGAATTTGACAGTATTCAAAAACAAAATTTTCACCTGGTTTTTCAAGGCTCCATCAGTGACGTGCGACAACAGTAGTCCGTAATGACGCACGTCACTGGCGCGACAATAGCTCCTGATGACGCGCGACACTGGAGCGACACTAGATCGTAATGACGCGCGTCATTTGCTCCCTCGGCGCCGCACGTCACTTGCTACTACCGACGCGCGCGGCCGATTCTAGACGTACGACATTTCGCTTTTATCGACGCCACACACGATCCACAAAAATGACGCGGCGACATTGTCCTCTATTGACGCGCGACATTGTCCTCTATTGACGCGCGACATTGTCCTCTATTGACGCGCGACACTGTAAACAAATGACGCGCGACATTGTCTTCTATTGACGCACGACACTGTAATCAAATGACGCACGACACTGTAAACAAATGACGCGCGACACAGCCTTCTATTGACACGCGACACTGCTTCCTATTGACTCACGTCATTTGAAGCAAATGACGCACGTCAATAGGGGACAGTGATGCCCTATTTAGGTTATAAATACCCTTGTGCCGCTCATTTTCTCATTTTCATTTTCCCGTTCTTGAATTTTTGCAGGTCTAAATCTTTGACAAAGACGCAATTACAGCTATAATGTCGACTTCACATGCTTCCCAATTGCAAGTTCAGCAAGAAAATGAAGAGAATCCAAGTCAATCGATTTCCAAGATAACCTACAGGAATCCCTTATGCCCTCACATCCATACGGCTTTAAAGATGTCTTCAGAATATCAAGCTATAATGGAAGAGTGTGGATTTACAGGGCTCGTTAATATGCCCCATTTCGAAACAGATCCGGATATTTTGAATTACCTTCTGTCATGCTACAATTCAGAGGACGGTATATTTTATGTGACTCTGAACGATGGCCAAATGTTCCAATTCACTATTGAACCGAATGACATACATCGGTTTACGGGCCTTCCTATCAGAAATTTACCAACTGTTACAACCAAGGCAACACTCGTGGAAGAAAACAAGAAATTTCTCGAATCAACGTACGGTTTCCATGTTGATTGTAAGTATAATTCGTTTTAATTCAAATTTTTTATTCTGTTTTTTATTCTGATACAATTTGCTGTTATAAATTTATAGTAATTTTCACTGTTTCGCATTTGCAGCCCATGTCAATAAATCAAGGCGTGGTGTAGATACACAATCAATTGCACACCACTTTCTTGCTGCACTTATTGCATTTTTTCAAGCCAGAATTGTTATGCAGGGTCGCCAAACAGATATACCAAATTGGGCCATTGCATACATTTGTGCCACTATCTCAAAACAAAAATTCGATTGGTGCACATTTCTATCCAAAAAAATAAGAGCTGACATATCAAATTCAAAAATCTCAGATAAACCTTTCATTTATTCAACAAACTATCTCCTCGGCTTCTACTATGAGGCACTTTTAAATTTAAAAGCTAAAGAAATTCCTACTTGCTCTGATGAGGCTTTGAAGAAATTCTCAATTCCATTTGCAGAACAACAGGTATAAACTATTTAGTTTGTAATTGTATTACAATTTTCTTCATTACAGTGCACAGTTATTAAAACTTAAATTTTAATGTTTTGCAGAGAAGATATCTTGAAGCCATTCCCGAAAAAAAAGATGTCGAGAGGAAGAGGCCAACTACACGTGGAGGCTTTGGGGACTCCCAATCTGAAATGGAAGCTCACTCCTCTCAACCCTCAACAGCTTTGAACTCGTTAAACGCCAGAGAAGTAATACATTCTCATATATTATTTACAAATTCCAAAGTTGCAGATTTATTTTTCAATTTAAATTTTAACAAAATGAATTGACAACATTTAATATTGATGAATAGCAGGGACTATGGAACCTTCTTCCCCAACTCACTCCGTACAGTCGCATGCATTGATATCTTCTGAACAGCCACTGAGTACAACTCCTACAAGGCCACCCGTAGCACCAAAAAAACAACCCCTCGACAACAAGGTACAACTTTTCTATAGAACGTTTAATTTCGTAGTTTTGACTTTATGAATTGTTTTAATATTTTTCATTTTTTCTTGTACTTTTCAGCACATGTCAGTCATGATCAAACCACGGCACCGACACCCACTCAACCATTAATTTTTAAAATGCCAACCAGAGGAACAAAGAAAAGAACATTGGTAAACGCATGCCTTTTGCTCCGGCCCCTAGTGGGACACTAAACCTTGACTCCTCGTTTCAATTCCAACTCTCTCACTTGGTGGCTTGCCCAGTGCAACGGGCATATCTGTTTTGAACAATATAAATTTAGATGAAGATTATTTGGGCATTGATAGCAATGACCCAACTGGTTTTTTCGATACCCGCGAGATGATTCAAGGCCAGCAGGTATACTTCAAATTTCAATTTTAATATGCTTTACAATTTTTAATTACATTCTGATTTAAATTTATTTATCTAAATCTTGATTTATTTTTTCAAAAACAGGATCAGCCCACCCAAAGACAGAAACAAGGAGCAGTTGATCTTGGTCATGGTGAAAGCCCCCACACTTCTCCAGCAAGATCGTCTGCATCAGATTCAGATAGTGAAGAGTTTCCACCTTTTCCTTTGGAGAACTTAATTGGTAATGATTGTCAATCCCATGTCAGTGAGTTTATTATTCCTCAAATCCAACAGCTTATAGAATGGGAGAGAAGGGCTAAAGTTCTTATCAATGAGATTATTAGTCGTTATGAAAATTATTGGCAACGGGATAGTTTATACGCTGCAGTCCAGAATCAACCTGCGAAGATGGATTCCTTACTTACCCAAGTAAGATGTGGGACTGTCACGTTTAACAACGACTATAAAGATGGCATTTTAGATAAGGCACTAAACAAATTGGAAAATATTAGTGCCGAGGCCTAGGCATATTTTAACAAATGGTCAAAGGACAAGGATTTGGTATCAATCGCAAATGCCGAAAGAGATAGAGCAAAAAGTACTATTACATTCTAACAATCATTTTTGTTAATTTGAAATTTTGAATTTACATTAATATTTTGAATTGACGTTACTCTTTTTGTGCAGTTGAAATATGAAAATTTGAAGAGTCAGGTGAAGGTTTTGCAAGTTCACTTGGAAACAAAAAAACGACTTATTCGCAAAGAAAAATTTGAAGCAAAATATTGTTTTGGTTAACAAACAAAACAATACACTAAAGCGGATAATTAAAGAGCATGGTCTCGACCCTGACATCTTGTTCAAAGCCAAAGCAGCTGCTGATCCAAATTTGCTGTCGCATGGAGATGCAACAAATCAAGAAGAAAGAATTATAAAAAATCTGGACAGTGCTGCAGAAGATCTTATAAGTTCAGGGGTTATTTCTGGTGTTGGGGAAAGAGGTGCAGCCAGAGTGGAAGAAGCCGTTGGGGAAGAGAGCAGAGCAGAATTTTCTAAAGAAAAAGAGGGTTTTGAAAATTAGAAACTTTTATTATTGACTAAACTTTAAATATTGAATTTGAAAACTTCAACTATTGAGTTTGTACTATGCTATTTGAATTTAATTATATGGTGATTAGATGGTGATTATCATGAATTATATGTATGTTTCTTGTTTACTTGCATTGTCATGAATAGTATGTGGACGTAGATGATGAATGATGACAATTGATAATCAATGATAGATGATGATGAAAGACGATGATCAATTTAATGTGTATAATGTAAAATTTAGTGCCTAAATATCTTGTGGGACTTTAATTATCTTGAAAATTATGTCTTTGGGAAAAAATAGCAATTAAGATTTGAAACAGATCTTTACTATTTAGGATTTCTCCTTAATAGACTTATGGTGTAGGAAAATTCTATTTTAAAGAGATTCACCTCTATATTAGTGCATAATCTTTCACTAGAGAGGTTGTTTGACATCCAAAATAGTCAAGACCATTTGTCAGAAAATAACGTTTTGCTGGAAACAATCATTGATGTAGAGGCTAGATTAGCCAATTATGAAATAGTTAAATTCCAGGCCATAAGAATTAGAGCTAGGGAAATAATCAAGACCATGGTTTAAAAGATATGGTTTTGTTATCATGGATATTGTTTTGTGTAGAGTAGATTATGGAGGCTATGGAGGCTAGATTAACCAAAGTTGGAATATCCATGTGATTAAAAGATAGGTCAAGCTCGATATAGAACTTTGAAGTTTAATGTAAAACATATAAGGTTTTTATCATGAAGATTAGTCTGTATAGATCAAGTTCATAGGTTGATGAACTGGATCATTTTTTAATATTTGATAAGGGTGAAGAATAATTTTGGATTAGAACTGGGAGGCTATAAGTTGGAATAATTTTGAGTGTATAAGAAAATATTGAAGGTTGCAAACTACATCATAGTAAACTGTGTGTAAGTATTTATGTAGAGCCTTGAAGAAGGCACACTACATTTGCAGGATAGTTTATGTAGAGTCAGTTTTATTACTAGAAAGGATTTTAAATAGTTGTGATTAGTGTAGATTGAGTTTGAATAACTTCATGGAGAAATCCGAAGAAGTGATGGATCTATGACAAAGCAGGGAATTTTAGGAAGAGTGTCAGGACTTTTATTTATAATAGTATAATGTATTGTTTAATAGTTTAATATATAATAAATTAAATATAATTCTAAGAAATCAAGAAAGAATCATCACTGGTAAGAAATTAAACATAATTGAAAATATGATAGGGTTTAGCTTACCTCTTGCGTATTAGATTGCTGTGAAATCATCAAGGGTAACGTGCTAGATCTTTGTTTTACCTGACATTGTAGACAGAGGGGTGAGTTGCCTGACATTGTCAGTCCTGAGAAGTCCCAGCAACATCTTTAAATATATAGACCAACAATATCTTTAAATAAATGATAACAAGAGCTGAAAAAATGTAAAGTAACAAACAATAAGATGATGTTGAAGAAGATACCTATTTAAAATTGAAATCATCACCGGTAATGTGCTAGATCTTTGTCTTAATAAAATTCAACACAAAAATGGATTAGTAGATAGATGGGTGAGTTGCCTGACATTGTCAGTCCCGAGAAGTAACAGCTTCCTCGGACGGATGTCAACCCACGTTTTCAAAAAATAAAATATTGTATTTAACTAAATGTAAATACATAGACATCTTTAATGATAACCAGAGCCGAAAAAAATGAATAGTAACAAACAATAAGATTAAGTTGAAAAAGATACCTCCTTAAAGTTGAAATCATCACTGCCACTAGTAATGAGCTATATCTGTGTTTCAAAAAAAACCAACACGAGAAATGGATTAGTAGATAGATGGGTGAATTGCCATGGTTAACCATGCCAAATTTAATAAGATTTAACAACCTTTCTGCTTAGCATCCAAGAAAAAATACAGTGCCTTCTCCAGATAAATCATAGAAGTTAAATTTGTATAGGATTCCCATCTTGAGATATTGTAAAATGTTTTGGGGAAAATGGATCAGTATCAAAATATGTTGTATAGGATTCACATCTTGAGATTCTCTTCGGGACTGCTTCTTGGAGTGGTTGAATTAAAAAATGTCTCTTTTTTTTCAAATTTTTAAGGTGGTGCATATGATCATAGCTCAATAAGGTTGTTTACATATCCTTTAGTAGATTCCTGCTACCACCATGTTTTGTTTTCCTTTGCTGAAGATACAATGTTCAAGTGTATGTTTGAAGACAATTTTCTTGAAGCTCCCCCATTTCTATGCCTTGAATTGATTAATCATGATCTTCTTGAAGTACAATTGATAAAATCAAGTGTCTCAAATATTGAAAAACAATTTACAGCTCAACATAAAGTTCTCTGTGCAAGGTTGGATCATCTTAAAGAGGTAAGATTGTGTAAATTTTGTCAAGAGTGCCTTACTGGTACCTCATCTCAAACTCAGTCTTAGCATATATCATGAAGTTTCTTTTTGAATTAAAATATCTCTTTTTTTTCAAATTTTTAAGGTGGTGCATATGATCATAGCTCAATAAGGTTGTTTACATATCCTTTAGTAGATTCCTGCTACCACCATGTTTTGTTTTCCTTTGCTGAAGATACAATGTTCAAGTGTATGTTTGAAGACAATTTTCTTGAAGCTCCCCCATTTCTATGCCTTGAATTGATTAATCATGATCTTCTTGAAGTACAATCTATAAAATCAAGTGTCTCAAATATTGAAAAACAATTTACAGCTCAACATAAAGTTCTCATGAATTATATGTATGTTTCTTGTTTATTTGCATTGTCATGAATTGTATGTGGACGTAGATGATGAATGATGATAATTGATAATTAATGATAGATGATGATAATGAGGATATGATAATGATATGGTGATGATATGATATATATGGATGATGAGGAATTTTATGTGGACTTATATTTAAAATCGTATAATGTATTGTTTATCCCGAATTTTATGTGGACTTGTATTTAAAAATAAATTAAATATAATTCTAAGAAATCAAGAAAGAATCATCACTGGTAAGAAATCATCAAGGGAAAGAATTACCTCTTGCGTATTAGATTACTGTGAAATCATCAAGGGTAACGTGCTAGATCTTTGTTTCACATGACATTGTAGATGGAGGGGTGAGTTGCCTGACATTGTCAGTCCTGAGAAGTGCCAGCAACAACTTTAAATATATAGACCAACAATATCTTTAAATAAATGTAAATATAAAGAATTAGACTTGTAACGTCTTTAATGATAACAAGAGCTGAAAAAATGTAAGGTAACAAACAATAAGATTATGTTGAAGAAGATACCTATTTAAAATTGAAATCATCACCGGTAATGTGCTAGATCTTTGTCTTAAAAAATTCAACACAAAAAATTGATTAGTAGATAGATGGGTGAGTTGCCTGACATTGTCAGAGAAGTAACAAATTTTCCTGACGGATGTCAACCCACGCAAAAAATAAAAATTTTGTATTTAACTAAATGTAAATACATACACCTGTAACATCTTTAATTATAACCAGAGCTGAAAAAATGAATAGTAACAAACAATAAGATTAAGGGGAAAAAGATACCTGCTTAAAGTTGAAATCATCACTGCCACTGGTAATGAGATAGATCTTTGTTTTAAAAAAATCCAACACGAGAAATGGATTAGTAGATAGATGGGTGAATTGCCTGACATTTTTAGTATATAAAGATAAAAGATAGATAAAGAAGATACCTACTTAAAGTTGAAACAATCCATTATCAATAGCTTCATCAAAGTCGATGTTGTCTTCTGTAGAATGTGACGAAGAGCCAATTACACTCTCAAGGTTGGGAATATTTGTACTTGTAGCTGTATTATTTACACCTCTTTTTTCACAAAGGGAATTCCAGTGAGCAATTGCTCTGTCAAAAAATGAATAGTAACAAACAATAAGATTAAGGGGAAAAAGATACCTGCTTAAAGTTGAAATCATCACTGCCACTGGTAATGAGCTAGATCTGTGTTTTAAAAAAATCCAACACGAGAAATGGATTAGTAGATAGATGGGTGAATTGCCTGACATTTTTAGTATATAGACCTGTAACATCTTTAATGATAAAGATAAAAGATAGATAAAGAAGATACCTACTTAAAGTTGAAACAATCCATTATCAATAGCTTCATCAAAGTCGATGTTGTCTTCTGTAGAATGTGACGAAGAGCCAATTACACTCTCAAGGTTGGGAATATTTGTACTTGTAGCTGTATTATTTACACCTCTTCTTTCGCAAAGGGAATTCCAGTGCGCAATTGCTCTGTCAAACGGAAAGGTTTCGAGGGAGTATCGTGAAACATAACACCTCATGCAACTTTCCAGATTTTTATCCAACCTATTTCTCAGTTTTGATTTGATAAATGACAATGCACTGAAAACTCTTTCATCCTCCACAAACCCCAAAATCATTGTCCTGGCATAACTCATATAGTCCAAATACTCACCGATATCTTCTTGTAAGATAGAACTTTGATAGATTCCTCACCACAAATTTGTAATAGCACCACTTTCGTAAGGTTGATCTAAATTCTTATATTGGTTCCTCATTGTTGTTGCAAAATTGGTTGACTCAAACTTTAATAAATCAGCATTCAGTATACCTTTGATTTCCGTACCCTTGAGCTCTGATGTCTTTGTAAATTGTTCCATTATTGTACCCATTGATTTATGGAAATGATTACTGACAAAGTCTGCACGGCCACCTTCTGTATTCCAAAAATTTGGATTCATCACACCCATGGCTTCCAGAATTTTATCTTTACAGAAACGTTCCCTAATTTCTGATGACAAGGTTTCTGAAATTTTTTTAAGCTTTATTCTTGTTTCAACTATCACAGACTCAAACAAATTACGTGTCACAGGAACATCTTCTCGTTCCGATCCTGTAATATCTTGACGTCTTTGCAAAATGTGCATTGGTATTTCCCTCCCATTAACAGAGATGCATAGGTGATCGTGGATATTAAATCTCAAAAAGGTGTTAGGATTTTTAAGATCTAATAAATCTCTCCAATTTTCAAAAACAGGTGCATCAAAACTATCCTGGGAATAGTACAATATATCAAGACTTTGACATACCATTTTCCTCATCCGTATAAAATCCACAATATAGATCAATTTTCCCTGTGCATGCTTCATCAGTGTATTGATCTCCTTTAACATTGGAATAATACCAACCAATGTAAGAAAGTCTCCAAATCGCTTAAGTGGAACAACAGTCCCTTGCCCTATCAACTTCATGACGGTATTTCTGCATGAAACCAACCAATGAAGGATACTCCTCACGAACTCTGCATGCTGGTTCATACAAAGAGATCCATCTAGTCTCCACATCCTTCAGAAGTTTTTTGCCGTCTGTAATTCCAATTGCAAATTTTTGGAACTCGAGAAAACGCTTTGGGCTGCTTGACATATAGGCATGAAGTTCTCTTATGAGGTCTTCTAATTTAGCAACATTTTCGTGGTTGCTTACCATTTTATATGCTAAATTCATTCTGTGAGCCATACAGTGAATTGGTAGCATATATGGGGCCACTGTTGTTTGTAATCTAACACACAGCCCTGTTCGGTGACCCTGCATGATAGATGCACCATCTGCTCCAACGCATACCAACTTCGTAGCAATTTCATAATCAGTCATACCAACAACATCTTTCAAATGAGAAACAACTATTTTATATAGGTTTTCAGCATTGCGATTTTCAACCATTTTCATAACACCCAATGAGATGAGGAGTCCTTATATGATTTTCTAAAGTATATATGTGGATACATACCCATGCGGTGTTGTCGACTATTGTCACTTCATCAATTGAAAGAGAGATAAAGTTTTCTTTTTTTACATTCTCTTTCAAATCTTCCTTCTCTATCATCGAGAGGCATTTTGCCATTTCCCATCCACTACTCTCGCACCAATGAGACCGAGGTACATTCAATTCCGTTAAATTGATACAAAACTTTGAAATCAAGGAAATATGACATCGCCCTTCCTTTTTAAGTATTTGAAAAAGAGTAGAGAATTGTATGAATTTTGCATGTAGATTTGTTTCTTTCATCTTACCAATATGCGATGTGATTGTTCCTCCCTTTTCCAACAGATGTCTGTGTTTTTTCTGCTCTGCCTCATATTCCACTGCGTATCTGACATGCATGCACTCCTTTTCAGTTTTCCACCTATGTGTTTTGATTTTCTGGCCATCCGCCCCTGTTACAGTTAAATATTGTTTTCCACAATGTTTTTCTATAGTGTCCAGCTTCAGTTGCATTTTTTGTTGCTTTCCCAATTTCCACGTACATATTGTACATGTACATTCACATGGGATTTCTTCAGAATTAGATGATTGTACAGGTTCAATAAATGGAAATTTAGCTGCCCAATCAAACTTGTATGTCCTGCCAATGGTCCACATATTCTTGTTCGTTTTCAATGCTTTACTTTTTTGAGTAGAATTTTGAGCAATATCGCAATCACCTGGTTTCCTCTTTCTTGGACCAGAGTTTGATATTGATTTCTGTCTTCCATTTTGCTGAGTGTTTGTATCTGTGATATCTAGCTACACTTCTGGTTGCACCCCAACAGGAACAATATCTTCAAGATCTGGCATATTATCATAGGTTTCATTTGTTTGACTGTGATACTGTGCAGAATGCATGTCCACCTCAATAATACCTTCCACACAGTCAGTATTCTAATTCTTTTTGGTGGCATCTATATGATTGGTATTTACATTATCTATATCCGCAGAGTTTCCAAAATACTTGAAGAGTGATTTCTGAGATTTCTTACTTACTTTTAGGTTATTCGTATTCTTTGAGCTGGCACCTTCCATTATTCTGAAAAGAGTCCTGCGTCAGCAAAAGAACCAAGAAGCGACTCTGTCCAGTCTCTGAGGTCTTGTCGCGCGTGAACTGTCTGATGTCACGCGTCAACACTGCCCAAGTCGCGCGTCAACACTTCCTCTGTCGCGCGTCAACCCTTCCTCTGTCGCGCGTCACTTCTTAGCCCAAGTCACGCGTCAGTATAGCTCTTGTCACGCGTCAATACAGCTTGTCGTCGCAGCGCCGCAAGATGCACTCTTGTCATGCATCGCATGCTTTTTTCGCGCGTCAATATTGCCCTTGTCGCGCGTCAACACTGCATTTGTCACGCGTCAACAATCACAGGATAACAGTAATATGAATCTCTGGTGCTCAAGGGTATGCGAGTTCAAATTTCACAGTATTGGTAATTTGGTAAGCTACTTGAGGTATACTACCCGGCGAATCACATAGGTTTTTATAGGAGATGTTTTCAAATGAAGGTGAAGCCGACCCCCCAAAAAAAATATACTTTATATTTTAGGCGAACAGGACACCGACCCACTCCGAATAATTCACCTTTTCAAATTTTCCTAAAATGAAATTTTTGCCATATTACGAATATTCGCCGCTAAAATTATCCCCGGTGTTAATGGTTGGAGTGTAAATCCTACACTCTCCCAATATTCTTTCCTTGATGACATGACACCTAAATCCTCTATATAGAGACAGGATGCTTAAATCCTATTTTTGGTGAAAAGACACCTAAATCCTTAGTACTTCGTTCTAACCATATCTAAGGCAAAAAACACACATAAACAATTACATCTCTTATCTCATGATAGATATGTGAATTATATGCTTGATTCACTTATTTTTCAATATGCATTTCTATTTTTCACATTTACTAAGTTAAATTTCAATTTCATTTATCATGAGCATTGACTACACTTATCTTCTTTTGCATATTTGACCTTACTCGACAAAAGGAAACACACAAATGGAACAAGAAGCAATATCAAGCACAAGATGCTTAATAAAATTCAATATTTAAGGAAAAAATGTAGGTATCATTTCTACTATGCACAAAATGTCACCCCTAGGATCCTTATCCTCTCTTAGATTCCATAATACACATTTCACAATCTCATTTGGCATGATATCAAGTACAATCCTCATTCAACATGTTATCGGTTACTAACTCCCTTCAACTCTTCACAAGGTATATTCTTCTTATCTACTTTATACTACCAAATATTCATTCACCAACATAAAGTGGGGGAAAATTTCAACACAAAATTATGTACTTACTATTTTTATAATGCCTCTAAGTATGTCATTATATGCATGATTCCTAAGTAAGAAAACTACACATTAACAACACTTGTTTTACTTTTACATTGCTTTATCCTTTTTATACTCTTATTATTTACTTTTCATGAATGGTTGATTTACTTTTATACATTAGACAACATGTGACCCAGCTCTATATTTTATGTTATAAATTCTGAGCATCCCAAACAATATCGCCCATTAGGGACAGGAGCGCCCATGCACTATTGTCCCCTTTGGGTGCTTCTGTCCTTTTCCTCCTTTTCTCAAATTTGAAATGCCACATTACTTTTTATCTTTTCTAAAACCTTTCTTATCACTTTGGGTCAGCCTTTTTGGTTGTTAATGATGAAATTCAAACAAGGGAATCATATATATACATGACTTACTCACTATTATTAGGGGTTGTAAAATTTGGGCTATTACTTAGTATCTACTACTTGGAAAAATAGCAACATTCAAGGACTACATTTGGGTTTCATTATTTGTTACACAAGAGGGGCCATTTTTGAATTCAATATCACACAATCATCTTAGGGGTAAAGTAGTTATAGTCTTCTTACTTGGTGTGGTGCACAAGGGAAACCTAACTTCAAGGGACATAATTCAATCACACACACACACACACACACACACACACACACA
Source organism: Taxus wallichiana var. yunnanensis (assembly GCA_018340775.1). Classification (NCBI taxonomy): domain Eukaryota; kingdom Viridiplantae; phylum Streptophyta; class Pinopsida; order Cupressales; family Taxaceae; genus Taxus; species Taxus wallichiana. Next base: position 422,517,269 of record CM031240.1, on the reverse strand, counting down.
CACACACACACACACACACACACACACACACACACACACACAAGTAGAACTACATAGATTCTAAAATGTAGTGCAATTATAGGTTAAAATCCCATTGGGGTGACTTTCAAGGTCAATCTGAATCAACCATATACATTGTTTATTTCATATTTTGTTTACTTGGTCCTTATGCAAGTGGCTAGGTTTTTTTGTAGGTTCAAGTGTGATAGTAAAACCCTATAGTGAAGTGGATGAGATAAGGAGAGAAAGGAAAAGAAAATTCCAAACCTGAAAAGATCAAGTAGAACATTTTCTAGGACACTAGCGCCTGAACAGTCTTGTCCTCCTCTAGGTGGTTTTGTCTAGAGGATTTTAAGATTATAGTCTCCTAGATGAAGCTTGTCCAGTCCAATCCATCATGTTCTACCCATTTTCCATCCCACAATCAATATATATCTTCAAATACAAGCTAAGTCACTCTCATATCACGATTACTTACATGTGTTTGTTTCGCATGATATATCTTGCTCATTATTATAATATCTATTTGATCTCAATCCTCTTATTAAGATTTATTTTTTTAAATCAGTTATTAATTATATAGTATATTGATCAATTAGGGTTTACCAAATTGGTATCACCCTAGAATATATTAGTATCTTGGTATGATTTTATTTTATTTATGTACATAGTACAAAGCTATATATTTTTGTTAAGTGACTTCAGAATCTATTAATAAATTATTCTCTCTTATACATTAACTATGATTAGAAAATTTATTATCAGTATTGAATGGGCCAAGTTGTGGGACCACTTGATTTTATCTTAAATTAAAATGTATTATATGTTATGCTTGGAAGTGAAATACTTAAAAAAATATTAGGTTGTAATTTTTAGGGTTTTTACATATGGTCATTTTTTTAATGTAGTAGTTCCTTTAAAATAAAATTATTATGCAAAAGATAGATTTCAATCATAGTACATATTTTAAACATATTGAAGTCAAGACTTTGAATTTATGCCAATTTAATTTAAAAAATCATCATTCTACATACAACAATTAATTCCTAGCCTTCGATGCATCCTTTTACTTTCTTGGTTTTTATTTTTCAGTCCAAAGAGTCTTTCTATAATCTTGTTTACTTTTTATGATCTTTGAAACATGTGCCTATTCAATTTCAATCAGGATTATTATTGGTCCACTATTTTCTTCATCAATAATATGTATCTTTGTAACAATAGTATTGACAATAGCTCTAAGACCTTCATTTTATTTTGTTTAATAATAATGGGTTAGTTAACAAAAATAATGTAACTTCTCAAAAATTTAATTTAAATAATCGCACATTTTTGAAAATTAGTACTATGTTTCGATGTTCCTTATCCTCCTTGATTTTTTGCTTCTTTCCAAAATGGTATGCTTCAAGATGGGCCTCTTCACTAATTTTTCCTATGGTCCTTGTTCTTGGAAGATAGTCAATTTTTTTGGTGCACTCAATAGTGCTTTCTTATCCTATTTTTAACATGAGTTAAAGACTTGTTTCACTACTTTAGCTTCAATACCAGGGGAAAGGGGATGTTACCTCCATTTCTCTACCGATTATAATTTTCCTTGGGTTCTTCTTGTATTCAAACCTAAGTTCGGATTTAATATTTAAAGTCCAAAATTTATATGCACCATCATTTTTATCTCATGATCAAATTGAATAATTTTGATCTCATCTCCTTAATTAGGGACATTTTATCATGTTGGATCATTTTTCTATTCTCTCAAGGAGTGCTTATTCGTCCCACCGTAGTTGGTATTCAAAGTTTTCTACTCCTAATGTTTACACTCCATAACCTCATTCCTTAACCAACCCAGTGTAAATGGGAAAAATTATTTAGTCATTTGTAAGGCTTGGGCTACTCAAACATGTATATAAGGGACTATCTCCTCTCCTAAACATGAAGAACACAAATAAAACCACTTAGTAGCTAGGTTTCTAATCTTATGAATGATGTAACACCCTAATAGGGAACTTACTAAAAGTGTAATATTTTTTGTTTTATTTTACTAAATATTTACATCAACATAATTAAAAGCTTCATAGAAGTACCTATTATGTTACATATACAATTTCCAATTCCATATCCTATATATATACAACCAAATTGTACCATCCCAAAATACCATTTATAGTATTGCAACTTTAATAATTACATATGCTTCATATACAAAAATGGTACAATCCTTTTATAATGTATAAAAATAATATTTTAATTTCAATTTAATTATATTATGAAGTATATCCAATTAGCATAGACAATAAGTATAATCGAGGCAACAACCTTGCTTCATAGCCCATAGGTGATGATAATATCTGAAGTCTTTGTGTACATGTCTCAATGTGCAACTATAAGGAGGGAGATTATCATTGGAGAATTTTACAACCCAACTTCAAACCTCAAGTATCCCCTTTCACACATCCCTTTTAGGTGGTGTTCCTTTCCTTCAACGAAGGAAACAGAGATAAAGACATAAAAATATCAATAGAGAATAGTAAAAATATAGCCATTTGTATAGCTATCCACATCCAAATAATAGTCAATCATAATATTCTAATACCCAAAACTATCTAATGATTTCCAACTAAATATAGAGCAATGGGTAAGTGAATGACAATTTATACAAGAAAATACGTGTAGTCTCTTTTTACCACTTGCTTTAACAACCAACCCTAAATGTATCGGCATATCATTTAGATTTGTTTGGAAGCTCACCCGAGGTGCGTAGTAGGTGCCGAGTTCCTCCTTTATGTGAGATTTGTGAGAATTATCACCCTTGGTAAGGGATTTATTGCATAAATAGGGAATGAACATACCCATTCTAGGAATTGAGATAAGAACTAGTCCTAGGCTCATGGTATAACATGATCAACTAAATGAAAGTAGAATCAAACCATGAGTAATATCAAGAAAACCAAGAAACACGTACATGAACATAAGGGAAATATAAAGATCAAGATCCATCACATAATTACTTCATAAACTCTTCATTATATTCATTAATCAAATAAAGTAGTGATGAGGCCAAAAATTGGCCATAAATTACCATTATTTTGTCCTTTCAAGTTACATTTGAAAGTAGATTTAAATGTAAACTAGGAACTTATTGTTTTCTTAAAATAGAATATAGGATATATATCTTGTTCATTCTTTAGAAATATTTGTTTGACTAATCCTATTGATTATTTGGGAAAAAGATGCAAAGTCTTGTGTATGCGGATCATAAAAGAAAGATAATGCTAGTATTGAGAAAAGTGGAATTCATCATGAATGGTATATATAAAATTAATTACGATTTCATATTCAGATTCCTCTCGAAAAATTATGTAATTTCAAAATAAAAATCATCTCAATCCGAGATCGTATGCAAAAGTTATATTTATTTTAAGTTAGTTCTCGAACTTAGTTCGCTGTGTTAGTTCAAGAAGTCACGAGTTAGTTCTAGAACTCACATCAAATAGGACCGTGAATAACCATAGATTCAAATGGAAAATATGAGAGAGGTTTTATTCTTAGTAATGTTTTTAACATAAACCTCATTCATATTTTCTACAAGTTTTACGAATGATGAGAAATCTAACTTTCGGTGAGTGCGGTCCTGAGGAAAAGTGTATCGATCAGCTCTAAAAGTTCCATAAAAAGAAACAACTCAAATGGAAAATATAAGAGAGTTTTTTTTTCATAGCAATGTGTTTAAAAAAACCTCATTCATATTTTCTACAGGTTTTACCAATGAAGAGAGATCTAATTGTTAGTAAGTTGCAGTCGAGGAAAAGTGTATCGGATAAGTGCTAAAAGCTCCATAAAAAGAAATAGAAAAGTCACAAAAATATGAGAGAGATTTTTGATACTAGAAATGTGTTTAACAAAAAATTCATTCATATTTGCAACAGGTTTTACAAATTAAGATGAATCTAACTTTTATTGAATCGTAGTCCGAGGAAAAGCGTATCAGACAAACGTCAAAAGTTCCAAAATCAAAAACAACAAAGTCAAATGGAAAATCTGGGAAAGGTATTTGGTCAAAATCATATTTTGAGGAAAAACCTCCTTCCAATAATGTAGGAGAATAAAATCATTATGATTCTTGTTACCAAAAGCAAGGAGAAGATTTGGGAGCAAATCTTCCTAAAATAAGTGAGATAAGACTTTGACTCCAATAATATATCTCTCTCCATATTTTGTGGAGATGGAGATCTTAGTTTTTAGGATTAGAATAAAGATAAGATCATATTGTATCTCCCAAAATAAGGATTTGGTTGGATGCATAAATTATAAATGCAACCTTCCACACTCATATATGTAATGTTTTAACACCAAGAAATGAATATGTTCTTTTCTCTCTAATATTCTGCAGTTTTGAGTTAAGATCTTGAGGCATGGTTTAAATCATCTTCCAAGGAATGATCTGCCACTCATTCTAAGGAAGATGGATCTGTATATTTGTGTTTTTATTTTGTAATAATTTGTGTTTATTTATTTTTCTATAATTATCATCTTGTTGTGTTGTTCTTCTCTTTGTATTGTAACATTCAGTCTATTGTAAACCTGCAGGTGTTTCATTTAATTTTGCTTATTTCTAATTCAAAAATTTCAATTTATGCAAGTGTGTTTTATTCTTACAAGTGTGATTTCCTTTATGCATGTTTGCTTTCAATTTATGCAAGTTTGGATTGTGTTTAAGGGAGTTGCTTTCCAAGATCTTATTCTCTTAATGCATACAGCCTTTGGACACCAACCCAAATTGACATTATTAATGGTGAGGATTGACGACCCTCATCATTTTTGTGTCATTTTCGGGAACACGGTGTTATTAGGAGATTCAGAGTTCTCTAAAAGAATATTTTAGTGATAGTAGAATACCTTTTAGCAAATTTTGTGACAAGAAGCATTTGGTAAGTAGTTTCTTTAGACTTTTATTTCCTGCAAGTAGATTAAAATTTCATTTCTGTAATTAGGAATATTAGATTGTAAATATTTATCTCCCCACAAACTAACTTTGTGTATAAGAAAATGACTTGTGATGTTTGATAAAAAGGTATAATGGTATGAACAAAGAATTCAGATCTAGAAATGGTAGAATATGATATTGAATCTGAAGTAGATCCAATTGATGAAATATCATATGTCATTCTTGATAACCACCACCATTTCCCTTGTATCAACTAACAGCTCAGTGATCTTATTACACATAACCTTAGTCAAAAATTGGCATATCTAGTTTGCAATAATGAAGTAGTAGTATTTCTAATTAACTCCATCCATATTCAGGGATTTCATTATGGCCAAAATAAAAACCCACTCATAATAAATCCACCCATCCAAATTAGTTTTTCATCCCATAATAAAATTCAATCCCTGAACCATATCCATTAGAAATATTTGTTTTCATGTCTTTCAATTTATTCATTTTTTTATATGCTTGTATAACATGAAGAAGCAATTATTGTGAATATCAAGACAAACACTTTTTCATGCTAACATCCATAGGAATTTCCAAAGTTGTTCTTGGTACCAACATGCAGATTTTTGCACACCAACAGTATCAACCAAGGAGCAGTTTGGAGGGACCCACAGATACATAACACAATCCATCTCCTGAGATCACTAGTTTGGGCTTTAAAGATTACTATGGTGATTCTAATTCAAGTTGGGCTTTGAAGACCTAGAAATTTTCTACACAATTTTTGGAAATCTTCTTGGAGTTACCAAGTATGCAAAAAGGTTTTTATGAGATCTCAGACATTGCTTCCTATTTTACAAAAGTTGTACTTTGATGAATATATTCTGATGATGGATCAATTTTTTCTCTAATCCTTCTCATGCTATCATTTTAGAAAAAATAGAAAAAAAAAAATCTAAAATCTTTTATTGGAAAACGAGCTTGTTGGCCAATCAAAGGGGGAAAAAATTGATTGGAAAACCATCTTGTTGGCCAATCAAAGGAAAAAAAAACTTTGATTGGAAAACCAACTTATTGGCCAATTAAAGACAAAAACAAAAGGCGACTCTTCTTCAAAAGCAATCAACTATTACTTGGTGGCTTCTTTCTTGACACTATTTGACCATGTTAACAATAGGATGACAAGGACAACTAGAGGTATGATCAAATTATTTTGTTCTACTATTTTATTTTTAAGCTTTTTACTACAAATTAGATCCACTTTTAAGATCTCTAAGGAAGGCAAGATAAAATTAATGTCTCCCCTACTTATATGAAAAATATGTGCACTTCTTTGCAATCAAAATTTTAGAGTCTAATTTATGGGAAGCCATGAATAAACAACATGCATGAGCTTAAGTGCAGGAGAGAAGGAGAAACACGAGGTATGCATTTTGATTTTAGATATGAGACACATCGAAAGGAGATTCACATAAGAACTTGGTGTACAAGAAAGGAAATCAAAATCAACAAAAGAAGCTCCACACGAGAACCTCGATGTAAAAAAAAGGACAACGAAGGAGATCCACACAAGAACCTATTGTACAAGAAAGGAAATCAAAAGCAACAGAAGGAGCTCCACACAAGAACCTGTTGTAAAAGAAAGGAGATCAAAAGCAGCAGAAGGAGATCCACACAAGAACTCCGTTGACAAGAAAGAAAATAAAAAATAGTAGAAGCGCATCCACACAAGAACACATTTGTACAAAAAAATAAAATCAAAAACAATAGAAGGAGATCCAAAAATAACTTTTTGTATAAGAAATAATATTAAAAACAATAAAATGATATCCACACAAGAACCTCGTTATACAAGAAAGACAATAAAAACAGCGGGGTAAGTGCATGAAGTTGGGGTGCCAAAAAGCGGACAAAAACCTGAAAATAGACGAAACGCAGCGTGCTGCGTTTGCTAAAATGTTCTCACATTTTTAATTTCTTTGGCTCGGTAATCACCAAACCTCTAATGCGTACACATTTCAAAGAATTAAAACACATATGCATGTTTTTGGTATGGACCATGCATATGTGTTTTGGTGGTTTATACTTACAAAAATAAATGTTTAATAATAAGATTTCTTTTATTATTTCTTATACTTTAAATTTATTTTAGTAAATATAAGAAATTAGGGTCACTCTGCACCTTATGGAAGTGGTCTCGTAGCTCCAATAGTTATAATCTAGAAGATAGTTTTTCAAAATCTAATATGGTCAATACTTACTCATTTTCAGGATTTCAGCAAATGACCTAAAACTTTCAGGGCATATATATTGTAGTCGTTCTTTGTTTTGGGAAAGCATATAGTCATTTTTAAGGTTTTTTGACCTTCTAAAATGGATTTTGGCCCTACCATTGCTTGAATTGGTACTAATTTTTAAATTTTGTCCATAATTCACTTTAGTGACCATGAATTAACTCTGTGATGTTTGTCTACTTCTCACTAAAAAGAGATACTCACTTTGTAGACAGAGGATTGTTCCCTGAATGGGATTCCTATTCAATGGCCAAAATGAGGTGATTGTAATGTGCCTCATCCTTAAGGTGTGATAACACTGCTATGTGTTGAATGATTTTTATGAATAGTACCAAGTGAATTGCATCAAGTGAACTCATATGAATTCTCATTCGTAGAAACATGGTGCTCCATATAAAGATCATCCCCTCATCTTTCCTAGATCTAAAATCATCCTTTCATGGAATCAAATTCATGATTTTCAGACATGTTTTTGCTCATATGTCTCTTATGGAGACAAACGATGCCTTAATACTTCATAAATAATGGTCCTTGATAACTCAAAGTGACATGACTAGCTCATTTTAGCTTGTTCGAAGGGTGTTCAATTAACTACAAAATGGCCAAAAATACCTTTTTAGGCCTTCAAACGAAGTAGTCTCTCATAAAAATTAAATGATTCAATCGATCACCTTAAACACTATTCCCTACACACTGAAACACATTGAATGATCTTTATAGGAATTTCCTTTGGGTGAGGGTTTATGATTTAGGGTTTAGGGCTCGGGGTTTAGGACTCAAGGTTTAGATTTTAGGGTTTAAGGTTTAGTGTTTAAGGCTCATAGTTTAGATTTTAGGGTTTAGGTTTTAGGGCTCAAGGCTTAGGGTTCATGGTTTAGGGTTTAGGGTTTAGGGTTTAGAGTTTAGGATTTATGGTTCAGGGTTAAGGGTTGAGGGTTTAGGGTTTAGGGCTCAAGGTTCAAGGTTTAGGGTTTAGGGGTCAAGGTTGAGGGTTTAGGGTTTATGGCTCAAGGTTCAGGGTTTAGGGTTTAGGGTTGAGAGTTGAGGGTTCAAGGTTTAGTTTTTAGGGTTTAGGGTTGAGGTTTTATGTTTGAGGGTTCAAGGTTTAGGGTTTTGGCTTAGGGCCTACGGTTTCAGGGGCTTAGGGTTTAGGGCTCAAGTTTAGGGTTTAGGGGTCAAGGTTTAGGTTTTAGGGTTTAGGGTTTAGGATTTAGGGCTTATAGTTTAGGGTTTAGGGATTAGGGTTTATGGTATAGGGTTTAGGGTTTAGGGCTCAGGGTTTAAGGTTTAGGGTTGAGGATTTAGGGTTTAGGGTTTAGGTTTTAGGTTTAGGGTTGATGATTTAGGGTTTAAAAGTTAGGGTTTAGGAGTTAGGTTTTAAGGTTTAGGGTTGAGGATTTAGGGTTTATGGTTTAGGGTTTAGGATTTATGGTTTAAGGTTTAAAGGTCGTGTTAAGGGTTTAGGGTTTAGGGATCAGGGTTAAGGGTTTATGGTTTAGGGTTAAGAGTTGAGAATTCATGGTTTAGGGCTTAGGTTTTAGTTTTTAGGGTTTAGGGTTGAGGGTTTATGTTTAAGGGTTCAAGGTTTAGGGTTTTGGCTTAAGGATTATGGCTTAGGGCCTAGGGTTTAGGGCTTAGCATTTATAGTATAGGGTTTAGGGCTCGGGGCTCAAGGTTTAAGGTTTAGGGTTAAGAATTTAGGGTTTAGGTTTTAGGAGTTAGGGTTTAAGGTTTAAAGGTTAGCGTTTAGGTTTTAGGGAAAAGGTTTTAGGGTTTAAGGCTTGAGGTTTAGGTTTTAGGTTTTAGGGTTAAGGGTTTAGGGTTTAGGGCTTAGGGCTTAGGGTTTAGAGTTTAGGATTTAGTGTTTGGGGTTTAGAGTTTAGATTTTAAGTTTTATGATTTAGTTTTTAGGGTTTAGATTTTACGGTTTAGGGACCTTTAGGATTTAACATTTAGGCCTTAAGGTTTAGGGTTTATGATTTAGAGCTTAGGGCTCGGGGTTTAGGTTCGGGGTTAGGGTACATGGTTTAAGGTTTATAACTCAAGGTTTAGGGTTCGAGTTACGGGTTTAAGGTTTAGGGTTAGAGATCGGGGCTCTAGATTTAGGATTTAAGGATCAAGGTTTAAGGTTTAGGGTTTAGGGCTCAAGGATTAGGGTGTAGGGTTCAAGACTTAATGTTTAGGGTTTATGGTTTAGGGTTCATGGTTCATGGTTCATGGTTTATGGCTTAAGGTTCGGGGTTTAGATTTAGTGGTTTAAGGTTTGGGGTTAGATCTTCTGGCTTTGGATTTAGTATTTAGGGTTTAGGGTTTAGGGCTTAGGGTTTAGGGTTTAGGGTCAAGGGTTTAGGATTATGGGTTAAGGGTTTAGGTTTTAGTATTTATTATTTTTGTTTTAGGGTTTAGAGTTTATAGTTTAGGTTTTAGGTCTCATGGTTGAGGGTTGAGGGTTTAGGTCACATAGTTCAAGGTTCATCAAATTTTTAGGCAGAACATTCAAAGAGAGTCATCAAAATTTTATGTTTTTCATCTGTTGATATTTTGAAGGAGGGAAATATCATATTCCCGATCACAAATCCTTCCAAAGACATCGGTAGTCCTCAATCCTTGGATGTATAGAGAGACACTGTTACTAGGCTTCCATTTATAATGATAGAGATATTTGTAAATTCATGTTATGACCTCTAAATCTATATGAATTTCAAGTTGCTTGGAAATCACATCACACCCTTCACTAGGATTGATGACTACCCCTATCTTTTTGTTCAGGGGATTTTGAAAACATCCATGGGTTTATCATATAAGGAATTATCAATGAATGGAAGGTCACTAAGTCATAAGCTAGGTAACTCCCATTTAGAAATAAAAAAGAAATATTTACTAAGAGATTGATAACTCCTTAGTGTTTTTATCCATTCCCCTATTTCTATGCTAATTTTGAACACTTTAGGAAGTTCTATCAAATTTACTATCCATTCTAGTAGAACACTTAAACTTTATCTTTCTCTAAAGGAGAGGATACTACAGGAAATTCAATTATGATCCTACACCTCTGCATTGATATATTCTCTATGTTTCTTTTGTTTCCTTTAAGATTAATTTTTGTTGTGATGGTTATTTTTTCCAGCTTCCAATGGGTCATCCTGGGTTGCATAATACCATACATGGAAATATGAGAAATGTGAAATTTGTTTCAGATTGTGAATAAATTTACATTCAATAGCACAAGTATATGTGGGGAGAAACAGGTTTGGAAGAGATGTGTAATATATGCATTACAAGGCACAAGGTAGATGTCATATCCATTTATTTACTTGTCCCACCTCTCATAAACAAGCTAGCTATAAGTAGACTCAATGATGGTTCTAGGCACGAGACCGAAATATTGATGAAATATGGTTCGGGGTTTAGGGTTTAGGGTTTAGAGCTCATGGTTCGTGGTTTAAGGTTTAGGATTTAGGGTTCGGCGTTCAAGGTTCACGATTATGGTTTTAGGTTTAGGGTTTAGGGTTTATTGTTTATGGTTAGGGTTTATGGATCGAGGTTAAGGATTTAGGGTTTAAGGTTTAGGGTTTAGGGTTCCGAGTTAAGGATTTAGTGTTTAGGGATAACGTTTTATGGTTTACGGTTCGAGTTTAGGGTTTATGGCTCAAGGTTCAGGGTTTAGGTTTTAGGATTTAATGTTTAGGGATTAAGATTTAGGGTTTATAGTTTAGGGCTCGACGTTTAGGGTTTAGGGTTTATGTCTTAGGGCTTAGGGCTTAGGGCTAAGGGCTAAGGGTATATGTTCTAGGGTTTACGGTTTAGATTTTAAGGCTCGGTGATAGGGGTGTAGGGTTAAAGGCTTAGGGTTTAGTGTTTAGGATTCATTGTTTAAGGTTTAGGGTTTAGGATTTAGTTTTTATGGTTCGGGGTTTAGAGTTTAGCAATTAGGGCTCATGGTTCATGGTTTAGGGTTTTGGGTTTTGGATTTAGGGCTTATGGCTTAGGGTTTAAAGCTTAAGGCTCAAGGTTTAGGGCTCATGGGTAAGGGCTAAATGTTTAAGGTTTAGGGTTTAGGGTTTAGGTTTTAGGGTCTAGGGATCATGGCTAAAGGTTTAGGGTTTAGGGCTCAAGGTTTACATTTTATTGTTTAGTTTTATGGCTTATGGTTTAGGGTTTCGATTGTAGAAGTTAAACGCTAAAATATTTAGGCCGAATGTTAAAATCCGGAAAAATTACCAATGTGCCTTTGACTAGATTATACTTTAAAAACTCTCCTAAACCATGACTCATGGAGTCATGTGAGACTAATTTCATAAGGTGCGAGTGACCCTAATTTCTTATATTTACATAAACAAATTTAAAGTATAAGAAATAATAAAATAAATAATAATAAATGTTTAAATAATAGTAATAATAATTTAAACATTTATTATTATAATAATAATATAAATAATAACATTTATTATTAGTATTATTTAAACATTTATTATGAATTATATTTTATTATTTCTTATACTTAAACATTTATTTATGTAAATAGAAGCATGTCAAAAGCATACATAATGTTTATACTACACAAAACGCGTACGCGTTATAACACGCATACGCATTTTACATTTTCTCTTTTCCCAAGCCATGCCTCAAGGCTTGGGATCCGGTTTGGATCCCCAAGCCTGAGGCATGGACCTACACAAACACAACAAACAACGTGTTTTTACAAGAAAATGTAAAAATGTCACTTCCTCTATGATAAATCAAAATAAAACAATCAATCCATTTTTAAAAATATATACCATAACGTAGAGCAGAGTCTCTTCTTTCTAAAAATATAATTTTTCAAATTTTCTGACTAATATAAGGTTTCCATATTATTTATTTTCTAACTATGCCTTTTTATAGCTATTTTTTGAAGTGTAAATATGTCTATCTTTCATGGTGTATCTTTTTTTTGGGTGATCGAAATTTTTTAAAAAAATTATACTAGCCCAAACTAGGCATAATTCTATACATATTCAAAAAAAATCTAATTTTTGATATTTTTGAGGTAGTTAGGGGGCACGGTCGGAGCTCTGTTATTTTTCAAAACATAAAATTTTTGTACTAGAAAAATCATAAATAAAAAAATATTCACTAAAAATCTATAAAAATGGAGCCCAAACTAGATGCTCCTAGCTATCTTTCTACCAAAGGGTTTTCAAAAATACTAAATGGTGCTCAAAAAATGGTGGGGGGCACAAAATTCACTCAATTATGTTTTTTAACAAAAACAGAGCATCTATTGGTATTTTAGTTGTTTGACCCACTTAAACTTACTTGTTTTCAATAAAATTTAGTAGCTTAGAAACTAGACTCAAAATTCTATGATTCATATTTCTACATCTTCCAATTTTGAGTGTAACTATTTTGAAAAACTCATATAAGTTAAATTTTTTTCCAGATAAATGTATCCACTTAAGATCCCCTTTTGGCCCCCCAACTTGGTGTACTTACCCAACAGAAGGAGATCCACATAAGAACCTGTTGTACAAGAAATAAAATCAAAAATAGCAGAAGGAGATCCACACAAGAACTTGTTGTATAAGAAAGAAAGATAAAAAATAGTAGAAAGAGATCCACACAAAAACATGTTGTATAAGAAAAAAAATAAAAAACAGCAGAAGAAGACCCACACAAGAACCTTTGTAAAAGAAAGGAAATTAAAAACAACGAAGGAGATCCACAAGAACATGTCCTTGAACTATATATGGAATGCATACATGCATAAGCTCAATGCAAAGAAGACTCTAAGAAGAGGAGATAATAATATAATGCATGAGGACATGCATAATATTAAGTGTGGGGCAATGATGAGGCCATAAATTGGCCATAAATTACCATTATTTTATCCTTCCAAGTTACCTTTGAAATTAGATTTAAATGTAATCTAGGAACTTATAGTTTTCTTAAGATAGAATATAGGATATATATCTTGTTCATTTTTAGAAAATATTTTGTTATCTATTTTGTTGACTAATCCTAATGATTATTTAGGAAAAGATGCACAAAGATTGTGTATGCGGGACATTAAGGAAAGATAATGCTAGTATTGGGAAAATTGTAATTGATCATGGATGGTATATCTAAACTCAAATATGATTTCATATTCAAATTCCTCTCAAAAAATTATGTAAGTTCAAACAAATAATCATCTCAATCCAAGATCATATGCAAAAGTTATAGTTATTTTAAGTTAGTTCCAGAACTCACAGAGTTAGTTCCAAAACTCACAGAGTTAGTTCTGGAACTCACGGGTTTAGTTTCGGAAGTCACGAGAGTTAGTTCCTAACTCACGAGTTTAGTTTTGAAACTCACATCAAATGGAGACTGTGAATAATCAGAGAGTCAAATGGAAAATATGAGAGAGTTTTTGTTCATAACAATATTTTAAACATAAACCTCATTCATATTTTCTACATGTTTTACCAATGAAGAGAAATCTAACTTTCAGTGAGCTGCAATCGAGGAAAAGTGTATCGATGAGCACTAAAAGCTCCATTAAAAAATAGAAAAATTCAAATAGAAAATCTAAGAGATTTTTTTGTTCACATAAATGTGTTTGAAAAAAACCTCATTCAGATTTGTTACATATTTGACCAATGAAGAGTGATCTAATTTTTAGTGAGTCATGATCCAGGAAAAGTGTATTAGAAGAGCACTAAAAGTTTCATAAAAGAAACAAAATATTCAAACAGAAAATCTGAGAAAATTTTTTGTTCATAGAAATGTGTTTAACAAATATCTCATTCAGATTTGCAACAGGTTTTACCAATGAAGATAAATCTAACTTTTAGTGAACTACAGTCCGAGGAAAAAGCGTATCAGACAAGTGTCAAAAGTTCCAAAATAAAAAAAACAAAGTCAAATGGAAAATCCAGGAAAAGTATTTGGTCAAAATCATATTTTGAGGAAAAACCTCCTTCTAATAATGTAGGAGAATAAAATCATTATGATTCTTATTACCGAAAAGCAAGGAGAAAATTTGGGAGCAAATCTTCCTAAAATAAGTGAGATAAGACTTTGACTCCAATAATATATCTCTCTCCATATTTTGTGGAGATGGAGATCTTAGTTGTTAGGATTAGAATAAAGATAAGATCATATTGTATCTCCCAAAATAAGAATTTGGTTGGATGCATAAATTATAAATGCAACCTTCCACACTCAGATATGTAATGTTTTACCACCAAGAAATCAATATGTTCTTTTCTCTCTAATATTCTACATTTTTTATTTAAGATCTCGAGGAATGGTTTAAATCCTCTTCCAAGGAATGAGATGGACACTCATTCTAAGGAAGATGAATCTAGATATTTGTGTTTTTTATTTTGTAATAATTTGTGTTTATTTATTTTTCTGTAATTATCATCTTGTTGTGTTGTTCTTCTCTTTGTATTGTAACATTCAATCTGTTGTAAACTTACAAGTGTTTCATTTAATTTTGCTTATTTCCAATTCAGAAATTTCAATTTATGCAAGTGTGTTTTATTCCTGCAAGTGTGATTTCCTTTATGCAAGTGTGTTTACATTTATGCAAGTGTGCATTTAAATTTCTGCATGTGTGCTTTCAATTTATGCAAGTTTGGATTGTGTTTAAGGGAGTTTCTTTCCAAGATATTCTTCTCTTAATGCATACAACCTTTGGACACCAACCCAGATTGACATTATTAATGGCGATGATTGATGACCCTTGTCAAGTATCCAAGATTACATCAAGAAGGGTTTCATCTTTGGGAATGTTCATAGTAGAAGAGCTTTTATACATTACGTAACTCTCCATTACATATTACACAATACCTCTATATTTTTCTTTCTCTCCTCCTCACATACATCTCTCCACATACTAACGTATCTCTCTCCTTAACCCTACTACAAAACCATCTGTATGAAGAACAAGAAGGAATATTCTTTTAAATGTTCATCATTACTTGTGAAATCCTAAAGGAATATTCTCATGATTTCTCTACCACTACCCAGGAATATGCTAGATGTCGTCATGCTTTTTCCCTCAATCAAGTGCCTTTGGCATGCATTTTATAGTTAATCCTTAACAATATCAACTCTTTATCCTTTCATGATAACCATATTGATGCCCTAGAATATCATTTCCTTGATCCACAAGTCTCCATATCTTATCCACATCTATATCTGGTCATTTTTCCATTCACTCCCTTTGCACATATTTTCATGTTGTCAAAAACTCACTAAGTCATGAATCCATCATGTCTGGGTGTGAGCCTTCATGCCTCTCCAAGAACTACTTCTTTGTGTTCCTTCACACGCTACTTTCACACACCACAAGGCTTCACAGCTTACGTGCTTAGTTATTTTAGGGGTCCAACATCACCCCATACTAAATTGGTTACCACCTCGATAATCCTTCATTCTCCCTAAACAAAAAATTGTCAACCAAAATCAGATAAGGAAAGAATTTTTCTCCAAAGAATAAAGAATTTTGCTTGGGAAAGAATCTAAATAAATAATGAAGAATGGAGGAATATGTTATGCAACCAATCGGAGGAGTTCAGGGAACTCCGCATCTATCTCATACTTCAACTTTTCCCATGCCTTTAATTCTAATAGGGCCTTTCCTAGCGCTTATCCTATGATGTTGGCCACCTGGGCTGGGATGATCTCATCCACCTTCCCCTTCAGCGCATTGATAAGCACCCCCAACTATGTGCAGACACCTTTGAACTCTTCCACACATTTAGTGATGGAGTCTCAGAGTTCACTGATTTTGAAGTCTAACTTCTCGTGCTTTGTCTTGATTTTCTCCTTCTAGGTCATGGTGTTAACAACTAATTGCGTGTGCTCTACCTTATTGGTAGGGATGGTCTCCTACAAAACCTTGAGGGCTACCTCCTCCTCCATCACTGCGCGTTGATAATTAGCTCCCATTTCTACAGGTTGTTAACTCCCCTATCTACTAGAATATTTTCTTCCTTAAGTTGGGAGAGCAAGTCTTCCAACTCAGTGATCCGGGATTCAATGGTGACCTTGTTCTCTTATTTTTCCTTTGCAAGATTTACACATGTGGGGCCCGCATCATCCTTGATGTTAATGAGTAAAATCCCCATGAGGTCCTCGAGGTACTCCATTTCATCCCCATAATCAGTCCTAGTATGGCTTATCAATGTTCACATTGTCCCATAATTCCCTTTACTAGGGCGCCAACTTGGTCATACGCCTCCTTGGTTCGTGCTTGTTCTCCCTTTAGTCCTTGGTGTAATCTGTCTACTTCCTTTTCCTTCTATTTCTTTACCATAACCAAGGTCCGAATAGTGGCTCATGTGTCCAAGTTGCATCAAATCACTTCAGTAGACATATTATGCAATGCATTGCATGTCTACTTATCTATTAGGTGGTTAAGATCCACCACCTTATATGTATCTCCTCCTTTCTTCTTCAAATGAATGGTCTCGATTGCGTGATCATTGACCTCAAACTTAGGTTCCTCAAAAGTGGTAGTGCATATTCCATTTGAGCATATTCCTAGTCCTGGCACACCCCCATCTTGTTCCATCAAATCCCAACCATGTAACTTTTTTTTGAGGGATGGTGTCCTAAAACCTCATGTGCAACATCTTTTTGGGGTCATCCACGAAGTCAATATTAGGGACACAGGATTCCACTTCTTCCTCATTTCCTTGCACTTAGTCCTTTTCTTCTTTGATCCTAGGGTAAATCTTTTATCCTTCTTTATAGTGAAGGAATGCCCATTATCTCCTCCTCCTAGGTTGGCGGTCTCAGATCTTTGGGAAGGCCTCGTGTGTTAGAATTTTCTCTAGTTCTCTGATTTCTCCTTCCCTTTCTCATGTGCCTTGCCCTCAACTCTAGCTCCACCTTTAGCTTCCTACTCCTTAAGTTCGCCTCTAACTCTACCTTAAAGGTGGAATTGTCATCATTTCTCCCTCATATAAGCCCGTAGTGGAGCTCAATCCATCTTATGTTTTCCACTTCTTTTCTTTAGGCTCATTTTCTTCCTTCCCTTCCATTTCCCTAGTAATGAGGCCTTGCACTACCTTGCAAAGTGTTAGCACCCTTGCTGCCATTTTGGCATGTGTATTACTTCCTCTTCTTAGAAGTATCTAACTTTACCTCATCATGTTCCTCTTCTTCTTCCTCTTCTTCATGTACTACTTCATGGGTAGGATTAGTGTCTCCCATGGATTTAGAAAGGGAGGGTCTCAAACCTCCACCTCAATCCCCTCTTGTGTTTTGGGAGAAGCTGCACAAACACCCGATGGACATAACCCTTGATGGTAATGCTGACTCGAGGTGTAATTCCATAAAATCTAGCTCCAAAACTACAATGTAAGTAGGTCGAGTGCCAAATTTGTATGTTACGTGGAATGTGTGGACATCATCATCCACTTTTTCTACATCAAAAAACCAACTTCTACACATTATTTATCCAATTGATGGCGTATTTATAATATTTGGCGAAGAAATGCGAATGAGAGTTTGCACTATGGCCCCATCTCTCCCTTGGCTATTATAAATTTTTCTAGACAAAAATGTTGTGCAACGTAAAACTTTACCTGGTCCCCAATAACTTGTGGTAACTCGTGGGGGATGCGCCACTCATTCTCAAAATATTTGTACAATCACTTGATCCACATGTTTATCCAAGCCTTGTAAGCACTCGAGATGGTCCCATTGTAGGTGAACTTTACTAATTGGACTACGGGGATACATGCACGGGTAGGTAAACCCAAATGTTCCCAACTAGTCCATCTAGGACACCAATCTCCTAGAATATGATCAATATCATAATGGAGCCCCATGTGATCTTTTCTCCTACCTCATTCTCGTACTCCCGCTTCCTCAATAGTGCCCTTTGCGATGAAATCTACAAAGTTATAATGTGCCCACTTGGACACTCTCTTAGAACTTATAAGAAGCTCATGTTAATTTCTTATCATATCTCTAACGCACCCAATTTGTAGCCGTTGGTTACGGGAGATCTACAATTATTTGTGCCCTACTTCCCTTCATTTAGTTTAATTTCTTCATCATCTCCTCAATCTTGGCAGTCACACATAAATCAAGTGCCATGTCCTCATCAAATTTTTTCGGGCATGTAACTTTCATAATCAATTGGCTCATTATCTTCATCCTTCACCCCATAAAATAAAATAAGTCCTTGTACACCCACGACATTAACCACCTGAATAACAGGGTGGGTTTCACAAATAAAGGCAGCTCCGACAACCTGCAAGACTATGGTCTTCTGCAATTCCTTTTATACAGAGTCATCAACCCTAGGGTTTCTAAGATCGTATACCATCAGAGTGTCTGAAACCAATTATTCCCTCATCAGCTTCTCGTTTTCACCTATTCTATGGTTATACTCGTTGATTTTACATTTATATAGCTTCGAGTTCCACTTTTATGCATTGATAACTCCATGAGGGTACTGTATTTCTGAGTAAATTTCCACGGGATCCTCCTTTTCCACCACAGGTATCTTTCTACGGGCCTTCTTTGGTGCCATCTTCCTCCACCTTTCCTTCATTCCCTAAGTTCTCTTAACTTCTCCTGTGTCTACCCAAACTCAACGAATTCTAGGATTCTCTCTCACACAACCCCTTCCCACCCCGTTGTCTCCATTCCCCTATTGTTTGCACCACAAGATTACTCCAAATCTTTACACAATCACACTTTTTTGTTAAAATTTCCTTTCTCTCCTTCGTAAAACCCTCATCGTACTTCGAGCTCATCAACACACAAAAAAAAATCTCTAAGGAAAAGTAGTCGAAATGACTACCCTTACCCTTCTATTTATACTTTTCCAACACCTTAAATTTATTCTGACCACGTGTCTCAATGTCTCTTTTTAATAGAGTACTTTATTTTACTCAACTTAACTTTCATGAATTCCCTTCACACGTCATCATAGCTATAACCTTCTGACACTCCAACACTACTTCACTACCACATATCTCATTTACACGTGTCATTATGCCAAATTACATAACCTCTGCTACCGACTACCAAGTAGTTTCCCATGGTGCCTCATACCTTATGTTATACTATGTGATCTTTATCCTCTTCACGGCTATCAAACTTCTCTCAACACACCTTATAACTACCCAAATCCAAATACCTTAATCTACCGTACCACTCATTTTTCTCGTCTTGAATGATTTTCCCAATAGACCTTTGTCAAAGGAATTTGCTTAAACATATCCAAGCATATCTTCTAATCCACCCCACATAAAAATTTTGCACAGTCCTTTTCACATAGAACCAATTTTAATGCAATTATCTATTGGTGCACAAACACGCAACATAAAAATGAAAAAATGAAGACAAAGGAAACAACCAAAAGGGGAAAGCATTAAGGGAAACCTAATCTAATTGGTAATATTGCCTTATTTTATAGAAACATATAAGCCTTATTTATAGTAGGGCTTTAACCTACTCCCATTGAAATATCCTAGCAACATTGTCCCATAATGTACTTCCAACCGACACATGCCTAAATCAAGGATGTAAAACACAATTTATGGCCCTAACCAATGGACTTTGAGATTCCCAAGCTAGCATAGAAACTTAGAATCATACAATAGAACCATCTTCCCAACCTTTGTATATCTTTAATGTGAAAATCATGTCATGATTTTTGTCTCACTTTCTTAGTCTTCTAACTCCACCTAGCAAGTGATCACCTTTCATCAAACATCAATAACTAATTCATGCTCCTTGTAATGTTTGTTCGTTCACCAATCCTCTTGCACACGTAATATGTAGATATGGTAGCATAAATTCTACCGGGTAAAATGGATTTCGTGCAAACACCAATTGAAACAATGTGGCTATATTCAATCTCTTATGCGTTGTTCTATACACCCATAGTACATCCGAGACTTTTTCATCCCAATCCTATCTCCCAACATCACAAATCTTGGTCAATGTGTGACTTAGTATCTTGTTGAATGCCTCGGTTGTTCCATTAGCCTAAGGGTGATAAGGGGTAGTCTTGTGATGAGCCACCATGAATTCTACCAACAAGATCCTAATTGTCTCATTCAAGAAATGTGTACCTCTATCACTAGTCAAACTCAAAGGGAACCTATAGCTGTTGATTATATTTTCCCAAAGGAATCTTGTTTTTGTGGTTGCAAGATAATCCCTTATAGGTGTTTCCTCCACCCACCATGTTAAGTAATTAGTACAAGTAATTATATAGATCAAGCTAGTCCTCATGTGACAAGTGAAATAGGGCCTACAAATTCTATCACCCACTTCTCAAATGGCTCAACACTAGCTATCAGCCTTAATGGCATCTCATCCCTTTTCTCTGGTTTACTAAGGTAATCGCGTGGTCACGGCCTTGCAATACTCAATACAATATTTGTAAATTGTTTCCCACCAAAATCCTGCTAGAAGGATCTTACACATGGTTGCATTCCCTGCATATTGTCCTCCTACAATTCCACCATGTGCTTCCTCTATGATTGCAGTGTGCTCATGCTCTAACACGCACCAATGTAAAACCTCATTGTGGCCTAGCTTGTATCAGTCTCCACTAATTAGCATGTAGGGCACGACATGTATAGCTAATTTTTTCATTTCCAAAGTCTTCATTTCCTCTGGCACCACACCCGTTTTGAGAAACACAACAATATCTTCTAAGTCGAGGACATGCGTTATAATTTAAATAGTTGTGCTTCGGAATTGTATCCTCAATGCTCTATGCATCCTCCCCCGATTTAATCGTTGATAAATGGTGAGGCCCCAAACTACTCTTACCTAGTTTCACAACAACCATAAACTCAAAGTCTTGAAACAACAGACCCACTGCATATGTGCCCTTGTAAAACATGTTTGTTTACTAGGTACTTCAATTTCATGTCATCCATGTAGAATATAAAAGGTATTTCCACTAGATCTTGCTAAACTTGTGCAACACATATATCATCGACAATGCCTCGCTCTCGATAGTAGTATAGTTATACTTTCACTGGGGTTAACTTATTTCTTGTGAAACAAATAGGGTGGTCAACAGTTCCCTCACTGGTTGTGCTAACATTACTCCAATTTCCATCCCTGAAGCATCAACATGCACATGAAATGGTTTTTCCCAAGAAGGAAAGTGTAATATGGGTGCAGTAATAATTTTATTCTTTAATGTATTAAATGTCATTTATTGCACCTCTCCCTAATAAAATGTACTTCATTGCTTCAATAAATTTTTAAATAGTGCAGCGATCTTGGCATACCCCTTGATAAATTTTGGTAATACCCCCATACGCCTAAGGAATCCATGTACCATGCTCGCGGCGGTAAGGTCCCCCAATCCCACAATAACAAAAACTTTGAGAGGATCCACCGCAATCCTTCCTTACGTATGATATGCCCCAACACGGTTCCAAAGGGAGTAGTTTTAACATATTTCTTAATGTTGAGGGATATCCTCAACTACTGAGACATATTTTAAACATCAGCCTCGATTGTTACAATGGTTCCTCACTAATCCATATATTGTCCAGTCATCTAGGTAAACTTGTAGAAACTTGTGGATGAAGTTCTTTAAATGCCTAAACCATAATGCACGAACACACAAAGAGGCATGTTATTTAATCCAAAAGGCATGACTGTGTAGTAAAAATTCCCCATTCAGTGGTGAAAGTTTTCTTTTCTTGGTCCTCCTTTGTAATTCTAACCTGATGATATCCTAAGAATCCATCGTGAAAGAATAGATTTCACGCCCAACTCCTTCCAAGATCTCCTCAATAAAGGGGGTTAGAAAAGGGTCAATGACACATACCACATTTAAATCTCAATAATCAATGCAAATACTTATCCTCCCATCCTTCTTAATGTTTATGACCATTGGACTTATCCATTTTGATTCTTTAACAACCTCATGATGCCTGATATGATCATCTTATCAATCTCCTCCTTGGCTTTAACGTGCGTATTTGGATTCATTCGATAAGGTCTCTTCCGAATTGGGTGCACACCTTCCTTTAACTTGATCTTCATTTATCCCAACAAGTGGTGAACTCATTTAAGCTCTTGGTACCCACGTGGAAATAAATCTTGAAAGTTGCACAACAAGTCGATGATTTTTGAAACCTCCTTTTATATCTAGTAATCTCCACTAGTAGCCTCCTTAGGTTCCACCTTCAAACCAATGTTAACCTTCTTGGTTTTTACGGGTTCATGGTAGGCACACGCTTTCTCATCAACACTATCCATAACCTCTTGCATACCCACAGTATGGTTAATATCAAATTTTTCCACCTTTTCACCATCAACACATAGACCAAATTTCCTTTCTCATTTTCTATGCATGCGTACCCAAGTTGTATCTCCTCTTATTCTTCCTCATCAAAGTGCACTTTTAAGAAAATTTCACCCAATAATTCTAGTATTCTATCCTCCACCATGGAACTATATCTCATAGTTAAGAACTTGACAACCTCAGTAGTGCCTCATCCACCAATGGCTTAGTACTTTGATATTCGAAAGCTTGAAGGAGATTGATTGTCAACTCCTACCAATTTCGTGTCTAATGGCACATCTCTAAGTGGATGTATCATGTGCACACGTAACCTTGTAAGGTGGTGTAAATCTTATACACCCATAAAGAATGTGGCAAGGCTTATGTGCCTTCCATCCAAGCCTTCTCACATGTTTATACGTGAAATGAGGTAGGTTCCTTCCCATGATAATCTTGTATAATAGTAGGTGCATTGCTTTGGACAAACCTAACAGAGAATGTGGTTCTCACTTTGCACCACTCTATAAGTTTATTGCGATGGGTCACCTATGAATTTTTGTGGTCTCAAGCAAGGTGTAGCTAAGCATCCTTCTCCTTTTGATCTCACATATCCACTTTGGGTCTCCATTTCTCGCATGAAAACATCAGGGTTAGCTCCCCTAGTATAACTTGGAAAATTCTTTCCTCCTAGGTGCCTGACTAAGCACACCTTTGTTACTCTCATCACAGATCCTCTTAAATTCCTTCCAACTAACTCATATGTACCATGTTCCCAATTGTCACATGCCACACTATTTGTATCACTTATAGATTGAGTGTCTTCCCACTGAATAACACCTTCTATTAGATGCACAACTTCAGGGTCTCTGATAGTGTGCACATATATTCTATCTAGATATCCTTCTCCCAAGGGTTAAGTATAGGGCGTTAACTTTTCATCTATCAATGGGATGATAACACGTTCCTCCTTGTTCTCAAAACTTATATACCCCTTATTGAAACATAAGTCATCATTGTTCTTATAGCACCAGGGGCACCCAAGTAACATTGGAAAGTTGTCTTCCTTAGTAAGTGCCAAGACTTCAAAGTCTCCAGTGAATTTCACCCCTTGGATAGTGATAGCAGCATCCTTCAAAACTCCAATGGGAATTGCCTTCATCTTTTTCACCATATACAACACATTCGAAGATGGATGTAATGGGGGTATTCCCATTTGATTCCACACATCCAAGGTGAGAACATTAACTTATGCACATGTGTCAAGTAGGATATTTATCAGGTGTCATCTATCAACCATGGCATTCAGGGTAATTTCCTTATCATATTCAATGTTGTGAGGAGGCAGATTATCATGTAAAACCTACCTTTCACGCTCTGCTCTAGTGCTTGGAAATTTCTCTCTTAACCACACTCCTAGTAAGGGGATGATATTTTCTTGTAATAACATATTGCATACCTCCTTGACATCATGCATATCCTTCTATGGAACCTCGGTGATCCTCTTTTTCTCTAGATTTTGTGACTACTCCTTCGAATCTGGATATCTCCTTGTAGGCTTTAGATCACATCCATGGTCTCTTGATAAACTTCCTTTTGATTAATGGGATCTGAATACTTTCCATGCACCACCTCTTCTCTTGTGACTATTGGTCTCTGCTTTGGTATTTCCTAGCGCATGTAGCCTCATCTCACTTTGTCACCGGTACATGTTCTAATTATGACTCACGTACCACCCTTGGCATCCACCGCAAGTTTGCTTTCTTCACACTTACCATCTTATTGCCCTTGTCTTTCTGTTTGCTAGCTCATGTGTTCAAATAATTTCAGGCACTCCTCATAATTATGCTTCTTCCCACACCGGAAGCACTATAGCAGTCGGGAAATTCATGCTTATAATTCTCTGTGGACCCAAAATTATAACAAGTTCCATGATGGAATTCACTTCTTCTACATTTGTGATTTCCACGACCTCTAAATCCTCTATGAAAGCATCTTCCATGATCTCCTCCATCCGTTTGCCCTTCACGGTGAAAACCATCATCCTTGAAATTGTTTGCAACATTAGTATGGCACACACCAATATTAATGGCATTATGTATCTAGTCAATCAATCTACAATCCTTGATGTCATGAGTAGTAGAGGTACAAATATTACAATAGAAAGACACATTCTTATGGATCGATCATTGCAATAGCAGACACCTACTTGCATCATGATCTCTGTGGAAAAACTTGCATTCTACTGTCATGGCATGTACCAATCTCTAAGGACAAATATCCTTCATATGCCCCTCTACCTCACAATCCATGAACCATAGGCCATTGCGAGTCTCATGTGTCAAGTTCCCAGATAGATTCTCTAGTTGATTTTCCATGGTAGTAATATGAGCTTCATGAAAAGGACTAACACCGGTAACAACGCTTCCCACAACCTCGGTGTATAGGAAACCTCTAAGGCCTCACACGAGTCTACAAAATTATTATATGTGACAAAGACTCTCCTAAATGCAATTATTAGTCCAATAAACCATTGAGCATCTTTGAGAAAGGATGAATATCATAAGACAATTTTGACAAGAGAGTATTAAAGCACACATCATAATCCCGCACACTCTTTTCCATGCCTTTTTTAATATCCTTCAGTGCACTAATGCTCTTCTGTTTAAACTCAAGAATATGGAATTCAGCTAAGAAGGCATTATGTAGTGTGGTATAATCTACTACTGTCTAGTGAGGGTCATACTTCCGTACCAACTATGCACGCACCCTTACAATGTCATTGCAAACTAACTTACCTTTCATTCTAGGGTAGTGATCCCCTTCACATGCCATAGAAACTCACATTTGTGTACATGCTCTGTAGCATCCTCAACACCTTTGTAATCTGGAAGATGCAAATACATTTCAAAGAACACTTACTGAGGTGGTTGAGTCCCTTTTCCACTAGATCGAGAACTTAGATTCCCCCTATTATTTCCTCCACCACTAGATCCAATATCTCTTGTTCCTCCCGACCTACCGGATCTGCCATGTCCACCAAGTTTTATAGTTCCTACTCCACCTAACCCACCAAATCCATCTCATGTAGCTAGAAAAGGTCCTAAAGTGGTTGTGCCTTGTGTCCCCATTATCACACTAAACTACATGCTAACAATCTGTGATATTACACTACTACCATATGTGTGTCTTGCGCCACTTCTAGATGTGATAAACAAGATTTGTGTACCCACACTTTGTCTAAATATTGTACTAGAAAATATACCTCTAAACACATGAAATGATTGTGTAGCCATGGATGTACCAAATGAAAAATTATACCTCCTAAGTGTTAATCAGTTACTTCCACCAATACCAACTGGGTTAGTAATACTTATCTCTAGATTTGGAAAACTAAGTACTAAGGTTGGTCACCCATGGATTCGGATGAGTACCAATGAATCTCCTCTCTCTAAGTGAGGATCTCTCATCGAAGCCGAGGGGTTTCTTCCTCGCTTTCCAAGATGGGGTAACACACAGATTACTTAGGTTCCACATCCTCCACATGAACCTCAATTCCTTCCTGCAACATTTGCCTCCATAGTTCCATCACTCCTACAACTTTGTGTTGTATTTCTAACTTGCCTTTCACAAGCTTCATTGTTCTTGAGACGTCTATCTTCCCTCTCCTTTTCTTCCACAAGGTCTGCCATCTTCCTCCACTCTAGATTCCTCACCCAACGCTCGGAAGAAGCTTAGTGGTCATTGGAATTGCTTCCAATCTTAGTGTATTGATTAGTATCTTTATAGCTGAAGGGATATCACACAAGAATGATCCTCTTAGCTCCCTCAAGAACATAAACTTAGTAACCTCTAGACAAGAATATGTAGAAATTACGTACCCCAAGGTGTAACTTGTCAACACTCTACTCCACCAATGACCAACAACACGTGTCCAAGTCATATCAGCATCATACAACCTCTTATACTCATCTTGGGTCCATATGCAAGGTCTATAGTACCAAATTGATCTAGATGCATACATCGAAAGCCATTCATACAACTCTACTGGAAAACAACAAAATAAGGTCTCATATAGCTCATAATACATATGTTTTTCTACCCATTTACATGCATCAAACTTAACTCCAGTATTAAATATCTAAGAAAAATCATCATCCATGCTTTAAAGCCATGTTTTGACATTGTCCAAGGTCAAGTGTTTCGTCATCACCCACCATTTTCACAACAACTTTGAAAAAGGTCCCGAAAAAGAAACCAAGATGTATTCTCTTTTTATTGCTTTCTTTAACAACTAACCCCAAACGTGTCAAGATATCATCCAGATTGGTCTAGAAGCTCACCCGAGGTGCGGGTAGTACTGAGCCCTTCCTTTATGTGATCTTTGTGAGAATGAACACCCTTGGTAAGGGATTCTTTGCATAAATATAGAATGAACATACCCATTCTGGGAATTGAGATAAAGAACTAGTCCTAGGATCATGGTATAACATGATCAACTAAATGATAGTAGAATCAAACCATGAGTAATATCAAGAAAACTAGTAACATGCACATGAACATAAGTGTAGTGCCCACATTTTTATAGCCTCGGTTATCTATTGACTTCTTTATTCATAGACATGATTTGATAGGGATTTGATATATGTTGGATAGTATGTTATGATATTTGACCTTCTTGGACATGTATGGATATTTGGGTGCATAGCGCCAATTTGATTTGATTAGTATGTTGACAGATTTTTCATTTGATGTTGTGGATACTAACTTATTTTGATGTTGGTTAGACCTAATTGAGATATGTTAGATACTTAGTTAGTCGCATGCTTGGATTATATGGATGTATGTCACTTTTATTTATCTCTAGGGCTAACTCATGGTAAATTGTGTTGTAATCATGCATGTTGTTGCATTTTCAATTCTAGGATGATGATATGCTAGCATAGATTTCATTGATCACTTATTGAGTAGTTGATTTACATTGTATCGGACAAGTGCGTTTAATGTGTGTAATGAGTGTGTAGGTGACAGTCACAGGAGAATGTGGGTTTCAGGGCAGCTACACAAATTTTGCACAAGCGGCCCATGGGCTAAGTCCTAACCATATTCATTGTATGAGGCCTTAGTATTACACTTCATTATTTTCGACACCATGAGTGACCCTCATTTGTAATGTAGTATGCCTTGTAATATTAATCTTGTTTAGGATGTTTAGTTGCTTTGTAAACTTGATTTGGGGACTTAATGGTCCCCACTTGCATTAAGTTTTGTGTTTGGGTAATGGTGTATTTAATTATAGGGGATTAGGGTCACATGTGAACCCTTGGGTGGGCCCCACATCCTCTACACTTGTGCCCAAATGTGCCAAACCCGAAATTTGGCTATTTTAGGCATTTTAAGTGACCCCTTTTAAGTTTGGGAGTTCACTTAGCATGAAAATAGGCCCTTGGACCCTACTTAATAGGTAGGGGGCTTAATTTCAAGGCATAGAGGGAGTTTCCCTCCCATTTTTCCTCTCTTTGGTCACCATCCATGTAAGATGGATTGGTATGTGTGTTTGTTAAAATTTGCACAAGTTTGTTTTATTTTTCATTTTGGGTAATTTGGGAGAAAGGTGTTAACATCTATTTTATCTTTTTCTCTTTTATTTTTGAGAATCTTTGGCTTTGAGGAAAGAGGGTGACACATTTCACCCCCTCATTTGTGAGGATATTTTTGGCTTCTCTTCAAATTCTCCCTCATGGGGAAAGAAGATGATTTTTTTTGGAGCTTTTGCTTGGAGGCTTGTGGATTTTGGAGCTAGATCTTGCTTGGGTAAGGAAGAGGAAAAGCTAGAGTGTTTGAGAGGTTTTGGAGGTAGGCTCCTTGAGCTCATTTTATGTTTTTATTATGTTATATCTTATTCTTGTTTTGTTTAAAATGTTTTTTGTTTCTTGTGTGTTTCTAGTTGTTGAGTATGTTTTGTGTTGTTTTATTTTTTTCTCCATCCATCATATGGCATGATGGATTTTGAAGTTTATGGGGAATTGAGAGGGATTTTCCCTCTCAAACCTCATAACTTGATGGACAAGCCATATAGATTTTTTTTTTTACTCCCCTCATATGATTTGAGGTGGGAAGGTGGTTCATATGGTTTGAAACCCCTTCCCAATTCTTGTTGAGGAACCCCAATGGGTTTGAAAATCCTCCCAAGAAGGACTTTAGAGGAATAAGGAGGTTGTGAAGATTAGTATTTATGTGTATCCAATGTTGTACTACACTTTTGATACTTGAGAT